>CM020216.1:137058114-138258114 GCA_009819775.1 Phoenicopterus ruber ruber | reverse complement strand
GAGGCAGGCCTGGCTTGCCCCTTATTTTTGAACAGGCACCAGCACAGCTGTGAACCAGCATTGAGCAGAGTCTGCGAAGCAAGTGGTCAAGGCAGAAAGGGACCAGTTGGGACATCCCTCACAGAATGTTTTCTGCCCACTCTGTTGCCCTCATGCCTGCCAAGGCAGCACACTGCCTGACAGCCTGCTGCCAGCTCCCTGTCGCTGCCAGCCCAGCCAGTGTTACTGCCACAGGGCACCCACTCCTTGCTGCTTGTTTGCTTGCTCTTGTATGGAGGTATCGGTAACATGCTCACACTGTGGTCCTTTTAGCCAAAGTCTTATGTGCTTAGAAAATAAAAAAATTCTCTGAGCACCCCTGGGAGCACTTATCTAGAACTGGAGGTGGTGAGGGGGAGCTATGCCATACCAAAGCTATACTGCAAACATACCTGTTCCTGTACGTGCCTGTACTGCGTGCCTGTGAATGCCTGAGATAAAATCTTGTCCCATATGGGAAATCTATATAGACTCTGATTTAGGCTGAGGCTCTGAGGTTGATGCCCTCTGTAGCTTACATGCAGGTCAACGCAAAAGCATTCAGGTTTTGAGGTCACTGCACTGGAAGGCTGCTACTCCAGACATCTACCTCCTTGCCAGTAAGGGGCAGCTCCTTTTTCCTCTGTATTGCTGTAAGGACTTCGTGGATATTGCCCACCCTGGCATCACTCCATGTGTATGGTATGAAAAAAGAGTGGTGGAGGAGATGATACTAGAAGGGCCTTGAAGGGCAGCTTGCAAAGACTTACAAGAAAAGCGTCATGCAAAGAGCATGGGATGTGCCCAGGATCTGCAGCGAGTGCAAAAGTTCAGTTCTTCTTCATGTGGCACCCAAAGGGGTACCCTCGGTTTTGACGTACCAGAGTACTATAGACATGACTCATGATTCCTCACAACACTGTTCATCAGCAAGAAGATTCCTTGGGTGCACTTTCATTTGGTGTGTCAAGTTATTGCTCTGCAGAACTATCAAGATCTTGGCACTCAGAAAACATGAAGAAAATTAAAGTTTTGTTTTAAAAATACAGGCCAAAGCTATACGTGTTAGATAGTCACATAGCTCAGGTTGTTTCAGGGGTAACTTTACAAATCACATGCTGGGTAATAGTGCTCTTGACAAGCCCCAGCAAAATATATTTTAGTTTCAGATTTAGCAAACTGTTACTGACATAATTCAGTCATAACATAACACGTTCTAAAGGAATATTGCTGCCTGTTCACTTTCCGTATAACACTAAATATAACGCTTGTGATTTGGCCATGAGTGGGTTATCTTGGGAAAACCCCAGCTGTTTCAAAGAAAATTAAAGCTCATGCCCACGTGATATAATACCTTTCAGTGAGATAAATCAGGTCTAACCTAGGAAGTTTTACCTGGGTCTAGTCCAGTGTAGTCCTTCTCAAGAACAGATGTTCATTTTCCCATAGATGTCTCCAAGGCAGCTATTTCCAGACTTTTCTTTCCTGTCAACCGTATTCATGTAGTTACAGCCCTAAGAGCCAGACTCTTCTCAAGTGTACGTCAGCTGAGTCAAACTCTTATGGTCACACCTTGGCATGGTGATTTTAACCTTTGTGCTTTGCTCACCTAGACAGTGTGAGTCCAACAGGGAACAGTGCTTAGTAACAAACTCACATCTGCTAGAAGTGGAACGGGCTCTTACACTAGTGGCACAACACAGTCCAAGCCTGCTCACCACCTGGAAGGGGGACAAATAAAATGGGAGTTGGAGAAGGAGGGAGGACACACACATTCAAGAAGGATGTTCCTTTTTCACATAAATGAGCTTTGAGGAAACAGATCTGTTTAAGCATAGCTGACAGAGGTCCTGTTTCCTACAGGGTCCTCTGTGGAGACCCACTGACCTTTCAGATTGTGTCCACAAGGATAACAATAGTGTTCACTGCTCCACAAAGGTCTCTGGTAGGTGCAGCAATAAATCTGCTGTTTATAAAATAAATGAAGTCCGTTTTTAACACCCTACTTAATGGTACATTTATGGCAAGAAGAACGACTGTGGCAGAGGATATCAAATGCTATATTTAGTGACAGACTTGCCTGTCAGTTGGAGGTCTCTGGGTAATGAAACTGTCACCTTTAGACTCTCATCCCTCAGGCAAATGGGCAGTTGTATCAAGCCTGCAGACAAGTGGTGACAAGACCGGCTCTTGGCAGGCAGGCCTGGAGGAAGAGTTCTTCCAGCAGCTTCGTGTTTCTGGCTTAGGAATGAGGGGAGAAGAAGAGGGGAAATTCTGCTCATCCTACCAGAAAGTGGTGACACCACTGCTGTGATACCATTTGCTTCAAAAAGGGATAGAAAGCAAAGCCATAGGGACATCTGAGGCTGTGGATGCAACTCCGTCACTGTTGGTGATCGTTGTGTCACAGTCTTACCAGAAAGAGAGACGAGCTTAACCCGAAATCCACAGAAGTCACAAATTATCATTGGCTGCACTGTAGGAAAATCCCTTCTTGAGCAGTAGCTTGTAACTTGCATATACCATGCAATGAGTAAAGACAGAAAAAGGAGCTGTGTGTTGCAGGTAATGCTGAAAATCCAATTAATAAGCGATAGATAAGGAGGCTTGAAACGCACTTTCATTGAAAAAGAAAAATCTTGATTCTCAGTTTCATAGTGAGCTAGTATGAGTGACAACAGTGATGTGAGGAACAGATTGAATATAAATGGAGCATAACCAGCGGCAACATTTGAAATGACTTATAAAAACGGGAGCAGGAAGTACAGAGGGTCAAGGAAAAAAGCTCGGTACTCTCCTGATGGTGTATCGCTACCAAGTAAAACGGGGTTTAGCCACAAAAAGGTCAAGCTCGTAAAGCACAGGCAAGCCTTCTGTTGAATTGTCAGCTGAAACAAAGGTCTCATTTAGGCAGAAAGAATCTCCGTCAAAACAGATGCCTACAGTTTTACCTAATTTTCTGGGTATCTTTAATGGCCACACGTTCCTAAACATAAGCCAGGAGTCTGTGTATAACACAAGGAAAACTGCATTCACTAGAAAGGGAAGTGAAGCATCAGGTTGGCAAACCTGCCATTCTGAAGGCATGAGAGAGAAGATTCCTTCTCCTTCTGTAACTTTAGAGGCAACCCATTGACTAAGTAACCTAGCTAGTAGTCCAGCTACCACGTCACCATCTGGGGTGGTGAATGATCTTCACTACTCAAGTCACTCACAGGCTAGAATGCCGCTTCTGCTTTGATATCCACGGAGAGTGTAATCTTACAGCTTTGAGGGTCATTTAGACCAACCTGATGGAAATGCTGCCTCCTTCTGTTCTGAGGCTTTACGTAGCTCAGCTTCAGATATTTCAGCTTTATTTAGAGGCAAATAGGAGGAGCCTCATCAGAGGTTACTTAGCACTGTTACTGTTATGTGCACCTCCTACCTTACCGCCTATGAAACAATTCAACAAAAGCACTGTAGCCTTTGGGGAGAAAAAAGAGCATTATGTAGCCTTTGGGGAGAAAAAAGAGCATTATTCAAAGCCCTAGTGCTAATCCTTGCCACCTTGGCACACGGAAGCCCTCTCTCCTCCCTGTTCGCACAAAGACTTATTTCATACGCAGCTATGACAATTGTGAAAGTATGTCACAGGAGTTCTAGGCAGAAGGCCCCAAGCAAAGACTCATTTTGGGGCTGTCCTGCCTGCTCCCCAAGGGTGTGCATAGAGCTCGCTTCCAGCTCTGCAGCTCTGGCCAAGCTGCGTAGGAACCTGCTCTGTGGCCACTCTTCCCTCTCCACACCTGCAGCAGGTCCTGAGGGCTCTCACCTGCATCTCCAAGGCGTAAGTCTCACTTGGGAAATATTAACAGAATTAAAATGTTAAAACAGAGTGGAAGGAAATGCAGGTCAGCTAGCACTCTCTTTATCTACTGTCCAAAAGCAGTTGAATCTGACAACCCTTAAAATCCAAGAAGCACGGAAAACACAAGCACTGAATAATAGTATATTTTCAAAACATTCTGACACACATTCAGTAAATGTCAGCTGCACAATGAAGAGGCGCAGTGCCATGTATTTGTAGCCAGACTTGGAAGTGAAGTAAAATCTAATCATTATTGCCCTAGAGAGGGGAGTTATACCGACATACTCCCTGTAAGTTGCCATGAGGACTGAAAAATGGAAAGATAACTGAGGACTGCCCAGGAAACCCTCCAGACACAGTACAAGAGAAACATATTCTTTGGGCAGGGCATTTCAACTGATATTTAATTATTTTTTTTCAACGGCCAGCAATGAAATGTGCAGCTGGGCTCTGAGAACCAAAGATCAAGAACCTTGGAACAATAATGTGATGATAAATAGAGTAGAAATGGACAATAAACCACAATGGATTAACAGCAAGAATAATGCCTGGGACCTAGCGATTACCAAATTACGTAAAGTCATTTGCTGTGAAGCAATTACCTTCCACAGTATTTCCGATTATCGCAGTAAGTGGCCAGCTTTATTGATTCAAGATATGTCTATAATGTTGGGAGCTAAAAAAAGTGTTTCCATGCCTTGGGAATGTGAATTCTGTTAATGCATTACTAGCAAATATTGCCATGGAATATGGGACAAAGCAGCAAGAACATTGACAAATGCCAGGGCCAGGGTTACTATGACACTTTTACATTGTACAACAACGCTGAGGAATATGCTGACCATGCTGTTTAATTTATTTCCTGTTGTTCCCTTAGCTTTAGTCTTAGACTTGCTATTGTCTTTAGTTGAACGACTTTAAGTTGTTCTCTTTCAGGTAGAAATTTTACAGGGGAATCTCTGCACTTCTGTATTTGTGAAATGTTAACCTGCACTAAAAGGATGAGTGCCTTCTTGTAAAAAGTTGCTATTAAGCAACTGTTTGCCAAAAGGAAAAAAAAAAATTGAAGAAATGCAAAGCACGATTTACTATCATCCATGAAAAAATTACCAGGTTACCTGATTGTGTGAGAGTATTAGCTAGCAACTGGAAAAAAAAAAAAGGATGCTTTATGGTACAAAGAGATGAATCTTAATGTGCTCACCTGGTTTGCTATTCTTCCCTTCAGTACAATATCTGCCATAATGAATGGGAAGAATTTGCAGAGAATTTACATGGATTGTGCTAAATGCAGCAAGACTTGCCTGAAGTCCGGGTCTACCATTGACATGTTTATCACTGTTATGGTACTGGTGGGGATATGGACAAATAATATACCGAATAAATGTAGTGAGGCTGGGGAACTTTGTAATTTTTGAGGCTATATTAGCCAAAAAAGTACTTTGATTGGTGCAACTCATTTTGTTTGGAAACCTAGTAGCAGCTATGTTAACAAGATAACTCTTTGATTAATTCCTTGCTTACATGAAAAGGGACTTGCTAGCCAAGATAAAATAATAGTATTAGCTCAGCAAACTTTTTTAAATGTAGAAGCTGAAGTGAGACCTGAATAAAACTAGAGGCCCAGGATACCTCCTTGAAGCAGGACCTGTGAGGTAGCACTGGAGACAATTTAGCTTGAATCTCTTCAAAACTAATGACAGTAGCTAAAGTCATCCAGCACTGGGTTTCCTCGCCCTCAGCTCAAACTCTCTGGCAACCAGGGCACTGTGGTATCAGGCAGCCTGGGATCCTGCTTAAGAAGAGTATTTCTAGTGAACAAAGCATGCATAAACCCAGTACTACAGCTTCAAGCTGTGTAGTATTTATTCGCCACTTATACTGGGTCAGTAAGGGAACAGCATAGGTCCTGTGCAGTCCCTGGTCCAGCGCCTGCTTTACAGGCTTCAGGACTAAGGCTGGGGAACTTTATATTCATGATACAGCAAGGCTCATTGTATAGTGACCTGCAAGCAATGAGGCAGATGGAAAATAAGGAGGTAATTAGTGACAGCCAACATGGCTTCACTAAGGGCAAATCCTGCCTCACAAATGTGGTGGCCTTCTACGGCGGGGTTGCAGTGTTGATGGGTAATGGAAGAGCAACTGATGTCATCTACCTGGACTTGTGCAAAGCATTTGACACTGTCCTGCACAACATCCTTGTCTCTAAATTGGAGAGACATGAATTTGACCAGTGACGAGTAGCGTTCCTCAGGAGTCAGTATTGGGACCAGCGCTGTTTAACATCTTTGTCAACGACATGAACAATGGGATGGAGTGCACCCTCAGCAGGTTTGCTGACGACACCAAGCTGTGTGGTGCGGTTGACAAGCTGGAGGCAAGGGATGCCATCCAGAGGGACCTTGGCAGGTTTGAGAGGTAGGCCTGTGTGAACCTCATGAAGTTCAACAAGGCCAAATGCAAGGTCCTGCACGTGGGTCGGGACAATCCCAAGCACAAATCCAGGCTGGGCAGAGAATGGATTGAGAACAGCCCTGAGGAGAAGGACTTGGGGGTGTTGGTTGATGAGAAGCTCAACATCACCCGGCAATGTGCACTTGCAGCCCAGAAGGCCAACCATATTCTGGGCTGCATCAAAAGAAGCGTGGCCAGCAGGTAGAGGGAGGGGATTCTCCCCCTCTGCTCCACTCTTGTGAGACCCCACCTGGAGTACTGCGCTCAGCTCTGGGGCCTCCAACACAAGAAGGACATGGACCTGTTGGACCGAGTCCAGAGGAGGGCCACGAAGAAGATCCGAGGGCTGGTGCACCTCTCCTATGGACACAGGCTGAGAAAGTTGGAGTTGTTCAGCCTGGAGAAGAGAAGGCTCTGGGGATACCTTATAGCAGTCTTCCAGTATTTAAAGGGGGCCTCCAAAAAAGCTGGAGAGGGTCTTTTGACAAGGGCGTGTATTGATAGGACAAGGGGTAATGGCTTTAAACTGAAAGAGTGGTGAGGCACTGGAAGAGGTTGCCCAGAGAAGCTGTGGATGCCCCATCCCTGGAAGTGTTCAAGGCCAGCTTGGATGGGACTTTGAGCAACCTGGTCTAGTGGAAGGTGTCCCTGCCCATGGCAGGGGGCTGGAACTAGCTGATCTTTAAGGTCCCTTCCAACCCAAACTGTTCTATGATTCTATGATAAAGCTTGGATGTTCATAGCCTTTATGAAGCAGGCACACTGTTGGGCACATCGTATGCCCTTATATAGGAGTTATGTTTCTAGAGGGACGTTACTGTGGTTGTATGTGGGCTCTCAAAGGCCCAGTTTGGATCCAAACACAAAGTGTGGGATTTGTCCTCTTGTTTTCACCCATATAAAAGAAAATGCATTGGACATACATTTCAGTCACTGGACCACAGATCAGCAGCTGGAAAATCTGAATTAAACCCCCAATTGGCGAGGTTTTCTAATAATAAATGTTATTGTGCCATCTGCTGCAGCACTTTAGGCACCTGAAAGTCACAAAGTCAAAGCCATTAAAATATTGCACAAACAAACAGAAGATAAAACTTACATGGGCAAACACAGTTAAATCGTTGTGCCAAGCCAAAAGCCTCTGCAAATACAGACTTCTGAGAGGATTTATCCAACTTCAGAAAACTGGAAGTGATGGGGAGGTTCTCATGGCACGTACAGCTGAAATTCAACTACAGCTCTTGTTGCTTGGAAGCCCTGTGGCCTAGCAAGTCAACCTTTAAACTGCATCCCACATCAAAACCAGTCTTTTTAAAACCTGAATACACCATGTCTTAACAAGGTATGGATATGGCTTACCTTTTCTTTAACTTTTGCCTCTGATTTCTCCAGGGAATCCGCTGCTGTGGGTTTGCCCTTCTCAAGGCTTCTCTTTCCACAAGCATCTGCTTTGAAATGGAGCACAGGGAGATGGGAAGGGAAAAGTGGATAGAAACGTGCTTGACAGCATACAGAGCTGGAAACTAACAACAGAGCTGCCTGCAACAGAGCACGGTGAAGCTTCAGCTGTGTTGAGACATCACCTACAGGGTGAAACCACATACAACCAAGTTGCTGAGAAAGCTGGGCAGCAGGCACTGATTAAGACTATGTCTCTATTATGCCCTGGGGTTTGCTGTAGAGTGGGAGCTCTTTAGAGCTTGGGCACCAAAGGGAACTGATATAATGTCTCAAGTATAGACCAGATCTACAGACATACAAAGGAAAAGAATTTAAGTTAGTCCTAAAGGTACAGCTGGAAAACCTGCTGGCAGAGTTGTCCACATTCCCCGCAGTGCTGGATATCATAAGCCGCCCACCACCTTTCCATTGCTCATTCAATCTTAACTGAGGCTCCTTTGTACTCGCCAGGTGTGGTCTTCAGTTGTATCATCTCATAATTGCACAGGATGTGATCTGCTGCAGGGATTAATTAGAGCTGGTGAGGAGGCTGTGGTCTGTTTTCTGAGACCTTTGCTTTAAATATTGCAAAAGTTTACTTTCAGAGCACATGGACATGGAAGGGAAAGGGCCTCACTTTACACTGCAGGCAAGGCTAGAGAGCCAGGCTCCGCGTGCTCCTGGGAAACGGGAAATTAATAAAAATCATCAACAGGATAGAATGCAAGGCCATGCTAAACATGATGTATGAAATACAGGTTGATCAGCAGCACTGTGTCGGCATAGCTATGGCTGAAAGCGTAAAACAAGAACAGACTCAAACTACATATTAATTTACATACTTGCATCCGCAGAAACTTCAGTGTGGACTTACACAGGGGTAATGAAATTTATCTTGTAGTATAGGAATATTTCCTTGAATAGGAAAACTGGCATTAGGTGTACTAATGAAATTGCACTTTTGATAATTTAAGCTGCATCTTTACTAATTCTGCCCAGAGAAGCTAAGGGCTTTTGTTCTCAAAGAAACAATACTGCGGTTTTAGAAAAAAAACGCCCAAGGAAAGGGTGTTGCTAAGAAGAAAAATATTTGGAGTAGAGATACTGCTGATGAAAGAGGGGAACAATTCAAACAAGGGAGAAGAGATAGAAAGGAGCAGTATTCTTCTTATGTTCCTTTAGCAACCTCTTCTGAGGTGTCCAGACCCTCATTTGGGAAGGCGTTTGTGCTCACTCAGATATCCCTGCTCTTTCATCCTCTATCAGACTTCAGTGCGGTACTTCCCGAATCTCTCAGGTGTGTTCTGCTGGCTCAACTTTGATGGGATAAATGCGCCACAGCGTCCAAGGTGGAAACATGATCCTGCTATGGTTGAATGTGTTTATTGGGGATTGAGAAAACAGAGAGGAGAGCCTGCTTACTCCTAGGGTGACAACCATCATTATAAACCTTCAACCTGTTATTAAAAACCCTGTAAGCAAAGAAAAGGCAGCTAGAATGATCATCTGAAGTATTTACTAGCACTTCCATTTGAACAAAATCTCATATAACAGAATCACAGAATCACAGAATGGTAGGGGTTGGAAGGGACCTCTGGAGATCATCTAGTCCAACTCCCCTGCTAGAGCAGGGTCACCTAGAGCAGGCTGCACAGGACTGCATCCAGGTGGGTTTTGAATATCTCCAGGGAAGGAGACTCCACAACCTCCCTGGGCAGCCTGGTCCAGAGCTCTGTCACCCCCACAGTAAAGAAGTTTTTCCTCATGTTCAAGCGGAACTTCCTGTGTTCCAGTTTGTGCCCGTTGCCCCTTGTCCTGTCGTTGGGCACCACTGAAAAGAGTCTGGCCCCATCCTCTTGACATCCATCCTTAAGATATTTATAAGCATTGATGAGGTCCCCTCTCAGTCTTCTCTTCCTCAGGCTGAACAGCCCCAGCTCCCTCAGCCTTTCCCCACAGGAGAGATGCTCCAGTCCCCTCATCATCTTTGTAGCCTCTGCTGGACTCTCTCCAGTAGTTCCTCATCTTTCTTGAACTGGGGAGCCCAGAACTGGACACAGTGCTCCAGATGGGGCCTCACTAGGGCAGAGTACAGAGGGAGGAGAACCTCCCTCGACCTGCTGGCCACACTCTTCTTAATGCACCCCAGGATGCCGTTGGCCTTCCTGGCCGCAAGGGCACATTGCTGGCTCATGGTGAATTTGTCATCCACCAGGACTCCCAGGTCCTTCTCCACAGAGCTGCTTTCCAGCCGGTCATCCCCTAACCTGTACCAGGGTATGGGGTTATTCCTCTCTAGGTGCAGGACCCTGCACTTGCCCGTGTTGAACCTCATGAGGTTCCTCTCCACCCAACTCTCTAGCCTGTCCAGGTCTCGCTGAATGGCAGCACAGCCTTCTGGTGTATCAGCCAGTCCTCCCAGTTTTGTATCATCAGCAAACTTGCTGAGGGTACACTCTGTCCCTTCATCCAGGTCACTGATGAATAAATTGAACAAGACTCAGCCCAGTACTGACCCCTGGGGAACACCACTCACTACAGGCCTCCAACTAGACTCTGCGCCGCTGATCACCACCCTCTGAGCTCTGCCATTTGCTCTCAATACACCTCACCATCCACTTGTCTAGCCCACACTTCCTGAGCTTACCTGTGAGGACGTACGTTACGGGAGACAGTGTCAAAAGCCTTGCTGAAGTCAAGGTAGACAACATCCACTGCTCTCCCCTCATCCACCCAGCCAGTCATGCCATCATAGAAGGCTATCAGATTGGTCAAGCATGATTTCCCCTTGGCGAATCCATGTTGACTACTCCTGATCACTTTCTTTTCCTCCACATGCCTAGAGATGACATCCAGGATGAGCTGCTCCATCACCTTTCCAGGTGACTCCACTGCTGTAGCTAACCTGCAATTCTTTTTTCATGAAGAAAAAACAGACCCAGAAGGGACAGACTTTTTAGCTTCGTTTTCACCAGAAGACAGATTTGATCCAAGGGGCAAGGGGCTTGGCGAGGAAGGAAAACGCTGGGAACAACAAGAGGCAGGGGAAGAGGCAAGACAGGAGCTCAGCTCTTAAATTTCAGATTGCACTGGAGGACTTGGCCAAAGTCCCTCTTTGACTTAGCCACCTCAGGGCCATTGGGATGGCGGGTTTCCTCACATCCTAGAGGAAACCCGTGAGCCCAGTAGCCGGCTCCTGCCTCCATTGCGTGGCTTTACAGCCCACTCGCTTGCTAGGCCAGGCCTGTTCCACCACCCCAGCCAGGAGCAGGGTGCTGGGGGGCACCAGGGCAGCCCTGGCCCTGGGCATCGGGCACCTCCCTGGGGATGGGGACAGGCCGGGACATGGGCACGGCTCAGTGGGGCCCATGGCCAGGGAGGGCAGGGCTGTGGGGAGCTGGAGCCCAGCCCTGCTGCAGTATTGCTGGGGCAGCGGCTGATGGTCTTGGGGGGCTGACGTGGGGTCCTGGGCCCTGGGCAGGTGGGGGGAGCCCAGGGGGGCCCGACAGGGCCAGGCAGGGCTGTGGGTGCTCTCAGGGCCTCAATGCTTTTTTCCCTTCATCTTCTCTGGGTTTTTAAAGTCTTTTACTGGTTTTCTTGCAGCTTTTTCACTCCTTTTTTCCAGTCCTGATGAGCGCGTGATAGGTTGGCTGGTGGTTCCTCCTCGTCCGACCTGGGCCACGGTGGGGCTGGAGGCAGTGGGTCCTGCCAGCGCCTGCTGGGATTTTCCCCTTTTTTCCTGGATGCCTGCTCCAGACGTCCCCAAGGCAGCGCGGGGCTAGCAGACCTTCGGCATGGGCACCATGCAACCCCCTGGCCCCTCGAAAGCGGGGCATGAGGGTTAGCAGGAGGCAAGACAAAGACATGAAGGGAGGGCAGATGATGGAGGAGGTATTGAGTTGCAGCGGTAGCAGTGTTGGAGCTGTAGTACTGTGGAAATATAACAGGGGCAATATTTGAGGGAGAGAGGGATTATTCTGAAGCACAAAGTCGCTTATTCTTCCAGTTATATTTCAAGTGCTGTAATAAAAGCAATTACTTTGTACGAACCTTTGCATACTGTCAGGTCTAAGGAGAAAGAAAGAGTAAACAAGGAACTGGACCAACATCAGCTGCAGTCTGGTGCGTGCGCTCCCCCCCTTATATCTGCCCATTTAATTTATCTATGCATTTGAACTTGCTACATTTCCCCCTCCTTTCTCTCCGCCGCCCCCTCTCCCTGCGGGGCTCTCCTTCCCCCCTCCTGCCGGCTCCCCCCGCTGCCCCTCGCTGCCTGCCCCCCGGCAGGGCTGGGACGGGTCCCGGGGCTCCCCAGCCCCGCTGCCCCCGCTCCCGGGGCTGGGGGAGACCTTGACAGGCCGCTGTGGAAATTTTACATTGTGATAGTTTTCATGGGAAGGGTGGGTTAATTAGCTGACTAAATACTTCCTTATCTTTGGCAGGCAAAATCAGGGAGTCACCTTTATTGGAAGTATTTCAAAGCAAAAGAACTTCAGTTCTGTTTTCTCCTTGTTTCTCTTTCACACAAAGCCCAGCATTTTAAAGCTCTGATTGTTTCGAGCTTTCAAGTAGCTTGTGTTACTTTTCGGTATATCTTATGGTTGATCGTACCAATTCGTACCAATTTTGGAACATAACAAAGTAATTTCCTTCTTTCCTCCTCTGCTACTGCATGTATTATCAGGCGTGCATAATCATCCTTTTGGTTTCTTTAACCTATTTTTCAAAACAAAACGTCTTACCCATGCAACGCAAACAATTTAATTTGAACAATTAAAGAAAAACAACTGGAACCCACTGCCATAATTTTAAGACTTTTTCCCAGTAAGCGCTTTGGGGAAATGATGGCGACTGGAGCCAGCGATGATCGGGTTTATTTTTCCAAAAAGGGCTGAGCCCTGCTGAGTCAGTAGTGTGCAGGATTGAGCTGAAACTGCTAAAAAAGCTTTCCAAACAAGGCCTGATGAAAAAGCTTAGAATATTGTTCTCTAAAAAAGAAAAATATTGTTCCCTGTAATGGCAGAGCTATTGAGTTTTTATTGCCTTTGAAAATCATTCAGCACTTAGGAATACATATTGGAAGGGTTATATCATAGACTCTGTAACACGCATTTCGATTGTAAGTTTGCCTTCATTATTTCGTGAAACATGCTTCTTATTTTTGTTATTTTGAATAGGTTCCTCTGTTGGAAAAGCGTAAAGTAATTTTCAAATAGAATTGGTAAATACCTTAGTTTTAAGTTCAAATAAACTATGGCTGAACCCCCAAACCCATTGCTCCCCAAATCAGCACATAAATTTTGAGGGATAAAAGGGGATATTCGGTCCTTATCTGACTACAGAATTTAAATTTTTTAACTCTAGTGTCTGAGACTTCCCATTTTCAGGCTTTCTCAAATGTGAAGGAGAATTTTCTTTAAAATCTTATTGTAAAGCAAAGGTTTAAATTCCTCACAACCAAGTAATTCCTGGAAGCTGACCTTTAAAGAAAGCACTAGACTTTGGAACACATTCTATAGAATTTAAAAAAAGCAAAACAAATCTCATTGGCTTGAAAGAGTTACTTAAAGCAGAAAAAAATCTGTATCTACATCTATTCTTTTGGGGAAAAAAAATGTGGACTTGGAAATATCCCAGCCTTCTCAGACAACACTGATATTCTTCTCATGCAGCTATCGATCTGGGGGTATTTCAAAGACTGGGGTTTGTGCAGTGGGCTTCATCAGGTTCTTTGAAGTTTCTCCCCTGCTGCATTTTGGTTATAAATTGTAATTTCCAAGTGTGGTATTGCTAACCTCAGAATAGTCATTATTCTCTGCTCTGCTATTTTGATACTTTATACATAAACTTCATCTCAAAATTAGGTTAAAAAGCAGTCCTTTATATAAAGATAGCCTTCTGAAGAGCTCTTTTATTTACTTGCTCGCTTGTTTGCTCGGGGGGCAGTGTTTAGCCAGAGTTGCCAAGCCCTCTTCTGTTGTAATTAAACGTACATTGGGAGCAAAAGGAAAATATGTAGTGGTTTGTTTATTCAGGAGGAAATGTTTGATTTAATTTAACAGATTATATTCTTGAAAAGGAACAGGACCAAAAATAGATCCTGAGCCAAATTCTGCCTTTAGCTACATCTCGCAATGTTCAGTGCCGCCAGAGCCGTGCTAGGGAGTGGGTCCCCGAGAAACCGCGGAGGCTGCGGTGGGGCTGCGTTACAGCTCTGCAGGACTGGGAGAGGAGAAAATAACCTTCCTCTGAGAGCTAGAAAAACTGGCCTTTGGTCTGCTTGCCTGCCAGCTCCAACCTCTGCCTGCACCGAGGGGAGAGGCTGGGGAATGTACGCTGCACATGTGGCAGCCCCATGGCGCGGAGGCTCCCCGGGCACATCGCAAACCCGCTGCGAACGACTGCGCAGAACAGGGACAGCAACTGCATCTGTGCCAACTGAGAGGTACCAGCTGAAATCACCAGCCTGATAAAATACACCGTGGTTTTTGCACTGTCACCCTGAACTGAGTATGGAAAGTTCATGCATCTCTTCTCCAGTGCTGGCTCCCATAGGCGGTTTGAATACTTAATTCTGCTCTTGGAGATACCTATATGAACCAAGGGCCTGACACAATTGGCTACCAGTTGTCTTGTAATTTAGTCTTAGGATCAACATTTTGTACAATAAGGGCCCATTCTCGCTTGGTCTTGGGGTACCTCTGCAAGGCAGATGATAGAGGGAATTGAGGTGGCGCTGCATCAAGGAGCACGCTAGCTGCCTGCTCCCAGGGAGCGTAGCGCTAGTCTGCAAAACAAACAAGGACTAGTCTTGGAAAGGGCATAAGCTTAGTAAAGGGTAATAAAATCTTAAAGATTTTAATTGCACTTAGAGTAATTCTTCCCCTCTTTTTAAAGAGACAGGCAAAATGTCCTGTATGCATTACAATGAAAACATCCCATCCCTACTTACCTTCCTTCTCAGCTCCGTGAACGCAGGAGCAAGGGAGAGGTGAGGGGTGGGGAAGCGTGCAGACCGTTATGGTGAACCTTTTTCTCTCTTCCAGAAAAACCAAACCACAAATAAAGAATTTAAATTGCTGGGAGTCATAGCTGCATATTTCAGGAAACTGGGAATTTTCAGTCCATTCGGAAATAAAAAGGAGAAGGGAAATAGAAGAATTCCTCTTTTTGGGTGGATTGAGATGAGGAGAGAGCATTTAATGTTCTTAGGGCTGGACATCCTAAAAGGGGAAACTGATAGCAGTGGCCAGTACAGCAGCGGGTAGTTTTCAGCAGCTCACTGACAGGGAGCAACAGCTACTGTTCAGGATGCTCATGTTCAAGCTCCACGATTCTATCATTTTAAAGGTTTGATCTTTTGATCCTCATCTCCATCCCTTCTTTACAAAAAGCAAAACACTGAACAATAGCAGATACCTAAGGAAGAATATAAATCCAGGAAAAACACAGAGATACTATATAAAATATTTTCCTCGTCTGCAGCCATTTGCAGCTTGGGACTACCTTAGATGGAAGGGATGATATGCATTAAACAGTATTTGATGGCCTTTTCTTCCTTTTTGTCCAATTGCTCCTTGAACTTACAGGAAACTCCCAGACTCCTGGTGTCCTGTGACAAGGAGCTTCACAGCTTAAGGCCGTATGGTGCTAAGAAGTACTTTCCATTATTTTAACTGTTTTGTTTCATGTCTCCCCATTTTTTGTGTTGTAAGAGAAAGTTGTTCTCTGCTTTTATTTTCTGCATCAACCATGATTTTATCAGCCTCTGCCATAAGTCCCCTGCCCCCTTAATTTCTTTTCCCTGAGGAACAGATGACCTGGAAAATAGAAGTGTATGAAATCCTTCCAGGTACATTTAACAAAACACGCAGTCACAAAGTGTCTCCTTGTAAAAGCAAAAGCAACAGCCTTAGTCTGCGCTACAGAGTCTTCTTTCTTGAAGGAACGTCTTTGTGCAGGATAACACTCAAATTTGAGTCCTAAAAGCGAGACCTTGACCTTCTGCCAGTCTAGTTAAACCAGCTTTACAAGCATTATAAATCCTGGGCTGGTACAAAGATTTTTAACAACTGCACATTGTTTTGAATCACAAGCAGCAACAAAACCTTCGTGTTGCATTCCCATGACTACTTCAGTGACAATTTTAAACTTTGGAGAAATAAAATGTTACTTTCAAGGCTTTTAGATAAAGGTTCTATTTCAGGAAAATATTTTTCATATTTGCAGCTAGTGTTTCTCCTCTTTGGCTCTTCTTTCGTTAGTATTAATTGTACCATATTCCCCAACACACTGCAGCTGCCTTCCAGTTTCGGAGGGCTCTATTTTGCAGCTGTATTTACGACATGCAGGAGTTGGAAGGTGTTAGAAGGGTCTGATGCTGTTATGCAATGACTCTACTGCTCCACCTGTAGCCCTGGGGCTTATCTCTAAATGCACTTGGACTCGGCCAAAGGCTTTTGCATTTTAGAGGCAGAGGTATATTCAGTGTACATGTCCTCCCATCAGTGGAACTGAAGACCTGGCAAGAGATTTTATTGCTATTTGGTCTGGGAATAATTTTACATTGGAGAAAGTGAAAACATTTGTCTGGCACCTATAAACCACAATATTTGGTTTGACTACAAGTGTTTTCCTACATCACTTTGCACTCACAGGCTATTCTGGTTACATCTGCAAGTGTCTAGGATGATTCTGCAAAAACGGCTCGCAGGTGCATTGCAAGACAAAACGAGGCCTCCCTGCCCTGCAACAAGACTTTGGCATGAGACCCTGGAGTGAAATCACACTTATCACGCAATCTCAGACGTAGCTGAGAAGCTCAAGGACAGCAAGGAGGATGGGACCAGCTGGGAAACACTAAACAAATCAGCCTGAACACCCACACCTCATTCTACTCAGATGGCCTTGAAATGTGTTTACAGACAAAAGAGCTGTAAATTGTGCTATTCGACTGTGCTGGGAATTACTGTAGGAAATCAGTGGAGGAAGCCCAAGTTAGTTTATTACCTTCACAAATCTTGGGAAGTCATTTTGCTTTCTGTTAAAATATTATTGTGCTAAGACGCTTTTGATAGCAGAGCCTTTCCTATGTAGCATTAAATTTACTGCTGGCCTTATTTTGGTAACAAGCAAAGTACAAGGAAGGAGCACATTGCAAAGCAAAGCCACAAACCCCCCTGACTCTGCAGCTGCTTGCAAAACAGGATTGATGATCGGACAAGGAATCTGATCATGGCCACAGGGGAGATAAAATGGTATTTCAGATTCAGAGAGGGTTCTAGCAAGGTGCTCTCATTGCCGGTCAGATCTTCCTTTTTGCTATGTCAGGAGAGGTGCCCGTGTTGCCCTTGGCTGAGCACACTGGCAGGAGGCAGCGGCGTGATGAGTGCTGGCACCACACTGTGACTGGTTCTGATGGCTGTTTTATAAGGGCGCTTTCTTTGCTGTTTCTTACGTGGTTCAGAATATGGTGTCGAAGAGCCAATAAAGCTTGCAGAGTATAAACACGTAACACCCGTTTGCCTGCCTTCGCGAGCAGTTCTCACCCAGATGATCTCTTAGACCTCCCTCGCTTATCCTGCTAATTAGACTTCTAGTCCTATAGCCTCAGAACGAATGCAGCCTCTGCCAAGAATCAATAAAATGCAAAGCAGCAGGCAGCCAGTATGCAGCCCATGAGATACCAGATGCTCATGCCTGGGTGCTTTCCTGTATCAGCATACCAAGAAACCTGAGAGGAATATCTGAAAAGGACTCCCTACCTCTAGGGTCTTGCATATCTGTGCAGTGTCCTTGGGACATGGCTGTCCAGAATTGGATGTGACGTGATTTTTATCATTGTTACCGTGGAAACTAAGCAACCTGGAATGAACCAGCTCTCTTATCCCTCAGACCTATGCTGCTCCAGGCACTAGAGATCCCTGCACAGTTTGAAAGAGAAAAAGTGCCCACTGCAGCTGTGAGCCCTCTCCCAAACTTCCATCGTCTCAGTGTAAATCACTTTTATCCATTAATTTAAACCTCTCTCTTTCCACAGTGTACATGCTATTGGTGTCTGCGCATTTACTGTTGTTCGCTCTTTTAGTAAGTGCAGTTTAGGGATACTGAAGTTCCATTTTGTGTAAGTGTAGGAATATTTTTGTGAACGCTTTGCGTTTCCCACGCAGGATTCACAAAGAATTCGCAGGACAGCCTTTGTACAGATTATGAATCTACCTTGGCCTTGTACCCCAGTGTTTAATATTCATGGGGGACCAAAAGCACAGCAGGCCCCACTGATGGTTCATAACACGGCCAAATGTGATGCACCATGGGATGTATGCATCCCATATAATGTGTCCCACATGGTCAGGTTTTCAGAAGGGACATCAAAACTTCTGGAAAGTCACTGAGCCTTCATGTCCCAGCCATGGCAAAGCTCTCGCCTTTGCTTTCCCAGGTGCTGTGGCGGATGCAGTGCGCGATTGTGATCTGAAACAGGTATTGCTCTGTTGCCTTAATCTTCCTGTTAATAGCTACCATGTACAGCTCATTTTCCCAGTCACTTTCAGTCTCAGTTTCAGAGAGAAGAGTCAAACCAGTTTTGCTCTGTGAGGCAGCAGAAGGCTTCATTGCTTGCTGCGGCAGAGGACAGGGTGCCTCAGGATAAGAGCAGGAAGGCTGATTCTGTTAATGTGCATCAGACAGAAGAAGATGGTACGGTGTTTTAGGCTCCCATGCAATGAAGATTAGCCCATGCGTTGGAGGTCCACACGATCCTGTGCTCATGTAGCTACATCTGCCTGCTGTGTGTGGTATTCCTTCTCCCTTCTCCCTTGGAGAAAACACCTGAGAGATCTTGAGACGCAAGTGATGGCATTTACTGCCCTAACACCATCACAGCATGAAGAGCTGCCATGCCCATAGCCACCTGCTGGCAGTTTGAAAATGCCACAGCCTACTTGAGCAGCTGGGTGGGGTGGGGGGAGAAGAGCCCTTCAATTTGTCCCAAAGACTGGAGTGCTGTTAGCTGTGCCATGTATCTGACTGACACTTGCCGAGCAATCCCGTGGCACGTAGGGCTCAGCACAACACAGAGAGCATCACCACACCGAGCACATACACAGTGGAAAATTCCCAATGCATTCCCAGGGAAGCAGTGAGAAGCTCTTCTGTAAAAGATGATTGTTATTTGTGGAGATGTTGCATTTCATGTCAGATAGTATGAACCTGAAGGAAATAATTTTGAAAGCACATGCATGCAGGCATGTGAGGCAGACTGGAATCTAAATAACATACCTGCCCTCGGGGCGAGCTCTCCCCACATATGCCTCAGTATCTGGCCCCTTCACAATATTTTTGTGGGGAGGCATACACAGCAAGGAAGATGGTGAGGGAGAATTCCTCTCTCCAGCACTTTGGGCAAGCACGGTTCTGCACAAGATTTGCAAAATTTCTGCTGTTAAAGTTAAAAAAGGGGGAGGAAAAAGAAAGTGAGAGAGCCCTTGCAGCTGGTTCCCCTCTACCTTGGCTAATGTTTGCACAGGGGCAGGGAGACATCAATGGGGCTCAGAGAATCATTAACTGCCCCTGCCAAGCTTCCTGGCCTCAAGGTCGCAGAGGAATGGTGCACTGGAACGGTGCACTGGAAGACTACAGGAGCGCAGCAAAACAAGCCTGTTGGTGCTGGGGGGTCCAGAGCACCTTGGCCATGAAACGCAGAGCTCTGCGCACACCTATAAACCTACAGCCAGGTTTGCTCCTGGGATTCTTCATCCCTGATGCTGACACAGCACAAGGACATGAATGTTGGACCTCCTAAAAGCTGTTTCTTTAATTTTTATTTTTATTTTTTATTATTATTTTTATTTTTCTCCTTTATTGCCGTTCCAGGGACAAATTAGCCCTAGATGTCTAACTGTAGTTACCACCTGCTAAATTTCTGACATCCTGGTCTAGTCGCCTTGTCTTCAAGGTCTTGTTTTCCTGACTGGACAATGTGCTCCCTGCTTTCTGGTTAGCAGCTATGTTGCTGGGATGATTAAACCCAGCTCTCCCCCATGAACACATGGCAGCTCCCACACTTGCAGTGAGATTAACGAAGCCTCTTCTCCTGGGTGAGAGCAGAAAGGCACCTCCTTTCCTCATGCCCTTGAGCACATGCAGAGCCTTTATCTGAGGTCACTTCTTTCTTGTAGACCACAACGTACAAGCGAGGATTGTCCTCTCAGTGTGGGACTCATATTTTGACCCTATTTCTCACTCCCCAGGTGAAGATAAAGGGCATTTGGGGAGAAATAAGGCAGATTCCACCCCCCGCAGCCTGTGTGCCCTCACCAATGAACAGGTAGGTGTCTGCATCCTCCAAGGCCATCCCCTCTCCTACCTCCCTGACTATAGGAGTCAAACTCCACCTATGCCCCTCTGCAGTGCTGGCATCCTATTTCCAGGGCAGAGCTATAGCTTCTGTGCTGCTTTGAGCTCTGCCTGAGGTCCCTGAGCCAGGGATGAGTCACAGCACTGCAGCACAGCTACCCTGCAGTGTCCTGTGCTCAGGGCTTCGTTCCCCAGGCATCAGCCCAAGGCCACTGCGCCTTCCTCCTGTCCTCCGTCCTCCCTCTTTCCTTATAACATGACCTGGTGCATGGCACCATGTGCATTGACATCCATCCAGCCAGAAAGGTCTCAATCTTAGTATTTACAAACTTAAAGGTCAGTACATGTCACTTGGCATGAGCAGGAAAAACACACCAACCTTGTAAGAAGACTGATGTGTTACTCTGTGTAAGTTTACTTTTGTGCAATGTGAGCATGATCCCAAGTTTTCAAGGCTTGCTCTCACCTGCTTTTTTTATTGCAAGGAAGACGCAGCCGTAAAATGCTGCCAGCATGCAACGCCCTCATATAATGTAATTAACATTTTGACCACTGGATGTTACTGTTGCTCCAAACATCTGCAGGGGAATGCAGGGTAAAGACTTCCTGGCAATGCAATAGTCTAATTTTTTAACCTAGGACCTAGCTAAATCAGACAGTGATCTATGGATAGGTGGATCACCTATTTATTGCCTGCCCATCAACTGAAGAGGAATAGTTAGAAAGTTGTTATTCAGATATAAGAGAATGTCTGCGTCCAGCAGCATGCAAGCAAATGATTAAATTAATGGTACTGAACTGAGATTTTAGTAATGAAGAAGCAAGTGATTTTTCAAACCATTAGGCCTTGGAATTCTAGCACATTGCCCAAGACAGACAAATGGGTTTGTCTGTATTATACTAGTGGTACATGAAGCCCAGAAATAAACCACTGTTTTTAGGTACCTTCGACCACTTGTGCTGCACTCTACTCATTAATCCACCTCCCCTAGAACAATTAGTAAGCCTTAAGTGTAAGCAATCGCTTTTAAAAATTTTTGTTTTTATTGTTTTTCTTCTAATCATATGCAAACATTTTTGAACGCTTCCCAGATCTCTAACTATTTTCGCTCTCTACTACATGCCTCCCCCCAGCCTTTCTGTATGGATCCCACACATTTTGTGCATGCAGCTTTCACTGATGTATCCTAAAGCAAAGTCTTCCTATCAGATGAGCACAGTTGGTACAGCTGAGATGTGCCCAGAGCAATTCATCATTTATTGATTGGCGCCTCTGTGGAATACTTTCTTTGTGCATACTGTGTTGCAGAAGCTTCCGTTTTCATCTTCCCCAAACAAGGAGAAGAACCTTTTAAATATGCATGATAATTTGTCCACCCATAGGTGGACACCATATGGGTGGATGATATGTGGTGGATACAACCACCACTACACTCTACTGAAGCTGACAGAAATTCAGTACGTGGCTGCACACCAGTTGTCCACAAAGATGGTTCTGCGGTTTTTAGTGTTTCCTTTTGATTCCTCATATATTGCAGGAAACATCCAGGAACTGTTCCCCCAGCAAGGCAGTGGTTTTTTATAGTATCATCTTACCTGTAGACTCAGTAACTTATTTATGCGTTACCTTATCATTCCACAGTTTCAGTATCTCCGCGTAGGCATCTCGAAGAACAGGTTTTGCACACAGTTTTCTGAAACTCCATATGATTTCTGAGCTGGTTTGTCATGTCTGAAAATACACCTGGCTTGAAATCAGAGGTAAAGCTCCTGCTTGAGATGTGAACAGCATGAATGCTCACAGGCAGTACTCAAATAGGGAACTACTCAAGGGGAATTCACGTTGCCTATTTTAGCTGCTTAATGTAAATGATTAATGCTCCTAAAGGGGTGAGCCAGCTGATCTATGGCAGAAACCTAATCCAGAAAGATAAGAAACTCATGATGGAGATGCTCGTTTCTGTCCATTTGTGTGTTGAATAGCAAAGGGAAGTCTTCATCACTGTTCATACCCATACAGCATAGAGTTATTAAAAAAAAAAGAGAAAAAAAAAAGAAAAAAGAAAAAAGAAAAAAGAAAAAAGAAAAAAGCTTTCTCTTCTTGACTTAGTGTTATCACTTAAAATGTGGCTGGCCAAAAATTCTGAACCACTTTCTTTATCTCATCCAAAGAAATTCTTAGAGATTTGATACTGAAAATAATTTATTTATCAAACTTTCCCTCTCTCCATTTTGTATACTCTAGTTTCTGCCTTGTCTCTGGAAGACTGCTAGTGGGCTGATGGGATATTTTAACATAGAAAATGTGGGAGCTTTCTTAACTGACATGTAAAGGCTTCTTCATATTTGAACCTCCTAATCTAACTCTGCTTCCTTGCTAGGGCAGAGTAGTCTGCACCTTTTGCTACGTGCTTGCCTGCTATCATGATTTACACACCAGATTAACATGAGGGATAATAAATTAACAAAGTGTAGCTCCATAGTGCATAATCCTCAGTGCTTTAAATTAAAACTGTCTGCTGTGGGCAGGAGTGTGATCGGAGCAGAACTTTGCCCTGCAGGCACATTTTTCACCACCCCATCTGTTGCCCCAGATACTAGGGACGGAAATACCTATTTTGCTCATTTTGCTTTTGGGGGATCGTCTTTTTTTTTTTTTTCCCTTTAAAAATGTTTTTTCCTATATTTTCTTTCTTGAGACTGTTGCAAATGACATATGAAATACAACATTCAAGCAAGGGCACAGAAGTGGAATGCATGCTACAAGCCAGAGCAGTATAAAATATTCAAAGAATGAATACATGCATATTTAGGTCAAGTAAATCGAGGGATCCCTGCAGTCACTTCCTTTCTGTGACTGGAACACATGGTTGCTCCTTAGTAATTATTTGCCTGGGATGTCTTCTTCTTTTAGCTCTCTTCAGATGAAGAGTTGGTGGCCTGACATTTGGTCCCTGGAGTCTTCCGTGTGATCTGCCTCCATCCCACGTCAATCCTCTTTCCAACAGCTTGAGGAAGGAACCTGAGCTTACCGTAACCCAGTGTAAGGCATGCAGGATACCCAGGGTGGAACAGGTCAAGTTCAAAGCATCAGATTGCCCAATCCCCCTGAATTTAACCAGGAGCTGGTTTCTTGATTTCTTTGGAATTTCCCGTGAGTTAATCAAAGTGAACTCTTGGGCAGATTAGCTTTGAAAGGTTTGGAGAGGTGAGTCTGCAGGCCAGAGCAACATCTACAACAGCTTTATCTGCAAGAGTTTTGCTTTCCCCTCTCCATTTCTCCTGCCTTCAGGACCATTATTTCCTGCTATGGGCTGGAACAGCATCTGTTCTGGGAGAAGATGAAAACATGGGACAGAATTTATTCTGAATTATTTGCCTTTTATTAAACCCATTTAATCCTCCATTCTGGCATATGTAGGGCCAACACAGTCTCTTTCAAGGGTACCTAATTGTGCAAAATCCCCTCCACACACACTTTTGTCTCTTTTTTCTTCACATATTCTCTATGTGAGACTGCAGCAGTGACAAGCCTTTTTGCCATACCTGAATCTTGCTCAGAGCAACTGATATATGAGAGTTCAGATGAGGAAAGTTCAAACTGCTCATTTCCCACAGCAATTTACCAACTCATGGAATGAAAACTGCTAGATCAATAAATACACATAGTAGGGTTTTTAAGCTTTGCACACAGACATACAGGTCTAACTCAGTGAATGTCTGAAAGCTGAATGGTTGGACACGCTTGCATTGAACATTTCATGTAACTTTTCAAATATATATTCCTGAAATATTCCTGAGCTGTATTACTTTACAGCTAAAGCTTTGCAGTTCCCTCCTATCTCATGTAAAAAGCCAACATGGACCAAATGACTTACATGAATGTAGGATCCGTGTAGGATCTGAAGGTCAAATGGCAATGATGTTCAGGCTTCAGGTTGTACCAGCTGGTGCTGAGAAAGAGCTGATTGTGGGCATCTGTTGTTAGATCTTAGCAACGTGTGGAATGAAGATGGGGAAAAATGTCCCTACTTTTCCGATCTCCCATTCCATCACAAACCACATGTCCACTGCTACATCTAGAAAAGAAGAGCCCTGGGCATTCAACCATTTCAGGTCCAAATGCTCTGACAGTGGTTGCTTCAAGCACTCCCTTGGGCAGTCTGCTCCATACACCCCTAGGGCCCTGCCTGCTGCCCCCTGCAGAAGTCCCTGAAGTCCCCAGGGCACCACGGCTGAAAAACTGTTCTCTGGTGGGTTTGGGTCTCCGTAAATGTCTCTTCTCACCCTCAGAGGCAGATAAGTGATATCAGATTCCTGCTGGTTCAGGAGGGAATCGCTGGCCTCCACAATGGGGGAGGTTGCTCCCTGTTCCCAAGGCAGTCTCTGGGAAGCAGTCGGTGTTGGCTACTCTGCCAGTGAGGAGTCCTGTGAAACATCAAAATGAACCTCTGGGTTAGGATTTTCCTGTCTGATTCTGCACACTCTCTAATTTCTCCTTTCTTCAGACCTAACTTAGGCTCCATCTCATTTACAACATGTGACTGCTCACCTCCGAATTGCTGATATTTAAGTAATACAATAAGCACTGAAAAGTTAGTATATTTAATACTACAATTGGGCCATATGTCCCCTCTCCGGCTCTCAACATGCCTGTTGTCTTCTCCATTACTGTTTCTTATCACCCCACACATTTATGCTGGTACATAGCATAAA
Organism: Phoenicopterus ruber ruber; assembly: GCA_009819775.1. Lineage (NCBI taxonomy): Eukaryota > Metazoa > Chordata > Aves > Phoenicopteriformes > Phoenicopteridae > Phoenicopterus > Phoenicopterus ruber. The sequence goes on along the minus strand of CM020216.1, from coordinate 138,233,279 downwards.
ATGAATAAAATGAAAGCAACCGCATTAATGGGAGTTTTTCTGCCTCTTTTCGCAGGTGCTACCATTTGTATAGAAGAATGGGGAAGGAGAGCTTGCTCTGTCTGCGTTTCCATCCAGTGCTGCTGGATCCATCCCCAGCACTGTTGTGCGGAGCCATTCCTTGGCGTCTCTGTGCAGGGAACTTCAGAGGGGTGAGGGAAGCCGCTGGGCTGCCCATCCACTTCAAGCCTACCTGAGATATACCCATCCTCATTCAACATTAAAGCCACATTAACAGCACAGCCCCTCCACACAGTCCAGATAAGGTGGCAGATGTGTTTAGTAGCAGGAGCAATAGTAGCAATAGCATGTATTTTTGGGTTTTTTTTGCCAAGGACGGACCAGCTCCCGTAAATGGATTACTTTAATCTACAAGGATAACCCCCTGGGTTTTCATCCTCCCTGCAAAGAAGAGTGAGCAGTATGTTAAAAAGCTCTTCCCAGTAGCTGATCTAAACTTGTCTTCTCCTAGTGCCCCAGTTTTAGTCTTGAAATTAAAATATGCTTTCTTTCTCCTTTTATCGCGAAGTCACTCAGCAATTAGCCTGCTAAAGATTCAGGAAAATTTTAATTCACGCTAATGAGATACAGTTCTCTTCAAACTGCTATCTGTCCAAGGAGATTAGGAGAAGGTGGAGAAAATGATGTTTCTAAATGGGGATGGAAAAACTGAACCTCCTTGCCTGAGTGCTGGGCACATCCCCTTCTGGAGCGTAGCTGGCTGTGTCCAAGGTCGGCTCCTCCGCTGATAAGGGCTGTTGTGAAGAAACACAGAAGCGAGGACCTGCTCTTCCTGCCTCGTGGGACCTGCTTTTTAGCTGAGGCTTTACCCCTGGCCCCCACCTGTGCTACATCGCTGCTGTGCTGCAGTGATGCCCGCGCCCGGGCTCCTGCGATTGTGGCCCTGACCCAGCTCCGCTGGCTCAGCCTCCTGGCTTGCCCTTGGACGTGTCTTGCTGCTGTGGACTTGCTTGGTGACCACACGGCTGTGTCTGACCCCGATCACTGCCCCAGACCTGATCCTGCCCCAGACTGGCTGCTCAGCATCCTGGCTCCTTGTTGGTGAGGGCTCTGCCCCGCTGGCCGTGCTGCCACAGAGCAGCACTGAGGTCCTTGCAGCACCCCGACCCACTTTTGGCTTTCCAGAGAAGGATTTAATTCCATTCTCTAATATTACGTCCCATTCAAAACCCAAGTGAGACTGAATTGGCCTTGTGTGGCTATGTGATGAAGCTGTTTCTGCCCAGCTCGTTATTTCCAATGAGTAATAGCAGATTTGTCAATATTTATACTGCATCCTCAGTAAGTCAGCTTGTTTAAGCTGAAGTCAATATTAACTATACTGATTCATGCTGGCTGAAAAATCTGTCCATATCTTCTAAATACTTCAGTCGAGGTAAAATCCCTGCACCTTTGCAACAAGAAAGATCTTGTGTTAATATCTCTGTGTTAATATTTTCCCATTATGTAGATTAGAGACTTGGGGAAATGACATTAGCACTTTCCTTCAACGCCATTTATAGCTTTTGACAGCTTCCTGACATTGATAAAGCGTGTTATGAAAAGCAGAGTCAGCAGGCTGAAGACACCGACTGAATTATGTTTTTATTAAAAGTATTATTCAGCTGTCATGCAATGTCACATGTAAATATCCTCACAAGGTTCTAGTGAAGCAGTGTCATCTATGCAGACGGTCTCTGTTTCCACTGTTGCCTTCGCAGTGGCTGTAAGGATACCACGCCAGTGGAGAGAGAGAAGGGAATGGGGGCCCTGAAACTCAAATCCACCCCTCCTGGTTTGGGGGTGACCCTGAGCAAAGGCACAGCACATATGAATTCCCAAGCTGTATGAGAGCGGTGTTACCTTCCAGATGGATAAATCAAGTACTAAACAAATATTTAGAGCCACCATTTCCACTCCATTTCTCATGTGAATAAATGCTCTCAGACTGACCTGCTTTATAAAACTCAATTCTGAACTCAGTTGTGATGTATTACGTGGAGATTACTTGGACATCTCCCGTTGCAGTGTATACCTCACAAAAAGCAAAGATACCTCTTTGCATATGGGACTCACCACCAAAACCGTGTCTCATGGAGGCACACCCTGACTAGTTCAGGACTGACTATGTGTAGCTGTGCAAGCCTCAGACTCATGCTGCACTCCGTACTTATGCTGCTCCTTGGGTAGATTTTACAACCTGCATTCAAGTCCTTGCTCTACAGCTACATTACTGAAAATCCCAAAGTTCAGTCCTGTAGCGCTGACCTGGAGTCACCGCAGTGGTGCAGCAAAGCACGTCCTTCAGCCTGCCGTGACACAACAGGGTGATGGACAGCAGGAGGGACAGCAATAGAAGACCATGATTGACTGGTCCTGCAAAATGTGTTTCCATTTGAATCTGGCATTGTTTTGTCAGTAGAGGTAATAGCAATAAGCTTGTAGGAGTGGTCTAAAAATGGTAACTAATGGGTTTGGACAATGAATTCCGAGCACAAGGCGTCGGATCTGTGGTGAGCAGGTCTTGCAGCTTGATGTGTGAGCCATAGTATTTTGTGTTTTTTCTCCAAGTCCCACTGTTTCCTAGTTCTTGATTACGTATGGCATTCACCTCAATTTTTCTTCTTCTTTTCTTTATGGAGTAGAGTTAATTAAGCTGTTTTGACTCTCATGTGCATGTGATCTAGAGGAGAACAGCGCTGTGTCATTAAAACTTCCCAGGAGGCAGAAAGATGAGTCTGAGGACATGATCAGTGTGCTCCCTCAAGCTTCTGGATCGGAAAAGAAAGTGAAAAGAATCAGAATGATATCAAACACCATTTTTTTAGTCATTTTCATGATTTGGGAGATTTTATCCTGTCTTCAACAGTGGCAATAAGAAGGCGGCTATTTAGGGAGAGCGCGTGAGCCTGGCCACTTTGCACTGCTCACTTCTCCAGCACACGCAAGTACATGAAGGCTGTGAAAGGGTACATTCTTGCCAATTCCTTTTAGTATTTATAGTCCTGTTGTCCATGAAGAAGGAAAGACAAGGTAAATAAAGAAAAGCCATGTAAGAAGCCTTGCGAGAAAGGAAAACTCTTGGAGCTTTGTCTTTTTTTCTCCCTGTCCAGAGCTACCTTGAGGTGCCTTTCTCCGGCTGCCGATCCCACAGGTTGTTTCTGCTGTCCTCTCCTTCCCTCCTGCTCTGCCCTGGGTGAGGGATCCATGTGGTTTGCAGGCTGGGAGGCTGCAAGCCGTGCATAATGAGCAGCGAGAAGGGAATTCACTATCAGCAGACCAGGCTGCTGAACTACAGCCCCTGTAAATATTCGTTGCACTGCGTCTGGAGGTGGTCTGGGGGGAAGCCCATAAACATCACGTGGAAGGTATCAGCGTTTTCCCTGGCTTTGATAAATGAGTATGTGTACCTTCCAAAGGTTGTCCGATGACTGTGAGACAGTGTAATTGCAGAATGAGGTGGCAGTTGCTACAGAAACGGGTCACTGGAAGAGCCAAGAGATTAGGCAAGTAAAAACCAAGGAAATCATCCATGTGTAAACTGAGTTCCTGAACATCCACACCTCCTCTTATCGTATGCACTTGTGTGTAGATAGATGGAGCATGTAAATAGGTGGAGTATTTGTCGTCAGCCAGTTTGAGATGCTATTTTTTAAATTTTTTGGAGGGGGAGTGTACATCCTCTTTAAAAATGAAAGAAATGACCACTTAGAGACAGAAGAAGCTTTAACCTTATTTATTATTTAGTTCTTCAGCTGATGTATTTAACACTGCAAGGCACTTGGAGACTCTAGTTTGAAAGAAATATGCTGTACAAAATCAAGCTTCCTCACAGGAGCAGGAAACATCTTCAAAAGTTAATTGCTTTTTCACAATTAAATAAACCTCTTTATTACTGCTCTGTTCAATAAGGAAAATGAACGTGCAGCATGTCTTTAACTTCTTCAAGATGCATGTTATACGGGTAGCCCACTTCCCCTCTCATTTTCTGTTTTGATAGCAGTGAATGCTTCACGCCAATGAGTTCACTCTGACTGTATCTTCGTACACACAAGAAGAGAATTAGGTGTGTTATCTGTGATATTTTCTCTTAATGCTGAAATTGTCTGTATACACACAGCCACATACTGATTTACTTCATAAACCCCAAGGATAAAGCAGAGAAGAGCTGCAGAAGAAACTATGGACTTTGTCCTAGGCTGTTTTAAGTCGACAGCAGTAGATAATACATTAAGTGGAAAGCACACTGGAGACACCATTGTGTATTGTCATCACAAGAGAAATAACAATCCGGAGTTCAGTGTGCAGAGAGAACAGCCACAAATATTAGTTCTTCACCCAGGTAAGCAGGTACTGGCTCCAGGCTGAGCAACAAAACCATTTGCACGCCTCTTTCCTTCACAGCAACCCAAAACATTGCTCATAAAGCTACTGTGAAGACTTTTTGATTAAATGATTAATTATCACAGACGTGTCAAGAGGTGAATTGCAGGACATGCTGCGTTATGGCAGCTCAACTACAGCACCTCAAGATCTGTGTGTGTGTGTAGGGGGGCTGTCATGCATCGATTTCTCCTGGTTGTGTGGAAGGGGGTACATACAAAGTCTTTCAGCGGAAGAAGGAAGAACAGACAACTAGCCGTCTTCTGAGATCTCCTTAATAGTGCTGAGAATATTATTATTTATTGTGTTTTGCATGCTCCCAGGGCTTTACAGAACAGATTAAAAGTTTGCCCTTGGTAGTAGTCCTTTACCGCAGTGCAAAGCAAGTGGCATTAAGTGTTAACCTGTCACTGCTCTGAGCCAGGAGCCCAACATACCCACCTTCGTAGAGGTTTAAAAGGCCAAGGCTGTGACCAAAGTTCTGGCTTGCATTGTGGGGTCCTGCCGGTGGAAACCTGACTGAGATCCCCCAGCTGCCATCTTTGACTCTGAGGATGAGGGAAACAAGAACAACCGTGAGTCGGAGTGACCAAGTGTGCTCATGGCTGTGTTGGGGAGAAATGGAGAGCTGGTACTTGATGCATATGCAAAAGAAGGGGAACAAGTGTGCACACGAGGGGCTGGATGGGTGTGTGAATAGCTACATTACAGAGGGAGACATGGAGGTTAAACAAATCCAGATTGTAGCTCTGTCCTCTGCTGTACTGCACACCAGGAGTCCTGGAAAGGGCTTTACATTATTTATCTTCCAGCCACTTTGAGTTAGCGCCGAGAGGCAGCCACTCTGCAGTGTGGTACATCAACATGCCTGCAATGACTTTCCTTCAAAATTGCAAAGGAAAGCCCCCTTGCTACCAGCGTGCTAGGAATGCTCAACAGCCTCTGCTGCCATGAAGGGAGCAGAACCTGTACTGAAACCAAGTCTGGCTACTAATCGGATTTATACCAGAAACTCAGACTGTTTATTTAGTGAAGTAATGGAAATGAAAAATGTGTAATGCAAAAATACAGTTTCAGGAGAGTGGGGGGGGGGGAGTTCAGGCACAGAGCTTTCACAGCTCTTCACCCAGTTTGCATTTATTTATCAACCCGGAGAGCTGCTGCTGCGGTGAGGACTGAGACTGGAGCTCTCAAAGCATCAACTGAGCACATCTTGAGCTGAAAGAAAGAGCTGAGAGATGCAAATTTGAAATGAGGGTGTAAGCATCTATATACGGCCCAGCTAGTGCTGTAGCAGGGCAGGGTACATAAGAGTCATAAGTTCTCCTTTAGGTTACCGGTGAGGTAACCGCACATAGACCGCTTGCAATCGGCCAGCCGTGTTGCTTTATTGCAGCTTATACACACACCCCCTCAGCGATTGCATGGGCAAATAAGAACACCCTCATGCTTGTATTTAGCACAGGCGCCGATGTATAATTCAGGCATAAAATATACAGGCTTTTGCAAATAAAACAAGTACCAGGATTTTCTCTTTGATGGGAGAAAAAGTAAAACCGAAAGCCGCTCAGGCCGGGGACGGCAGGTGGCTGACTTTGCAGAACGGCAGCAGTGCCTCCCTGCTGCTGCTGAGCGGGGAAGTGGCTGCCCCGTTGTCGAGAACTTCTGGTGGAAGTTTAGCTTCACTGAGCAATCAGATAAACTCCGCGCTGCTTTTAAACAAATAGCTATATGGTAGGAAAGGAACTGAGAAGGCCTGCTTTATCTGCTTTGTTCTGGCTGGAATCAGAAGTCCAGGCTGCCTGCTTCGGGGAAATTTCAAGGCAGGATTTTGCAAGGAGTTTCAAAATGAACTTTGGAAGACCAGGTAGGAACTACGTTAAGAGATGTAGCGTAGCTGGCTTCACACCAGTCTGAAGGAAAAACGAACTTACACGAGTTGTACCTGATTTGTGCATCTCGTGTGTTGGAAACATATTTCTAAGTGAGATTGCGATGGAACTACCTACCGGCTGTGTAATGGCAGCAAGGAGTAGACAGTGTTACTAGTAAAAGATTAATGAGATGAATGAATCTTTAATCTCAGTGTTTTCTAATTTCTTATGTAATCTAATTTGTTGCTCTTATTTTCACTTTATATTGACTAGCTCAGTGAAATGCCTTATCAATGAAAACAGCAATATGCTTAGAAGCTTGAAACAAAGATTGTCTCTCTTCAAGAGGCTAGATGCTACGTTATCGGGGAACTATGAGGCTTCACTTTTTGTTTGCAAAATAGGGAAGGAAAAAATGTCCACTGAGGGAATTTGAAGGCTGGAGTTCTACGTCTTGTGTTATGCAAGTGAGCAGGGTTTCGCAATAGTCTTTTTCTGGTTGTAAAATCCATAAACAATTTGCAGCAGTTTTAGTTAATTGGGCCATTGCTTTCTTTTCCTCCCTTGTAACCTTTTAATGGGACTCCTATATATTTCTTTCTGGCTCCAGTTCTGCTTTTTTTTTTGTCTGCTCCTAGCAAATTATTTATAATCTTTGTGTTTTGGTTTACCAGTAATAAAGTGGACCTGGTAGTACCTAGTCATCTCACAAGAGTATACTGAAAGTTAACTACAATTTGAAAAGCAATCCTAGATCCTCTGGTTCTTAATTACCATGTAGTAACTGTACACCACTGCAGCCTTACAAATAATTTAGTAATGAGTTACTGAAGACATGACCTCATTGTATTCCTAGTATCAATTTTTAGAATATGAAAATGTTCCATTTAGTCCATTTTCTAGAATAGAGCATTTATAACTGACTAATTAGCAGTTAGTTGACAAGGTTGTAGTTTAGCTAAAGCTTTATCTACAATCTATTTACTACAGCAATAAAGGTGCTTGCTGGAGACGGTAATGCATGTGACAAAGAAAGGACTGTGCTCCACAATCAATATAGTTGTGTCATAACTGGAAACAGCTCGGAGGCTTGAGAACACTTTATCACATCATTCCTGGAGCTATAATTGAGCAAACGCTATCACAGGAAGCTGTGGTACAAAAGTAAGTAATGAGAAATTAGAAAGATTTCTTCTACTCACAAAAGAAAGTAAAGAGCGGGGGCGGGGGGGGGGGGGGGGGGAGAAATACAAAGTATTCCTAGATATACATGAGTTTTAGTAACTTTGCAAAGGGAAAAAGTAGTGACATTAACATCAAATTAATAGTTGCATTGTATCATTGTCTTTCATGTGATGAAGCTTACAGCATTTGTGCATCTGTGTGCACATCTATGCTGAATTTCTTGTATCTCATGCAAAATAGGCCTTGTTATGAGGGGGTTTTTGTGTCTTAATTAAAATAAGCATATAGGTACTCTTCCTTCACCAGGAGATTATGAAGTAAGCAGGAGACAGACAAAATCCAAACCCATGGGGTGCTCTAGCTCTCCCTCTAGTGCCTCTGCAGCAGATTTAACACAGGGTTTGAATTATTTTTGTTTTCATTTTTACCGCCACCCCCCACCCATCTATTTATCCCGCACTTGCTAGCAGCTGTACAGAGTGGGTGTCAAATGCTACTACAGATGGGATGCACGAATTCCCAGCTAATGGCCTTTTGCATGCACCCGGTCGGATTCGTTACAGGAAACGAGCTTCATGCAGGCAGGTGTCAGGAAGCCTGGTCCTTTGATGGAAAGTTTAGTTCCTGTAGGGATTTCGGGATTTGGCCCAGGACAAATAACGGTTTTACAGCTAGATGACCACTGTGCAATGCTCAGGGAAGCTTCACTGCGGTGGACTATCCAGCTGAAGACCTCCAGGTTCTTTTGGAGGCATCTCCAACAGCCCTATCCTGAATGTATCAACACCCAAATGATTAGAACTGCAAGGTAATTCTCTTCTAAAGCATTTAACCAATTCAGAGTTTAACTCCCACTTGCAAAAGAGGCCTTGAACTTGGAGACACACAGGCATTTAAAGAGGTAGAAAGGCATCCGCAGATATTTTCAGCAATGTACTGCACTTAGCTTGTGGTGAAACAGGAGCCTATGGGATTTTAGAATCCCACTAGGCATCTGCTTATCTATCCCAGTGCGTACGTAGGTATGATCTTGACCTGTAGACCCTAAGAGGTGTGAATGATTTATTTTCCACAAAAGGCTTTTAGCAGGAAATGCATAAGTCAAAACTATAGGCTCTTTGACTTGCTTGTCAGCTGGTAATCAGCCTTAAAGAGGCACTTACATGTTCAGTGGGGTTTTTTTGACAGTACAGTTAATTGGGCACAGGCAATTCTGCTTTTGGGTATTTCTAGCACTGACATATTGAATAGGATTTCCGAGTCAATGTATGCCCCTCTCTGGCTGCCAGGACTTTGATCCAGTAAGTGCTTTCAGGGTATGCCTGGTGCATCAGGCAATAACACAGAGGGAGCGTGCTCGCTTGTCTGTTTTCCTTCCCACTGATACTCACCTAGGATATGGCAAATATAGGTTCATTAGTAGCCACAGTTTTTATTCACCCGTGATACTGATGGTTCAGTACGTACTTGTCTCCCCTGCTGAAGGGGGTTTGAATTTGCACCTTGCAGCAGAGTGCCCAAGCCAGCAGGCTATGAGGAAGGGGCTACCAGGTGAGCCAGGGAGCAGTCTGAATACCACCCTGCCATCAGGGCTGTTGTGTGGGGAGGAAAAACAACCCTCTGGGTTTAGCAATGTCACACTGAATATTTAATAATGTCCTTAGTGGAACACAGCTGAGTGACTAGGCTTTTCTCTCGCTAAAATTTAATGTCAGACTCTTTTGATCTGATGAACTTTTTTTCCATGCACAGTGGAACCATTTCCATTGGAGGGACTGAACTTCTTCCTACCTCACGGCAGGGTGCTTCCCCCTGAGCTTGGGACAGGTTTATGGGAGATAAGAGCTTAATTCCCCACATAGAAGAGGGAGTTGACCTCAGGTTTAGGTTAACAAAATCCTTCTAGGCACTGACTTATAAAGGAGCCAAGCTGACGGTGCTCTTTTACTGCGTTTTGAAAAAAAACATTGAACATGTTCCTTAGGAAGGATTTCTCCCAGAAGATGGTTCAAGGCTGTGAATGAATGGAGGACATTTTGTGCCAAGTAAAGTACTACAGCCCTGGCAAGACATGGATTCAGGACAGATTTCTTCAGCATTTTCGAGTGCTTGGGTTTTGTGACCTACATGATTCAGGTCTAAAATGCTTTGTGACTTAACCCTCTCGGGAGACACTGCCCACTCAGCACACTTAGAGTCATACAGTCTTGTTTGTGTATGCCATAAGATCCGCATAACAGCTATCCTGAACTAGCGTAATCTGTTCCACATAACAGCTACCCTGAACTAGCGTAATCTGTCATCATCCGATTCAGCTCTGTGTATATAGGAAGGTATCTGTTTGGAGGTAATTGCATTTGTAACTACAGAAGGAAAGCTAAAGGGCAGCAAGGTTCTTTGAAAAATAATTAGTTGTCTTAAATCTGGATTCTTCAATGACCTTGGAAGTATGTATTCTTTGAAACCTTTTATTCACTTCTGACTGCGTTGCCTGTTATGTGCAAAAAACCTGATTTAGGGGGAATATATTTTAAAACTGGGCTCTGACTCCACAGCAGGAGGTCTGGCCTATCTGTATGGCAGAGCACTGGGAAGGCTCAAGTGTTGTGACTGTGAAATGAAATGGGATATACAGCTATAATGTGAGCTGCTTCTGCATTTGCTGCTCTACTCATATTCCCATACAATAAATGTCCCTTGCCCAGGACAGGCTCAGTCCCACTCAGGACAAAGTATTTTGAAGTCGTGTATTTAGGTAGGTAGTCTCAAATTCAAATAGGCTTGCCTTCTGTACATGTCTGTGTTTGTTTTTATTTTTATAACTGACTGGAGGAAACAAGAAGTCACGGGCACAAAGCTCCGTAGCTCAGTACACCCCTAGTCCCATTGTCCTTCACTTTTGCCCTTTTTCATAAAGACAATAAGACCTTCAGGACAGATTCAGTCTTTTCTTCTCAGTTCGTGTGTTTATATTCTTTGATCATAATTGGAGCCTGTAGGCAATATCGTACTACTTTTAATAGGCATCGGTTTGAGTAACAGATGCTCATTACAACAATTCCGTCTCCTCACTAGTCAGGCTTATGTGTAAAAAGGCAATACGGCATCGTATTTGGAGATGGTGGGTTTTGAGTGTCCCTCTTGCATATCTTTCTGGACAGGACAGCTGGGGACCTGGTTGGGATCTGATCCCACAGGTTGCCCCGTCACCACTTTGAGTGGGCCACAGCTGCTAGGGAAATCGAACTGCAGCGTGCCTATGGGAACTGGGAAGGGTGGATTTCTAAACTTAGACACTGAGCACAACAAAATGGGTGGAAGGCCATGCACGCTAAGGCTACGCCTGTATTGAACAGGGAGGACATTCCTCAGCCGGGCGGGTGGGGAGCAAGTCAGCAGTGGTCCACTTCACTCAGCTCAGGTGGGCCGGTGGGAGTGTCACCGGCAGAGGGTCCTGAATCAGCTCTCCAGGTAATACTCCTTTCCTGATCGCTAGCTCTTGCTTTTTGGGATGTGCTGGTGAAATATCCCTGCCCCTAAAAGAAGCAGTGAGATGCTGACAGCTGCACTGCTCTGCAGGTTGGTTCCTGACAGGCGTTTCAGCGCTGCCAGGGCTGCTGCTACTGTAAAGTAGCTGCAAAGGGGGGCAAATGTTAATGCTGTTGATATTCTTCCACTGTGATTACAGATCATGTATCACATATAAACTGCTCAGTGGGAAAGCCTGGGACTTCAAGTGGAGTACTGTGGGAAAAAATCGATTCTTTTTTTCTTTAAAAAAAAAGCAGATGTACTTTCTCAAATATCTATTTGAGTTTATTTTTTGAAACAGTCATAAAACATAACTGAGATATGTGGGATGAGCTTGTGTTGAGAATCATATATTTGAGCAAATTAATTTCTGTGCTATGAGATAAAGTATAAACATTCGGGGATATATTCTGATCTACTTACTATTTTTATGGCACCATTGTAACAACCTCCTGCTGCAGCTATGCAAATCCTAGAATATAAGCAAGCGTTCCTTTACCCTAGCAAAAGCTCACGTTCCTCAGCTGCTTCATAGATTGAAAAATACCTGGATTTGCTGCTGCTGTTTGTTATCCAAAGCAAGGACATCCTGAGTTGGCACCTCCTGGCTCGCTATTGTGCTCTGCTTTAGCATGTGACTGTGCATACTGAACGCTGGTGACAATTTGGCTATTCACACAGCCCCACGCCGCGGAGGCCTTGCCGCTTGCTCTGCGCAAACATTGATCTTTTCGAACAAACAAATCCATAGATGTCAAGGCCAGGGATTTGAAAAGGGTGGAGTAAAAGATCTATTTGGTAGCTTAATATTCCTGATAGTGTTGTAAAGCAGCTTGCTGGGCAAACTACGTAATGAAAACTTCTCCGCACTTAGTCATATTTTAATAGAAAGAGTTCAGATTGCAGCTGGGATAGTTGTTGGTGGTTTTCTTTTCAGCTGCGAAAGTCTCTTTAACGCAGCCACAATGCATCAGTTTGCCTGGCGTAAGTGCTAGCGAGACTCGCAGGGGAATCTCCGAGGTGAAAATAAAATCGCAGTTTAATTTCTGTAACGCGGCGCAATTTGTGAGGGTGCTTTGCTAGCAAACGCGTAACTAACAGGAGAACCGCCGGCAACGGCGGCTTCCACAGCAGCACAACCGGATCTCTTCAGCTGCTGTGCTTCTGCAGCCTCTTCCAGACCGTCGTATTAACTACGGGCAGCAGGTTGTTCTCGTCTTTCCCCGTCCAGCCCGCGCAAAGTTGCGTGAACAACCGCAGACGGCGGCGTTGCGCTAGCTGCGCGCCGCCCGGGGTGCAGCGGCACCGCCCAGGGAGCCACACGCTGCTCTGCAGAGTGAAAACCGCTACAGACCGGGGCTTGACCGAGGGGAAAGCACCGTGCCTGGAGAGACGGGGGCTGCGGTGGGACAAGCCCCTGGGTCCAGCTTTAGGACTCCCAGTACCGGATTAAAAGCGCTGCGGTCGCGTAACGCGAAGCCCCGACGCACAATAAGTTCGTTCGACCGGTTCTGATCTCTTCAGCATTCCAGCGCGTAAACCGCGCTGGGTCGCAGCGGCGGGCCGGGGCCGGGGCCGGGGCCTGCCGCCCCACCAGCTGCGGGGCGGGGCCGGGCCGGGCCGCGCCGCGCTCCCCGGGCACCCTCACCTGCGCGGGGCGGGCCGGGCCGCTGACTGACAGGCGGCGGCCCCGCCCCCGCGAGCGCGGGCGGCGCCTCCGCTCCCAGCCAGCAGCCGGCGGGGGGAGGCGGCGGTTGCCGAGCCAAGGCGAGGAGAGCAGCGACCAGCGTCGGGGCCGCCATGGAGCCCCCAAGGGACCAAGGTAGGGCGGGAGGGGGGCTGCCGCCGCGCCTCCTCTCCCCTCAGGCGGCCCCGCGCGGCGGGTGGCGGTGCCTGGCGCCGCTGTGCAGCCGGGGGACGGCGGTTTCCCTCGCAGCCCTTCCGCCGCCGGCACGCCCGGCCCGGACCTGCCCTGCCCAGCCCAGCCCTGCCAGCCCGCGGCAGGCCCGGCTCGGCGCACCCTGTGTCCCTCTCCGCGCCCCCGGGGCTGGGGTGGGGGGGGAATCCCCTCACGAGGTAACTCCCGTGGCGGCCGTGAGGGGGTTCACGGCGAGGGCTGAGCGCGCCCGGCTGAGGTAACTCCGCTGGAGGCCGGGGGCGGTGCGGGGCCGTGCGGGAGAGGGTCCCCCGGCCTGTCGCAAGGCTGCGCCTCCCGTCGCGCCGTCAGCTCAGAAAATGCGGAACCGGGGGGCGGGTGCTGGCTTCGCGCCGGGGCGGGCGGCGGCGCCCGGGGCGGCCCCCCCCGCGCCGTGGGTGCCGCCGCTCCCCGGGCCGCGGGCCCGGGCAGTAAATCCCGGCCTTCCTGCCGGGGTTAGGGGGGGATAAACTTTCTGGTTTCACCCAGCAGTAAAAGTAGAGTTCTTCCATTTTACGCGTGTGTAACTTTTGATTAACTAGCACTGTTCGTATTCCCTCTTAATTCTCTCCATCCCAGGGCTGCTCAGCAACTGGCAGCTCCATTTTGGCAGGTGCCCCATGGCTTCTGAGCAGCGGGAGGAGTGGCACCTCCGGGCGGTCGCCTGTGTGGCTCTGTCGGCAGCGGAAGGTGATAGTACTTCACCGGTGTGCGTTTTGCCCGGGGAAGACTGTTGTCCTGGCTGCCGCGGTTGCAATGCTCTCCTTAAAACTTTGTGGTTTATTTAAAACAAAAAAACCTCAGGACTGCTGCCCAAGAGAGTAGTTGGTGTCTTGATGGAGGCCAACCTGAATGCAAGGCAAAGGAGGATATCTTTTTTTAAAAGCTTCTCCCGCAAAGGTATATTGCATATATCCTACTGATCCATCCATGCATCACACGTCTTTTCCGTGGTGCTGTGCTGAACTACACACCAGCTGCTTTCCACTGGACAAAGTAAGGCAGGCCAGGGTCAATAAGCTACTTTGTTTGAGTAAGCTGGTAGGGCTGCTTGGCCCAGCTCAACATCTGCGCCCTTGGAATGATTTCGTTCAGCGTTTTCCTGCTGAGTGTGCTTGGGACAGTAGGAAGTGTTCGCTTGCGGTGGCAGTGGTGGTGGGGGCATGCAAGGTGCTGGGAGTGTAACCCCTGACTCTGTGTGGTCAAGCTTTCTGCTCTGCCAGGTGGGTTGGTTCAGGCACCAACCTCCATCTGTCTGTGCGCTCATTTAAGTGTTTTGAGGCTGCTGTAGTGCACTTGTACAATTAGCAAGTTATCTTTGCTGGAGCAGATGATAATCAGATGAAGGGCTGAACCTCCTCAGGGAGGTTCCTTCAACCATTCTGAAGTCTTGTGTCTATCTTCAGTATATAAAAATTAAAAAAAAAAAGACCAAACTATTCTTGGGGACTGACAAACAGAACTGTTCAGCCAGAAGACAGTGCAACTGTCTGTTCAATTAGGATTTTAATTCCAGTTGCAGGAGCATTAACACAGATTTCAGTATTTGTCCTGAAGTTCTTTCTTTGAGTTTGAGCCTGTTGAAAGGCGAGCGCCTTCGTTGCAACTATGGGGTCTTGGACAATGTCTAATAGAAATGGAGAGTAAATACTGGGATGTCTTCAAAAGCTTTGTCACAATGCGGAGACTTTCTAGAGACTTGTTTTGCTTTTGAACTATTTTTTTAGTGTAAATACCACTTTGTATAAAGAAAGTATCGCACCCCAGGTGGTATTTCAGAACAGTGTATCTAGTGTGACATAGTGATTGTTACAGAGCAAATGTGGTGCAACACCTTCCTCCTCTGCTGCCTTTTTGGAGACGATTTTGCTATTTTCCCTTTCAGGTGAGGTGAAGACCTGCAGATAAAGGGGGGAGAAAATCTAGAGTAGGCAACACACTTGTGCTTGTTGAGTTAATGGTTTGTAATACCTGGTTAGCTAGCCCTCAAAGACCCATCTCCCTGGCAGACTGCAGTGCTTGCATTGGAAATGGTGCTTGATGATATGGTATTACTCATCAAAGCCACGTACTTGGCTAAAATCCAGGCTGCCAGGTCCTGTCTCTCAGCCTTGAACATCCTGGAGTACCGCCTCTAACCAGAAATTAATTTGTTTGAAAGTGTGAGTCAGAGGTTGCACTTTTCATTGTTGTGATGGCAGCTTACTTAGCTAGTGAAAGTTAGGAGGTGGGGGGAAATCTAGATTATAGTTAAGACTGCGGCCAAACTAGACAAGGCTAGTCCTCCAGGTGTATGATGTGTTTAAGTCTTCCCTTTCTCTTGAGCGGTCAGGCATGGCAGCAGTCCTTAAACAGTTGTTACTGGCCGACCATCAGCAGCATCAGAACCATTGAGCAGTTTTTCACTTGAAGTGTCTTTGTTTTCACCAAAGGGATATTTGACGTGGCTGTGTGCCTCTACGTGGTGCTCAGTGCACTCCAACCGCTCTGGAAAGCTTGGGCTGCAAGCGCTTGGGGTCTCTTGCTCAGTGATTACAAGCACCAAAGCAGTACTGTAGGCTCAAGCCAAATGGATAGAATATTCTCCTGAGATGAGGAGTCGCTTGTTCTATTGCTTTACATTAAGTTGTCATGAACAAAAAATCCGTTCTTTCACTGTGTGGACTCAGTTGCTGAATAACTGCAGTTGTGTTTTCACAAAGATTCTGCCCCCCCCCCCCCCCCCCCCCCCCCCCCCTTGTGTACCTGGTTTTGCTTGCAAAAAGTCTCTCTGTGGCTTGCCAATGTTACTGTTAGTGCTGTTATGGCTCACCACTGGAAAAATAAGGATGAAGCCACCCCAGTGGTGTAGAAGCAATGTGCTGATGTGTTCTGAATGAGGAGACCGTGCACCGAGCAGTTTTCTGAAGAGGTGCAACACGGCACAAACAGTTATCTAGTAATACTGCATCTCTGATGTTATGTTTAGGAGGTTCCTCTTATGCTTCAGCAGCTCTTCACTTCTGTAACCTGACGTCTTTCAAAATCTTCTGGCTTTGTGGGACTTTGAGTCCCAAAACACTGCACATGATTTCTTGAGAGTGTGTAAGTCTTTCTTTTCCTAGAGCCGTGACTTGCGTTTCTGGGGCTGATAAAATGGAATTTAATGTTCCTTTTGTGTAGAAGGAACTTGTTGCTGGCAGCAGGAGAAGATTTCCTCCATTGTTCTAATGGACAAAGCTGTGCCTTTTTCTACTGCTTTATTTGTTTTCTTTATCACTAGGTACTTGCAGTACTGTAGGTAGGAATTTTTTTTTTTTAAATGTGCAGTTGTGAAATCAAACACTTGTGAGTAAATAAGAGTGGACAGCTGTTGTCGGAACTGCAAAGGAAGAATGATTTCACTGAGCTGAGCGTCTGTAGCAGCGACTTGAAGATGAAGGAGGAAAAAAATAGAACGGTTACATCAGTAGGTCCCTTGAAGAGCAGCAAGTCTTCCCCTCTCTTGCATGGTGAAACCAGGACACGTGGAAAACTCTGTGAGGGGGAAATCTCATTGTTCTGACTCAGGCTGAGGTTCCTGGCTTGACAGGGTGGCATTATGTGAGTTGTTTAGTGGCACTGCTATCCTCCCCCCTCAGCCAGTGCATGAATGAGGTACTGAAATGCAGGGGATCGGTGCGCTGCGTTGGAGGGACACTGGAGCAGCTGATGCACAAGCAGCCGCCCACGCACCAGCACGGGGTGGGCAGCTGGAGGCTGGGGCAGCGTCAGCTGTTCCTGCCCTCTCCAACGCTTGGGCACTGAAGGGTAACTTGAACTCTTCATTCATGCTCACACCCGCTTTGGGAGGAGGTGGAGGAGGGAGCCTGCCCAGCTCTCTGACACCATAAAAAGTCTGTCACTTGTGGTGTACATGGATCTTCTGTTCCCTATAACCAGCAGTGTCACATGCAGTCAAGAAAATCCTTCACCCAGCCAGAGTAAAGCCAGTGCTCAAACCTTTTGCGGTAGGGAAAGCTTAGCGAAGGATCTGCTTCCTTTGATCCTCCAATGAGGCCAAACTGTAACTGCTTGGGGCTTTTAAAATCCCAATGACGTGAAATTGATGCAAGTCCTGTTTGTTCCAGTTTCCCACACTTGTGAAGCCCTGTGAAACAGCCCATGGGTTCTCCTTTCTCCCGCTGCAAACACCCATCTGAGCAATGGGAGGCCTCGGAGGCCCAGTCTGACCTTGCTGGCTCAACACAAAGCACTGTGCCTCTGCTCTGGTTTAAGAACCGTGCTGGCGCAGGCTGGGCAAGCATCTTGCTGTGCTTGATCTGGGTGCTTTGGCTGACATATGTTAACACCTCTCCTAAAGCTGGCCTGGGCACGAGTGCTATTGAGCTGCTCTCAGCTGTGCTTCGAGACTTCTTAAGCACAGCCTCTTCCATCTGCAGGGGTTGGCAGTAACCATGTACTGCACTAGTCTGCCTTGGGAATTTTATTTGTATTCATTTCTTGCTCCTGTCTGTCTTGTACATGCATTATTTTACTTATCTTCTGCAGCTGCTAAATACAGTAGCCCTTGACTAACAGCCTCTGCTTCATGAGCCAGATCTCAGCGTAGTCTTGGGACGAGCTGAGTGGCAAGGGAAACAAGTGTTGGGGCTTCTGATGCTTTCAGCCTGGCACTGACCCTGCTGGATGAGGGCACCCCAAAAGCTGCTTTGGCTGCTGTGAGTGTTGTAGAGGCTGGGGTGCTGGGTAGGCTTTGTCCTCTTCCTTCACAACCATTGGCTCCTTTAACAGGAAGGGGTCCAGGCAGTTTTCATGGGGAGGGAGCCCCTCAGCTAGTATGGAGAAGTCTTGTGTGAAGTCAAGGGACTAGATTTGCTATGTAAAATCAGTGAGTTGTTTGTGGATTGCTGATTCCTGAGGGTGCTGGACATTATTGCAGGTAAGGGAGGATATCAGCTGTATCTCTTCAAAAAGTGATGTTTCCATGGCAGCAGATACAGTGCAGGGAGTCTTCTTGAAAGCCAATGTTTTTTTGACTAGCTTTCAAAAGAAAAAAAACCAAACAACCAACCCTGTTCTTAGTTTAATAGGAAAGAGCAACAGTGTTGGTTGCTGAACCCTGTGCAGCAGACATCTGATGGGTGTGGGCTTTTTCATGTTTTTAAGAGAAGCTCACCTCCAGGTAGGATGATGATGAACACACTGTTGCCTCCACTGGAGTCTCTGTAATATGGGTTCTTCTGATTTGAGATTTGCTATATGGAGGAAAGGAGGTGCTTACCCTTGTCCTTTTAATATCCTGCAGTGAGTAAGCAGAAAAATGTCAAACAAAGGGTGACTGAAAGGGAAAGCAAGTGAGATTAAGCACTAAATTGAAATGCTCTTGTTCAGCCAAAACTGTCACTCTGTGACAGCTTCAATTTAAGACTCCAGAGGGACAGCTTTCTGTCCCGCTAAAGGTAGTGAGCATCTTCAAAGTCCCTCTTATTTGGGTGTGTATTAGCCAGAGAGATTGGGAGCCTTCACTCAAAAACCTTGTATTGGAGGGTAAGCTTTCAACCACAAGCTTTCCCTTTTGAAAAGGGCTGTGGTAACAGACCACCTACCCATAACTTTCTAATCTGGATCTCTCCTGAAGGTTCAATGTCACTCTTGCCATTTTCTCTTGCTCCTCTTCCTCCTTCTCCTCTGCCCCTGGTTAAGGGAGCTGAAACATGTAGCTGTGTTGGCTTTGGCAGTTTGGCAGAGTGATACCATGAGCTAGGGTAACTGATGTTGAATATGGTTGCCCTGCTATGAAAACACTTACCTCTGGCAGAGGTGTAGACAGCTGAATGGATTTTTCTGCTATTGTAGCTACAAGTGGTGGCAATTGTCTACATGAGTCTGCAGCCAGTTGCCCTTTGGGGAGGGGCAGTGCAGCAGGGAGTACACTGGCTGCCAGCAAATGCTGGTGTGAGGAAAAATGCTCACTGTGCTATTACTTGCTCCCAAACAGAAAGGGGTGAGAAACCAGCGCTATTGTTGTGGTGTGTATGCTGTCACTGAAAGAAGCAGCTTTCCTGTTTCACAAGCTGTCTTCTCTATTGCAGAGTGTGAGAGCAGAGCAGTAAGTGTCCTGGGATGCTCGCTGACAGTGGAGTGCTCCAGCAAATGTATGCACTGCCTTGGCTGAGCCTGGGATGCTCCATTAATTTCTGCAGAACTGAGGTCTGTAGGAAGATGCTGTGCCACACACAGTTCAGAGTGACAGGCTTCTGAACTGTCCCTCTCCTGCTTGTAGCCTACCAGCAGCACAACAAAACGCGTGCTGTGCTTAGAAACTTCATAGGCAAAGAGGAAGCACGCTTTGTATGTGTGTATATATATATATATAAAAGAAAGCCAATAATTTATTGTTAGTGTAATTGAAATTTTAATGATCTAATTAAAGAATGGTTATTAGTTTAGATCTCATTATTACAGATTTATGCAGATGAAGTCTCAGTAATAATAAAGGTACTGTTGCACGCACTTAGTTTGTACACCTCTTACTGATGTTATTCTTATCCTTCCCCTAGCTTCTGAGGCTAGTAGTGTCATTTTGGTGGTGGCAGGGGTATTATAGCAAGTTGTCAGTATCGTGAATCCTTTGCTGGGAGGAATATGATGTTGATGGTGGCTTCTTCCTCTAGGATCCACTGGAGTCCTTCTGTTACGTTTGCTAACATGCCTTTTACACGTTTGCTCTTTCTTTCATTGCTCTCCAAGCTCCGTGTGACATCCAAATCTGTTATATGAAGTGCCTTTTATATATGTTAGATATTATTTCTTTGCTCTCTTTACCTCTAAAATAGTTTTGTCCAGCTACAGATCTCCATTGGCAATTGATGATTTTCTTATAGCCGTGGGGTCTCTGGTGTCAACCCTGTGCCTTATACTGTGCCTGGGCATTTGCTTTCCCTTCTCTAGCAGCTAGAGGGGAGTGGAGTTTCATCAGAGCCCCCTAAGCCCAGGATATAGATGAAAAGATGTGCGAAGGGATGTGATCTGGGCTGGAGTTGGCGTTTTCAGTGAGGCGTTTCCCCTGTGCTTCAGTAGGATCAGAGCCCATGCTTGGCAGTGATCTCGGTTCATGAGAAAAACCTTGAAAATGTTGAAAAAGAAGCTTTGTAAGTAATGCTTCTTAGCTGCTCTTTAGCATGGCAAAACTGCGTATTTTGGCTGTGAGCATTGGGGATGTTGCTTATATCTGTTTTGCTTTCTTTACTTTTTTCCTAAAGTACTTTAATTAAACTGCTAGCAGGAGTCCTAAGTTGAGCAAAAATCAATCCTACTCATCCCTGTCTCTTTGACTATTCTCTGCCTAAACGTGTATTGCATCATGGCATTAAAGTCTTGATTAACTTGTTCTGGATAGCAGAATTTAAAAGAACCCGCCCCCCCCCGATGCTGCCACTCAAGTCATCGCTGTCTGACATTCATTGCAGTAGTCCAGTCCCTGGGAATACTTGTATAATAGTGGACATCTGCAGCCACTAGCAGGAAGGGCTGCCTCTGAAGAAGGCCCTTTCTCTAAACTTGCATCTTCTGGTCCCCTGTAGTCTCTGCAGAGTAGTCTAGGGTGCTGATATATCCCCTGCTTTTCCTCACACAGGCTCCTAGGAGCGGAGCTGTACAAGGACTTGCCTATAAGCATCTTTAAAGAAGCTGTCCTGTAAGTAGGAACCAGTACTTCCAACCCAAAAGAAGGGTTGGGGGTATGAAATGGGCACAGCTCACACTGGCTGGAGTGCGTCTTGCTCTCTAGTTGCTGTGTTGCTCTGTAGAAGACAAATCCCTTCAGCGCAGCTCAGAAGTGTTTTGGCTACATCTGAGGAGTCTTGAGAAGCAGGCTGAAGGCAGAGCAGAAGCTCCCAAATCAATTGCTGTTCTTAACTAACCTGCTGACTCTTCTGTGTGCTTTGATTGCTGTTTGCAAAGCTTAGTTTTATGCCTGAACATAGACTGGCCTCAGTCTGCATGAGTGGATCACACAGTGCTGCATGCTGTTTCCATAGCACCACTCAAGTCTGTGCTAGGCAGTCCCCGAAGAGGCTTGCTGAGCAGCTGACGTGCGTTCAGGGATGAGGAGCATCAGAAGTAGTACCAGCCTAGTGCACAGGGGTGGGGAAGGAGCCTTATTTAAATATTGACTTTCCTGTTGCTAGATGTCACTGTCTTGGCAGAAGGAAAACAGTCTGTTTTACTGCAATGTGCTTTGCTTGGAGCCATGAGCTCTTAAAAGCACCATTTATGCTGTGTGTTTCATGTCCTCGACGAGCCACTTGCAGTGTTGTGCTCCAAAACATTTTTTTAGAGGGGATTTGATCTTAAGTAAAAGGACAGGCCTGCAGTGAGTGCTTGCCTTTCTCTTCTCCCAGAACTGCTCTGGTGCCTGCCTGGCAGGTATTTGTTTTATCTTCTTGTCCTCTGGGGGTTTCTCCTCTGGCTTGTGACAGCCCTTGTGCCTCGTGCCTAGGCAGACTCTTCAGGTGCCGTGCAGCTATAGTGCCCCGAGTAGGTGGCATATGGGCACTGGAGCAAGGGATGCGTCCTGGATGCATCCACCCACTGTATCCGGAGCATTGCCATGTGGTCTGTCACTGCCTCTGGAGTCACTTGAAGGAGCAGGGAGCAGAAGTTACTGCAGAAGATCTCAAAGACATAACTATCTGGACATCTGAAGAAGGCCAGGTGATGTGTCTGAAATGGCAAGCTGGGGTTGTGCTGCTGCCTGCCAACCAGTTGATCCTCCCTGATCATCTTGCTGAGCAAGACTGAGCATACTGTGGATCCGGCTCCCTACTTCTCCCAGCTCTCGGGCCATGTTCGGACTCCTGCATGCTATCTTCCCCACCAGCTCCTGCTCCAGGGTGTGTGGGGACCTCAGCCCCGAGCTTGGGCTGGGGACACACACCCCAAACTCAAGTTAAGGATGTGTGCGTGGGAGATGCTGTGCTCCATAGAAGTTGGCCTTTAATTTATGTAGCTTAACCGCTAAAAACTCTACTGCAACTTCCAGCTGGCTACTACTGTTGTATGATTTAAGTGCAGTAATTTGGAAGGAGGGGAAGAATTTAAAGCTTTACTGTTGTTTTCTCCAATAAATCAATCCTTAACTGCAGTAAAGGTGTGTTCTGGACGCTCACTTTAAACCTCCTCATCTGAAGACTCTGAGGAAGGAATAAGCAGTCGCTGCTACCATTTAAATAACTGTTTCTAGGAATCAGTCTTAAATACTAAATTTGACTGGCAAACTGGCAACAACTGATGAGGAGAAGGCTAAGGTACTCTATAACTTTTTTGCCTCAGTCTTCACTGGCAACCTTGCTTCCCACACCTCTCGAGTAGATGGACTGCAAGAAGGGGACTGGGGGAGCAAAGTCCCTCCCACTGTAAGAGAAGATCAGGTTCGTGACCCCCTGAGGAACCTGAACGTACGTAAGTCTATGGGGCCTGATGAGATGCATCCCAGAGTCCTGAGGGAATTGGCTGATGTAGTTGCCAAGCCACTCTCCATCATATTTGAAAAGTCATGGTGGTCACGTGAAGTCCCTGGTGACTGGAAAAAGGGAAACATTGTACCCGTTTTTAAAAAGGGTAGGAAGGAGGACCCTGGGAGCTACCAACCTGTCAGCCTCACCTCTGTGCCTGGGAAGATCATGGAACAGATCCTCCTAGAAGCTATGCTGAGGCACATGGAGGACAGGGAGGTGACTGGAGACAGCCATCATGGCTTCACC
Organism: Phoenicopterus ruber ruber; assembly: GCA_009819775.1. Classification (NCBI taxonomy): domain Eukaryota; kingdom Metazoa; phylum Chordata; class Aves; order Phoenicopteriformes; family Phoenicopteridae; genus Phoenicopterus; species Phoenicopterus ruber. The sequence goes on along the minus strand of CM020216.1, from coordinate 138,210,606 downwards.
AAGGACAAGTCCTGCCTGGCCAACCTAGTGGCCTTCTATGATAGAGTGACCACATCAGTGGACAAGGGAAGAGCTGTGGATGTCATCTATATCTGGACTTCTGTGAGGCTTTTGACACGGTCCCTCTCTAAATTGGAGAGATATGGATTTGATGGGTGGACTGTTCAGTGGATGAGGAATTGGTTGGATGGTCACATCCAGAGGTTAGTGGTCAATGGCTCAATGTCCAGATGGAGATCGGTGACAAGTGGTGTCCCTCAGGGGTCTGCAGTGGGACCAGTACTGTTTAATATCTTCATCAGTGACATAGACAGTGGGATTGAGTGCACCCTCAGCAAGTTTGCAGATGGCACCAAGCTGAGTGGTGCGGTTGACATGCCTGAGGGACAGGATGCCATCCAGAGGGTCCTGGATAAGTTTGAGTAGTGGGCCTGTGTGAACCTCATGAGGTTCAACAAGGCCAAGGGCAAGGTCCTGCACCTGGGTGGGGGTAACCCCTGGTATCAATACAGGCTGGGGGATGAAGGGATTGAGAGCAGCCCTGCTGAGAAGGACTTGGGGGTACTGGGGGATGAAAAGCTGGACATGAGCCAGCAATGTGTGCTCGCAGCCCAGAAAGTCAACCGTACCCTGGGCTGCATCAAAAGAAGCGCGGCCAGCAGGTTGAGGGAGGGAATTCTGCCCCTCTACTCCGCTCTGGTGAGACCCCACCTGGAGTGCTGCGTCCAGCTCTGGAGCCCTCAGCACAGGAAAGACATGGACCTGTTGGAGCAGGTCCAGAGGGCCACACAAATGATCCGAGGGCTGGAACACCTCTCCTCTGAAGACAGGCTGAGAGAGTTGGGCTTGTTCAGCCTGGAGAAGAGAAGGCTCTGGGAAGATCTTATTGCAGCCTTCCAGTACTTAAAGGGGGCTTATAAGAAAGATGAGGACAGACTTTTTAGCAGGGCCTGCTGTGATAGGACAAAGGATAATGGTTTTTAAACTAAAGGAGGGGAGATATAGGCTAGACATAAGGAAGAAGTTTTTTACAATGAGGGTGGTGAAACACTGGCACAGGTTGCCCAGAGAGGTGGTAGATGCCCCATCCCTGGAAACATTCAAGGTGAGGCTGGATGGGGCTCTGGGCAACCTGATCTAGTGGAAGATGTCCCTGCTCATTGCAGGAGAGTTGGACTAGATGACCTTTAAAAGGTCCCTTCCAACCCAAACTATTCTATGATTCTACTAGTCTTTTCTGAATTATATTTGCATTTCTTAACACACTTGTATCAATTGATGAGGTACAGCAGTGAGACCTGTCTGTATCTTGTGAACTGCTACTTGAGCTTTGTGTACTGATCTTGATGGTCTGCCAGGACTGCAGATCAGTCCAAGTAATGGTGCTTTCTGGATTCAGTGCCTTGCTAGAAAACATGTTAGTACTTTGCTCAGTCCAGCAGAACGAGTGTGGACACTAACAACTTTTTTTTGGAAAAGTAAAATGCAATGGCTGAATGTCTCTCTTTGAGTAACAGAGAATCATAGAATTGTTCTGGTTGGAAGAGACCTCCAAGATCATCGGGTCCAACCACTAACCTAGCATTACCAAGTCCACCACTAAATCATATCCCTTAGGGCCTCATCTAAACGTCTTTTGAATACCTCCAGGGATGGTGACTCCACCACCTCCCTGGGCAGCCTGTTCCAATGCCCGACAACCCTTTTCGTGAAGAAATTTTTACGAATATCCAATCTGAATCTCCCCTGGCACACACAAACAAGTCCTGCTTTCCTGCCCTTCATGCTAATTTGTAAATACTCAGTCAACTGTAGACTTTCTTTTCTGGAGGAGACCCTGAGTATTTAATGCTGGGGGCAGAATTCAGTTTTGGACTACATCATCTCCAGCAGTTAATTTGTTCAGAGAAGTACGTCTACTGCAAGTGCATCCTTTATTACTCGGTTCCAGCAACGAGTGCTGCCATTCAATATAAACTTGTTTAGTTGCGTTTCCCATCAAGGGAGGAAAAAACCCAGAAGCTCAACAGGCATGTAACAACTGCCCGAGAGACGCTGCATACGTTGCAGGACACTGCTGCCGTGTGCAGTGCTGCGCAAACCACCCGCTGGTTAGGTTGGTTAGACAGTGCAGAGCACTTCCTGTGAAGAAACAAGAGTTTCATGGCTTTGCTGGAGTGTGTACAGAGTACTTGTTCAGTATGTTTCCCCATGAATTATGGTTGTGAAGACTTGGTTTTAACTGTTCAGCAGTCCTGCAGGAAAGGCGGTCACTGCTGTGAGAGCATGGCTGGGATGGTAGGTGAGCCTTTTGCCTAATGTACCTCTCTGGGTGTGTAGCTTAAAACACCAGCTTCTGAGCTGCAAGTTGTTCACATTAAGTGTATAATTTGTTCCTGTAAATCACAGACACTGTCTGAATCTTAAATTGGGGAACTTATGCTACCTTTAAAGAGTATTTGAGGCATCCTGGTTTGATATCTTTCTGTGTGGATTGCAGATGTGCATGAGTGCTGTGGTTGACAAGAGCAGCAGGGACAATTAGTTTCTGCATAATTCTAAACAGTAGCAAGTGAAAACTGGTGGAATTAATGCTCTGAAGCTGTATGGTTTTGGTTGGCTTGCATGCCTGTCGCTGAGCAGGTTTTTTGGTGTAAAAGATTTTTGGAGATTGTTTAAGAAGGAAAGCAATTAGGCAGTCAGTGGAATCTGCAGAGCAACCTGTTGAATGCTTCCTGCAGTGGCAAGGGAGTGTTTTTGGAGTAAATGGCAAAAGGGAGAGCTTTGCTGGAATAAATTTACAGTCATCTTTAGTTCTGTTCTGGCACACTGGTATGTGAAGTCTTTTAATATGCTTCTGTTTCTTGTTTAGAATTCAAGAGCAAACTTCACTTTGGTGAATCACAGTAACATACTTCCCTCCCATCCCCAGTGAAAAGTACTAATCAAGATGCATCTTCTGAGAAAGTAAAAATATGGAATGGGAAGAGGGATATAGAAGTCAAAGGAAGACCTCCTCGTCAAGAGGAGCTGAGTCCTTTGAATATTGCTGAGCCTATAAGCAATGTCACTAGAGAGATCTTGTTTCCCCTTCGTGCCCGGTGGTGGCAGCAGCATTTCTGAGGGGTGTGATGGCTCCTTAATAATAACACCATATCACAGCTCCCTAGCTAAAGTGCACACTTGGGGATTGACAACTGGGAACAAGCAGTATGCAAGTCAGCGCTTGGACTTTCCCCTTTGCAATATCCTGATCCAGTTTTTGTCTGGCAATGCAGAATGAAAAATTGTGAATTGCATTATTAATGGATATTTAAGCTCTGAATTATTCTGAGCAGTTTCTGTGCTGATGGCCAAGCTATGATGTGCCAAACCTGATGTAACAGTAACCTGCTAGTTATCAGCTAGATCAGTCCTTAAGTATAAAGGTTAAAAAGTTTACGAGACTAATCCATGGAACAGAACTGATCCATTAAACTCAGACTGGAGCATGACCAGTACTTAGAGTGGCTATGAATGTATGTATTTTTTTGTTTGACGTTTACAATTGTGAAATGGGGTGTGTGATGGGTTAGCTTGTGCAATAGGGAATGATGCTAAACTTAGACTTCACTTAGCAGTGCAAAGCTTTATTTTTAGGGTTTGCAGTGATGTTCAGTTCCAGGTCAAATACTGTGAGGAGGCAACTCGTAGAAACAGTGCAGTGCAGTTCTGGACCCGCTGCTCACTAAGAGCGGTGGAGGTATGCTTTCTTTAAAAAGAAAAAAAAAAAAAAACCACCCTCAACTGAAAAACCCCCAAACCTCACAAAACCAAACAAAAAAACCCCAACAAAACCCCCTTCCCTTCTTTCCTCACTGCTCCCCCCCCGCCCCCCCCCATGACTGAAGCTAAATTTCCTTCAAGACACATCCTTCAAACTCACTGGAGTTCTTCCCTCCTGCTTGTAGTTTCCACCATAACGGCTGTACCAGAATCAAGAAAAATGTCTGCCCAACTTTGTGTTCATCTAGATATGTCCTTCCAGTTTTGTCCACTCTCATATACTTTAGTGAAATAAATGGTTTAACTTGCTCTACTTACTTTGCTGTGAAATATAAGTGAGGAGCCCGGAGATCAGCTTATCCAAGCATGCTGCTGTTTAGGAAAACTTACCTTTGTGTGGAATGGACTGGGACAGAACTAAATCATGCATAAATATTTGAATACTGCTTGGCAATTTTGAGAGATCAGTACTTTTCTGATCTGAAGCTGTGTAGGTTGTAAAAAAGCAAATATAGATTGCCTATAATGTCACCCAGAGGGGAAAAGTGGTCTCCTGTCCAAAGGGGGATGAAGGGGGTATGCTCAAGTTCGAAGACCTGGAAATCTTGAAAGCTTTTTTTTTTTTTTTTGGTAGGGAATCATCTCTGGACAAACTTTCTTGATCCTTTTCTTTGCCGCCTTCTGCTTTTGGAGTGATTAGTGTTTTATGACTGTCTGTTGATTTGTGTGACAGCAGTATCTCTGTAGGCTAACAGTTTCATTTAATTTACTATCCTAGTCTGACTTGGAGTAGGAGCAAATGTCTCTTAACAGGATTTACGCAGCTCGAGCAGCATTAAAAGTCATTCAAGGACATATCAATTGGATAAAATCTCAGAGTACTTATTAATATAATGGGAACTTCAGTGGTCATAATGCTTTAAAGGTAGATGGGTTATCTGCATTATATTAGAAAGAAATAAGCCAGTCGGTGCAGTTGGTTTGTTAGTGAATTGCTCTTGGTTCATTTCATGCACAGTTGCAGGATTCTCCCTCTTATCTCTTAAATGAGATTAAAAGCAGTGCAGAAATACTCAAGCCCCCTATCTCGAGTTTGACTGGTTTGCAGCCCTGGCAGAATGCGGTTCAAGGTCCCTTTGCTAGTGACAGTCATTGCTCCAAATCAGTTTGGAAGCACTGCAGGAATTGGTGCTGCCCAGATGTGTATGCCGTGTAGCAGTATGGGCAAGTAGCAGCCAAACTCCATCTGGAATAGGACACTTCAAGCACTACACGGTTGGATGGGTGGCTGGTAAAATGCTGGACTGTAAAGGAATAGGTAATGTATCTTGTTTGATGCTGCAGAGAAAGCAACACAACCTATTCTGTTTTTTCAAATGAGAGATACCCAGTAATAGTGAACTGCTGCATCAGCGTGCAAGAGTATTTTATACCAGAAATCTGTTGGTGTGCCATTAGCACTCCTAGGTTAGGTCTTATTTTCTTAAGTTTAGGTGGGCTCACCAAAATTCTGCAGTGGATGAGAAATGTAGATGAATAATACGGGCTCATCTTCGTTATAGGCTCATCTGCTTGGATAAGCTACGTAATTGGCTTGATGTCTATTGTCGACTTTTAAGTACTGCGTGGACAGGCTGGTTCTCTGAAGGGTTTGTGGCAAAAAGCATTGCTAGTTTAAAGGCGTGATTTGACCGGTTGGGGGAGGGGGATCAGGGGCACATTCTTATGACCTGAGAGATTTCTGGGGCATGTGTGATTGCATATTTATTGTACCAGTGCACTTCTACTGCTGGCTAGGCAGAGCTTTACAGTTTCATAGACATTTCGCACTATATTTTCAGATAAACCAAGAGCAAAAATGTTAATAGGATTTCTGCACAGCTTGCTACTTGCAGTTGATTGTGTTGGAGAAATCATACTTTAAGTGTTACGCAATTACACTTGTTTGACAGCACCAGTCTAAATCTTAAACTTGGTTAGTCAAGGCCTGAGAAGGGAAGAGAGTATCAACCTGGTGGTTGTCATCATCATGTTGAATTATTAAGCAAAAAGCTTATCTTTGTCATGGATAACAATAAGGAGCCAGACTACAGCAGGAGTGCAGCTTAACCATGCAACCAGTAACTTGTGTGTGGAAGTTCTGGCAAAAAACTATACGTTTTTACAGCTTTGCAGTTCCCAAGAACATGATGTGACTGTAAGGAGCTGTGAGACTTGAGAAATTAGAAAGGTTTGTGCTTCTCAGGAGGGACCACTTAAAGTAACTGGCGTTCCAGGAACTTGTGCGTAGCCACCTCTGTTTGGTAAGAGCGTGTACAATAAGGGCTAGATTCAGCTGTAAGTTTTCAAATTAATTTCTGCATTTTAATAAGCATTTATTGGAGGGGCGTAATTCTGTCCCAAGTTGCAATAAGCTTAAAGTTGGGTTTGAGGACGACAAGGCTAAGTCAGAAGCGTGGGCCTCTTGTTCACTTTTGTAGCTTACTGAAATAGCTCCAGGCTAGTATCAAGTACTTTCAATTGACTTATGATACATTGTTTGGAACTGTTTTAAGTCGGCTGATGCTGTGAGCCTAGAGGAGAGCAGGGTAGCCCAATGAGGGGATTAGGCAGAAAAAAAAAGTAAGGTATCCAAACAACCTGGCAAAAAGTTGGCTGCCAGGCTTTCATATGAAGGCTGCCACTGAGCAGTGCGTATATGTGTAACAACAAAAGTGAAAATGATGCTTCCATTAAGTCCCATCAAATCTGCAGTGAGGTTTCCAGGGGTGAAGGTATCCGAACACTGCCTGCATTTAGAAAATTGAGTGGGATCTTAAGAGAGCACAGCCAGCTAGCCCTGTTTCCTTTGTTAGTGTTAGGGATGTTTGGAGTGGAATTATATCAACAGGAGAAGGCTGTTTTGACAAGATGGAGCTTTCCATACTTTGTTGTCTTCTGATGGTAAACTTAGCAGTGCTTCTAACAAATTTCACTCCATTTGGTGTTATATGTGCATTCTTTGTGGGAGCCCACCTGCGGATTACTGTGCTCTGACTATTTCTGGGTGACTTGTATGACAACGCTAAAAATTACTGTGTCCCGAGCACAGAAGTGACTCTCACAGTGCTTTTGAAGAGCAAGCTAACATCTCTAGCTGAACCAACACGTGTTTGGAAGCTTTTGTGCCAGCTGTTGTCTGGCACCAGGAGCTTTGCTAGGACAACCCGAGAGCAAGCACTAGGGAAAGTTGCTGGAGGAATAAAGGAAGGTGCACTGGGGTGGGCAAAGAATAAATTGAGGAGTCTGAGAAGGGAATTCAAAGACTTGACTTCAGCCTGGTTTCCCTGGGCTCTGTTTAATCCATAGATTAAAGGGTAAGAGGAAGAGAGGCTCCTGCTATAAAGTAGCTTTAGCATAGTGACACTGATAGCTAATTTGTCTACTTCAAGCTTTTCTTTGTATACAAGAGTGAACTCTTCCTGCTGCAGAGGCCTACGTTCACTTCCCTCCTGGGGCAGGGGGGTCCGGGAGAAGTGGATGGTTTTCTAAAACATATCTGCCAAGAGCTTCTTCTCTGTTAAAGGTCTGGAATCATGTGTCAGGCCCAAGTAGCTGTTGCTCATTCATGTTGTGAGCAAAATGTAAGTCAGTTGCTTTTATGCAAATACAGGACTTCCCCCCTGCCCCCCCCCAGATTCTGGCCCAACTACCTTTGGTCAGCTACCTTTTTCCTGCAGACTCCTAACTGAAATCAAAATAGTCTCTACTGCTGTAAATGCTCTTGCCTTGCTTGTCAGCCATCATAATGCTCCCGTGTACTGGGGAGATGTGAGGAAGTGCCAGATCTCCTGTGAAGTCTCTGTCCATACCTCAGTTTAGAAAGTATGGGAGAAAATTGAACTTTATTCTGTCAGCAGGTAGGTATTTGCAAATCTAATTCACAAGATGAAGGGCTGGCCACAGACCTCCCCTGGGGCAGGGCACCAGGACTCCTCATGTTCCTGGACAGTCTGTCTGGGGTTGCAGACCTTGGAGGACCTGGGTGAGCAGCTTGTGACTTGGTACAGCCATCATCTTAATCACTGAATGGTTGAGGTGGGAAGGAATCCCTGGAGGTCATCTGCTCCAACACCCGCTGCTCAAGCAGGGCCACCTAGAGCTGTTTGCCCAGGACCGTGTCCAGATGGCTTTTGGATATCTCTAAGGATGGATTTTGTGAGGTACTTATCTTAAGCCCCATTGCTTGCATCAAATTGTGCGCTGCTTGGTTGCTTAGGTGCTTCTGTACTCTCTACTTCTGTCCTTGATAGTAAATGGTGCAAACTCTGTGCTACACCAAATCCAGGCACAAACTTGGTAATTACGTGGTGGGAGCTAGTGCGTACCTCAAGCGTTGAAGAGCGTTTGCTGGTATTATTAAGATATTGCTAAGACTACAGATGGTACTTTTTTGGTGATGTCACAGTACATGATTCAGCCTCATCTGTAATCAAATCTACTTTGTTCTTAAAACTTCAGTATCATTTTCATGGTGGCACCTGATATTGTGGAGTGGGAATGGTGGGCTTTTCTGGAGCTGCTTTTCAGAAATGGGAGCTCTGGGGTGCAGTATTGAAAGAGGGAGGTTTGCTTTAAGAGTGCAAAAGAGCGGACTTGTCTTCTGAGGGAGGTTGGGAGTTGCTACAATCAAACGCACTTGAGTAAAGCTTTTAATTAGATTGCAAGGTTACATACTAAAACTTTGTTTAAAATAATCCAATTCTGTACTACAGCCTTTTCTTCCTCATCTTTTCCAACTGTCATCTGGCTGCAGCTCAGCACTATTTCTCCAGCGTTTTTGACAGGTTCAGTCTCTTACCAGGGTTCGGAGTCTCTAGAGAATGGCAGCGTAACTGGGATAACCTGCTGAAGTCAAATAACTAAATACATTCCTCTAAAATCTACCTGACAGTTTTGACTCTGTAAATCTCACTTGGAAATGTTCCTCTGCATTTGCAGACTTTGGCCTGACTTCTCCAAAGTCAATGCAATGCCCTGTGTGATCACTGGTTCTGGGGTGCTGGCTACTAGGTCCTTTGGCCTGGACTCTTCCCGTAGGTTGGAAATGTTTTTCACCTGCTATTGCTGGAGTTGACAAATGTGACTGCTCTGACCTCTGCCTGAGACACAAAGCTTTGCCATAAGTCAGGGATTTGTGCCTAATGAAAATCTTGTAAGTGGTGGAGCAGATGCGTTCAAGAGGTAGTGGAGAACCTGTGCAAATACAGACTTCTATCTGATATGAACGGGTTAAGCGTCTTACTGTGGTATCAGCTTGTCTAGCGGCAAAATATGCCGGAGTGTGGATCTACTCCCTCACAAGATCTTAGGAAATTAGTCTGAGTTTATAATTGGATTGGGAGGAGGAGGGAAGAGAAGAGAACTGCTGCTTTCGTGAAGACGTGCGTCAGCTGTCTGAAATGCTGTGGGCTGAGACTTTAGTTCAAGAAAAGAGCAATAATAGCAACCCAGTAATCCTTAACTGTAACACTCAGAAGTGTTTGTGTTGCAAGATGATAAATCTGGAGAGAATGCTGATCATTGTAACAAGTTTGTTGTTTTTGGTTTTATTTTTTAATTTCTTTCTTCTTTTTATATGAGAAAGTCTTAAGAAAATGCTGGAGAAGATATTTCTATACAGAGAACCATACTAGACAATGCTGTTGCATCAGGGAGAGCTAGTCCAGAGAAAGCATGTGGGGGGAGGCTAAAGTAATGACATTAATATGGTGGTGTTGAGTTGGACTCTGCTAGAAGACAGCAAATGCCTAAACCCTTAAGCCACAGACTACTGACCATTATTAACAGGGCTGCAGAAGTCTGTACTCTTTATTATTCAGTAACTGCTATAGCTGTGCAGCTCCATTCATGTCACGAACAAATCTCAGGTGCCTAAAGAGGTATCTGCTGTTAAAGGGAGGGGAGAGAGCACAACATGGAAATAGGAGTATAAATGCACTAATTTAAGGCTTGCTTAGTGTTTGGGCTCCTGTCCTATTGCTTCATGGCATCTTTCTCTCTTAATGCAGTTTTAAGGCCTTAGATTGGGTGCTGAAAGGCTTTAGTCATCTGTAAACTGGTAAGACTTTGAAGATCAAATTGATGCTACAGAACCTAGATTGGCTTAAGATGCTTAAGTAGCTTTATAGCTCTTAAAATGGCTTATGCCCTATAAAACTCAGTTGGAGCGGGGATAGGAGCCTGACTGTTGCTGCCTGATTGGGATCTACCTGGGAAAGACGGGGATGGGGGCAGACCTGACTGAAAGTTCAGCAGCATCCTGGCTTGTATCAGAAATAGTGTGGCCAGCAGGACTAGGGAAGTGATTGTCCCCCTGTACTTGGCACTGGTGAGGCTGCACCTCGAGTACTGTGTTCAGTTTTGGGCCCCTCACTACAAGGAAGACATTGAGGTCCTTGACCGTGTCCAGAGAAGGGCAACGAAGCTGGTGAAGGGTCTAGAGCACAAGTCTTATGAAGAGTGGCTGAGGGAACTGGGGTTGTTTAGCCTGGAGAAAAGGAGGCTGAGGGGAGACTTTATTGCTCTCTACAACAACCTGAAAGGAGGTTGTAGCGAGGTGGGTGTCGGTCTCTTCTCCCAAGTAACAGGTGATAGAACAAGAGGAAATGGCCTCAAGTTGCACCAGGGGAGGTTTAGATTGGATATTAGGAAAAATGCCTTTAACGAAAGGGTTGTCAAGCATTGGAATAGGCTGCCCAGGGAAGTGGTTGAGTCCCCATCCCTGGAGGTATTTAAAAGACTTGTAGATGTGGTGCTTAGGGACACGGTTTAGTGGTGGACTTGGCAGTGCTGTGTTAACGGTTGGACTTGATCTTAAAGGTCTTTTCCAACCTAAGCGATTCTATGATTCTATTCTATTCTGTCTTTACTCCAGCTGCAGTTACTGGAAGGCCTCCAGTCAGTCTTGCCTCTTAGCAGACTGCAGAAGATGCAAATTCGAACCAGGTATAGGTTGAGCAGGCAGTTGAATCTTAACAATCAACCTTGAAATAAGAGATTGAATCTTTTTGCTATGCCCTCAAAAAAGCAATATCCTCTTCCCCCTCTTTTGCAACAAGCTCTTCCCCTCATCTTCCCCCAGCCTCTTTTGCTTGCTGACCTAAGTGCTGGAGTCATGGTAGGCTTGCCATAAGTATGGCCTGTGGTGCACAAGTTTGGTGTCTCTGTGCTTAAACAGGACACAAACACAAGATGTCCAAGATGGTGAAAGTGCCTACGTAGCAGCAGAACTCTGATTAGGCACAGATCTTGTAGATTTGTTATTTAGATAGCTTTACCCAATGTATTGCTTGGATCTTGTCCTAGAGTAGCCTCTGCATTCCTCCAATCCTGAGGCATTAGTGGCAGCTTTTCCATTTTGAATTTAACTCTTTGTATAAAACACTACTGAATACATAGCTTAGTTTCTTCAAAGCCCAGAGATGGTATTCAGTCTTAATTGAGCTGGGTTTGGTTTCTTTAGGGAAAGAGGGATATAACTTTTTCATATATAAACAAACTATTGTTCTGCTAGACCTAAATGTGGGAAAAGGAACTTCTCTGCAAGGCTACCGTAACATCTTATCCTTGCGTAGCTACCAACAAGGTAGAAGTGCTTTAATACTATATTGCTTTCCTTAAATTGCTGCTAGAGCTTTGGGCTAAGGTGGAAGCTGCAGACTGGGGTAGCAGGTGGTATCTGAAGAAAGAATGATGTCTGAGACTAGGCAGGCAAATATCTGGTTAACGGTGTTTGCTCAAACTTAACAGCTTTTCTAGCTATGCAGGAAGTTCCCTCCCTTATGATTCATGACGTGCACAATATGTGCTGACTGTTGATGTTAAATAGTTAGCTGGGAAGGCTTTAAGCACACTCTCTAACCTTAACGGAGGAGATTACAACATAATTAATGGCAGGAGTTGTGATGGTAACACATTGCTGAGGCTTGGTGAGCCTTCCTGAGCCACTTTGCGACATTCAGTTGAACTTGTCAGTAATTGGTTCAAGCATCCTTGACAGAAGTTATCTATCTTCATGCCAGTCTCTCAAACACCAGCTTCTAAAATGGCATAGATGACTTCAGTACCAATCTCTTAGTTGTCCTGAGTTGTTAAGAGCAAATGAGTACTTGTTCTGGAACAGCAAAATCTTCAGTTTTAATTTCTTGCGTAGTGAGCACAACCCCACTGCTACTTGTCTGGAACAAGTGTGTCCTTAGGCTTCAAGATCTCTTCAGGTACTGGCTTGCAGCTGATACCTGCAGTAATAACCAAGATACACCTGTAAAAATTGAATTTGCTATGCAGGGCAAAGTACAAAGATACTTGAGCAAGCAGAATAACGACTCTAAGCCACATAACAGAAGTCTAAACTTAAGCTTCAGCTCTAAAACATATGTTTTGCACTGGGAAGGCAAGGTACATCTAGCAGGGTATGGCTCTACGGCCCCAGTTCAGCCTCGAGCCAGCTGCATGTGCTCTGAATTACCGTGAGGAGTGAGGAGGAGGAAGGCCATGCAGTGGGTTATTTTGGTCATGGGAGGGCCCTTTAGAAAGGCCTCATAATGAACCCGTTCTCATAGTGTAGAGAAATCTTGATTCCTGCTGTTGCCTAGCTATGTTCAGACTATTGAGAGCTGCTAAACTTGTCGAAAAGCTTCATGCTGCAGAGCAAAACCTTTCTTTTCAGTTCCATGTGGCTGCTGTATGTCATGCCCGTCCTGCTTTGTTTACTTGGGACCATCATTTTAATTTGGAAAGTCCCTTGGAGAGAAATTAATTCCTCCTCCAAATGCACCACGCCAACGGCTAGCAGGGCCTATCTTCTTCAGACTGCCTTTAGGCAGTATGGGGGGAGTGCTGCCTTGCTTTGCCCTGAACCCCTGGATGCACTAAGGAGCTACTAGGGAAGAAGTGGACAAACTGACTGTTACGGCTGGCAGGGGAGTACTTGTCTTTGCTGCAGTGGATGGGTTAGGGATGACAGATAGCTTAGAAGTTGTCTTACAGCAGGTTTGGAAGGGTGGACTGCAGTCCTTTCTTCTTACAGCCAGATTGGCTTGTACTTCAGGGTGAAGACTATCAAACTTCCCTAGGTGATGAGGAAGAAGCTTGTTCAATGAGACAGCTTCCGCCATCACCAGGTAGGATTTGTAGCTGAGAATAAGTGGGGAATGATGCTCCTGTAGACCCCTGCAGGTACAAGAGCAGGAGGCTGATGTGTTTAGGCGGCTTGTTTGGGAGGTGCTATAGCAACCCAGCTGTATGGCCACTATAAGCTAGATGAATGTGAGCAAAGAGGGTAGTTTGAAGTAAGGAGTGCTTGCATGGTCCCTCTCTTGGCAATGATCTTAGGCCAGTAATATTTCCAAAAACTAGAGAATTGTCTCGGGTGACTTCTGGGCTTGTGCTCAGGCCATGCATAAGCCAGGGCAAAAGCAGAACTCATGTGGGGGCTCAGATTTGTAACTCTGCAAACCTTCTCTGTAAGTCAAAGGTACGTTCTAGCGGTGGACCATGTCCTGTACTTGTCTCTCTGACTACACTGAAGATGTGTTGGAGAGTTTAGCCCGTACATGCTTCTTTCTGTAGTGGTGACAGGCCAGGTCAGTGGTCTTAGACTGGCAATCCAGATGTCTCTAGGGCCATGAAACCCACTTTTGCATAATAAAGATGCAGGAAGAGCACCAGATTTTTTTGAATGGATGGTATGGGGTAAAACTGAATGCAGGGAGTTTCCTGTAAATGACAACAGAAGTGTTGACTCCACTAAATGCCCTTGGCCAGGAAATGGTATTGCTGATCATTAGCAGGGATGAACTGATCTTCCTAAGAGATTCTTTTTCCTATAATAGCTACTTTCAGTTGTCATAGACTGCTAGCATTGACTGGTCTTACCTTGAATGATTCTCTAGGGTTGGGAAAAAGTTCTAGGTGGTATAGCCTTTCCTTCACGCTCACTTTCTGTGTTGGGTGAGCGATGGTAGAAAGCACCTAGCTCTTCCAGTGTGCCACATCTGGTAACTTGTCATTTTGCCTAATCCGGTTAGTGCAACTACTGCCCGAGCCTTTTGTACAGAAGGTAGTCCCCATCTGCTGAGTTACACGAGGAAAGGCTGCAAAGCAGAACCGGTAGCTTATTAGCGTGCCTGGTTAATAGAGAGTATATTATTAATGTAGCCATGTTACAGTTCTCTGCTGCTTCTGAATGCTTTAACTAGAATTTGTGACCAAAGCTTTGACCTTTGTCAGGTGAACTTCCCAGTATTTCTGGCAGATGCTGCAGCCATGTGTCTGAAATGCAGAGAGGCATTATATTTTCTTCTTTTCAGTGGGTTCAGAAAATAGCAGAGACCTGTGTTTCAGGCTCCAGCACACTCATTGTTATGAGCCTGCAGGTAGTCTGCACCAGAAGCCAATGTAGGTCTGCAGTCTAAAGGAACTGCTCTTTAATTAGCTGGAAGGTCTGTTCCTGCACCCACTGACTGCAGTGGAAATGGGAAGTTAAAACTTCAGAAGTGGTACACTTTCTTCTCATATCTCCACGGAATACACTGCTCAGGCTTGACTTGGGTATGCTGCAAGGCTCCTTCACTTCTACGGCTTTGAGCAGAGGGTGGTGTAATGTCTCTGATTGGCTCTGTCTTAAAACATCACTCTTATGGTGGAGGAAAAGATTAATGTCCATTTGATTATGCTCCTCTGTGTGCTGGCTGCAGGGAAGAGCCCAGGTGAAGGTGTGGGGCTGGGAGGAAATTGTTGTTCAGCTGTAAAGGTGATCTACACTGCTAGTAAGCTTGTTTTTTCTGTGAAAGAAGCTGACCTCGGAAGAAAAAAAAAAATGTAGTGAAGCATTGCAAAACTGCTGAGTGCCTCTTTTAGGTAAGAAGCACTTCTGCTTCCCAGGGCTAAATCTTAAACCCCCAGCATGAAGTCAGATGGCTTATGTAAGTTGACCTTTCTTCATGGTATACATGTCAAAACATAAATACATTTCATCAGGACAATGCATTCCAGTATTACTGGTTCCTGGCATAACTGGCTGTTCTAAGTGACTGGCTGAAGCACCAAGGACATAGGGCAGTGCACTTCAGTAGTCTTTTTTTTTTAAAAAAAAAAAAAAACAAAACCCCCTTATCCCCAGATATGTTTAGCCCAATGGGCAAAAATCATAATGTACATTAGCACCTTCATTAAAAAAACCTAGGTGGTGTTTATAGCATAGCCTTCAGAGATGAGTGTTGCTTTCTCAAGTTCTGAGCTCGCACTATTCTGTGATACCTGGGCAGGAGAGACTGGATTCTGGCTGCCAGTTATTCCCGTGGTGGAAGCAGCTGCAGAAATAGTTATGCATGCAGAATTTTCCATTAATCAGAGGAAAAAGTCCTACACAGATGGTATATAGGATAGATTATGGCTAGTAATCCTTTTGTGTCCTAGAAGATTAAGGATATCCTGGTGTAGCTGCAGTCAGCTGACCTTTTTTTATTTAAATGATTGAAAATTCTTGATGCAATGCTGCAGAGGACCAAGGCTCTTCCAGAAGCCATGAACAATGCACGGTGAATGTTTGTTAAAGGAACGGTCTGTTTAAGTCCAGCCCCGGTTATAAATTTACAGGAACTTAACTTTGTACCATGTAAACAGCAGCAGCTACAAGGTGGCTACGAAATCACTTGCTAGACCCCTCTATCAAATCTAACAGAGGTGTAAGAGAGCGGAATTTTATGAGGAGGTATAGTGAGTGTCATGTGAAAAAACGGAGCGTTTCTGAATCCTGCTGCCTGGGTCGCCCCAGAAAGTGAAGATGAATGCTTCGGTGGAAGAAGAGGATGGCTGCATGCTCTGAATTTTCTGGCATGGATCTGTATGAGGATTACAAATCGCCCTTTGATTTCAATGCTGGAGTGAACAGAAACTATCTTTACCTGTCGCCTAGCATAAACCTTTCTCCACCCGGATCACCTACTCTGGCGAAGTCTGGTAACTTCCTGCTCTTTCTTTTTCAAAACCTCTGCATGGAAAGCTTAGTGATTAGTATCTGTAAAAAGGAAGTTCTCAAATTAAGATTCTATAGAATTTGGCTGAAACGCAGATGTAAATGAGGATAAAAGTTGACCGGCTGTTAACTGTGGTAGTTTATTAGCTTTGGTGTGTCATGTGGGTGGTATCTCATGTGTTATGCATTTACCAGCTTTACCTTATTTGTTATTTCTTAATTCAGTAGAAATGCAGTTTGAGGGAAAACAAAGTGAACAAAAAAAAATAGGAACAAAAGGGCAACTTCTGCAAGATTGGAGTAATGGGCCTAGTTTGACTGTTAGCTTTTTTTGGAGGGGAGATAGGAATTTTGCATACTTAGTATGACTTCAGAGCTCTGGGTAGTCTAACATCTGCTCTTGCCTTAGTACTGAAAATATCACCAATTAACAAAAATGCCCTCTAAAACCTTTACTCTGTTCCACCTAGCATTTAAAATGCTTTAAATCTTACGCCTGCAGATACTTAATGTACTTGCACTCTCCTGAGGAAGCAGCTGTTGTATGATGTGCTGCAGTGGCATCCATCTAGTGTTTAACCCTACTAGTTTCTAGCTGGTAACCTGTTGTACAGGGCACGTACAGCCATGCCTCCCAACACATCCTAGTCTGGTTTTACCACCTTTCCTTTCTGTTCTGTGCTGCCAGATATGATCTTCCAGAGTAATTAAAAATATAGAAAGTTTAGCCCTACTTGAGTTGTGACAAAGCAAAATGAAGTTACAACAATGCTGACTTTTTTTTGGTGGGCTTGTTCTTTAAAAATCATAAAGAAACGTGCATCCCTTGGGGAACCTCTGTGTGAACTAAAACAAACCCCTCCGTGAACTAGATGAGCTAGGGGCCTCTGGGGAACAGTGGTCAGCTTTCACTTCTGCACTTACTGCATCTCCCACCTCTTCTAAAAGGAGGGAGCAGTCCTTTGTATGTGATGCATCACCATAAGCGCCAACCTTTGCTGGGCTTTTTGTCTTTTTCATTCACTTTGAATGAATATATGATTAGTGTTTGGGAGAAGCCCAAGAACTTTCTCCCCCGAGTTGAAGAAACATGTCTCGCTTTGTCTTTTTCACTGAGATAAATGGGAAGCGCTTAAATTTGATCTTTCTTATATATAGCAAAATAAATGTCCTCTGTAGCACTGTACATTACTCAAATGTTGGCGGGATCTTATAATCTTGTAACAGCTTGTTCTCCTGAACTCTAACAAGCACCTTTTTTTTTTAGCTCTGCCAATGGTATAGTGATTGCCAAATATGCTCGTTCTGAGTGTCTGACACAGAATATGTCTGTCTGAAGATGAAGCTTTATGAAGGCTAACCCTCCCTCACCCCAAAGGCTGCTCATCTGAAATGACCAGTACTTCCTTAAATGGGGAATGTTTACTGCTAATCTCTGAATTCAGGCCAGAAAGTGGTAGGAACTTCGGGACAAAATAGAGCACGAACTTGGGTTGAAACCAAACAAAGCAACCCTCAAACCAGAAAACCTGAGTGTAAGTTGAATGACTCTAATGCTTTGCCTATCCTGGCAGAATAATGGGGGCTTAAGTGCTGTTTTCCCTGAATGTGATCTGTGGAGTCCTAAACAACTAACTTCGTGTCTTTATTTGGTTCCTTTAAGTAGATCTAATAAACTGCTGGGATAATATGTTAATCTTAAAAATACAGACACCTAAAAAATGACCTTAAAACTAGGTAAGTTTTCCCAATATTAGATGTCTTCTCATTCTTTCTCCCAACAGAATTTTTACTCTGTTTAAGAGTTTGAGACATGAAATGTTCAAGCTAAACTTGGTTATAGCAATCAGAGTACCAAACAACTGAATTTTAACTCCTTTGCAACTCTAAAGATGCAAGAGAACTGAAGTACCAAAAAGGTAACAAGTTGGAAGCCAATAACAGCAGTTCTGCTGGTGAACAAAGGCCACCACAAGTGAGAAATGCTGTCTTAATAACAGATTGAGCCGAAGCATTTCCATCTGTTGGCTGACTGCTATTTCCCTGGTTTCTTGCCCCACACCCCACAGAAGTATCTAAAGTGGGCTGTGCACATTTGCTTACAAAGCTGGCTCAAAGCCAGGACCTTACTGTCTGTCAGCCCTAGTTTATGGGGTATGTTTGGGTTGTGCCCATGCCATTGTGGATGTCTGTGCATTGTTATCTGTGTAGACAACTGCTTCCTGGTCAGGCTGCCTAGCACGGCCTTCCCATAGCACGGATGCACCCTGTGTCCTGCAAGTATTGAGGTAAACTGAGGAACGGGAGCAAAGCGAGCAGAGAGATGAACAGTAAAAGGGGATGGGGGGGTGTGGGTGGGTGGGTGCCAGAATAAAGACTGATGGGAAGGTGCTTGCATACTTGAAATTGAGCTAAAGAAAAGGTAATAAATGGGAGGGGAGCAGAAGACAAGAAGAGGAGAGGGAGGCATGGTGAGATGTACAGGGTGAGGTATGGAGGACTCTGAGTAGCAGTGATTTCCTGTCTTCCTAAAAGATCTTGCAATGGGAAGGGGAGGGGAGATCATTCCCTTGCTTCTTAGCATTGATTCTTAAGTTCTAGCAGCAAGCAGCACAAACTCCCTTAAAATACCAGTTTTCCAAAGAGAAGGTATATTCCCAAAACAGAAGCTATCGCTGCCGGAGACAATCCAGCATGTTTTCCTACTGCTGGATTCACTTGATCTATTTTTGGTGAGATAATCCAGATGACTCTTCATAACCAGATTGAACAGACTTTCAGCTTGATGTGCTAATGCTCTTGGAGTCAGCGTGGTCTTTGGTACTTGCAAGCTTTCTGAAATGGCTTTTGCAACAGCAAGCGCTGTAGTCCCTGAAGGGTCTGCAGATGGGGAGCAAGGTCAGGAGTCAGAGGCCAACGTACTGGGGGCCATAGGGTGTCAGGGGAAAATGCAGTTTAAATTGTTGGGTTTTCTTCAGTTAGGCATATGTAAATAATAGCATAAATAGCAATTTGACAAAAAGGTATGGTATTCTTAACTGCTTGATGTTAAGAAAAGGAAATGTGTTGATGTTTAAAAAATTACAATTAATTTTTAAAAAATTTTAAAAAATTACCTGATTGTGAGACATGAGCCATAATCCTGTTTAGTGCTGTAGTACTGTGCTTTGGTTTGAGCATTAGATTTGAACTTTTTTTTTCCACTCTAGATTCCTGCCAGAAAATAGCATATTGGGAAACCTGTAGGAACTACATTATGTTTGTATAGAAGACAGATGTAAACCTCTGGGAAAACGTGGTATAGATTTCATAAATAGATGCAGAATGAGGTTTCAGTTGCTTTTTATATGCTTCCTTCTCAGTGTACTCTGTGGTAACTTACCATTTACAAATGTTCTGCCCATGTAGCAGTGTGCTTCTAGAGGACAAGCATTCTGGACACACATACAGGCAGAGAACATACTGTTTTGGAAAGAATTTGTGGAATTGAGCGTTACCTGAGTTCAGTGACTTGATCAAGGACAAGGTCTCTTCGTTTCTTAGGCTTGACAGCTGCTAGGAGTATGTTTCATAGAATACCTACAACTAATTACAGACTCGCAGAATCTTTTTTTCCCTGACTTTTCAGTTGATTGTGATGTAGCTATTTGATATCAAGCCTCACAATGAAATCATAGTGGTGGTCTCATTGCACATTAATGAGTTTTTGGATTCCCAGAGCAAATGGTATTGTGCAGTGCCATCAGAAGCTGCTGAAATGAGGATGGAATTTTATCTGGTTAATTACTATAGTGACTAGTAAGGGAACATTACTTAATATGTACTGAACTTATCTGAGTTGTATATTTATATACATATATACACACACACATATATATACATACACACACACACTCTCTCACCCTCTTTCCTTGCAAACAATCAATCCTCCTGTGTGTGGTTTTTTTTTTCTTTTAAGATTTTTATTTCATTTATTTTTTACTATCTATAAAGCTATTTTACCTCTTGAATAGAGAATTAGTTCTGGGAATCCACAAGCATTCCAGCATGCCGCCTTTCTACAAACTGGTCTCTTCGCAAATTAGAACAGGATTCCTTAATTCTGGCAAACTGTATGTTTAAGTGTCAGCTACAAAGATTCAGAATGGTAAATGTTTTGCTGGAAATGCTGTTCGTTGCATTAAAAGGTGTTTAAAGTGATCTTACTGCAAGCACTAAGGACTAAGAATAAATGAATCTTTAAAGTGAGCGCATCATAGTAATACAAATAATATCATTCTTCCTTTCCATGAAGCTGTGAACGCAAACTTGAGGAAAACCATAGGGATGTTTGGGATTCACGCAGAGGGGTTTGGCAGAGTTCTGGATTTGGAAGGGGAAGAGTCAGCAGTGTGAGTGGATGCACATCCTCATCAGTCCCTTCTCAGCACTCCACCGCTTTGTCTGAAGTGATGGCCTTTTGTTCCTAAGCTCCTTCTCGGGGCTTCTCATCTGTCTTAATGTCCAGGTGCAAACCAGCAGCTTACTTCTAGTTCCATTGTATCTGCGACTTTCTAGCCACGGTGGTCCCGCTTACTGGGGACAGAGAGTTGAGCGGGGTATGGGGGAAGAGTTCGTACTTGCAGTGCAACTCTTTTCTCCACTGTTGCTGAGCTTGCTTGTCACCATGACCGCTCCCAGTGTGCTGAGAACGGGCATTTTTTAATCTGATCCAGAGAGCAGTGAGGGAGGGAGCCTCTGCATTGGTCTTGAGCACCTCCAGTGCTTCCAGAGTTTCTGTGCTGCATGAGCAAGTGAGAGCAGAGAGCACACTGACTGCTGGGCAGAGGTGGTGTAGGAACCACTGGTTGGGACGTAGTGTTCTGTGCCTTGGTTTCTATCAGAGTAGTGGGATGCGTTGTTCTCAACATGTTTCCAGCCTCCTATTATAGCAGCAGTTGCAATTATATTGAGCTTTAATACAACTTGATAGAATGAAACAGCCAGTAAAATGCCTCTGGTTTCCTGTACGTCGCAGTACTTGGGGAGCGTGACTTTGGTGTCTTCTCATCAGTTTTCTTTGTGCACTGGCACAAACGGGCTGTATATTAACGTTAGCTGCTATCTGGCAGACACGTGATGATCTGACTTTTAATGGTTTATTCACCTCAAGGGCTGCTGAGAAGTGACTCTATACCTGAGGTAGGAGAGGATGCTGCTGCTACAGTTGATATGGCAGAAACACTCTCGGAAGAAGAACAGGATGAGCTAAGAAAAGAGCTTGCTAAGGTAAATCTCTTGCAAATAGCTCTTAAACTGGTTTTGAGAATGAAAATCTGGGATAATGCTGTCTTTGAACATACAGTTAATGTTTTGCATATTTATTCTGTGAGTGTCTAAAGCTGGGTACGGCACTCCGGTGTATTGCAGGGAGGGAAAGGGAAGGTGTCAAGGAGAAAAGAACATCCAGTTCTAGCTATGGGGAATTAAGCTAGAAGCGCTAAGTGTACAGATCTTAAACCAAGATGCATAAATGCCTAACCCTTTTTTTCCGCAAGTGAGAAGGGGGTAAATAAGCTGTCAAAGAGAACATGATTGGAAGCCAAAATGAAGTATTGTCTCAACTGGTGTGGAGTAACTAAAGCTGTTGTTTTCATGAAGGATGCTTCATAGTAATATCCGTGTAAACACTGTTTTGCTAACATTTAACCATGTAACTATTCTTGTCCATAGTTCATATAGCAGAAATTTTTTTAAGAGTGAGTTAAAGTAGCACCCTTTGAAGGACAGTCAAATATTCAAGCCTGATACATGCATTTCAAAAGTTGTCGAAGTCAAGCTTTATTGAGTTGCCAGTCTTTTTTCTTTTGTAGCTCTACGTGACTTTACGACCCTAATAAAAGACACTGACTTAAGCCTAAGGTTGGCAAATGAAGGTTAGGTGTGAAATAAGCACATTTAATGCAGTCTTGGTTTTGGTAGTCCTGAGTATTATTTCACACCAAACCAATCAGCTGAAGACGGTGAGGGAAATCTGGTCCTGCTAGAGTACGTCACACAGGACTTCGGACAGGTATCCAAAACAAAGGTGCATTGAAGATACTGGTACTTCCTCAAAGGAGCTTAAGTGAGTGGACAGCCTGATACTCTAAAGTAGGGTGGTCCAGTCTGGATGAGGAAGTAGGGTTGGATGTATGCCTTCAGCTTTGTACATATAGCCTTAGTGCCCCTATCACATCTATATAGCCCACAGAATGGCATTGTAAAACTGTTTTGATGTCTCCGACCATGATCTGGTTGTGCTTCTGCGAGAGGCTTAAGCGACCATCTGTAAAGAAGGAAGTATACAAACAGTACAGTTTTCTAGTTGCTGAACAGGTGCTGTGTTTTTGTTATTGTGGTTTTTTGGGGTTTTTTTTGGTTTGAGTTTGTGTGGGTTTTTTTTAACTGCTCAGTCTGCCACCATTTCCACCCCTGCTCTGGGGAAGGCAATCCTGTGGCTGAATCCAGCCTGCAGTTGCTGGTTTAAGCCACAAAAGAACCTTTCTGTTCAAGCAAGGAGACAAAACTTTGTGTATGGATCAGACATGCTCTCAGTTTCCTGATACTGGTCATACATTGGTATCTCTTCTGACCTGGAAGGAGAATAAAGGCTTGGCGATTGTCCCAGGTTTGACTAATCTTCAAGCTTCACATAGGCTAATGTTGTCTAAAGGTAATGATTTCTAATTATACAGTCTTTTAGTTATCAACTTCCTTGTACATGTTCCATTAACAGAGCTAGCTGCAGGTAAAGTACTTTCTCACTAGCTCTTGTTGTAGACTATGTTGGATTTCCCTTTCAGTATTTAGAAACAACTGTGAGACAATGTTAAAAATGTGTTAGCCCTCCCATTACTGATGTCTAGTAGATGTTTTAATAAATAAATACTTAAATGGCTGGGTATATTGCTTGTTAACTTACCTCTCATCAACTCTGCTGTCACAGGTGGAAGAGGAAATCCAGACGCTCTCACAAGTGCTAGCTGCCAAAGAGAAGCATCTAGCAGAAATCAAGAGAAAGCTGGGAATTAACTCATTACAGGAACTAAGGCAGAACATTACCAAAAGCTGGCAAGATGTAACATCAACCACAGCGTATGTACCAGTTCATGATGATTGTCTCAGCTGTTGAGGTCAAAACTATGTAGTTCTTGTGTCATGTCTAAACCCTCTGTTCTTATGAAAAGAGATGAGTGTAGATAACACAAAGTTAAGTTGCACTACAACTTACCTGCATAAATCATCATAGATTTCTTTAAAGGCTGCCGCTATTAGCCATATCATCTCATGCAAAACAAGAATGATTGACCATAATATGTGTGATTCTAATATACTTTTTGTCTGACAGATCTGAGATACCATTACTGAGATACCACGGTGTCCTAAGTCCAACAGAATACCCTTCTTTTCCAGCCTGAAAAATTGTTGTAAACTGAGCTTGTGCAGGAAGAGTGCAAAGTCACAGTTAATGTTCTTGCCAAACACAACTGTTAGCATAAGGTCTAGAGTGAACTGCCTTCTGCAATTAATGACTACACAGAATGTAAGAGGACGTACCTCAAACTTTTTATGGTGAAGTTTATTGACAAAACCATTCGGTACAAGATTTTAGACACTTGGCACAAAAAATAGACCTCTGTTCTTTTTCAGTGTGTGTGCGTGGTGTTGCTTTCTTGGGGTTGTTTGGTTTTGTTTGGGTTTTGTTTGGGGTTTTTTGTGTGTGTGTGTGTGGTTTTTTTTTTTAAGTCCTACAATAGCAGAGAGCATCTGTTCTGGGGGTGGGGTAGTAGGTGCATGTTGGTGAACCTGATCTGAAGTTTGAGGTGGCAGAGATGCTGTAGCCAGAAGGGACTGCAGTGGCTCAAAATGATTTGTTAAATAGCTTGTCCATTTGACCCCAAAGTTGAAGTATACCTCTGGGTTTGATACAAATTGACATACACTAAAAGGTTCCTTATGTGTTCTGTTAAAATAACTACAGATTTAATTTTGTTTGAATGCAGATACAAGAAAACATCAGAAACCCTATCTCAGGCTGGTCAGAAGGCTTCTGCTGCTTTTTCATCTGTTGGTTCAGTCATAACCAAGAAGTTTGAAGATGTCAGGTAGGTTTCTTTAGCTTTTCCCAAATAGTTGCATTTTTGATTTAAGCAGGTGATCACTGAAATAAATTTATGCTGTTAACGTACCTAGCACTTCTAAAAGTTAATCTATCAAGAACCCTCAGCATCTGTTTTAGGAGAGCTGAGCAACTTACAAAAGCAGATTTTGCAGCATGTCCTCACTGATGCAGAAGAGTGCTTCTCTTGCATATATAAAATACACACCGCAGAAATGTGTGCTATTACCTCCACTGCTACTCTTATTTTTCTGGTAGGATTGCAGGTGGCAGCGTCTCTTCCTGCCTCTGTGTGATGCATGTAGCATTGTCACTTCTGTTCTCTGACTTTCTCAGCTTGTGGAATACTACATTTAAACAACTGATGTCTTCAACTGTTTGTGGTTTGGTTTGGTGGTTGTTTTTTTGTTGTTGTTGGGGGCTTTTTTGTTGTTGTTTTTTTAATCTTGTGTGTGGATTCCTTTCAGGTGTGTTTTATTTCTTTGTAAGCTGTTCTACCTCATAGCAGTGGCTTGATTTTATTACCTTTTTAATAGACTATTGGCACTTCTTAACTCTTAAATATTGGCATACAATGTATTTTGACTTTGTGTCAAATGACACAGCCCTTATGCAAATTAGGTAAGTTTGGTGGTCATTTTTAGCAGTGTTGCAAGCTGCATGCAAAACTCTTCTTGGATGCAATCTAATCATATGCTTACCTTACAATTCTTTGTTTGATTATATGATTTTTACTACTGGAACATATACAACTACTCATCTCTGCTTGTAACTTGTTGTGAATAGTGGATCAAACTTATTTTTCAATTACTGGACAAATAAAAATTAACTCATTCTAACAGAATACTGCTGCATTGGGAAACAGTGTAATAAAATCAGCCCTCTGTTTTAAAGTGCTGCCATTAACCTCTTTCTTGCTTTTTGAAGTCTAGTGAGAAAACACTTTGAGGTGCAGCTACACAGTTACATATTTTTCTTCAGATTTATCAGAACTTCCTTTCTCTCTTTAATGCTTACTCTGGCATTGTGCAGACTACAGGCATTTTCACATTCCTTTAGGTAAGGTGGGCTCAAGAATTGTTTCTGAAACTAAGCATGTAGTCAGACTACCTCCATTAAAATATTTAAATAAGTTTTGTCTGTAAAAGGTAATTTCTTTTTTTCTCCAGTGTTAGTTAATGTAAAACTGAAGCTCTTTTAATGTCAGGGAAGATGTTTCTTCATGTTCACCTGGTAACTATCTCGGAACATGAAATCTTGAGAATACATAATAATCAATTAGTCTCTCTTCCTTGTAAGAAAGGAATCTGTTAAAATGATTCTGCAAGTTTTTTTTGTAAAGAGACAGAATGTGGTTTTGAGGTCAATGGCATGCAGAATTACTCCTTCTCTTTGTCTGTACAGTGTTTGTGCCTTGACAGAGTAGAAATTTTTCCTTTTTTGTGTCTATTACAATGGTTGTTTAGCTTTGTGCTCTAATCAAATCACTAGAGTCTAAATGTAAAATAGTTTATGCATTCTCTGTTCATGGCTTGTCCAGTGAAACAGTCCTTATCTTTGAGTTGATTGCTTTAGCAGCTCCAGACACAGAGTATTTTAGTTACCTTGCCTGCATGGCCTATGATCTGCCTAGTCTAAGCAAATATTCAATGTTAAGTTTTCAGCAGTTAAAATTCCTGTGTAGCAACTTCTGTCCATTGCCTCTCATCCTATCTATGCACACCTCTGAGTCTGGCTTCATCTTTCCTGTACTCTCCCACTAAGTAGCTAAAGACAGCGGTAGGATCCCTATAAAGATGTAGGGATCTGGCTCCCAGAATACTGACTAGGAGCTATAGCCCCAGCAGCAGTGCCTGGGGAGGCGATGCGCAGCAGCACAGGACGCTATCAGAACTCAGACTCTGAAGTGAGCCCAGTTTGCTCAAGTATAAGAATAGCAGCCTGTCTGAAATACCTCCCCTTTAGCATCCGTAAGACAAAGGGAGCCTGGAAGATGTCTCTGTACCTTTTGGATGCAGAGCTCAGCTACTCACTTAACAGGGTTCACCTTTCTTCCTTAAGGCTATGGTGTTCCCCTACTAGTATTAGACTATTGCATTTGACAAGGACAAGCACAGAATGATAGCTCTCTTCTGGCTTCAGGAATTTAACACCTCAGAAGAGGAGTGGCCTAATTACTCAAGTTAGCTGCTAGGTGGGTGTTGAGTACTGTCTATCAGAAACTGCGCCACTTTGAGGCAATGTAACAGGGCCAGAGGAGTCCACACTGTTGGTGTGCTTCTCGGGAAGAATCGCGGCAATGGAAATTCAAGGTATTGTTATAAATTCAGGAGCAGCTGGGTTTAAACAAAAAAACCCAACCAACCAACCAAACAAAAAGTGGGAAGAATTAGTGTTGTTCAAGATCTTAGTTGCACTTAAACGGGAGATTAAAAACCTTTGAATTTTTTGCTCTCATGCGGACCAAGTTCATCTGGGATTCAACCAGTGAATTCAGGTCCCAGGGTTATGTGACTACTCAAGTGGTATCTACTTTTAAGACTGCACAAGTCTGAACTTTAGAAAGTTTTAGATGCTCAAGTTCTTTCCTGGAAATGAGAATTGATGGGTCTGATACTTACTGGAACAAATACTGAATATGCAGGTGCATTTTTATTCTTAAACTCTTATGAGGCTTCTTCATCGTGGCTTCGCTTTTCTTGTGCTGTTTTAGCTTGGGGACTTCTCAGCTGTAATGGCATGATTTCTTCCGTGTTGGACTATTTCCACACGTTCCATGCAGCAAACATCACATGCAGGTCTTCATTCTTGCACAGCAAAGTGATTTTGGAAGGAGTTGCGAAAGGGAGTAAGGCAGCTGGTGGAGCTGTGAACTTGGAAAGTACTGAAATAGGAAGAGACATGACTGGTAGTGTGAAGTCAGTGCATTATTGCTTCCTTTTTGTGTTTGTTTCCTCTGCTTTTTTTAATGCTGAAAATGAATTCTGTTCCTTCTTAGGTTTCTCTTAATACCTTTATTCTCCTTTATAAGAACGTCTTGAACTTTTGATGAGCTAGCCATCCTTGTGTAGGCAACATCGCTATTATGTGCAAAGCAGCAGTAGTACCAAGATGTAGTGCTCTGCAAACTTCCTGAGCAATCATGACTTTGCACTTAGCTTCTCTTGCACTGCATCCATATTATGGAGCAGAGGTCCTCGTCTTTGCCCTGTTCTGAGATTGTGGAGTAACTTTCTTCACTTGCTTTGGAAATCTGATACGATCATGGACTCATGGATCATCATTTATCAGCTGGAAACCTAACTATTAACAAAAGCAAGTAACGAGTGCTAATGCACTCTTAAGCCCAAGTTTTCCAGGCAGGCACCCTGGCATACCTCCCTGTGCATTTTCAAAATGTGAGGCAATGTAATAGCTATAAAAATAATAGTGTAAAGGATAAGAAAGCTTTTAATGCAATACAAAATACGTTGAAGGCTGGAGAGGAACTTACTGTGCCTTTTTTGGTTTTATATTTTTTTTTAAAGCTAGGGGTTTGCTTGTGAGCATTATAAAAAGGGCTTCTCTTCTTCAAACCGTCCAACTTGATGGCCTAGTTGAGTGAGTGCTTTCATGTGGCATTCTGTCGTTTGTGAAAAGAAATCCAAGTTCTCTTTTTCATAAAGCTTTTGAGGCTTGATCGTGCTTCTTTGTGCTACTTGAACAGGTGATTTCATGTTAAAAAAAAAAAAATCAACTGCACTTAGCTAATCCAGTTCTCTTGCAAACCAGATCATTCTGTGATAAAACTATATAGTATCTTATGGTGACATTTTACAAAATGGATACTGAGTATACGTAAGTGTATTGTACAACAGCAAGTAAATCCTTCACGAATGTACAAATAGCTCTTCCATTAAATGATCTCTATGAGATTAAACTAAACTTCCCTAGACACCTGTTAAAAGATCTGCTATACACCATAGGTTGTTGCTTTTCAGTGTGAGCAGGTCTACAGATTGTACATATATATGGGGAAAAGAAAGTAACTTTCACCCTCTTTAGCCTTAAACTTCTTGCAGGGAGGTAACTTCTTGCAGCATGAGGGGAAGTGGCCGAGCATGACTGGACAAAGAGAACTAGTTATTAACAGCCTAGTTCTGTACTAAAACTTGGCACATAGCAAGACCAGAACTTGTAGTAATCCACATCACAGCTTCGGAAGGCAATCAGCTTCTGTATGCTCTGGAAAAGCTTGTGGAAGTCAAACCATCCGTGAAGATGAAACAACAGAAATGGGCTTGGGGAAAGGGATGAAACATGGCCGCGCATTCCTGATGTGTGTCAGGACAGCATCTGGCCTTCGTGTATCTGATTCCCAGTACGCTGTACCTACAAACCAACCTTCAGTTGTGCATCTGCCTTAAGGGTTCCCAACCTTACGGGAACTTTTTACATGTGTAGTTTTTTTCTATCACTGTATTCTACTGATGAGCTTCCTGAAAGAATCTCTTAAAACTCATTCTGCAATGAACATGGAACCTTTTTGCTGCTGTGAATGTATCTTGCATTGTGCTGAAATACTAATTGGAGTTTTGGAGGTGCATCAAATGTGAGAGGGGTTCCCCCCCACCCCCCGAGCAATTGCCTGGAAAGTATTCTCTTGAAAGACATCATACAGCCCAGTCAAAATTTCACATTCCAAATATAGTTATGAAAAACTGTCATCATCATTTTTTCCAACTTACTATTATGGTATTTGACAAGAAACATTTAAGACTAAATTGTATCAAGAGTAAACAGGGATTTTTCTAGAGTATGGAACTAAATTAGATTCCAGATGGTCTTGAAGTTATTTGGAAGCTCCTTAATCTATAACAAGTCACCTTCTAGGAGTAGGTGTGTGTTGCCACTAAACAAACAGTAACTGTATAGCAACACTGGCAGGTTACAGAAATCCTCCATGAATTTCAGAACAGGGTTGAGACTAGGACTTTCTCCCTGCCCCCGGCATAAACCTGACCTTGAATATAGATTGATGTGACTGTTCTTGTTAGATAATTTATATTGATGAGTATGGAAATCTTACACTGCATTGAAACAGAAGCCTTCTGAATGTAGGAATAATTCTTTCAGTAGGAAGATTAGTCGATTGATAAGACTCTTGAGTGTTCACTTTCTACTTGATATGGTCAAAACTGTAAATGCAGCATGTGTCTCATTGCTTGAGAAACTTAACGAGTAGACAGACTGTTGCAGATAAGCAGAATACGTACTAACAAGCATGGCACCTGAATATTTCTAAAAAGGAAACAAGTTGTTGCAGCTTTTGCTCTGTTGTACTTGTGTGTGTGCATGGCTAAGCAATTTAAAAAAGCAAAACCAAGCAGTTACTATATAAGACTGTATAAGACTGTTTGGCTCTTTACCAAAGATAGTATCCAGAAATCAGGTCTCTAAGCCAATTTCTTCTCAGTCTATCACTTAAACTAACTTCTCGCTTTCTTTTTTCTTAATGCTGGCATTTAGTATACGCTCCATACAACATTCAATTAGCATGCCTATTATGAGGTAATGTATGCATAATCAAGCTGTTTGGTTTATTTATTTTCATGTGTGGAATCAAGTCAAATTGAACTTAAGTCAACTAACATAGATTTAAAACAAAACCAGAAAACCCACCCAACTTTGCAATGGATTTCCTGTACTAACATATAGGATAAAATGTGTTTTATTTCTGCTTAATGGTGGTGGTTATCGCACATCTGGAATGTGACCAAGTGCACTTTCTTGCTGTTTAGAGAACTATAACAACTTTTCCCTGCCCGTTAGAAATGTAACGCTACTAAATGATTCCAAGTTTAAAAGGCAATAGCTTGGCATCTGTTTTAGAACAATGAAAGTGAGTAAAAAATACCGTGGTTTCATAAAAAAAGCTCTTCCTGACTTGGAGTGCTTGCTTTTTCTCTCCCCTTGCTTGGCACTGTGTCCCTCTGTCTCCTGAGAGAGTCTGGTTTGAGAGAGAGATATATATGTCGCTGTGTGCTTTCCTAAATGAAAGAGTGCTGCAAAGTGTGGGTGACCTGCACAAATACCAAGCAAAGGGGGAAGGGAAGCTTAAGACATCTTTTGAAAAAACCCTCCTGTCTTTCATCTTTATATAATAATTTTTTTTTTTTTGAGTCTGCTACAAATCCTTAGTCCCGGTCCACTGAAGGCAAGCGTTTTCCATCCTGCATAAAGGCAGAAAAGGTGTACAAGCTATTGCACAAATTTGCAAATGGCAGTGACAGCTAATCAGAGCACTGAGCCGCTCTTCTGAACCTAATAAATAATACACTGGCCCTCAGCATTGAAAATCCCAAACTGTTCTGCTCTTTGTATGCAGAACCTAGCATTTGTAGTTACAGCTGTCTCCAGCACTTAAAAGGCAAGGGAGACTCTCCCTTAAATTTAACGTTAGCAGAAAATGCCACTGTGAACCATGTTTTGTTAATTGAACATATAGCTTATTAAATTAAACTAGTTTTCCTCTAACAAGTGAAAAAACTCTGATGACAAGCAGTAATGTACTAGGCTAACCAGAAGTGATGACTAAGCTGAACAAATCCTTTAAGCCAGAAACCTTTATGAAATGACTGGGAATTATAAGCTAAACCTCCCTTCCACGTTGTGATGAAAGATCCTATCGCTAAGCCTGGAATGCTTAGTTGCCAAAGATACAAAGGAGCTGCAACTTGAGTGTGTTTGAATTTTGGTTTTGTAGTACTTGGGGAGATCCAGATCTAAACTATTTTTAGGCTACCCTTAAAAAAAGGAAAGAGCCCTAAACAAACAAAACTCATGTTGACATTGGAAAAAGCAACTGTCTGCTTGTTTTCTGGTATTTATAGACTAACCAGATATGTTTTTAATTCTGTGGTTCCTTTTTCTATTTTCCTAGAAATTCTCCTACTTTCAAATCCTTTGAGGAAAAAGTTGAAAACTTAAAGGTAAGCATTACTAAAACTCCTTGGTGATTGTGGAGAAAAACCGAAGTGGACTCTGGGTAGCCTGTTTTTTAGTTATTGGTAAACCCTTGAAGGTGCTTAGATGACATGACATCTTTTTAAGTACTGTGGAAATGGTTTCTTTGCCTAAAGATTTGAGAATAAAAAATGGGTTTCCTGCACCTCTTACAGGAGGATGCCTTTAACTAGAAGGACTAACAGCTAGCTAACCTGCACAAACAGCTAGTATAACATACCTTGTATTATGTCTCCAAAATGCTCTAGGCTTTTATTTCCATGCCTTCCTAAGGACTACTATCCTACACAGGAGTAGAGCTTGGGATGTTGCTCTTATTTCTGGCATAAAATACACAAGGGTTTTGTACTTTAATTTAAAATCTACTCACAAAAGCCTCAATTGCCAGAAACAACCATTAATAGCTTCTCCAGGTAAAAAAATCACTTTAAAAATAACCAATACATGTAACTGGAACCAGATTTGACTGTTCTCGAGGGCACACTGGGTTGGATGAGAAGCACGCAAGCGATGGCATGGGGAACTAGGCATTCACTTGCAAACTAATTGGCATTAACACTCCTGCCATCCCACAGGGTATATACTGTAAATGGAAGTGAAAAGGCAAACACGTTACCTGGAGAAAGTAAAATAGTTGCTATGCTCCACTAAAGATCTCAGGTGTTGCTGTTGAGACTGAAAACTGCTCAAGGTTCGTTCTTGAGCAATACAGAAGTGAGTTTTAACTCTGAATCTTTCAAAGCCTAAGTTGCTGGAAAGGCTGCATACCAATATCCATTTTTAACTGAGGGTGTGTCAACCTTCACACTCCCTGGAATAAGGGCTGCTTCATGCTTTGTGTATCTCAAAGTCAAAGGGAGACTGCTCTGTTAATCTGCTGCTGGTGATTGTTTTCTGCGTGACACTTAAAGACTTGTCTTTTGAGTGTTGTGGAGGTAGCCCAGTACTGGAAAAGCTGCTCTGCTGAAAAGGGTTATTAAAGTTTTTCACGCAGAGGTACTGGTTTTATAGAGTTCACCATGTTTGGCATGCCAAGTAACTGTAATTTCATGTTGAGGCTCTCTCTCTGTTCTAGTCTAAAGTTGGAGGAAGCAAACCTGCCGGGGGAGACTTTGGAGAAGTTCTCAACTCTGCTGCCAATGCCAGTGCCACAGAAACTATTGCAGAACAGACACAGGAGGAGACCCACTGAGACTTCTGCCTCTGTCCTGCTACCCACTGCCAGATGCTGCAAGCAAAAACTAAGCACACTTGTAACATTCTTTGCGCTCTTTCCACCAGATGTGCTTTTATTTAGCACGTAGCTATTTTACCAGATTAACTGATACCAAGCTTGTTCGTGGGTTCAAAATATTTTTGAAACTAAAATATGTTGTTTGGGGTTTTGTGTGGGAAGGGGAATTTTTATGCCTTTCAAGCATTTAAAGGACTTACCTGTAATTTGAAGGCAACCTTTAAAATATAGCAATGAAAAAAACCTCTTTTGAGAAGTTAATTATACTGTACATATACTGTAGATACATAATTTCTTTTGAATCTCTAACTACTGCTCAACTTAATCATTATGAATCTACTGCTGCTGCCAAACTGAAGCTTGTTACTTCACTCCCTTGTGATTATTTCAGTTAAGTGTTGCCTGCACAGGACACCAGACTAGGAGGATCACTCCCAGCTAAAGAAAGGACTTCTGCTTCAACAGGCTTTAAACAAGTTATTCATAGCAGAATTACACATGGGTAGGAACGTACTGTCTTAGGAGCATGTTCCTCATATAACAGATGCGGATAGGGTAACACATAACATCTAAACTTTTTTGTCTGTGGATTATCCACCTAGGAAACTTCTGACCATTGCAAAGGGAAGCAAGATGCCTAGTAGTGCTGGTTTGGTTCAGTTACAATAACATTTTGAGTCTCATATTTTGTACATGATGTTAATGTGGTAAGATACACTCTTCTGAACTTTTGATCAGTTGTGAACAGATACATCTTAATTCACATGGTGGTGTCACATTTACACTAACAAAGCATGGAGTGTAAGAATAAGCCTGAGCACGAAAGTGGTTCTTCTTTAGGCATCAAGACAATTGCTCTCAAATGCTAGTGTTGTTTCCCTTGTAGGCTGACCATTGAAAACATCTGCTACACTATTTTTTTTTAACATGTTAAAGGCCTGTACCACTAGCACCCCTATTCCTGCTTAAGACCCCAGAAATCTGTTTCGAGGTGCACCGTGTCATACCGCAGCATAGTTCTTCTACAAGATCTGTTTTCCTACATGTTGCTGTATCTGATGTACTCTTCAAATTTCTTGTATTTTGTCTGTTTCTGGCACATGGTGTCGGTAAGGTTAGAACTTTTGGCAAGTGTTTTATCACTGTGCTTAGAACTGGAAACAAGTTTTGAAACATTTGTGTGAAATCCATGAAACTTCAACTGCCACAGGTGTCTGGAAGAAAAAAAAGTTGGCTCCTGACAACCTTGTTAGCATGTCAGATGTAGTATATATGCCTAATTACATGTGAGAAGCTTAATAAAAACCTGTATGTGAGGAATGTATTGTCCTGTGAATATGGAAGATTATGTAAATAAGTAGGAAATTTTTATTTGTGATTGAAACACTCTTTTAAGTTTGGTTTCAAAGTAGTGCTGTTATCTACTACTGTACCAAGGGGAATCTGCGTGGCTGAGCTTGGCGTTTCAAGAGTAGACTTCTAGTGGCTTATATAAAGTTAATGTGCCCTGATTACATTGGGAAGTTCAGAATTTGGGTTAGAGATATACCCTCAGCCTCCAACAGCTACACCTTAACGAAGGAATAGGGAATTGAGTGACACAGTCAGAGTGGAGCTCTTCCTCTATAGGGTCAATACCATGTAGGGCAGGTCCTTCTGGAACATGATCCTTGTTGCATGGGTTCTTTTTTCATCTATCTAACACATCAACAGCGGGTGGCTGAAGCGGGGCTTTCAGGGTATGAAGGAAGATGTGTCTCTTTTTTTCCAGACCAAGTGGCTGCAGGGTTGGGTCTGCAATATACTGCACTCAGCTTTCCTCCTCCAGGTGGAGCATCATGTCAGCTTCATGCTGCGCCCTCCGCTTGAGTGCAAGCAGCCTTACGGCGCCTGTTGTAGTTCAAGTGTTACCTTACAAGGCTGCGCGTGTTAATGTCGCAGCTGGCATCTATTTCCCGTTCCCTGCCGCCGTCTCTAGTCTCGCCCTGCCAGAGCGGCTCCTCGGGCCGCTGCGCAGCCGAGCCGGGGCCGGCTGGGCTCACCCGCCTGCCCTGCCGAGGGGTGCTCGCCCCTTCGCCGGGCACGCG
Source organism: Phoenicopterus ruber ruber (assembly GCA_009819775.1). Taxonomy (NCBI): domain Eukaryota; kingdom Metazoa; phylum Chordata; class Aves; order Phoenicopteriformes; family Phoenicopteridae; genus Phoenicopterus; species Phoenicopterus ruber. The sequence goes on along the minus strand of CM020216.1, from coordinate 138,176,356 downwards.
GCCGTTACGAGCCGCCCCGCCTGTCTGACCCTGCCCGCGACAGAGCGGGCGGCTTTCCTTGCGCTGTCCCCATACCTCGGGCTCGGCGCCGCCTCGGGCCCGCCTCAGCGGGAGACCGGCGGAGGAGAGCGGGCGCCACCGTGAGCCGGGTCTCCTCCTCCAGCAAGAACCCGCCGCCTCCCGCCCACAGAGCCGAGCCCAGCGTCCCTCAGCCAAGATGGCGGCCGGCCCGCCTCACCTGAGGCCGTTGCGCTTGCGCCTGCCGCGTAGCGGTGACCTGGGCGTGGCCTGGGGGTCAGAGTTCACGTTCCGCCCTCCACGCGGACAGTCATGGCGGCGCCGAGCTGGGGTCTTGCCGCCGCCCGGGCCGGGGTTCGGCCGTGGCGGCTGCGGCTGCCGGCCGTGAGGCGGTGCAGTGGCGCCCCGCCGGCGGGAGCGCCGGATGCCGGGACCCTCCCGCAGCAGACGGAGGAGCGGCCGGGCACCGGTACCGCGGCCACCAGGCCCCGGCAGGTGAGGGCGCGGCGGAGGGGCCGGGCCGGGGCAGCGTCCGGGGGCGGTTCTGGCCTGGCTGCCCCGGCAGGGCCGCCCCTGCAGTGCCTCCTCGCGGGCGCGCCACCGCCTTCCTCTGCCTCTTGGCCGTTGCAGGCGGCGTCCTTCCCCACCGCCTCCGCTTTACCTTCTTGAAGCGCCGACTCCGTGCCCAGCCCTTACCTCTCTTCTCGCCAGTTCACCCTGCGTAGTAAATGTCCAGCAGAAATGCGGACAGTTCTGAGGCTTTTTTTTTAACGTACTCCTACAACAATGTAATATAGGGAGTGTACAAGTAGTTTTGGGTCTGTAGAATGTAAGGTATAGCTCTGTGGGAAAAACTGTATTCTGGATTTTACAGGTGGGCAGGGAGGATGTGGAAAATCTTTAATTAAACAATTTTAGCAGGTCAGATCAAAGACCCATTAGGCCAGTACACTAGAGATCTGTAGTGGAAATACGAAGGTTGGTATGAATGAAACACGTGTGGAAGTGTGTGTGTGTGAAAGCATCAAAAGAAACAGCAGGAGAGGGGTTGAAAAAATAGTGTATGTTAATGTGGAAAACCACAGTTCTTTGGGAAGCTGTTCTTGGGACTGAAATTGAGGATCATGATGTTCTTGTCAAGGCCTGCACCCTGACAAGCTCAGAGCACAGATGATTCATCAAGTGCAGACCCTGCTTCTGAACAACAGGAGGAGGGAACAGGCTTGTATCATATCTTATGTGCCGTTTGTTTTCCTGTTGTTCCACCATGAAAACAAACAGAGAGAGATAGATAATGAGCGTCATTCTCCTATTTATTAAGGCTGCAGTAAGTGAGATTCTGGAGCAAAAGATCACCCTGTAAAAAAAACTGTTGACTCCTGAAGGATATAAAGATTTGTTGAAAACCTAGTTCATCACTGCCAAACAGGACGAATTCCAGAGGTGTGGTGAGGCCTTCATAGCTGACATCCTTCGTCCTCGGTGTTGTACCCGAGTGGTCTTGCCCCAGACCACTTTGGTTGAATTTTTGGATGAAAAGCTGGACATGAGCCAGCAATGTGCGCTCGCAGCCCAGGCGGCCAACCGTATCCTGGGCTGCATCAAAAGAAGCGTGGCCAGCAGGTCGAGGGAGGGGATTCTGCCCCTCTACTCTGCTCGGGTGAGACCCCACCTGGAGTGCTGCGTCCAGCTCTGGGGCCCTCAGCACAGGAAAGACATGGACCTGCTGGAGTGGGTCCAGAGGAGGGCCACACAAATGATCAGAGGGCTGGAGCACCTCTCCTCTGAAGACAGGCTGAGAGAGTTGGGCTTGTTCAGCCTGGAGAAGAGAAGGCTCTGGGAAGATCTTATTGCAGCCTTCCAGTACTTAAAGGGGGCTTATAAGAAAGATGAGGACAGACTTTTTAGCAGGGCCTGCTGTGATAGGACAAAGGATAATGGTTTTTAAACTAAAGGAGGGGAGATATAGGCTAGACATAAGGAAGAAGTTTTTCACAATGAGGGTGGTGAAACACTGGCACAGGTTGCCCAGAGAGGTGGTAGAAGCCCCATCCCTGGAAACATTCAAGGTCAGGCAGGATGGGGCTCTGGGCAACCTGATGTAGTTGAAGATGTCTCTCCTCCTTTTTCTAACTCTTCCAATTCTGTTTGACCACATCAGGGGCTGGGATTACTTGGAGCGTGCCTGCTAGGATATGGTGATCAATGCTGTGAATTAATATTGCAGGACTGGTTTAGTATTGGGAGTGTAGAACTACTGTCTGTCACTGAATCCAGGACCTGATATCCCAAGTTACTGCATAATCTGTAACATTCTGTTTTCCCTTGAATATCCACGCTAGCAAGGCTGGCTACGCAGAGATCAAAGGTCAGCCTAACCCAGGGTGCTGGCTCAGGTGGTACCCAAGGGGAATGTCCACAGAAGAGTTTAGGAAAGGATTCACTTGATCTAGCTGTAGAAGATACTGAATGCTACTTTGGGGATTTGGGGGGGGGTGTGATTTTTTTTTTTTTCTGTTGAAGTAAGAAGCTAGAAACATACTGTTTTCTGTTTCTATCTGTAAATTGTCATCAAGCCTTTAAAGGTTCTTAACTAACTCAAATGTTACATAGTATTGAAAACATCATTTCCATGTGGAATTACATATACAAATATAAATAATGCAATACAGAAATCAAACTAGGAATGTAAAATGAAGAGCTGGACTACAACTCTGGATTTCTCTACACTCTGCTGAATTACTTTCTCACTCAAATAAGAAGATGACCGGTAGCTTGCTTTGCAGATGAGATGAAGTAAGGTTGTCATGAGTCTACTGTCATGCTGTTCTTAGCCCAGTTAGCAAAGCGCCTGGTGAGCCCAAGTGTGATTGATGATTATTCACTGTTTGTTCTTTTAAAAGTGTGTAGAAGAGGGAGCGGGTTTTGGTGAGAATGACTTAGCAGTGGAAGATGGTATACTGAAGCAAGAGGAAAATGAAAGGGGGCTGACTTGCAGTGTAATCTGTTGGTTTTGTGTAGTTTTCTTGAAATCACCTTTTCACCAATTTTAACTAATTTTTGATTGCTAGGAAGTGTGTTATTTCGTAAAAAAACTTTCCATAGCTGGGAGCAACCCTGATCTGGGTAATACTCATGGGAGGATGTACTGGATGCTACTGGAAAAACTCAAAGCATTAGAAGACCTTTTGAGAAAATCCTTCTAAGGGGAGCAAACCGCTCTTCTTGGGAGAGGGTGCGGTGGCTCTAGCTGCAGTGCTTTTCTGGGGTGCCATACATCTGCAGGATCTGCGCTTTCAAGCAGGAGGAATGTGGTCTTGCTCATCCCTTACCTGAGCCGCAGCCAGACGAAAGCTTGCATTCCTTGTCTCTGCTGGCAAATAGGTACAAAGCGCTGTCAGGCTTCTGGTGTACTTATGCACTGTGAGAGTAGACATGTTGTTTGGGTCCTTAGTGTTTCTGTTTCTTCAGGGAAAAAAAAATACGGAGGTTTGATGTTTCTGCACTGATTTCCTATGTCAGCTATTTTTCCCTCATTTTTGAAACTGCATGAATGCTGTGATACTTGGTAGGCAGTGGCTTATTTTATACAAATAACAGGAAACTTGATAAATGAGCATGTTGACATGTGTTTGTCTAAGGTGATTGAAAAAGCACGATGATATTTTTCATAGGCAGCTTTTTAAGTTGTTCGGGCACAGCAACAAATGCTTACTGCTGACCTTGCTTCATAGTTGCCTGGTGTTACTCTCTGCTATGTTGGTAATTTTTTTAGGGGATTGTGTTTTATTTTTCACCTTCAGTTCACAGTTCTGTTGTTACTGTTTAGCAAATAATGAAACTTATAGAGCAGGGACTTAAATGTTAATTAAAATTGTTAAAAAGTTAGCAACATGGTAAGCAAAATATTCTGAGAAACCCACATGATATTTGACCTTGACTACAGCAGACAGCTTACTTCTTGCTGCTTTTTCCTTCTGCATTTTTATAACATTTCAGTTTTGCATTGTTAAACCCAAGAAACAAAGACAAGTTTTAAGTTCTGTTCTTCTGTATGGAAATGCATAAAGAAATCTTTTAGAAGGACAGGAAATGCTTTAGGTGTTACCTTTATTTGCAGATTGAAGCTACCTGCCTAGCAAAATAGGAAACCTTGCATTTTAGGAAGGACATGATGATTTTTTTTTTGATACGGGTAGAAAAGTGGTTGTTGAGCTAGGTTACCAACATTTGAAGGAAGTGTAAGAGTGAAGTAACTAAGAATAAATTGCACGTTTTTGTGCACTGTGAACTAAATAGTCTAAAAATGTTTTTAAAAAAATGAGTGGTGAAGTTTGTCAAATATATTTTTAGGTAGAAATGGGTTATCACTACGTTAGCTTTGCTACTGGTCTGCAATATGTGTAACCATGATAAAATGTCTCTGTTGGTACCTTTTTACTTTGTAGTAACAGAGATCTCCAGCCTCTGGCTCAGCCGGCCTGCGGGTCCCTCCGAGGCAGCTGGGCAGGGATGCTGTGCTCGGGTTTGGGTGAACCTCCGCGCCCGGCACAGCAGAGGGCATTGCTTGTTTCTAGATGTCACAGGAAAAGTAGCACGTTTGAGGAATTTCCTATTTAGTTCCTTGAATAACGTGTTTTAAGGGAAAGCGTTTATTAAGATGAAATGTAACTGTCTTTCTCTAAAGTTTGGATGGAAGGGACTGGGTTGGTATCAGTACATCATAATAACTAATTTCTGAAGTAGAGAGATTAGAAATTATTCTTCCAGAAACCTGCATCTTTTTAGATTTGCTTAGTCAGCCAGAGGTTCTTTCCTGAAAGGCTTCAGAAATTTGAGGAGGGTGTCCGTGTATTTAAATGTCTTGTCACTATTTAAAAAAAAAAAAAAAGAATATTCATAAAGAGAAGAAAATATAAACTATTTTAATAGGTGATATAAAGAGTTGCCTTATCTATTTACGTTTTAAGGAAGAGATTAAAAACTAAAACACAAAAGTGATAATTTTAAAGGAACGTATTACACTTCTGTTCTGAAAGCTACATGAATATTCTTTATAAAGGATGTGTATCTGTCTTGCTTATGCAGTATCTTGGCAACCTCAGTGTAAAATAATTTGTAACACTGGATGTTTTGAAATCAAGCACTAGAAAAAAAAATCTGAATTATTTTTAATGTAATTATTGATGGGAAGTATTTCTCTCGGTCTGTCTTTCCACCTAAGTTAACATTTAGAAGATGATTTTACTGAAGTTACAGTTATTTGAGAACAAAAATACTTATTTATATTTAGTGCAATTTTCACTTCTAACTTTCATAGTGTAATACTTCTTAGGACAGCTATAATCTTTGTGTGGATGGAATGCTTTTCCAGTGTTAATAAATAACTTAAAAACATTTTTGGTTTGATTACAAACAGAAGAGCATTTTATAAAACCTATATACCAAGCACGGAGGTTACTCTTTTAGGTAGATTACCTACTGGCCAGCATTCAAGTACTGGAAACTGCTAACTAACTGAGAGTGGGACTTGCCAGTTGTGGGATTTATGGGAGCTGGAATGAGTTTTCCCTACCTGAAAGTTTCTCTTGGCTTACTTTGTCAGCTTGTATGGCTGCGTTTGAGAAACTTGGTTTATGTGTGCCCCTGCTGCCCTGTAAGCACATCCTGGTGCTTTCAGGTTCGTGCTAAATACATATCACAGGCTTCTCAGCATCCTCTTGGCTGGATCTGCTCGAAATGGTGGTTTCCAGTATAGTGGGAATGAGCCCATTTGCCCTTGAGACCTCTGTGAAAGAGCAGTTTTAGCCTGTGAATGCTCTGGCTGAGGTACCAGAACTTGGCTCTTCTGACTTGGGCTTGTCCCAGCTGTGGGCCCAGCTGGGTCTGTCAAATGACCTGCTTTGCTTATGGCAGAAGTGCTTGTATTTTGTAAAATTCACATGGTGTTGGAGCAACGCTCTTGGAAACGAAGTAGACAGGAGTTTGAATGTTGTTGGTGAACAGCATACAAATGATGAATGCTGCCCCTTTGGAGGACATAATCACAGAACAGTAAAAGTGTGCACAGTTGTGATAGGCAGCGGTGCCTCAGGAACGTAAATTTGTGTGGGAAGACCCTGAGCACCTTGCACAGCTCCGTCCTCGGCGTGAGGAAGACCACAGCGCTCAAGGAGCAGCAGGCTGCAGTTGTCTTCTCCAGTTTGCTCCTTCAGATTGCTCCAGGTCAGCGATTGATCGCTTTGGCATTGCTGGAGGTCCGTGAGTGGTAGGCGTATGTGATACACCTTGGATGACTGGCTGTCAGAGTGGAATCCCCAAATTGAAACTGTCTTGGCACTACTAGTATCATGGAGAAAAGCAAGTGAATGCCAGTTGCCTGCTCTTGATCGGCGGGATGTGAGATATCTGGAAGAAGGTGCATGGAACCATAATGTAAAGGTTAAATAGGAACTGAAATCCTTCCTACTGGTTATTGTTATCAACAGGATATTTATATCCACTGTTGCTGTGGGAGATCCCAATTGCTGTCTTAAATATGGCTATTGAAACAGCATCCTGTCCTCCAGGAGCCTGGAAAAAAGAGCCTGGAAAGGCGCGGTGGTGATAAATGGAAAAACTGTCAGACTGAAGATAAGACAGTGCTGTTGTGTGGGATTGCCAGTGTCCTATTTCAGCATGGCAACCCTGTACAGCAACCTAAAATGCGAGGACACAGACATATAACAGCTCAGAGAAATGATGCAGAGTTCTGTCTAAGCGATGTAGCCACACAGGTGGATGCTGGGCTCAAGACACCATGGGCTGTTCTTAGGTCTGTATGTGCTCATCTGGTGCGATTTTCTTTTTGATGTAATCTGTGCAGTAGGTGCACCCGCTTTCCCTGGTTTAAAGACTAGGTGATTTCTGTTCAGAATTGCACTGGAGAGTTAGACACTTTGGGTGTTCTGCAAGCAGTGAGCTCACGCTGGCAGGTGGCCTGGTGTTTGTGTGCTCCTCGGGGTGGCTGGCAGCGTGCTGGGTTGATGGGCATCTTGCCGTTGAGGTAGCTGATCCCAGCTCCTTTAGGAACTAACTGGTGCAGGCACAGGGGAGGAGTATGTATGAAGGGGGTAGCTGGGAAGAACGTGAAAGGCCATGGACATACAGGTTCAGGGCACTGTAGAAATCACCTCTTGGTTCCTGTTTTTTTTTCATCTCTTTGCATATATACATATATTTACATATTTTACATATATGTAAACATATATCTTTACATCTATTACATAAAGTAGTAAAAATATTTAGATAGCTATAAGTGATGTGAATTTGCTTCCTTTCCTGTTACTGATAATGAAGTTGCAATAAGCAGAATATCAAGGAACTTTCATCCGTACTGTTGTCTTCACCTCTTGGTTTTCATCCATTCTTTCTTTCCTCCTCTCCGAAACCTTCATGTTTCATTAGTCTTGTCTTGATACCATTGCGAGGTTGTAATTTTTTGTTATAAAATAATCCTTGAGAGAAAGATAAATACTTCATTTTTTAAATTACGTATAAAAGTTATTTAAATTCAAGAAAAATAAACAGCTTTATTGTGCCAAATTATGTACTATTTTATGTTACGAAATAAGTTCTTAGCTCATCATTGTTAGTAAATGATCCTTCTGGCTAGTCAACAGCATATTTTCAAAGCTGCATTTGAAATTCTTTATGAAATTGTTTTGCAGTTTCTGTACTGTGTATCCAATGTGAAGATAACTGGAAAACCCTCCTTTTACTACAAACACAAAGAAATTGGTATTGAGTCAACCAGTGCAACAGACTGTACACTTATAAGATTTGTTGGGTAAGCCTTGGTGGTTTGGGTAGCATTACAGTGTGTTAGCAGTGTGACTTCGCTGCTTTCTGGTATTTTAAATAGGCAATTGATTGATGAAGTTCTTTCAAAAAAGGGTCTAGAAGCAGCTGTAGATGCTTAATTTTCTTGCTACAGCTGTGATGTCCTTCCCCTCCCCAGATGTACTCTGTTGTTCTATGCTATTCCTCCTAAGCACAGTTGCATAAAGTCACAGGAAAAATAAGTATAGTTTTAAATTTTAGTCTTGTGTGTCACTGTATATAATACCAAAAAATTCAGACTCAAACAAAATAGAGTAGACCTTTGACTCTTCTGATAAGCGGCAGGTATAGCCATAATTGACTAAAAAAATCACCTGTCTTTGGATTTACTATGATAGCGCAGTATTTGTTGTAGGACGTATGAGGCTAGTGTTAATTGAGAAAAATTACATTTATTTTATGAACAGTATTGCTACATTTGATTTAGCAGCAGGTAATAAGACACTGGTAACACGTCATTTTACAAAGTATTCTAAATAATTATGCTCTTTTATGAGTTTGAAGAACAGTTCACGTACTGCATCTCAATGATAAGTCTAAGAAATATGTATCTTCAAATAGATAAAAGCTGCAGATAGCCTTAACAACAACATAAAGAGATTCCTAGACAACAAAGAAGTTTTGATAGTAAAAGTGCAGTTCAGGAAAACCTGTTGAATATTATGCACAGCGTACAAATCCTATTCCTGTGATTTTTTTTTTTTTTTTTTTTTTTTTTTGTGAGAGCTGCATGATGCTACTTGAAAAACGTAATTGAGAGACAAAGATTGTTTTCATCATGGTATTTTACTGGTTAAGCGCTACATGTATTTGGTTAATTGTTATTTGCATCTCTTTTAAAAATGTGCTTAGTTCATAATAATGAACAATGTAATATTGTGAGGACAATATGTATACAAATATATATGTACAAGTATATTGCGTGTTCTCTGCACAGCTGAGATACTTTTAATTAGAAGCTATTCTGTATGCAAAAATAAAATTAGGTTTGGAGTATACTATATACATCAGTCAGCATTGAATGAGTACCAAAATATGGAGCTTGATGGAAAGATGTTGATGAACATAAACTGATATCAAATAGTGTATGATGAATCTTTCATTGTTTTTAAAATACAAGTGTAATCCTTAACTAATCTCCAATCAAAATATAATTTAAAACACTTTTTAAAAAAGTGTAATTTCAATATGTGAAGTTGGCTTAAGAATTGCATCTGTTGCCAAGCAAAATCTTCCAATGCTCCTTGCCAAGTATGACAGCTATTACCCTTATAACTTCCTATAACCATGTTTGTTTCCCTTTGGATAATGCTATGAAATATGAATAGTCCTATTCTTAGCAAAACTGAAGTTTAGTCCTTTTCATATTTTTTCTTTTTAGGACGAGAGAAGTTGGCAAATAGGAACTGTAACTTGGGCAAAATGAAGATATTCTTCACTGAAAATCAGTTATTTCTGCATTACACGCGTTTCAAAATAGCTTTATAGATATTTTTGTGTAGTAGCCTCTTTCTTAATTAGTCACAATTCTTCCTAGGTGGAAGTCAATGAAGCAATACAGCTCTTAGAGATCTTTAGGAGTTATATGTCAGAAGATTTTATTGCTTGCATAGGACGTTGGAAAAATGGTATCTGTATTCATAGAATCATAGAATAGCTTGAGTTGGAAGGGACCTTTAAAGTTCATCTAGTCCAACCCCCCTGCAATAAGCAGGGACATCTTCAACTAGATCAGGTTGCCCAGAGCCCTGTCCAGCCTGACCTTGAATGTTTCCAGGGATGGGGCATCTACCACCTTTCTGGGCAACCTGTTCCAGTGCTTCACCACCCTCATTGTGAAAAACTTCTTCCTTATGTCTAGCCTATATCTCCCCTCTTTTAGTTTAAAACCGTTACCCCTTGTCCTATCACAACAGGCCCTGCTAAGAAGTTTTTCCCTGTCTTTCTTATAGGCCCCCTTTAAGTACTGGAAGGCCTCTATAAGGTCTCCCCAGAGCGTTTTCTTCTCCAGGCCTTCTCCAGCAACCCCAACTCTCTCAGCCTGTCTTCATAGGAGAGGTACTCCATCCCTCTGATCATTTTTGTGGCCCTCCTCTGGACCTGCTCCAACAGATCCATGTCTTTCCTGTGCTGAGGCCCCCAGAGCTGGACACAGTACTCCAGGTGGGGTCTCACCAGAATAGAGTACTGTTGAAAGTATAACATGTGCTTAAGTAACTGAAGATTAAACTATTGATTTTTAGGCTGGAAAGGATCCCTGTGGCCATCTAGACTGACTTTGACTGACGTAAGGCACTGAATTTCAGCCAGAGTCTCTTGCACTTACCCCAGCAAGCTTGTCTTTCAGATGAATTTGTGGACTTAAAAATAAATAAATGCCCTCTACTCTGCTCCTGTGAGACCTCACCTGGAGTATTCCATCCAGCTCTGGAGTCCCCAGTACAAGAAAGACAGAGCAGGTCCAGAGAATGGCCACAAAAATGATCAGAGGGCTGGAACACCTTTCCTATCAAGAAAGGGCGAGAGACTTGGGGTTGTTCAGCCTGGAGAAGAGAAGGCTCCGGGGAGACCTTATTGCAGCCTTTCAGTGCTTAAAGGGGGCCTATAAGAAAGACGGGGACAAAATTTTTACCAGGGCCTGTAGTGATAAGACAAGGGGCAATGGTTTTACACTGAAAGAGGGTAGATTTAGGTTGGACAAAAGGAAGAATGATGAGGTTGGTGGAACACTGGAACAGGTTGCCCAAAGAAGTTGTAGATGCCCCATCATTGGAAGTGTTCAAGGTCAGGCTGGATGGGGCTTTGAGCAACCTGACCTAGTGAAAGATGTCCCTGCCCATGGCAGGGGGGTTGGCCTAAGCGATCTTTACAGGTCCCTTCCAAGCCAAAGCATTCTGTGAGAAAATTGTCAATTGTAATACACGCACGTAAAAGAGCAACATCAGTGTTTCTATTCCAGTATTACTTTTGGTGTTTTCTGCCTTATGAGGGCAGCTTGGATATCCACTTAATGTAACTATCTAAATGGGATTTCCTAGAGGCTTTTTTTAGTATTATTGTAGTTTACTTAGGACTAAATTGAAAAATAAAGTAAGATATTCTTCACTTTCCAGGGCTTACAGCTCAGCTGGTTTCAAATGGACTGGCAAGAGCAGCTTTAAGTTCTCCAGTTTACAACTAAGGTTTAAAATATCGTCAGATTGTTTTGTCCAAGCTGCACAGAAAGCTTACGGAGTAGATGATGCTCTCTCTGATGTTCCACAGGGGAGAGGGTGCTCTTGTCCAGAGGCTTCAGTTCAGGTGTGCTCCCATGCTCCTTAAAGCCTAATCCTGCAATATTTAAAAAAATACAGAGTCAGGGTTTTAATGAAGAGATCTTTACAAAATTCTGTTAGACTTGCATGGTAAATTAGTTGCCAAAAATCCTAATATCTACAGTGAAATTTAAATGACGTTTTGCCAAAACACTTAGTCACTGCTTCTCACCAAGGGATGCTTAAATGCCTAATTTCAGCTTTTTACTTCCAGCCTTTTTGGCTGAAGAGGTTGGTTTGTTTTGCTTTCTAAAATAAACCCACATTTCTTCGCTGTGCTGAGGAGAACGTATGGATGTTCCTGTTGGTTGAACCAGCACAAGTTTGCTTTGCTTTCTGGCGGTTCTTTGGGAGTGCTTGCAGTTTTAAGGTTGTGATGGGAAATAACTCTGGACAATTATAACCCGAAGTATGCAAGGTTTTTGAAAGTTAATAAAGATTTAATAAAGGTAAGAATGAAAATACAGCAGTCAATTTCCCTCATCCTCCTCTAGGCAAAAAGAGCTGTTTTACTTTGCTTTTCTGAGGTTTTTTCCTCCAAATTGTAAAGTTTTGGAGGAAAAGCTTTCAGTGCTCACTGTGCTCTTCTTGAATACTGGTTTTGTAGTACCATATTGTATTGAAAAAGTGGTTCTGTTTTCTTCTCCACTCCACTCTTCTGCTTTCTTCAAAACCTACCTTTAAAAAGATAGGTACAGACAGTATTTATGTTTATTTCAAAACGATATAATTTGGAGTTTGCTGCCATTGAGGGTGCAATTCAAGTCATTACTCAGGTATGGGCAGAAAGTAATGAATATAGTATCTGCTGGAATTTTTAGTTATACTGATATTCCTTTTACTGGACTGTGGATGTTAAATAATATTAGAATATATTAGAATCCTTATAACTAAAGTAATTCCCTTAAAGAATTCAGATCAGCATAGTGTAAGCGCGTGTGCAAGTGCTGTCTTTACAGAAATTGGGCCTTGTAACAATCTTTGCATAGAAAGTGATTGATATGAAGCTTTTTATAAATATCTTCTTGCTTGCTAGCAGGGAAGCTTCCAGTTTTCTCCTTGATTACTTTCAGAGCTGGCCTTTGTGACTTTGCCGTCATTAATCTTAGATTTTCTCTAAATCACTGCTTTTATTTCTGCTTTGAATCACAGATCCTCCTTTTATGCTTTCTCTTTGGACTATTTTCCTTCAGTAGTTTTATTAAATAACACAAATCTTGCTTTTGTTTCAGCTTTATACATTAGTTAATTTTCAAAACCCTTTGTTAGCAAGAAGTTTATATTAGTTCTTTACTTTTATCTGTTTGTATGGAATAAAATGGAAAAGTCTTGTTTAAAGGAAACTGAGGAGATCTTCCTTGTTTTTGTGGTTGCCCAATTTAGGTTGTAAGTTGAATCTGTTGGGAAACAGTATGAACTTCAGTTGTTTGATAGTTTTTTTTATAGGACAAAACCTCAGGCCACTAATTGGGGAGGAAAAAGAGCTATATTACAGTGGGCAAAAATGCAAAACAGACAGTGGACTTTAAAGAACAAACTCTGAGTTCATGCTGTCTTTGATTATAACTGTGTGCTGTAAGAAGGTTGATGTTGCGCTGTTACTTATGAGCCTTGGTAGGTGAATTTTGTGGCAGTTGTATTTAACTACCTGTATGCTAGCTAAAACTTGTGCCCTACTTTGCATTATGCAGAGCTGTATAAGAATAATCTACTTTTTTTCTACTATGTGCATAGTTTTGCATATCTGCTTTATCTGTAAACATTTGGATTTTTTAAATAACAGCATTTTAACATTTGCCTTAGTACATATTGCGGAATTAAACATTAGGCTTCAAAAAAGGGTAAAATAGCCTTGTACATCTTTTAGTCACTGGAGCATCAAGCTGGTGTCTATGGTATGTATTCTCCATGTGTGAATAATGTATATTAGCTGGCAATTTGCAAATTGTCCTCTGTAATACCACTTGAGACAAATGCTGTTTGCAAATAAGAGGATAACAAGTAATTTGATATTTTTTGCAAATGTCTCTTTTTCAAACGATAGAGTAGAGATGGAGAAGAGAAGGTATGTGCCATACTGAAGAGATGGTTCCTGTCTTTGCATTACTGTTCACATGAAAGTCCAGGTGATGGTCCGGAGTCATGTTTCATCTTATATTTTGGGAGAAATCAGAAGTCTAAACAAGTCATGTACTGTATATGACAAGTACAAGTATTTATCAAATTTTGTTTCTTTTTTTGTTTGTTTACATAACTGTTGATAATAAACAAGTAGGTGAACCCCTGGCCTGCAAAGCTACAGCGTGTGTTGTCTAAAAAAGTAATGGTAGGCACAAGCCTTCTGCAAAGAAGTAGGATACATAATACTGTAGTTAGTGCTATATACTGAAGCAGTTACTGATGGTGTTTTCTGCATCTCGGGATGTATGTAAACTGTGGGACAGTATTTAGAAAATTTCAAGGAAGAAAAAGAACAAATTTGTCAGCCTGTCCTTTGGGTAGGGTTGCGAGTGGTAGGGACAGGCAGTGCAGGGTGTTTTGCCTGGTGCAGAGGTACTTTAGAAGAGGAGATATTTTTGTGTCTCCTCTTGTGACTGTGTCTGCAGGAGGTTTGGAGGACTCTGCAGGTTTAGTGGGAATGCTGTCTTGGTAGACAATAGCTATACAGTGGAATGAGCCTGAAGATGCAAGACTGGGTTGGTTTTTAAGAAATTTAGATTAGGTGCTTACTAGAGATTGAAAGTATTTTAGAGTAACTAATAAATGTTAGTGTCAGCTCTTAACTTTTAAAATATATTTTTTCTAAACTTTTGTTTCCTACTCATACAGGAAGCATAGATTTTGCTTTAAGAAAGCTCTAAAATCACTGATTACTGCTAGGCACAAAGTCACGAATATGTTCAAAATTGGAGGTATAGAAGGTACTTGAGCTTATTTGGTCAAGGGGAAACTGGTAGCTGTACATCTCTTTTTCGAGATGAGTTAAAGGCATGAGGCCTAAAATTTGAGGGATTATATTCTGAGACCAGAATAAGGTGTATTGAACTTCTCAATAAAGAATCATCACCATTAGACCAAATAGTTTAATGTATAGAAAGAAGACGGCAACCAGAGAAATGGGCTGCACAACTTTGAGCCGTAATTGCTTGTATGCTTGTATGTTGAAATTTCAGTCACTGTAGTCATTCATCAGTCCTCTCAGTGTTCCTCTTGAGTCTTCACCCTCATTTCTTGGAAGAACTTCAATGTGCAGGGAAAAAGTGGTGGTGAAAACAGCTCAATTCTTGTTCTTCGATAAAATTTTGGAGAGCTCTTAAGTTGGCAGTGCTTGTTATGGTACTTCTGGATGGAAGGCCATTAACTGTTGGATGTCAGGTTTTGAGGTATATTGTCTGAGTTGGCCCTGTTGCCTTTAAGGCGATACTCTTCTGCATAGTGAAGTTTTGACTTGGTGAGCCAAAAGTCTTATAACATTATACGTTTCAATTGTTTGAAAATTTTAAGAATTGTAAAGACTGTTAATTCTTGAATGAATGCTTAGTTGTACTGTGTTTAGAGGGCAGAGTTGATTTCAAAGGGGATGAAATTTTAGCTTGTTGCATTTATTTGAGTAAAAAATAGTAAAAGTACACTAGAGAGGAATTTGGTAAATGAACTATGTGAATCACTATGACTACTAGTAACTACTACCCTAGTAATGCCTACAACAACTTTTTAAAAATTCCTGGGATTGAGGCTTATATCTAAATAACACTGCACACTTTTAGTAGTTGCAAGGTGTGGAAAATTAAGGTCTGGTGGGCTAGTAGATAACTATGAATTTTTTTAGGTTGCTGGTTGAAGTAAGTGCCTTATCAAATATATACCTGCTCAGGGAGTAGATTATTAAAACAAAACCCAATACATTATTCATTATAGCGTGTTCCCAGGCTTCTCTGTTTCCTAAATGAAATAATAAGTGTGGAAAGAGATCTCAGGAGGTCATCTGTTCAGATCCCTTGCTCCAAGCAGGACAAATTTGGGTCGGGTTACTCGGTGCCTTTTCCAGTCAAGTTTTGAGAATCTCCAAGCTGTTGTGCCTTTAGCTATTGTGGCATTGTACTTACTTGTTATTGCAAATCAGTTTTCATAGAATTATGGAATAATTTGGGTTGGAAGGGACCTTTAAAGGTCATCTGGTCCAACCCCCCTGCAATGAGGAGGGACATCCTCAACTGGATCAGGTTGCCCAGAGCCCCATGCAGCCTCACCTTGAATGTTTCCAGGGATGGGGCATCTACCACCTCTCTGGGCAAACCTGTTCCAGTGCTTCACAACCCTCATTGTGAAAAACTTCTACCTTATATCTAGTCTGAATCCCCCCTGTTTTCATTTAAAACCATTGCCCCTTGTCCTATCACAACAAGCCCTGGTAAAAAGTCTGTCCCTATCTTTCTTACAGGCCCCCTTTAAGTACTGAAAGGCTGCAAATAAGGTCTCCCCAGAGCCTTCTCTTCTCCAGGCTGAACAAGCCCAACTCTCTCAGCCTGTCTTCATAGGAGAGGTGTTCCATCCCTCTGATCAGTTTTCCCATTTTCTTGTTTTGTGTAACTAACTTTGAGCAGAAAAATATTTCTGGCTATGGTTAACGGTGCTGAGGAAGACAAATCTGATAGTTACAGAGGGTTACATTCTTTGCGTGCTGCTTGATGTTAATACGTCATTCACCCCCTAATTGTCGCAGTGAGATTACCAATCTCCCATTTTACTTTTTCATGTTTTATTCTTATCTCTCGCATTCCAACATGTGTGCTACTTGCCTTTGCAAGTAAACATAAAACGTGTAGCTAGGGTTTTAAAGACATGGTGCTCAGTGTGTGGGATAGGACCACCCTGCTTGTATAGTCATAAGCTGTGCTCCAGAAATAGTATGTTGCATTCTTCCATTGGAGTTACTTCTTTCGTTTGGATCTTAATGGAGTTTTCATCTATGAATTTTCCACTCTCTGGTTAATATATATCATCTTGCAGAATATTCTGTTATTGAAAGTGCTGCCATTTTTTATTGAACTACGTGCACAGAAAGTGAAAGGCATCCAAATATTTGTGAAAAACTAAAACCTAGAAATTAGAAGGAAAATCAAGCAGGATAGTCAGTTAAGGAGGAGGAAAAAAAGCCTTTATACTTCAGGTACTTGACAAGAATGTGCCCTTTGTGCTTCTGAGTTTTGTAATGTTCTCCAACTTCTGCAACTTGACATGTGTTATTGATGCATTGTCTGTCACAGTTGCATGGCCAACACTCCTTGAGAATCAAAAAAGCAGAGGGCTTATTAAAGTACGTTGCTCTGTTATCTTACTGTCTTATTCTTTTTCTGTAGTGCTACTGTGGGGAATCCAGTTAAGGAGATTTAGAAATCATGGAGGAAGGTACTCAAAATGGCATTAAATATCTTTAAATGTTTGAGATAAATTACTGTCTAATGAGATCTCCTTTAGGTTATGCAGAAAACTGGAGAAAATATACAGTATTTTAAGCTCACTGTTTCTAGGCTGTCCGCAAAAGTATCCTTGATGGCAGTAACCATGGAGTCTTTTGAGGGTTCTTGTATACTTAAATTAGATATTTGTGCTCTTGAGAAGTTCCTCTCCAGGAAGCAGAAGGGAAAACGCTGCAGACTTGTAGACCTGTGATAGAATTTGGATTCCCAGTAGCTTCTTGGAAAATTGTCCACAATGAAGAATGGATAATGATTTCTTTGTACATTAGCATCTGAGCCTTACCGAGCTCAATCTCTGTCCTGGTAAGGAATGAACACATCTGTCAGTGTGTAAAGATAGCGCTTGTGTGCCTTGTACAGAGATTATTTCACAGGCAAGTTTGCACATGGGAGGATTTTCTGTCTGTATTTTTTCCTTCCAGGGAGATAAAGGAGAGGGATTTTATTAACTAGAATGGGCCATTTTTAGGTAATAAAACCAGGAAATCCGTAGGATGTTAGTGTATCCATCTTCATGATGTGGAGATAAGAATTTTACAAGCAACATTTTTTTTAGGGTAGAGAGCCTACTGTGTGTGCCATCATATGAAGGCAACAAGAATGAGGTGAATGCCATTTAATGAGTGTAATTGCAAAGAGATGAAGAAATTTACTGTGAATTATATTACTGCTTAAAAAAAAGCTAAATGTTGCTCAGTGTGTTCAATGGCCGTTGCTAATGCCATCTTTCTGGATAACTTAGGAAAATGTCCTTCAAACCAAACTCAGAAGTTCTTCTGGTCCTCAGGGTTTTTCCAGATGATCTACATATAAGAAAAGGCAGTTCAGTTGTTGGAAATGGATCATCTAGTGTAGCATCCATCAAATTAAATCCAAAACATAGGTGGACCTCCTCACATCCTGTTGAAATATGAAAACAAAGCTACTCTTTACTCGAGACCTGAACTTAGCTGTGGAGTACATATGCATTAGCCTACAGATGATCACATCTGCCTGCCTTTGGGTTGGTTGGTTGTTTTCCCTTAGACTAATTTTGTTACTAGTTTTCCTTGCTACAAAGGATAACTGAAAATATTCTGGGATGAAATGATAGTAGTCTTTATCATCCTGGGTTTATATGTTGCTGCCATGTTCTTATCTTTGCCCTTGTCTGTGGGCACTCTCACATTCTTGTTTGTTCATCCTGATACTCCTCTGGTCCTTTGCGGATTGAGTTTGGGAACTAGACCAACAGAAAACTGTCCTTGCAAGAAAGTAAATAGCTTTTGTTTGATACATTCCTGCAACAGGCTTGCTGCCAGTTAGGACAAGTTTCAGTGGTGACAGAAGGGGACAGGAGTTCTGTCTAGGAGGGGGTGGAGAAGGCAGGATGAGGCATGGCTGTGCCAGCTTGGTTGGTTTAAACACTTACAGACTTGTGTCCTAAATTAAGAAGATTTAACAGAGTTTTTTGGAGGACCCCGGAAAGATTTTTGTCAGGTGTTTGGTCTCATAGTTGGAGCAGGTAAAGTATTTGGAAAGAGGATCTATTCTGAAACGCCAGTTTCTGAAAAGCCACCATCTCTACCAGTTGATGACAGAGACAGATGCAAGCAACCAGTTGATAATAGAGATGGACACAAGCACAGATCTCTTCAATGCCATATATGCTGCCCTTCTGATTTTAAATTATGTGTATCTAAGTCCCTGCAAGCATCCTCCCTTCATAATGTTAACTCTTACTTGGGAAAGTTGTTTTTGTATGTAGCGCTCAGCTGCTTCATCTGAGACTGAATGTGCACTGGAAATCCTCTGCTGTGATTATTCCTACTGTCACTTTCTGGATGACTGTTTTCATTGGCATCATCTTCCTCAGACAAATCGAGGTCAGGAGTGAAGGATGGAGAAGTGGGGTAATGCTGGTTAGGGAAGTAGGGAATTGAACGATCAACAAATAACTCAATGGATAGAGTAGATGACTGTGGAGTTTTGTTGTATTTGACTGCTGTAACTTGGTGTTGAGTGACAAGGTATAGCTAAGATGAGATGTATCATCTTTGAAAATAATGTTTATGAACATACAGGATGATGGAAAAGTGCTTATTACTTTACCGGGGCAAGTAGTTGAATTCCAAGGCAATTAGGTGATTCAGTAAACTCTAGTGAGTTCATAGTGAGAAAGTCAGTGGAAGACCACTGAATTTTGCACTTTTTTTGTACCTCAGTTTCCCTTAAAAAAAGCACAGGTTTTGGCATTTCAATATGAGGATTGATTTATAATCTCTTGGCCAGATGGAGTAATTTGAGGGGATGTTAATTTTGAAATGTTTACTTTTAGCTTACAGCTTATACATTGAAGTAAAGTTGCATCTAGATTGCATCTGCCCTCGCAATTCATATGATAAATCTCATTTAAATAATTCCTCTTATTGCTTCCAGTATTTTGCATTTATTCTTGGAGCACTTACAAATGCATCCTGTACAATTAATTTTCAAGTATTTGAATTTAAACTGCATTGTGAAATTCAAACAATCCTATGTTTGGAACCTTATCTGATACTAGCTTTCCTGTATAAAATCCTACTCCTCTGTTTGAGGTTTACCATCACCAGCCACTTACTTTTTGGGGAGGGGTGTGTGTATGCATGCATGTGTGCATGTGTGCCACTTTGTTCAGCCCTTGTCCTTGGGATGCTATGTTTAGCAGTTCCCATTTCTGAAGCAGCAAATTTACCCGATATCAGATCTCTAATTTATAATTCCCGAGGTTATGTCATGTCAGAACAACCCACCTTGTTTGTGCCTTCCAGCAGAGCTAGAATTCAAAACTGTCTCTTGTTTTGACTTCCCCAAGAATAAAAGTTTCTAAATGTACAAGTGGAAAATGATGGCATTATTCTCTGTTCATATAAAAGAGAGATGGATTTTCAGCATACACTTGAAGTAGTCAGTGGGAAAGTGCGTCATTGAAGCCAACAAGCTCTAAACCTTTATTTGCTTGATTATTTTGTTCTGTTTGCTTCTTCTGCTGGCTTGAAAATACTGTGAAATCTTGCATGAAGTAATTATTTTATCAGTTAATTACTACTAAATGTGGGAGAAAAAGTTAATAGGTTCTCTTTTTATGAATCTGTTTATCCATCTGTAAAATGATTTACTTCTATTCATTTTCAGATTTCAGGTACATATTGCTTCCAAAATGCATCTCCCCTTTCGTTTGGTACTGGCACGAAGGCGTTTCTTACTAATTGTATTTCAAAGGCAGTAATATTAAAAAGTGGTCAGATTTCGTATATAACAGATAGCGTATGTGAGAATGAGTCTCACTTTGATATAGCTGGGTATTTTCACCTAGCATATGATGGGAAGCCTGTGATAGTCACCTTTCTCAGATCACAGAACAGAGATGTGTCCATGAAGAAGAGCAGGAGGATTTATGTTCTCCCATTTTCCCAAAGCTCTATGAGAAGAAACTGGCATTTTGTTTATTTAGTTACTGAATTAAAATACTTACTTTGATATTGTAGAGTGAAAAATGAAAGAAGCGATGGTTCATATTTTTTTAATGTGTTAGATCAGTCCTGTGCATACTTTCTACTTTTGCTGCTTTGGCAAAATGGTTTTGTTCTTTAAAATAAAGATTTAAGTATTATCCATTATTAAAAAGTTGCATGAATAGCTGCAAGGTACTAATTTTGTTTTGGTTTTCACTGAGGAGATAACAAAGAGATGAGAGATGTTCTTTGCAGGAGCATCCCCTAATATTGGGCATACATTTTTAAATCAACGTACGTAATCAATAGTAGAACTGGCAGATGTTTTCAGGAGATGCAAAGTGTTATGTGTTTGTGTGACTGAATTAATGAAAGCTTTATCTTTAATGTTTAAAATGTTTGAGTTTGGAGAAATGTAGCAGATGCCTCCTTAGAAGTCTTAGTAAAAATGTACCAGACACATGAAATCTTTACTTGTAATTTAGTGAATAAAGCCTTTTTGTATGTTACAAGTTTAATTTAATTCCTCCTTCAGATAGTATGTTTTGTGAAATGTTTTTTTGTTTTTTGTGTGTTTTTTTTATTTATCTGTAGGTTCCTTCAGAGAAATCGGAATCTTTTGCATCCATGTTGAGACGCTCTCCTTTAATTCAAATGGGACCTGCCAAAGATAAAATTGCCATTGGTCGAATATTCCATGTTGTAGAAGATGATCTTTATATAGATTTTGGTGGCAAGTTTCATTGTGTGTGCAAAAGACCAGAAGTAGATGGAAAGTAAGTAATAAACTTACGGTAAGCGATTAGCATATGTGAATGACATACTGAAATGCTTAGCTAATGGGACTTGACCATCTTCTGGACTGAGCTTGGATAGTTTGTATGAATTTTCTGGTTTAAACTATAGAAGTTAACATATTGAGCAGAATGAAAGTATGATCACAGACAGATCTGTGTAGCTCAGACGTCATCTTGAATGCAGATTCCTTTGCAAGTTTGCATTATTGCTATCTACGTTATTCCAACTTATGATGACCAAAGGAAGTTACTGGGTGTTTTGTCACTGAGGAAAGGGGAAATCGTTATCATCAGAGTTGTTAAAACAAGCACTGTTTATTAAAATACTTGGGAGTTTTGTGAATGTGGAACTTTAATCCCATGTAAATTGTAAGCCTCCTTAGGCAGGAACTATCTATGCTAAATATATATACATGAGGTGATGTACTGGGGAGTTTACATGTTATTTGTGATAATACTGTTTGTCATAGATGATCGGTGCTAATGTGGTCAAATATTCTATATTGTAGAAGATTGTTTTATATGGATTTTGGTGGCAAGTTTCACTGTGTGTCCCGAACTAGAACAACTGTGGTGGACCTAGAACAGTTGTGCTGGGGAATGCAGTAGTTAAAGAACTAAAAGATAAGGAAGCAATGAATTCTAGTGGAGATGGTGTTTGTAAGCTTTCTAAACTGTCTTTAGTACCTTATAATTATGTATTATTCAAAGATATCTTGTCTATTTCATTTGTCTTCAGGTTGCTTTAACACTTAGTTTTTAATATGCAGACAAAATACCATGTTTTCAAATTTGTAACATCAGGCTATTTTAGTCCATATCTTTTCCCTCTTTTTTCCTTGAGAGGAGGAGCATCTTTGTTAATCTGCAAGATCACTGTGTCTAAAACATTAAATACGATTCCTGTGATAAACAGTTCTGAAATAGTTGTTTTTTTTAAAAAAAGACTTAACAGAAATAATCACACATTTGTGTGCAAGTTTGTGATAGTATTTTATCAGAGCATTTGTGTACTCAACTTCCTTTTTTTGACAGGTCTATGACTTTCAAAGCAAATGTGATTGATTGGCCCAGGATGAACAGAGTCCTTTGTGCCTGTCACATTTGGCAGCAGGCGAAGATTTAGTCTTTTGCTGCTGCTGTAGTGGTAAAGCCCTTGTTGCTCTTTACATCTCTTACTAATTCTAAATTGCGATGAGCTTTGCCTTTCCCAATCCCATTCTTGCATGCCTGAGGAGTGTTTCTATTTTCAACTCCATCTATGACCATTCATTTTGTTTTCTTGGTAGAGTTCAGACCGAAGCTCCCTGTTCAGCTGAGCTAGCCTTCTGCCAGGCCCGCTCAACTTCTGCACATTGCGGAAGACCCTTCTAGAGCATTGAGGAGTTTGTCTTTACAGATCGATGGCCTCTTCTGGGCACCTTTTCATGTCAGGACAGCTTCTTGTCTACCCCAAATAAACCAAAGTCTATTGTCCTGAAGCCCAGATCTCTCTTCTGCTACTTGCTTTTCTTGCTTTCCTTCAACGTTTAAGCTCTGTCATTGATGGTCACTGCAGCCCAGCCTGCCGTCAGCTACCCCATTCCCAAACAGTTCTTTTCTGCCCGTGAGTAATGCGTCTAGCAGAAGACCTGCCCTAGTTGGGCTCTTGGGCACCTCTGGCAAAGAAAAACGTCACCAAGGCACTCGCGCTGGACTGCTTGCTCCCCTCCGTGTTTGCTTCTGCTTGAGCAGACATCAGGACATTTGGAGTCCCCTGTGAGAATTGAGGCCTGCAATCATGAGGTAGCTTCTGGTTGTCTGAATAAGGCTTCATCCACTCCCTCTTCCTGATCAGACAGCCCATAACAGACATCCACTGTGGCACTTTGTTGGTCTCCTCTCTAGTTCGGACCTTTAGCTTTCAGCTGTCTCCTTGCATGGTTCACAGCAAGGCTCCATGCACACATGCCCCTTCCTAAGGGCCACAAAAATGATAAGGCCACAAAAATGATCAGAGGGCTGGAGCACCTCTCCTATGCAGACAGGCTGAGAGAGTTGGGCTTGTTCAGCCTGGAGAAGAGAAGGCTCTGGGGAGACCTTATTTGCAGCCTTTCAGTACTTAAAGGGGGCTTATAAGAAAGATGGGGCGAAACTTTTTAGCAGGGCCTGTTGTGATAGGACAGGGGGTAATGGTTTTAAACTAAAAGAGGGGAGATACAGGCTAGACATAAGGAAGAAGTTTTTCACAGTGAGGGTGGTGAAACACTGGCACAGGTTGCCCAGAGAGGTGGTAGATGCCCCATCCCTGGAAACATTGAAGGTCAGGCTGGATGGGGCTCTGGGCAACCTGATCTAGTTGAAGATGTCCCTGCTCATTGCAGGGGGGCTGGACTAGATGACCTTTAAAGGTCCCTTCCAACCCAAACTATTCTATGATTCCTTGCTTCCAGCCCCTTTTACCTTGTCCCATGTTTGCTTGCATGCTTCCTCCCGGGTTTGGGGAGCAGGCAGCTTCATGCATTGTCTTCAAATCCCTAACTATGATTCATTGACCTTGTGAATGCTGAGCCCACCGCTTGCTGTTTCCTTGTGTGGTGTTAATATCTCATTTTGTCATGGTGCTCTGGAATACTTGGGTGGCAAGACAAATTGGGGAAAGTAATGAAATACGTCTTCCTAAAAAAGCTCACAGGCAGGCAAGTGTCTGTCCACTCCTTCCCTGCTGTCCTCTTTCTCCTAATGCTATATGTCTTTTCTTCTGGCGCACATTGCGGTGGTACAGTGGGAAATGAGAACTAAGGAAACTATTGTTGGAGCAGGCGCTTCAGAGTCAGTTGTCCATTGAACGCTGGGAGCATAAGCCTGGGGCTGAGAGGATCTAGGCCAGTTAGATTTTTGGCTGCCTGTTACAATGATAAAAACAAACAGATCCACATAAGGCTTGTTTATACTTCCCTCTCACTGCTTTTGAGTGGGAGTGGAGAGAGGGAAATTAACAGCCTGGGCATTTTTAATGGAATAAAATTTGGAACTAAAGGCAGTAATTCACAAAATGATACAGACAACATTTACAACATTGAGGATGTAGTGGCAGTGGAAGTATTAGTGTTGATACTCCGTATCTAATGGACTTAGAACATTCATTTGAGATGTAGGTGACTGATTCAAATCCCTTTTCTCCTCAGTTCAGTCCAGGAACCTGAATTTGTCTCTGACCTCTTAAGTGTTTAAATGCTGTATGGACCTAATCCTCTAAATAAAAACACTTGTATAAGAAAATAAATAGTTTAAATCTTGCCATCTTTTTCCAATTCATTATGTTCCTGGAATTGGAATTTCTAAAACTTACCTTGATTTACAAAAAATTGCAGTCGCAGGCAATGTTTTGTTCTGTTGTTTAGCTTGAAACTTGTCATAAGATGCTGTGTCATATAACATAGTTGTACCAGTTCATTTCTAACTGGGATTTGTAACATGAAATTTGTGAAGTACTTGTGGAATTAAAAATAAACATGGAGAACCGCTATCTTAGCTAGCTGTGTATGGCATCAATAGCATTCAGGTGCTGCTGAGTTTGGATCTCCCTGCTTATTAAAAAGTAGTGGGAAGACTTATGCCTTTGCTTGTACAATTGCTTTGATCTGCTTACATGGTAAAGACAGCAACTCATTTATTTACCGAGTAAAGTTTGCCTTATCAAAACATAATCTTTTCATGCGCTGGCCTCTTAAGTATGAAGGCTTAGTGTCTTTCGATGGATGCTGAATTCTCTTTGGAAGGCAATAACTGCTTTTGATCACCAGAATAAAGGTCAATCTAGTGCTAGAGTATGTTCTTCCAAAGCTTGAAAGTAACTGGGTAGAATTTGCAGTGTGTATTTAGATGTGTACCAGCTTACATGACTTATTGCAGTAAGACTTTGTTACTGTTATTTCTGTTAATTCACTTGCTGACAAAAGTGACTTATCACCGTATCATGCATGCATGTAATCAGTAGAACTGTTTACTGTTTTGTTTGCAAAATGTTTATTGTTTGTGCCAAGGAGAAGAATGGACATTTTAATTTACAGATAACAGATGATTTCTTGAAGGTCATCAGTTCAGGACAGAAGAACCAGATTTAATCTTCAGACACAGAAATTCATGATACCGTTTTTCTGGACTGAGCTACAAGAGGTTCTTGTCTGTAAAGCGTGTTCTCTTAAACTGCTCAGTCCTGATCCTAACAGTTGTGATTTCTTGGGATGTCCAAGTGAAAGACCCTGTAGTGCTACCACCACATGGCCATAAGAAAGGATTCCACAAGTACTCAAGACTATCTTGGGTAAAAAAGCAACTACAAAAAAAGATGTCCCTCACTTGGAAAATTTGAAGTAGCTCCATAAATATATTTTCTATCCGTTCTTCTAAAGTAAACTTCAACCTTTAAAAAAAAAACCAAACAAACCCCAAAACAAAACACCACAAACTATTAAGTAAAAGAACTCTTAGAACAGTAATGATACAAAATTTAAATTGAATGAGCATTTGAAGAACCTACTAGCTATTTTCTTTGGGGTTTCACTGATTGTTTTCCTTCTTCCCGTCCTCTTTGGGAAAGCTGTTTCATGGGATTGCAAAAAATATATTTCATTATCAGTATTGATGGTATTGAGATTGGAAGCATGCATCAGCTTAGTTAGAGACCAAAGGTATTGTTGGTAAAATCTCACTGGGGTCAGGCAAGGATGTATTTGGTTATAAATATCAACAGCATTTTGTTATTTGGGATTTATTTAATGCGACAGGAGTATTTATTACCTTTATGATTTCAAGGTCTTATTAAATATGTACTGTACTTACTTAATATATACTGTAATTAGTAAAAACATGTTTCTTGATATACTTTGACTTAAATGCTGTATAAAATTTGTAGTTTATGGCAACAATATATAGCAGTTCTGTAAAGCATCCAGACTTTACACAAATGAGAAAGGGTCTGTAGGAAAGTAAGGGTAAAGTAATTTTTCAGCTATAGGAAGAAAGTGGTATATATTCTTTTTCTTTTCTTTAACATGCAGAGGAAATGAAGTCCTAAAGAGGAGAGTGTCTGTCTGAGATCTCCAAATGAGCAACACCTTAATCCATGGCAAAAAGGTGCTGTTGCAACCTGCTTCTGCCATTATCAGATGGAATTCCTAAGAGCCAGAAAATGTGGGAAGGGGTTGTGCTGACACTGCCTGTTGCATGGTCTGCACCTGTACTGTTAATGACCAATTCCCATCAAAAGCACAATGGCTTTCAGCAATTTTCTAAAATGTAGGATTGTGGGACCAGTTTCCAAAGAGGATTAAACTGCACCTCTCCATGCCAGTGTAATGAAGCTTTATTTTCAAAGACTGCTGTAACCCTCCAGCAACTCCAGTATTATCAGGCTGTAGGATCAGAAAGATACTTCCTTTATGTTTGAGTATGCAGCTGGTGCAAGGATTTCCAGTATATCCTGTGGCGATTTTACTTGACACCTTTTATACAGTGCATATTTGCCAAACTTAAATAGTAGAGAAGGGAAGAAATCATTTGATGCCGGTTGTGATTTAGAACATGACAGCTTAATGAGCATCATAAAACATTGCCAAATGCTGTTTCTGTAAATTGTATCAAAATATTTACGCTGTTTGAATGTTTGCCAGGGTGAATTTTATTTGGGAAACATTTAAAATTCTTCTCTTTTTGTTCTGTTTTTAAAATATTTTATAGATAAGGGCAGAATGGAATCCAATTAAAAATAATGTATCTTTTTAGACTAGGTAATGTGGATAAGGCTGGCTATTTCTAGCACATTCGTTTTATTGAGACAGTCTTAAATTTAGGTTTATAGCGATAGGTGAAACTATTTAAAAGATCTTGTAAGATTAAAAAAAATCAGTTTCTGAAAAAACCCAGAGGTGCATGAAGAGGGATCCTCTGCAGGGGGGAGGGTTTCAGTAAGACACCATTTGGTTTAGTTCCAGTTTGTGTATTAAAGTCACTGCGCGTTAAGCTGGAGGGTGAGTTTGTAGTTAACTACTCCATTCTGATGCCGCGTGAATATGCTGCTTGAACTGTTAGTGCATCTTTCAACCAGAATGAGCTACCTCACACAAAGCACCGAGTAAGCTACCTCGCTCTCGCTTTTGGCGTGCGGCAAAGATACTTGCACAGGGGAAGATGTCAGCGTGTGGTAAATTCACCCTTTGCTTGCTGAACCCTGGTTTCCCTGACTGTTGTGTATATAATGGTGCAAGATTACTACAGAAGGGTTTAGAGAGATGGTGTTAAAGACATAACCTTTCGAACTCGTTCCTTTAAAATTAAATAAAGACCAGACAACTGGCAGGAGGCTGACCCGATAGAGACACCCAGCACCCCGCTCCCTTCCCCAGAGGCTTTGCTCTTTCATTGCCAGAGGAATCACAAGCATCAAATTCACGCTTAACCTGGTGTCTGTGACTAACTGGGAGCAAAGTCTCTGAGTAGCAGTATGGGCCACCCGTAGGATACAGATCTGGTGGCAGTGGAGAGACTTAATGATGTTTTCCTTAGAGTATGTATTTCTTCCCTATCCTGTACTGCTGCTGACTGGATTGTGCTGTCCTGGCAGCCTGGCACATCCTGCAGCTTTCATGTCAAACTTTGAATGTTGATGGAACTATTACTGCTTTAAAAAAAAAAAAAAAGAAGATAATTAATGTGATATATAAAGGAAACATTTCTTGCTGCAGTAATGCTGATTTTAGTTTTACGTGTTTGTTTTTACAGTGGTCTACTTCCTTTTTACTGTCTGTTGCCAGCAAAATAGCGTCTATCTGTAATGTGCAATTCTCGAGGGGAAAGAAGGAAATTGCTAACCAGCAGTACAAGTGATACAATAAATGATGCTTTTGCGAGTACAATTTTCAAACTCGTGCAGATGCAGAAAAAAACTGCATCTGTGAAAGCGACTGAAAACCTATAGAAACTTAGTAATTTTTTTTTAATTATTAATGCATGTTGAAGGTACTGATAAAATGC
Source organism: Phoenicopterus ruber ruber (assembly GCA_009819775.1). Lineage (NCBI taxonomy): Eukaryota > Metazoa > Chordata > Aves > Phoenicopteriformes > Phoenicopteridae > Phoenicopterus > Phoenicopterus ruber. Next base: position 138,148,379 of record CM020216.1, on the reverse strand, counting down.
ACACCATGCTGGGTCAGTGTGCAAAATTGCTTTTGATTTCCGTGATGTAGTTCTTGCTTAGAAAAGGCTCAAGGTCTGCTGAGGAAAATTTTTTTAACTCCCGCTTTCAGTGAGTGAGGAGAATGAACACAGTAACTATACTAGCATCATTTTCTCGTTCTATTTATATGTTGAAATTGTTGCTGATAGCTCATCGGCATTAAATCGGTGGTTGCCTCCATCGCTGCTTCCCTCCTTCTGTTGTAGTTTTCATTCCCAACAGATCAGTCACTTTCTCACAAGTCTTTCTAGTAGTAACCACACTGTAGAAAAAAATCTTATAAGATGAAGAAAATGCGTAACCAGTCTCTTGCAGGGAATACATTATCTTCCTTCCATCATCTTTTGCAGCTATTGCCTCATTCATGTGCTCTGTTAACTATTTGTACCCCTTCCAGGCTTGCTCTCTATTCTTTTTTCCAATACTGATTGCAAATATATATTTCAAATATAAATGTAATGTAGTTAAATTCATAATTAATTACAGTTTTTATGTTATTGTATCTATTCAGTATTATATAAGTTAGTAAGCCTTTTTAGCTTACATATTATTGCTCACTTTTTTATCAATGTTTTCCCACTGAACCATTCAAATTTGCAGTTTTGTTGTGTGTTTTTAAACAGTCACCATGTTCTAGAGGTGGCTGTATTGCAGCAGCATATAATATGTTCCTTCTAATAATGCTTTTGGAAAGTTTTATAAATAATTTTTGCTCATTTATACATAATTAAAGCAAAAATTGCATAACTTACTAAAATGCCTATTAGCACAATCTTATTTAGTCAGCATGAACACTTACCTGGCCTTTCACACAAAATTTACTCTGTTTTTTGGTCATCAGCTCTGATTTTTTTTGTTTCGTTTGGAAAGTATTTCTTGCCTATCAAAAAAAATGTAGTGGCATAAGTAAGCAACCTGGGAGAATTTGGTAAGTTTATATGACAATGATTTCCTTTGTGCCTATAACTTCAAATGGTTTACATCCATCAGTGCCATGTTGCTGTCTACTATGTTTGTAATACTAAATAGCTATCTAAATTCAAAGCAATCTTTGTACTTCCCTGCTCCTCCCTCACCCTCCTTAGCTTCCACGTTGTCCTACCTATAAGGTAAGCACCTACTTATTGGAGGGAAAAATTCCTCTGCATTTTGAAGGATGAACTTAGACCATATTATTTTTGAATTGTTGAATAATTATGACCTGGTCAAATTTGCTGAAGTATAATAAAGTGCGCACACACGCTTTCCTGAATCTCTTCCAGTTTGTATCTTTTATGGAAAACATAATCAGACAGCCAGTCTCCACACTATGAAAACCAGTCTCTTTCTGTGATTAAAATTACCAGAATGCCATGTTGAAATTCTCTGAGGACCAAGGTGGTTTGCACTAGTCATCAGCAAACTTGGGTTTTGGCACTCTGGTCAGCCTTTGGTCTCAAACTTTGCCCAAATTCCAGGGGGAAATGGTAAGCAGGACTGATCTTGTTGTCTTGTTCCCACATACTAACATTGCAACTTAAAAAGGAAGCCTTATTGTTTATATTGAAGAGGGCTAAATTCAAGGAGGTGGCATGAACTCCCTTTTCTACAAAGCTTCCATATAGTGTAATTCGCCATTGCTCTGAGCCCAAACAATGCACGCGGTGCCACTCTGTCTGCTGTCGAACAATTTCAGCTCTCTTTTTTAAAACAGGCATGCAGAATAGCTGTGTGATTGCAAACTTAATCTGTGTACTTCAGCAAATAACCTCTAACTTATTTATAGCAGCGTGCATTTTGGAAATTATAGCATTTTTATCCCCTATGGACATAGCTTATTATTTGCTTGGTTACTTTACAATTGTGACTGTTTTTGCCACCCACTGTATGTCGTTCTTCAGCGGTTATTTTCAACCACAAATAGAGATGTTGGTTTTGTGTGGTTCTGTAATACACAAGACTGTGCTTCCAGAGTTCCTGGAGCCCAAAGTCTGTAAACATTTTTTTGGACTATCCTGTAAATGTTTCATCACAGACAGATACTTTAGAGTTTAGAGTAACCAACAGGTGTTGGTTATCAAAAGTACAATTAATCCATATCAGTGAGGCACCCTACGCAGCATTCAGTACGGAGTACACAGCATAGACCTAGGATTACAGCCACAGCAGTGCATGCGAGCCTGCAAATCACTTTTTCATCTTTGTTTTCACTTTTGTCATTAGTTTGAAGTACCAGAGAGTTATGAAATTTGATGGCCTTTGGAGGAAGAAAATCCCACAAAACTAGTAGTATTTACTAGTGAAAATTTTGTGCCAGCTCTGTCTTCCCAGGGCATCATGATAAATGGGAGATGGAATACGCTGTATAAAAAAACATTGTGGGAGAACAAAGCAGTCCATAGGTGGCCTGGAGCTTTTTTGGCAGTGTCCAAGTCTGTAAATACACGTTAAGCCACACTTTTTCTCATATGTGAACGTGCACGCGTACACGATAGGAAAAAAAGGCTTGGGAAGCTTCTTGCTGCATTGGAAGGCTTGAGTGTTGTCTGAGAAGATGAGGGAGGTTAACTCTCTTTTCCCCTTATTCGGATATTGGATGTCAAGAACTGTAAAAACTAGAATTATAAACTCATTACTTGGCAGAACAATTAAAATTGTTTCTAGTATTTTTTTTAAATTGATGAGAATAAATGACTTGAATCTCTGCATGCAGCATATTTGGAAATTCATTTTTTCCCCCCATGCTTTGGAGAAAGCCTCATGGTTTGCACGCAGGGAGGAGCGCTCTCACTTAAGTATTTCTAGTAAAGTATAATTAATTACCTCAATACCTAAAAAAGACTCTAGGAATCTCAGCCATTCCAGATGGCAGAAGGTTATGATTTTTAGAGAAAACCCTAATGCTCCCCAACCTGTTTCACTGACTCTGACAGTGGATGAGGTAGGGACATGCCGGTTTTATAGACGTCTGGTACTTTTCAGGGCTACAGGGAACTGCATTCTACTAAACGTCCCAGCAGAGCAAGGTGCGGATGTTTCTGGCTTAAAGTCTGGTCAGTTTGACCTGTTCCTATAACAGAGGTAAGGGCTAGGTGAAAAAACAGTCCAGGTTACCGAAGCAGTATAGCTGCTTTATTAGGTTGGGTGCAACTGTGTGCTAAACCCTCTTCTTAGCATAATGAGTTGAGCTGCAGTGGTGTGCTGATGTGGCCTTTGATTTCAGTTTGGGAGCCAGCTTGGTCTGAACTAGCTCATGGGCTCTGCATGGCAATCCACTGAGAGGTGTAGACTTGCCCAAAGACAGAAGCTATTTAGTTTCTAGGTTGAGAAATTGAATTAATGATGGTTTGGACCAAATGTGAATTATAAGTCTTCATATAACATAGATCTTACTCAGGAAAATTAATGCTATCATATAACCATGGAGTGGTAATTATTCATCCCTCTGGAATAGTTTCAGTAAGCGAGTCTGAGAAGGGAATTAACACAGCTAGGGAAACACTGCAGGTAATATATCAACCTCGAGCTCTTCAGAAGGCATGAGTCAAGCCTCCCACAAATCATGACATTAAAGTTGTTTTTGTTTTATTTCTTTTTGGATTCTTTAGTCTTTGGGTTCACATCACTTTTTTTTTTTTAATTTGACAGAATAGGCATTTTTAAAGGCAATGGAGCTTCTTGTGTAACAGTATAACTGCAAGAACCAAGACTTTAAGACGCTACATATCAGAAAGATATGATAAAGTTGTTAATATTAGCAAAGCTAGAGATGTTGTACAGACATATTTTACTGATAATTCTTCTTAGTCTGCTATATAATATTAAGATTACTCAAGATGGAGGCCAGTAACTAGCAGTGTACCCCAAGGGTCAATACTGGGTCCAGTCCTGTTTAACATCTTCATGACCTCAGTGATGGGACAGAGTGTACCCTCAGCAAGTTTGCATAGAGTACAAAACTCAGAGGAGTTGTTACGCAGAGTGGTCATGCTGCCATCCAGAGGGACCTCGACAGGCTGGAGAAATGAGCTGACAGGAACCTCGTGCAGTTCAAGAAAGAGAAGTGCAGAGTCCTTCCCCTGGGGACGTACAACCCCAGGCACCAGTACATGCTGGAGCCACCCAGCTGGAAAGCAGCTTGGCAGAAAAGGCCCTGTGGGTCCTGGTGGACACCAGGTTGAACAAGAGCTAGCAACGTACCTTTGTGGCAAAGGAGGTGAATGGTGTCCTGGGCTGCTTTAGACAAAGCATTGCCAGCAGGTGGAGGGAGGTGATCTTTCTCCTCCACTCAGCCCTGGTGAGGTCACACCTGGAGCGCTGGGTCCAGTTTTGGGCTCCTCAGTTCAAAAGACAGTCCAGTGAAGGGCCCCTAAGATGGCAAAGGGACTGGAGCATCTCTCCAATGAGGAGAGGCTGAGAGAGCTGGGACTGCTCAGCCTGGAGAAGGGAAGGCTCAGGGGGATCTCATCAATGTGTAGAAATACCTGAAGGGGGGGACAAGGAGGACAGAGACAGGCTCTTCTCAGTGGTGCCCAGCGACAGGACCAGAGGCAGTGGGCACAGACTGAGACACAGGAGGCTCCCTCTGAACATCAGGAAACACTTTTTTTGCTGTGAGGGGGGTCAAACACTGGCACGGGTTGCCCAGGGAAGTTGTGGAGTCTCTGTCCTTGGAGATCCTTAAAAGCTGTCTGGACATGGTCCTGGGGGACCCTGCTTTGAGCGGGGTGGGGTTGGACCAGGCGGCTTCCAGAGATGTCTTCCAGCCTCTACTGTTCTGTGATCCTGAGATGATAACTTGATGGAAGATCTGTCTGCCCGACTGAAGGCGGTGGCCATTGATGATTTAGTCACGCATTTGTATTTGCAGTCAACTGTCTGTACAAAGGGATGGTTCATCAGAGGGAGGAGTGGGTGTTGACTGCCACTTGGAATAGGCCCAAAAGACTGATAAAATTAATTCTGTTACTCCTACACACCAAACCCCTGACAGATGCTTTTCTTCCCCTGATGCTTTCTGTAACTCCTTGTCAGCCTATTTAGATGCCGTTATCCAACGAGGGAACAAAAGCAGGTAAATTCCTACAAAGCATGGTAAGCCTTTTAAGGCCGAGTGTTTCTGAGCTGTGTAGGGGATTCAGCTGCTTTGCTATTATTAGGCAGCTCAGCAAATCTGAATAAAAAGAAAAAATGATGTTTAGAGGCAAAAATAAGTAATTTCCTTTTCTCTTCTGCTCACTAATATGCTAACAAAACCAACACAGTTCTTGCCACGTCTGTTTTCACACATGCTTTTGTGGAACTAGGATGGGAAGAGAAATTGAGTATAATTTTTGTATCAAATGTTTTGGAGGAAGAAGCAGAGGCAACAGAAGAACTAAAGCAACACTTAGGTTGTATGTAATTGCCCTTACTGAGTAAGGAGCGTCTGACAACACAGTCCCTGCTATTGTATTTGCTTGCCTGATTTTTTTTCTTAAATTTTCAAGATTAAATTTAAAATCCTAGGTGGGTATTGCTGTTGTGCTGGAAGAAATGCAGTGTAAGTAAAGACTCGTATATTTAAAATTAAAAAAAAAAAGTGTTCTAAGAGTATTCAGTAGCTGTTCAAACTTGCCTTAATAAATTTTGGAGTCTGTGTGTGGTCACTGCTGCCATGGCTCTGTCAGCATTTTAGGCACGATAGCAGCCAAGCAGGGATGCAAATGTCTGTTGCTTTGTGAACTTGCTGAACGTAGCCATGATTTATGGACACTGAAATATGGAGTATGATGATAGTCAATCATGGAGCATTTTTTTTTTTTTTTAACAAAAACAAAGCTCTTTTTCTTTTCGTGATAGCTGTCAAGAGAGGCAAATTTTCTATTTTCCTGTCTTAGCATTTTCCAACAATTTATTTTTTTATCTAAAGAACTCAAAATCCAGCCACCCAGCGTGGGTAAGAAATAGTAACACCCCTCCAGTCCTCTAAATCCTGAAGGGATTGTTCTGAAAAATACTGAAGCTATATTTTAAATGAACTGCTTTGAGACTTGGCAGGCTCTGATCACATGCAAAAGTGCACATAATGTGGTCGCACTGCGTGAGCATGTACCCACTTAACCGCAAAATTGAGATACGACTCTAAAGGCAGGGAAATAACCACTGGATACAATGAAAAATGCCCATCACTTATTAGTGTTTGGTGACTTTGCATTAGTAGGGTAAGAGGAAAAGGGCTTAAGCAATTTTTCTTTGATTAATGATTGTATTAGAAAGAACGAAGGATTGCTTACTTGTTCTCTGTGAAACCTTTTGTTCTTTATTTTCATAGTTAGCGGGCTCTTCCAAAGGCAATGAGATACTACAAACCAGCTTCACAGCTGGTATAAACCTATATAAAGCATGTCTTTATAGAAATGCACAGCACGCGTGTTTAACATTTCTGAAATCTTCTGGAAGTAATGGAGTGTTAATTTAAAAAATTAAAATATTTAAACTATAATCTTCTACAACATGAAATCCCAATCAAACTTTTTAGGTTTTTTTCGATACATCGTAAGGAAATGTAAGTAGCATACAAGTTTAATTTATTTGCAATTTTTACTCGTTAACTTCAAGTATTCAGGTAGAGATCTTAATCTGAGTGGTAATTATAAATTGATTGCTCCTCCACTTAGGGAGTTCAGTTACTTCTTTTCCTATGACTTTATACATTGAAGTTACCTATAAGTGTTTTAAATCTTTCAGATCGGGTAGTGCCTGCTCCCCCTCGCTCATCTTTGGGTGCTCAGTACCAGACCAGTCTACTTACCACCTAACTACTAGATTTTGCTCCCTCCGAAGCCTTTCAAGACTGTTCTTGGCAGCTGGCTTGACAGGGCTGCTGGAGACGAGACTGAAACGCTCCCTGCTTCCTCCAGCCAGAGCTCGGTAAACAAGCTGTGATCCTCTGCTTGGCAGGAGGCAGCGCCGCCGCTGCTGCCAGCCTGGGGGGGATGCGGAGCAGCGGCGATGCGTGGCAGCAAATACAATATCCCTTTCTGGGACTTGCGGTGACTTGAATCGCACGTGGCTGTCATGTGAAGGTTTGTGAAATATTCCTCTGCTTCTGCAAGATGTATTAAAGAGTTTGCTAAGCTTTGGTCTGGTGTACACACCAGTGGTGCATTTAGCTAAAACTAAATTATAGTAAGCCAGTGGAAAGGAATAATGCATGGCTGGAGTAGGTTAGGCTAGGTTTAACTTGTTGAGCAGTGATGTAATCTTTAAAAAAAAAAAAAGTGAGTTTTGCAGTGATTTAGAATCGCTCCATTAAAATAATTGGTGGAGCAGAGTTTATTTCTCCATTTTCTTCTTCTCTCATCATAGGGCAAACTTGTATTTGAAGGTCTGTTTCTGATGAGAGTTTCCTGTTCATTAAAAAAAAATTGTGCTAGGTGTTAATTTTTCCAGCTTTGTTGATCAGCCTCAATCTATGAGTATTCCTGTGGCAGGGTATGCAATAACCCTAGTAGTAGTTGAAAGGTGAGGATTTTCTTCCTCTAAAGTGAACTAAAAACTGTCTGTCTGGGATTGTGATGGATCAGATCCTTGGTAGGCTTGCAGGTGTCCTTTGCCATTTGTACAAACGTTTGCCTACTTTACATACTCGGTGCCAGTATACTCAAGTGCAGTCGTATGTCTTATAGCTACTGTTCAAAGCAGGCAGGCCTGCTTGATATATAAGGCCATATGTAAATATAAAAAGTAGAAATTCTTGTGCTGTTTTAAAATAAAGTGTCTGAGAATAAGGTGATGGTCTTCACATATCTTTGAGGTTACTTGCTCACTACTTGTTTGCCAAGAGTGAAAGTCATGGCTTCAGACTCCCCAAATCTTTATGACTAACTCACACAAATGGAAGGTTTCATTATGTGGAATATATTTTTTTTTCCTGGCATTAGACATGTTGATTTTTTTTTATTATTTTGGGGCTTTCTTCTGTAGCTGGTTAACGTAATAACAACATTCCATTATTTTGAGCTTGAAAATAAAATAAAAAGAGCAGTAGAAAGCGTGCTAATACTATCTTGGCTATTAGTGGTAAAATGAACAATATTCCTTGTGTTCCATTTATTGAAATCCAGAGGTTTGTTTAATTTAAAATGCATTTTTTTCTTTTTCCCTTTTTTAACCAAAAAACATGTTAAACAGTTCTTTCACTCCAACTTTATCCATAAGTACGGTCTGCATGAGTTAAAGAGCAGTTGCTGACTGCCTTATATCTGAAGCTTCATGCTAATCAAACCAAAGTCTAAATACCTTTTGCAAGGAAAGACTTCACTCCTTAGAATAAACTATGCATATTTTGGTTTTTATACTCTAGTATATGAAGCAGGTGAAGGTCACAGTTTTGACTTTGTGCCGAAGGGCTACTTTTGTTTCTTAAACATGCTTATAAGGATAGTATTGTAAATAACAGAAGTAGTGTTTCCATAAAGTGAAAGCCGACAAAAATAATTATTTGAAGAATAGCAGTGATGTATATGAAGTGGGCTTTTTGCTCTGCTAATAGGTAACTGATATAGAGGTGTAAATGCAATATCATATATATGATAAATTTTCCCTGACCCTTTATTTGCACAATATAAATGTTTTGTGTGAAATACAGATGTATAGCTATGGTTGTCTCTTGTTACTCTTCTCAGTTCCTTTAAAAGTCTTTGCAGTGGGGATTTAAAATGACGACTATGTTGTTATTGTCTTTGTACCTTTTGAAGGGACATAAGGCTATTGCAATTCCATATCCCATGCTCACTTTTTCTTCTTGGTCGCAGTTGCAGCTGTGAATTGGGTCACGGTGGGAGGGAAGGGGGCGTTACTGTGTTTTTGGTTTTGAAGGAGGTAAAATATGTTACTTAAAACTACCACGCTGTCAGGCTTCGCCCGAGGTCAGACGCGAGAAGCGCCGCTGCTGTGCGGTGGGGCGGTGGGAGCTGCGTGACCGGCGACTCCGTGCTTCCCGCCGGAGCCGTCCTGCGCAGGGGGATCCGCCGCTGGCTGCCGGGGCGAGCGTGGAGCCATTCTTCCGCCTTCACTTCCTCGGCTCTTTAGCCCCCATTGAGCGGCGAACAGTGGCGGGGGACAAAAGCTGTATACACTGTACAAACAGAGCACCAAAGCGGCAGTACACTGACTCATTCTTCGCTCTGTGTGAGAACTGAGGGGGACTCTATTCACCGCCTTTGTGCCGGTGTCTGTCAACAGCGCTGTTTGAGGCCAGCCCCATTGTGCCGGCCAATGTTTCTTATTGACCCGAGTCTGTGCCCGCAATGTTCCCAGGGTCGAAGTTGCGAGCGAGAGAATGTTTGAAAAGGGGTAATCGTGGGCTAAATGCGTTTTGCTGCATTGTCGTCTGACCTATTAAATCTAAACTGCGGTCCGCGTTCATGCAAACAGGTAATTATGTAGTCACAGCTGCGGCCATTGACATCTGGTTACCGCCCCGTGGAAAAAGGGGATGGGGTGCTCGCCTCTCCTTCCAGGCTCTCAAGCGCTGAACTTTAATGATATTAACTGAAAATAGAGGGTGGATTAGCGAGACTGACAGGTCAACAAGGTGGATACTTTATCCATGTAGGCAGAAATAAGTCCAAGCACAGTTGCTTGGGTATTTCTGCTACCTTACGCATCAGATTTTTCCCATAGCTGCAGGCTTGACTGGGCTCTAGATCCAGTTATTATTTAGTAGGCTGCAAAATACTTTTGTCATCCTGTCTTGCAGAATGTCTGTGCAGAACAGCTCTGCAAACAGCCACCACATAAACTAATTTTTTTTTTTTTTTTTTTTGTTTAAACCAAGCGGCTGACAATGGCTCTCGTCCCTAGAGGCTGGGTTGCCAGGATTTCCAGATAACAAGCCTTCATTATCAATAGGCCAGCATTTCAAAACTTAGTGGTAAGTGTACAAGGGTAATAAAACAATGCTGGCCATAAATTATTTTAGGGCAACTGCTTTTTCTTTTAATGTACTTTGGAACTGAGGCGTAGTATTTGCATGTAAATTAGTCTGACACATCCTCTCTCTCATCCCCCTCTGCTCCCCCCTTCTGCTGGGAGGGAAGAGGTCTCTACATAGCATACATAGTTATTAAAACAGCATACTTTTCTGTCCTGTGCAACTTTCAGTGACGGGGTAGACAGCAACCACTATGGAAATTAGGAGGGAGGGTTACACGGCCCTGGGTGACTTCCGTGGCACATCAAAGCTGGGAGCACACTCAGTAGTGGGCAGCCCTGGCTGCAGGGCAGGAGGGGAGTGCAGCCGGCTGATAAATCCCTGCTTTAAGGGATCTCTTGCAGGAATCAATAGTTAGCTGCTTCTCCTTGCATTTGCATCCCAGTGCTGTTCCTTAGGAGCCAATTCTTCTGAAGAGCTGTTGCAATGTGGAGTGTAATGTGACAGGGAGAGTAGGTGTTAATTGCTATGGCAAATGTATTTTTTATACATATATATATAATCCTTCGTAGTTATGGGAGGACTGTAATTGCTAAAAGTGTGAAACTCTCTCCTGCAAAGGCATGTCCACAGTTTAGGAGCAGAGGACTGGCTCTTCACTCATGGAGCAGGAAGGGAGAAAAGCTGGTCTGCTCAGACTAATGGGAACCTGCTTGTATTGTGGATCTCTAAAATTGTCTTGTACAGGCATCTGTTACATAATTAGCTTTTTCTCCTTTTCTGTGTTTTTTTTTTTTTTTTAACTTGATTTCTACCTTTTTCTACTCCTTACAGGCCTCTAGAACTTACTGACTCTATTAGGCAAGAAGCAAGGGTAAAAAAGCCAAATCCAAAAATATTTCAAATGTATCCAGAAATGCATTGGCATTAGCATCTTTTTCAGGCAGAGGACAGCCAGTCCATCTACTAACAAAAGACAGTTAAATTACATTTTCACAATGACCTTCTTCTGTGGCTCTTCAATACTTATTGCTGTAGGAAGGAATAAATTTCCTTAGGGACTTATTTAGGATATAACAGGGCTATATACAGTCTCTTTTGCTGCCTGTGCATCAAGACAAATTCTTCCAAATATGTGGAAAATTCTATTTGTGCATTCCCCAGTAGATTTATTAATTATATAATATATAATATTCCCTCCAGTGTGTTGACTGCACTGTACACCAAGCTGTGTGGTGCGGTTGACACGCTGGAGGCAAGGGATGCCATCCAGAGGGACCTTGACAGACTTGAGAGGTGGGCCTGTGCGAACCTTATGAAGTTCAACAAGGCCAAATGCAAGGTCCTGCACATGGGTCAGGACAATCCCAAGCACAAATCCAGGCTGGGCCGAGAGTGGATTGAGAACAGCCCTGAGGAGAAGGACTTGGGGGTGTTGGTTGATGAGAAGCTCAACATGAGCCGGCAATGTGCGCTTGCAGCCCAGACAGCCAACTGTATCCGGGGCTGCCTCAAAAGAAGCGTGGCCAGCAGGTAGAGGGAGGGGATTCTGCCCCTCTACTCTGCTCTGGTGAGACCCCACCTGGAGTACTGTGTTCAGCTCTGGGGCCTCCAACACAAGAAGGATGTGGACCTGTTGGTGTGGGTCCAGAGGAGGGCCACGAAGATGATCCGAGGGCTGGAGCACCTCTTCTATGGACACAGGCTGAGAGAGTTGGAGTTGTTCAGCCTGGAGAAGAGAAGGCTCTGGGGAGACCTTCTAGCAGCCTTCCAGTACCTAGAGGGGGCCTCCAAGAAAGCTTGAGAGAGACTTTTGCAAGGGCATGTAGTGATAGGACAAGGGGTAATGGCTTTAAACTGAAAGAGGGTAGATTGAGATTAGATATAAGGAAGAAATTCTTCACTCTGAGGGTGGTGAGGCACTGGAAGAGGTTGCCCCAAGAAGCTGTGGATGCCCCATCCCTGGAAGTGTTCAAGGCCAGGTTGGATGGGACTTTGAGCAGCCTGGTCTAGTGGAAGGTGTCCCTGCCCATGGCAGCAGGGTTGGACCTAGATGATCTTTAAGGTCCCTTCCAACCCAAACCATTCTATGATTCTGTGATTTATAAAAATACTAGGCAGTCTTAGGTAGATGTTGTTTCTCACCTATATGGCCCTATCTCCTAAACAATTTGCCCATTTCTCTACTTAAAAAAAGGAAATACTCAAAATAGAGTATTTCCTCTACAGCACCTGCTGTTTTTTCTACTGTAAAGGGAATGCCAAAGAATAATATTAATCTAAAGGACTCAATCTGTCTAAAACAGTGTTTTCCTCAGCTGTGTTATCTGTAGAGGAGATAAATGAGACTGAAGGTTTATCCTATAGAAGTCTGTAAATGCCTTACACTCTTTAAAAGACTTCGTAACTAAGAAAATCTGTTCCACTCCAAATATGAAAAGTCGGGAAGAACTTGAAATGAGAATTCCCAGCAGAGATCAAGAAGCTTCCTAGTTAAATTGTTTTTTTCCCAATTTACCTAATAAGTAAAATTTGAGCAAACTTTTAACTTGAGCATTCCAAGTTTGATGTCATGTGCATGCTGTGATATCTCAGCTGTAATTCTGAGTGTCTCTTTAGGTAATTCAAAAAGAGTTATAGGAACACATTTTTCAAAGAGGCAGAGATGAGCTCTTGTCTTCAGATATGTCACCCAGCTTATTGAAATAGGTATTAACCACTGCAGCATTCTTGTACCTTTTGGAAGGTGGCACTGTGTAATGAAAGGAAGGTTGAAAACTAGATGTAGAAATAATTATGTGCTCAGTTGTTTGGAGCATTAAGGTAGTAATATCAACGTAATCCAGGGGAAACCTTGCATGGTATATGTAGCTTAGTTTCATGCTTCAGCAAACAAGGCATTATAGACAAACTTCTTACAGTTCTAGACAAGAGAGCAGAGAATGTAGACTTCTTGGATATGCACTGAAAACTGATTACCTGCACATGCAATATGTGTACTCAATACTCTGGCTCACCCTTCATGGACAACAACTTCAGTGTGGGCTCCTAGGTTTTCCTAGAATGAAAAACTTGTCATGACTTCGTTGGTCTGATTCATTTTCTTGAAGCAGTGGGAGCTTGCAGAAATGTATCAAATGAAAAACTAATAGTAATTTATTATACCTTTTGCAAAGAATTCTGCTTGATGTTTTTTAAAAAAATAATTGTTTATGTAGTGGATTAGATTATTATTAAGTTTTAATGTATCTCTTTTTCTGTTTTAGTTTAATATGAGTTAGCCTATGTGAGACTGTTCACATTGCAACAGTATTATCTATCAGTCGATATCTCTCTTTATGCATTGGAAATGGAAATGGATAATATTGTTTCTGAAACTGGTATACTTACTGGTAAAGTCAGCCCTAAATATGATGCATATATGTGCAATTTATATATGACGCATATGTAGCCATAATCTAACTGGGCATAGTTCGTGTACCTTTCTTAGAAGGAGAATGAAGTGTGAGTCAAAAAAAAAAGAAAAAAGGTTTCTAACAGAAATTAGTTGGCTTGTTTCAACAAAGGGCCCCGGGATATCATAACCTATGTGTAAAAACAACAGTACGCTTGGCACGCGTTGCCCCTGCGAGTTCAAAAGAACTTTATGGAAACTGAAATAACCTTTCTAAAAATATATTCGAGGGCATACCCTTTGAGTACTGGAAATAACATTCTGATATCACAGTGTGGGACAGCCCTTTTCCGATACATAGCGTCTGTGGATTACAGCTATAAAGAAAATAGAGCAGTGAAGTGTAGGAATGGACAGTACCTATAAGAGGAAGGCTAACTTGTCACCACTGCTCCTTTAGGATTTGCCTTTGTACAGCCCATGGGAAAGGATTTGTGGGTCTGTGAGCTCCCAATACAAACAACTGAATGTTAACCATTTTCCTTACAAACATTTTTTCAGGTTTAAAAATGTGTGTTTATCTCAGCAGGAAACTGGAATAGCACAAAACATTTGAAATTATTTTTGGTAACTCTCTTAAAAAATTAATTCATTTAAAGCCCACTAGGTAGCTTACTTATTTCAGTTTAAAATTGTACAACATTATCTAATACTGGGACAACATTATGAGCATGTTCACGTAATGCGTAGTTTTCTGGATGTGTCGAAATGAAGATCTCAGATGTTGCTTTACATAAACAGCTATAGGGAGGATAAGGTATTTTGGTTGTTAAATACCGTCTAAAGCAGAGAATTTCACTTAAAAAAAAGGAAAACTTCTCTTGCAACCAAGATCAGATCAGTAATGGCTTTGGAAGACAGCTCTGTTTTTCCTGCCATGGGGGGCTAATGCACAGTAAGAGCAAAGAAGTGGAGTTGGATTACAAATTACCTCATGTAGACTGTATAAAATCCAGATTTATTGCCCCAAAGTAATCAAAGCCTCCATTACAAATGCCTTGTTATACTTGCAACATAAGGGTAATTGGCCTGTCAACTAAATTTTCTATGTTTTTGCAACTTTCTAAAAGTTGAAACAGTTTGCTTTTTGATACTGGTTTTATTGCATGTAGACATTTCTCATATTCAAGTTAAGATTACACCCCGCCCCCCCCCCCCCCCCCCCCCCCCGTTACTAGAATGAAATTAACTTATTTCATCACTCAGTCACATTGTGACTTATATTGCTTTTCTTTAGGGAAGGTTTCTGTGTATAGGCAGGATGCAGTGGTTAAACAGGGGTTTGGAGCAAGAAAATATAGATTACAATCGATGCAAGTCAGCCTTGACATGGGCTTCCTTTTACCTCCTCTGACTATTGTCACAGCTTCCCCTCATTGAGTTTGGTGGTGGTTGTTCTTTGCGTGAGACCAATACGTAGTATTGATAGATCAGCAAATGCTGGGTTTGTATTTGATCTTTTGTAAAATAGAAATGCAGCTCTGGCTCCTTCAGAATTCCTAATGAATTCAGAATTACCCTCATGACAAAATTGCTGCTCTGCAGCCTTCAAGAATGAAACAAAAAAGTATTTGGAGAGTAAGGAATTTTCAACAACCTATTCTTGCTTTATTTTTTTAAAGGAATTTCTACTCTTTGACAGTTTGAGATCCGTCTCTTTTTCTTTGAAGGAAAATAGACATGGCAGTACACACCAAATTCACACAGGAGGAATACTTACTCAACTTTAGAAATGCTGCTAAAAGTCACAGTGCCAACTACCTGGTTAATTCATCTTCATTTATAGAATCGGTGATGTAAAAATGTGGAGGGCTTGGAGCCCTCACAGTACCGGTAATGGGAAAGCTGCTCGGGTATTTCTAGAAAGATGATGCGTATGCCTTGGCTGCTTCTGGACAAGGTAGGTGCAGCAGAGGGTTAACTCTCTGACATACTGAAGTGTCTTAATTAGAGCTTGGCAAAGAGCCACGGTCAGTAGAAAATATGCCGTGCCTGAGACGGCAGCGATAACTAGTGGTTTGAGCCTCTGGTGAGGTCTCGTGCATTCAGCAGCTCCCTCTGCTTGTGCCTACCTGTTGTGGGAAAGCAAGATGCTGCCCAGACCTGAAACAAAGCAGCCGAGCGTTTTCCCATCCAGCCTCACTGTTGTAGCCTTAGAAAGGATGCGGGGGGCGGGAGGGGAAGATACCTGTCAATAAAAGTAGCTTTTACAGCAACTCGCTGCACATAGCAGCCTGCAGTTGAAGGAGGGGCTAGTTAAAACTGTGGAGCAAATATGGTTTTGCACGCTGTAGAGAATGAGTAGAATGTTTGCCTTAAAACGGCAAAATGGGAGAATTTGAAGTTTGAGGCCGAGAAGATTTTAAAACATTGATGACCTGTGGTGATGCTTTTCAAATTGAGAATGGCTGCTTTTTTTTTAAGAATGTTGACAATTTATTTGTAAGAATTATTAATAGATACTGTTTTCCTGAGGTTATGGCCTATTTACAGTCTTGGTGGGAAAAATATAATATCAAGTGGCCCAATTAATCATATATTGTCACAGGATGGACAGATTGATGATACAGGTTAAATGTAAAACAAAACACCAAACCTAGTATTTAAAAACCAAACAATAAAACTACTTATAATTTCAGAACTTGGTTGCCGGATCCTATAATGAGAAATACAGAGACACAGAGGGAGTTGCCAGAAGTACCAACAGTAGTTAAGCTCTTCCATCACTGAATTTCTGTGGAAATTAAACACCTAGATCTAGGCTGTGAAGGCCTGAAAGTCATCTCCTTTTAGGTACGACATCAATAATGCATTGCAGTCTAACTCTACAAAACGGCAGTACCAAAAATAATCCTTATTTGTATTAATATTTAATAATAAGTAACAAGATCGAATCAAAAACATGCTTATGTGTGTCTTTAAATCTCCAGGTAGACCCTATTCACTTCAGTGGGACTCTGTATTCCATAGTAAATTGCATCCGAGGTCCCAGCAGAGTGGAAGCCCTGCTAATTAGCTAGGTGCTGAGTGGTCATTTAATCCATGCCAGTTGTGTGCGTAACAATGACCTGTTACTTTTACACCTCACTGGAGCATGTCTCAAGTTTCTGACTCTGCCCTTGCCTGTGGAATGACGGCAGAGTGGCGGTGCTAGTGCTGGCTTTGTGTGTGTCAGGCTGGTGGGTACCGTTACGGACTTGTTCTGCACTGCTTGAGTAGGTTTTGGTTGTATGGAGAGAAGTCTAAAAAGTCAGCTGTGAATTACAGTCTTCAGTTTCCCCTGATAAAAAACCCACTTGGAATAAGACGGTAATCACCCTGGAAAAATTATCTCCCATTTTAATGCTTTCTACTCACAAGTTTGAGTTTTTGCCTGGAATCATGCATCATTTCAGAGACACCCATCAAAACCTTCCAGCAATGAAAAGTCCACCCCTGCAAAGCAAAAAAAGGGCCTGTTTCCATAGCATTCATTCATAGTGCAGGCTGCTTCAGAAGAGAAGGACCTTCTTTGTTGAGAACACCACCAGCTTAGGTCTTACTGCATGAAGAAGGGTTACCTTCTGCTTGAAAAAGGTGATCTCTTTTAATTTATAATAAGCACAGATAGTAAATAATTCTGTGTCCTATGGATTAACAGAGAGGCAGCAAAGACTTCCCAGTGTGTGCACCTGATCAGAATATAAGGAATTGAACTTGGATTTTTCCACCTGCATTATTCCTCTGAGCCAGCCAATCTTCTTGTGTGTTTTTGTAGGAAGGGCACGTAGTTGTGTGCCACGGATAGTTGAAGCATCTCTTCCCTGCCCAATGCAGACATGGGTTATTCCTTCCACAGAAAGCACATGGGAAAATGGATGATGTCCTTGAGTGTGGAAATGTTTTCTTCTGACCAGACTGGTCTTGGGCACGTGCAGCTACTGCCAAGTTAATTATACTCTAGAAGTTGTGTGTTTATGTTTTCTGCATTTATTTTCTAGGAGAAATACTTGAATAGTCAATGATCTGCTCTGCTTTTCCAAACGTTTGTGCAATTATTTTAAATAGAAATAGAAGAGTGAAGTCAATACTCAAATATATTACTGTAGACAGTTTACACATGTGTTTGTTTATTCTAAGGAATGTAACAGATCTGTGTAAATTTCTATTTAGACACTTGTAAAAATAACAATTTGACCCAGTTATCTGAGAGCAGTTGTTTTATAAAAGGATCAATTAAGATCTACCATGAGAAAATATATATTGGCATGCATAATGAATATTTACAATGAAGAATTCTGTATCTAAATTATTTTAAAATATGGTATATAGCACATGTGTTTCACTGATATTTTCAATGTTTAATGTCACTCTCTCTAATAAAACCGTTTTGCTTATGATTCTTGTAAGCCAGGAAGAAATGTTCACGTTTGAGCCTTAGCTTGTAAAATATGTTAAAGAATGAGGTTGAATTTTAAAAAGTCCTGAAGTGAAAAGTAAGTATTTGCAAAAATACTTGCTTTGTAGATGTACTTGTCGGGGAATTAGATTTGCTCATTTTATTATCTGGATTGTAGGGAAATCATTTGTGTAGTATTAGAATTACAGTTATTAAGTGGCTGAAAATTGTGTGCATATATACATTCACATGTGAATGTATTCAGTAAAGATATTATTTCTTGGATTGTGTTTTATTTCAAGCTCAGTTGAACTGAGGGTGGTGGTAGCCAAACCGTTGCCAGGTAAGAGTACAAGCCAGTTATAGTATTAAATTGTAATGGGTGTGCACATTTTCGTATTTCTTGTTTTGCAGAAGTGTAGTCATACGGGTTTGTAAAACTTGATGGTGGGCAAGAAACGCATCTTATTGCCGTCTTCACCTACTTTTGACATGGTAAAATGGGGCACAACAGGTTGCAAGAATGAAATAGGGATCAAGATCCT
Source organism: Phoenicopterus ruber ruber (assembly GCA_009819775.1). Classification (NCBI taxonomy): domain Eukaryota; kingdom Metazoa; phylum Chordata; class Aves; order Phoenicopteriformes; family Phoenicopteridae; genus Phoenicopterus; species Phoenicopterus ruber. The sequence continues at coordinate 138,130,064 of CM020216.1, read as the reverse complement.
GTGTGCAGTGTGGGTATTTAGCATCAGCAGACATTTCTTGGGAAAGAGCCCGTGTGCTTTCTGCAATGTGCTTTTGCATTTTATGGTTCCTGTATATGTTGTGTTTTATTATAAGCAGTTCGGAGACTAATGGAGTAAGTATGTCTAGAGGTTTAACTGAGCGTGGGACCATTCTGGACCAAACTCGAGTACTTGAAACACTGTCTTGGTATTGTGATTTAAATGTTGTGAAACCTCACTGAAGCTTACCAACATATAAACTTGGGCAGATTTGGCCCTCACATAGAGCTGTGGGTTTTGTAGTACTATTGTATTTGGGTGACTTCAGTTACTGTTAAGAGGAAGTGAATTCATAGGTAAAAAATTCAACACTTGATCTTTGGCGTGGTTGTGTAATTGCACAGTATTTTATATGGCACTTTTGCTGCAAATTTTCTCTCCACAAAGCAAATGAATTCTTCCCTGTCCAGCACATTTTCTGTTTAAAGTCAGATATGTGAAGCAAGGACAGAAAAATTAGAAGGGCTGGAGTTTGAAAAGATAGGTAAATCTATCTACATTTAATCTAATTCACTTTTAAATCTAATAGAATCTCGTTCAGCCTATCATAGGTGACTGTAAACTTTTAGAGGTATAATGTAATTTTCTGTATTATAGTTGTAAATTTTTTGGTTTAGGAAATTAAGTAATTTCATGGAATAGTTTAGTTTGGGTTGGAAGGGACCTTTTTAAAGGTCATCTAGTCCAACCCCCCTGCAATGAGCAGGGACATCCTCAACTAGATCAGGTTGCCCAGAGCCCCATCCAGCCTCACCTTGAATGTTTCCAGGGATGGGGCTTCTACCACCTCTCTGGGCAACCTGTGCCAGTGTTTCACCACCCCCACTGTGAAAAACTTCTTCCTTATGTCTAACCTATATCTCCCCTCCTTTAGTTTAAAACTCTTACCCCTTGTTCTATCACAACAGGCCCTGCTAAAAAGTTTCTCCCCGTCTTTCTTATAAGCCCCCTTTAACTACTGAAAGGCCACAATAAGGTCTCCCTGGAGCCTTCTCTTCTCCAGGCTGAACAGGCCCAACTCTCTCAGCCTGTCTTCAGAGGAGAGGTGCTCCAGCCCTCTGATCATTTTTGTGGCCCTCCTCTGGACTTGCTCCAGCAGGTCCATGTCCTTCTTGTGCTGAGGGCTCCAGAGCTGGACGCAGCACTCCAGGTGGGGTCTCACCAGAGCGGAGTAGATCGGCAGAATCACCTCCCTCGACCTGCTGGCCACGCTTCTTTTGATGCAGCCCAGGATACGGTTGGCCTTCTGGGCTGCAAGCGCACATTGCTGGCTCATGTCCAGCTTCATCCCCCAGTACCCCTGAGTCCTTCTCCTCAGGGCTGCTCTCAATCCCTTCATCCCCCAGCCTGTATTAATACCGGGGGTTGCCCCGACCCAGGTGCAGGACCTTGTATTTTTCCTTGTTGAACCGCATGAGGTTCGCCCACGCCCACCTCTCAAGCTTGTCCAGGTCCCTCTGGATGGCCCCTCTGAATTTCCTTCATTGCATTATATCTTGCAAAACCCTAGAAGACAAGGAGGTGAGTAACAATCCCTTTGGATTTGTTAAAAATTGTGTAAAATGAATTTAGTTTTCTTTAAAAAAAAATACTGGGGTCAACAGGTTTTGTGGACAAAAGGGACACAGTGCATGTCAGAAGCTTGACATCAGTAAGGTTTTTTTGTGCCATCTCAGTGGCCTTCTGATAGCAAACTAGGAAGGCAGGAGCTATACAATACATGCAGAACTCATTTTAAAACCACAGTGCATCATTATCAGTGAGTGGTTCGTTGTCTGAATGAAAAGATACATTGAGTTTGCTTCCACAAGACACTGCCTTGGGTTAATGGTAGCTACCAGCATTTTCATTAATGATTGGGGTGATGGAATCCTGAGTGCTCATTAAACGTGTAGGTGATACCAAGCTGAGAGGGGCTGCTAATCCAGTTTCAGATTCCTTTAAACTGTAATATGGCCTTAGGTTTCAAAAGTAAGTTGACAAATTGGAGAAAGGGTCTGAAAAAAAAATTGGCAATCAGAAGGTACGGTTACAAAGTGTTGGTTATATGCAGAAATCAGTGATGCAAATGGGGATTAAATGGTAGGCAGTAGTCCTGCAGAGTAAAACCTGGATGTTACTGTAGATACGAAGCAAGGAAATCATGTCTTCCCCACCCCCCCCCCCCCCCCCAAGTAATAAGGAGTAACTTTTCCAGATAATTAAAAAGTGGTCTTTTTGGTTAATGTTATTATTTTAATTCGTGGTGACTTTTTTTCACCCTTCCTGTGTGGGTGATCCATACAGCTGCCTTCTCTCCATCCTCTCTGTCCACCTCTGGTTGTCTGAGAAACCAGTGAGTCTTTCCTTTTGTCGAGAGGATTTCTTAGGCCTGGTGATGGGACAAATCCTCAGGTGTCGTAAAATGTGTTGGGTTGGGAAGGCAGCATTGGCCTGCCTTTGTTTTGTTGGGGAGGGTCTCATAGCTGCCATCGTCGTGGTCAGGACAGATAGCCACTGATCGAGAGACACTTTTGTGGCCTTTCAGGCCATTCCATGAGCACAGTTTTAATTCATTGAAGCACCGATACCACCACTGATGACCTCCTCTCATGTCAGATGAAAGTCAGTCACAATACTATGATGCATTTTCGGTGAATAAAGTATGTTATCAAGGGTTTCCCTCAATGTAAAAGGATTAGCAGTTGAGCAACTTTTTCCTACAACTGTTCAGTGACAGAAAATGCACATTTTTACTGTAGGATCTCTTGGTTTTGATTAAATTATGTTAAAACAAGTGCTGAGCCAGTTGCATGCATTTTAATAGTTATAAATACATGAAAGGAATAGCAGTTTGTTCAGCGTGCAATTTTCAGTGACTCCTTAGGTTTTTATTACTTCAAATGATGAAAGAGACCATACAAGCATAAAAAATTTAAACCAATTAAAGTAAGGCTGCATTCCTGGTGAGAAGAAAGAACAACTCTTTGCTGATTACCTTCAGTTTAGATTCAGACTTATTTTTTGCATCAGTATTTTTAATCCAATGATTTTTAAAAACTTTTCATGTTTGTTTGAACAACAGAAAGTTTCCAGGGCATTTGTGTTTTCCTTTTCAGTGACTAAGTTTTGCTTCCAGGTAAGTGATGAGATTCCTGGTCTTTGAGTATTTCGGTTTAAGTATAAGGGTAGCTTTTAAAGACTTTACTTCCCTCTAATCACAACTATTTAACTCATGTCTGGGGATATTTGAAAATAATTGAGGTTTTTAAGGTGTTTTGAATGGATGCAGAACACAGAATTGAGGGGAAGGGAAGGACTTCGCAACTGAGGACTCCAGTCTCCTGTTGCCTCTGCCTCCCTCCAGCCTGCCTGGAGGCTGCTCTCCTATGCCCACAGCCTCTCGTTGTGGTTGCCTGTGGGTTCTGGTGGCAGAAACAAGAATGTAAAAACAGCTATTTTGGGTAAGACAGCAGTACCTCTTGCAGTACCCAGTCTCCAGCAGTAGCCAATGCCTGGGGAAGCTTTAAGGACAGGGCAATAACAGAGCGGTGCTTTTGTTCAGCTTCCAACAGCTTGCGGCTGCAGGGGCTGCCTGAACAAGAGGTGGTGTCCTCATTGTTAATAGCTCTTCACTCATCTCCCCTGCCCCAGTAAAACACTCTCTGAACTTCTGTCAGCTGTTTTAGCATCTGCGATAACTTACGGCAGAGTATCACAGCCTGTGTGATAAATGAAGTTACTTTTTCTTAGCTTGTCATGCCAGTTTTTAATGCCCGCTTATTCCTGCATTAGAAGCAACAATGAATGATTTTACCCCCTTGATGCTTTCCATCGTGACTCAAGACTCAAATGTATTCCTGTTTGTCACACAAAATTGAAGTTTGCCCGGGGTCAGGAGCAGGGGTTACCAGTCACACCGTTCAGTCCTTTCTTTTTGAGGCTGAACAGACCTAGATATTTTTTCCACTGTTCTCTGAACACTTGGAAGTTTAACTATATCCTTTTACAGGAGATAGGATGAATAAAGGGGATGCTTTTTAAGGCCATTATTTTGTATAACAGCATAAAACGTTTTTGCTTTAGTTCTCTCTTTCTTATGTAAAGCCAAATACTTGGTTTGCTTTTTGACTGCAGCAGAGTCTGAAGCCGATGTTTTCTTTAAAATCATCTTTTGTAAGCCCACAGTCTTCTTCCTGAGCAATAGAAAGTAGTTTAGTGTGCATGTAAAGTTTGGATATTTTTCCCCCAATGTGCAAGGCTTCACACTTATCTGCATTGAATTTCATTTGTCACTTTATATCCCATTCACACTACTCTGGGAGGTGCTTATGGACCTCTTTGCAACTAGCTTTATTTTTACTAACACAAATAGTTGTAACCTCTTGATTAGTTTTGGGGAGAGACTGTATTGCAGTATTAGATTGCAATGTTAAATTCCTGTGGGACTTGACTGATGATTTCTCTTTATTGAGAAAATTAACCACTTTATTCCTTATTTTATTTCCTGTCTTTCCCATTGTATTCATCGATGTGATGATTATCCTTCTTATCCCATGACAACTTAGCGTGGTGTTCTGTGGGGGGTGGGTTTTTTTATGATCTTCTTGGAAGGGACCTTCTGAAACCCCTGAAAATTCAAGTAAACTGTTTTGGAGAGGTACAGGTCTGTAGTTTTGCTCCTTTCTGCCTTGCTCCAAACCATTGGATCCCAGTTACATAGTCTCTCTTAGGTTTCCCGCTGAAAAGGAAAGCAGGAGGGCATCTAATGACTGCTTCTCCTTCCCCATGGAAGCTGGAGTGGCTCTCGGTGCACCATCCAGACCAGATTGTGTGAGTCTTACAAGGTAACCCATGCCCTGGGCTAAGGGAAGAGGAAACCGAAATTTGAGGTAAATCCAGCAAGTGGGAAATGAGATACGTGAAAACTTAAAAGGATGTAAATGGGATGCTGGCAATCACTGTTAGTGTAAAAGTAACCTTTTTCTTGGCACCTGGGCCATTCTTGTCTGCACTTTGAGCACTGTTGTGTGATACAGGACTGTTTGGGGAAGCTGGAGAAGCTGTTTCTGCGGACTAGACCCGTTGACTCCACTGGACGTTTGATCATGCTGCACATGAGAGGTTGTTGGATAAGTGAAACCACCTTGTTTAACTGCTGGCTGCCATTTTAGGCTAGCCTGCCCAGGAGTCCATCTTCTAGAGCATCCTGCTCTGTGCAAGCGTGCGTGCTCGAGTGTGTCTCTCTCTCATATACTTGCAAGGGTGCAAATAGGTATTTACAACTTTTAATTTGCTATTAGCTTTTTAAAAGAAATTGGTCTTAGTGTACTGGTTATTAGAAATTGTTGGTAAGAGATTGGATACCAGCTCTCGTGGTGGGCTGTGTGGGAGATTATTTTGAAGGTAACTGTTAAATTAACACTTGGATCAAGTAGAAGGACTCCAGGATATGGCACAATATAAGCTGTGGGAGCAGTAATGTGATATCAGTGATACAAATCAATGATGATCACAATAATCACGATGTAGTAAATAAAAATAAATAGCATTCTTAACAGATACCCAGCCTGAAGTAAATTTACTCAGAAGAAATGAGTACAATTAAAGCAGTGAATTCTTTGCAGTTGTAAAGCCCAGGTCATCGCCTTCATATTTTCTGTCTGATTAGTTCTGGGATTGTTTCTGGTTCTGTTATGTCTGCTTTCATTTCATTACAGACACAACTTCATCAAATATTAATAGTAAGGGGTGTAGGATAAAACCTTTGTGTCTGGTTCCTTGCTCTTCCTTGCTGCCTTATCAGCAATGGGAGTATTCTGGAAATCATGGTCAACTGCTGCTGCAGAGCCAGCAGATGGAGAACAAGAACGCTACTCTGTTTCTATGTGAATATGAAATAAGCAGTTGCTCTTGTTTGATGAGGAAGGGGGATAAAATGTAATTAGCCAAGCAATACCATGAATCAAAAATCAAGTTTCAGAAGGTTGAATTTTGGAAAGAATCCCTCCAGGTACTGTTCCCCCCCCCGGCAGTTATTTTCCCCCTTAAAATATTGATTGTACTCAAAACTTTCTGGCTGGCCAAATTGACAATTAATGCATGTAACATGCAATCTAGCAGCGTGGCTAGCTTCTACCTGAATAGTTTATTTTAGCTTTTTGCATCCTGCAGCTGATAGAAGGATGTGATCGCAAAAGTACTGCTGGTAAGAATGCTTTTGTTTTAACTGGGCTTGAAATTGGCACCTGTCAGGTATACATTGGAAAATGATTATAGTTATGTGAATAGTGGTGCAGCCTCTCTCTGAAGGCAAACACCTGGACCAGCTGGCAATATAGCAGATATACCATTTTGTCAATCAATCATTTCCCTAACAGAGTGTGTCCTATTCTGGTACTCCTTCTTTCTTCATTTGAAAGTACAACTTCTAGTCATTTCGCAGAAGGTTGCTTTGTAGCCAACTTTAGTCACAGCAGAAAGCATTAATTATGTAGCAAATTATGTGACGTGTACTGACAAAAGTATAAAATCTTTCCCCAATGTTCATATCAATAAATTGGGTAACTTCTAGGATAATAAAAAAGATATATTTTTACAGTCAAAATTTTGATTCATGAGAAAAGCATCTTTTAATTCAGGTAATAATGAGTCTGTTAAAAATCCCTGGTTGGAAACAGTCTACATACGTACTCAGGATTCTCACTTATGACAAGAAAAACTTTTTATTTAACAGAGCTCATCTGTGCTCACTCTTGTTATCAAGCCTAAAACTTCTCACACAGAGTTTTAATAAGTATTTTATGGGCTGTTCGTAGCAGTGAGTGTCATATTGTATAGTCAGTGTATCCAGGCTCAGCTTCTCATAGTTTATAAACCTATTCCCTTAAGATTTTAGTCACTTTGAATATTAGTTAAGTACGATGGGATAACGATCCCACCTGCACTTTGAAGATTAAAAGCAAAGTTTTGCTCGTGTCCTTCTGTAGATTAGGGACAGTGGAGTTTTATTCTGGTTAGGTCCCATCTCCTGCACCCATCACCACGTACGCGTGCACATTCCAGCAACGCCATGAAAGGCATGGCTAACATCTGTCACATGCAATCTACTCTTTGTTTCTCTTTCCTTTTCCCAGGGGTAAAGTTTCATATGGAATTTTGTTTTTACAGATTTTAATTCGTATCTCAGTTGTTAAGTTCGCTTCCTAGAAGGAGCCCCAGCTGAAGGAATGCAGCTTGGACTTGAAACACAAAGGTGTGCTGTGGAGTGGTTCTCACATAAGCAGGCACTCTTTTTGTGCGTATGCCTTGAGAAAACAGCCTGTGTCTTGAAGACTTAAGTTTTGATTTGTGAATAAATAACTCCATGTGCTTCAGCTGCAAAAATACCTTGAAATAATAGAAATCTGCCCAATAGAAGATCTTTTATATATCCAAGCCTTGTGTCTTGAAATACCTCTAAGTCCAAGGGATGCAGATCTTGTGATACATTGGTATGTTTTATAAGTCAGCGTGCTGATCAAAGGAGGGGTTTGATGTGCTCCTGGTAACCTGTTTTGCCAAGGACCTCAAGAGTGGCTTGATGCCTGGAGAAGTGATGATGCTGTTGTCCAAGTGCTTGATATTCCCTTGTCTTGTATTGTGCTGACAGTTGGGAAACTGAGTCTTTGGCTGGTTTGATGCAGTCCCAGAGATGGGCAGGAAGAGGCTGTTCACAGGAGAAGGTGGAATTCAATGCTCTCGTCAATTCCCACCGCTTAGAGGAGGTCTAACCATTTTGTCATCTAAGCACTGGTACCTTGGAGAAACAGTAAGAAAGCAGAATGTCTGAAAATGACTTCAGAAAAAGGCAGTAACCCTGCTTGCCTACTTTAAGATGTATTTTTTTCTGAGGTCAGACCAGCATCAATCATGACGTGACATTTTTTTCAATATCTGATTGTGGATATTACTAAGTATTATTTTAAATTTTATGTGAGACCTTAGTGCAGGTGGGGCTTTTGTATCTGTAGTAAAGTTTTTCTTTAGTGAAACCAGTATCGACTCTTCCAGTCAAGAAATGCCCCACTGGTACAAAACCAAGAAACACACAGGTCAAATTTGCAAAAGCTGGATTGAAATCCCTTTAGGCTTGTTCAGTATTTCCTTATGCCTGGAAGGATTGAACTGGAGGAAACTTGACGAGTTGTTTAATTGATGGTGGAAAGATGGGCTGGTGGTACCAAAGGAAAATTGTGGATACCTGTGATGAGAAGAGGTCTTTGCAGCGCATTGGGCTAGACCCTGCAGTGAACTGTAAGCAAAACTGATGAGGCAGTGCTGAGTAATGCTGAGATGCTGAGTGTCCTGGTTTAGGCTGGGACAGAGCTAGTTTTGTCTCCAGCAGCTACTGTGTTTTGGATCTAGTGTGAGAAGAATGGTGATAGTGCACTGATGTTGTTGGTTGCTGCTAAACAACCAAGGAGATTTTGCAGTTTCCCAGGTTTTGCTAATGTGCAGGTGCAAAAACTTGGGAGGGGTAGAGACAGGATAGTTGATCCAAACTGGCCAAAGAGAGTATTCCATACCATAGACGTCATGCCTGGTATAAGTGAGGGCTGGCCGGTGGGCCACTTCCCTTAAGGTTCCCTTCTGGTTTCCTTTCATGTTCCCTTCTGGGTTGCTTGTTGTTCCCTTCTTTTTCCCTTTTTTTCATTTGTTTGGGCCTTTTTTGTTCGTTCGGCTGTTTGTTCCCTGGTCTGCTCTTTCTGGAACTTGCTGTTCTGGGATAGCTGGGGGGGGATACCCCTGCTCCCTGCCTGCTGCTCGGGACGGGCTGTATTGTTCGTCGGGTGGTGAGAAATTGTGCATCGTTTGTTTTGTATATTCTATTATCCTTACGTATTATTATTATCATTATCATTAGTATATTTTTATATTTTTTCTTTGCTGTCCTGGTGAACTGTTTTTATCTCAACTCACAAGTTTTCCTCTCTCTCTGATTCTCCTCCCCACCCCACCAGGGCAGGGGGGAGTGAGCGAGCGGCTGTGTGGTTACCAGCTGGGGTTAAACCACGACACTGAGTAATTCTTTAAACTGTGTTTTAATAACTCATACCAAAAAAAGTGTCCTTTTCCAGTCTCTTGGTTTCAGAATTAGCTTTCCATAACCAGTGATCAATCACATTCGCATTCTTTTTTATTTTAGAAAATCAGGCTGCTCTAAGGTGCCATGAGGAGCTTGCTGGGATGAGAAGCGTGGTGACCAGAGTGTTGTCACCACTGATAAACCACCTCCGTTATTGATCTGCAGTCAGAATACTGCTGTGCCCCATCAATTTAGTGCTTTGAGCCTTTGTGGACAGACCATACCTAGTTGAATCACTGACGTTTGTTTGTTTGGATGAATGCCTAATTCAAAGGCATTATTCAAGTTTTTCTTCTCTGTTGGGTCTGTTGTTTGTCAGGTTTTTCACCATGAGTTAATACTATATCTGCATTGCATTTCAGTTAAAATATAAAAAAAAGTTTGCTTTCTCTCTGCCTTCTACTTTGTATTTAAAAAAATAACACCTTCATATTAAAGATAGGTTAGATATTCTGCCATATATTTATGCTTTAGTGACTAATTTAGTATGATTAAAGCAGCTTTTTTTTCCCTTTTGCTTATATTACTGATGTACTTTTCAAATTAATTTTCTTTATTTTCAAGGAAAAAAGCTTAATAAGTTCGTTAATTACATAAAAGAATTAACATTGTCAAATACCTGCATTTAATTGGATTTGGAAATACCTTTAAATACATCTTTCATGCGTCTCGTCCCATGCACAAGGTGGGTGCAGGTTTTCTGCCTGCAGTTTGAGTAGAGGACATCAGGTTTCATCTCGATCTGGGCTTGAGCAGCTTTTGAGCATGCGAAAAACTGAGCTCACAGGCAGCTCCTTCTCACCAGGAGCAGGGATGTGCGTGCACGAGCGTTGTGCAGAGTGTATCCACAGTGACAGTAAAAAAAAAAAAAAAAAAAAAAAAAGGAAAAAAATTTAAAAAAAGACTGGCTGCAGCCTGCTGAGCACGAGCAGCTGCTGCTCGCTGTCTTGTGCTGTGAGAGCACCTTTCTGACAGGTTCTCAGGCTCGGCTCCGAGGTCAGCACGGGATTAGGATGGGAACCCACTTTGCCTCTCCTGACAGCTGCAGTGTTTAGTCACTGCGCGGTGACTTCAGCCCTGTGGCTTCTAAAGAATGTTTAATTAGTTTGCCCGCTATCAAAAATTATCTCAAGCAGAGATGCAAACATATGTTGGAATTGGAGAGGACATAGTAGGGGGGCTGGTGAAGGGTGGCATCCAAAATATTATGAATAATTTTTTACATAGGCTGCTACACTTTGATTCTGATCTTGTGATTGCATGTTTTAGTACTTTTTTTTTTTTTTTTTTTTTTAAATTTCATCTTATTCGAGATTAAAGTCTGCAGCAAACCAGTGCTGTTGTAATGGATGTAGGTTTAATTTTGATGATTTGAATTGTAATCTAAAGGCTGTATCTGGTATTATCATATTCTACATGGTCTGTGTTTTGTCACGTGGAAGTAAAATTTAAAGTTTTCATAGGTAGTGATCCCAAACTGAAGAGATGCTTTTGTTCTACATAATGATTTTTGTGACATCCCCTGAAATCAACATTTCTTCTCTAAGGAAAAAGTATGTTGAAGTGAACAAGTACGCTGCTGTTCTCTCCCGCCGAGTAAGAGGTTGGTGGGAACTTGAGGAGCCTTGGGAAGACACAAGTGCCGTTGTGCGAGGAGAGCCAGCCCGCCTCGCCAGTGCACTGTTAGCACAAGCCAAGTCGAGCGAGTTTGTTATAGATAAAAGCGTTGGATCTCTCCCGCTTTCCCCTGGGACCAGTGGTGTCTCGCTGTAAATTGTGACTCCACCGCACCCTGAAATGTTTCCTGAAAAACCAACTGTTTTCCGAATAGCTTTTAAAACTGCACGAAATGTATCAGGATCCCCTCCTTTGGTTGTAAGCTTTATGTAAGAAAACAAACAGTGTTTGAAGGGTAAAGTCTTTTCACTCACTTAAATGTTTAGCTGCGTGGCTTGCGGAGGGAGCGGGGATGTGGGAGGCGAAATGTGGGAGCCCTTGCTGGGTTTTGTGGCCGTGTACGAGATGCGACCTGCAGCCACTGCTTCCACTTGGCCAAACCCCTCCCGAGACTGGTGCTCCTGGCCAGGGGCATCTTCCCACCAGGAGATTAGGGAAGAGGCTAACGAGAGCTTGTTGGCCTGCGGGGTGGGTTGCTGAATATTTAGGTCACATTAGACCAGCAGAGATTGCAGTACAGAAATATATGGATACACATTCATAGGAACCCTAAAGACATACCTGGCTACCCTGATTGCAGAACAAATTGGGGTTTTTTTCTATCCTTGTCTCTTTTACCTTTTTTCTACCTTTCTTTTATTGACTGTTCCTCGTAGGAATGGGGTTTTTTCCTACCGTTTTAATTGTAACCTCCTCGTGGTATGGATAATCCCTATAATGAACCTCGGTCCGTATTTATTTTGTTTAAAATTGTTCTGAATTACCATGGTCTGTACTTTTTGAAATACATCCTGAGTAACCTCATGGCCTGGTTTTCATCTTCACCTGTCCTTCCCTCCTGCTGTTTTAAACTCAATTAATTTTTCATTAAAAATAAGTTTGTAGCCTTTTCAGGGCAGGAATTGTATCATCTTGCCTGTTTTGTGCATCCCTGTAATAAAATGCCTGTTCCTATTCGTGATCTGAGGTTCATATGAAGGGTTGATGACATTATAGGGGAAACAGCCTGTTACATGTACATATCCTAGTTTGTGTGAATAACTGTCAATAAGTTGTGTCTCTGTACAAGTTGTCATATCAAATTACTCATTTCTGTCACTGACTTTGGAATCCTCAAGAGGAACGTTGTAAATATTAATGAAACATGTTTTTCAACATCCCACTGCTATAATAAACTATTATTCCCATTTTATGAAAGAAAAAACTTAGAGCATGGAAACTGTAACGTATCCATGAATACAGACCTTTTTGGCAGGAGTAGGAAGTAACTGAATATATGATCTATGTTTTAACCAGGAGGCATTATTCTTCCTGGCTGAAATTTGTTGATTCCTGTCATAATTGAAAAGGACTCTTCTGATAAATGGCATAAATGTTGCTATGGCTTCCCAGCATCTGTTTTCTGGCAGTCAGACTGCGGAGCAGCTTGGAGCTAGTGAAGCATCTACCTCGGCTTGTGCCAGTTTGCAGAACTTGGGCTGTAATGGAGAGCGTCAGCAGGATTTTTCTCCTCTGCTTTACAGCGAGAAGAAAAACTCAACACTGCCTTCTTCCTTAGTGTTTAGATTCTTATTTTGCTTACTTGAGATTTCTAAGAATAAATTAGGAGGGTTAATAGTTTAATATGTGTAACATGCTACATAAAAGTGTGTAGTTAGATCATCATGCCTCAGGTTGCTAAATGTTGACTGGTGTTTTGCTTAATATAACAAATAATGCTGAATGCTAAGATAAAAATGCTGTGTATGGTCCTAAAAACAGATGTTTTCTTGTATTTTGGATAAAAATGTATAGAGAATTGCATGTTTACAAAAAAAACTATAGATTTTGCTATAATCCCAGTATTTATTGTCCACTGTCTATTGCAGTTGTTTAGCGGGCTTTTTCTATTTAAGACTTGTTCATAGAAAAAGGTTCCCATTTAAAACCTTAATTGGTTATATTTCAGAAAAGTAAAAGCTAAATAAGAGTATTGAACTCCTCTGAGATATGTAGCAACACACAGTACCTAGGGAAAGAAAAAAGGAGAAAGTCAAATTGTTCTCCCAGCCTACGTACAGATTAGTGTTGTTGCTTGTAGAATATAACGAAAACAGCCTGTATGAAGTGGCATAGTAATTATGCTATGAATAGAGGAGTAGCAGCTTAAGACTGTTATCTCCTCCACAGAGTACATACTGCTTGTGTACACCGTTGTTGGGGATTTGTTCTGTCTCTGTAGTGCATCTGGGAGTATTTCTTATATGAGGTTTTACTGTCTAGGACTGGATTTTCTGCTGACAGTCATCATTTCAGAGACAGGTAGAAGACTTTCATTCTTATTTCTTCCCTATCCTGTTCATCTTCCAGTTCTGTACCAGCCACTCTTCCTGTTGTGCCTCAGGTACTGTAGATATGATAGTCCACTACCTGTCTGATAGGAATCAAATGGAGAGTCTTTAGGAAAGCAGGAGAGTACCTAACGTCAGGTTATTCTAGCCATTATTTCTCTAAACCTAACTAAACTGAAGAAAACCCTAAAATGTGCTAAAAATCTCCAGATCCTTCACTGGTATTTTGGGTGAATGATGGAAATCATCCTTTTCATAGCACTGGTGCATGTTGGCTGTCACATTAGGAGTCTGGTGTTCATAGAATCGCAGAGTGGTTTGGGTTGGAAGGGACCTTCAAAGATCATCTAGTCCAACCCCCTGCCATGGGCAGGGACATCTTGCACCAGGTCAGTTGCTCAAAGCCCCATCCAGCCTGACCTTGAACACTCAGCGGTGGGGCATTCACATCTTCTCTCGGCAACTTGTTCCAGTGCCTCACCACCCTCTTTGTAAATTTTTTTTTCGTTGTGTCCAATCTGAATCTACCCTCTTTCAGTTTAAAGCCATTGCCCCTTGTCCTGTCACTATAGGCTTTGCCCCTTGTCCTGTCACTATAGGCTCTGGTCAAAAGTCTCTCTTCATCTTTCTTATAATACCCCTTTATGTATTGGAAGGCTGCAGTAAGGTTTTCCTGGAACCTTCTCCAGGCTGAACAAGCCCAACTCTCTCAGCCTGTCTTCATAGGAGAGGTGTTCTAGCCCTCTGACCATGTTCGTGGCCCTCCTCTTTACCCACTCTAAGAGGTCCCTGTCTGTCTTGTGCTGGGGACTCCAGAGTTGGATGCAGTACTCCGGGTGGGTTCTCACGAGAGCAGAGGCAGAGAATCACCTCCCTTGACCTGCTGGCCACCATTGATGTTGCCTTTTAGCTTGTGTAGCTTGCCATTCCTCTTCTGCTCTAAATCTTTGGTTTTGGAGATATTTTGAAAGTTTTTGCTTCATTTCATCAGCACTTTCAACACAATCTATGTATCCTGGAAAGAGGGAAATGCCTTTGGCATTTTGGGAATCAACAAGAATTTCTCCATTTGCCAGAGTCTTGGAGAGGGGGCAAGGAAATTCTTGACTAATAGAGCAGTGGAAGATAACATTGGTAGTGAATTAATTTTACCTTTGTATATAGGGTATTGATAAAAATGCAGCATGTCACGCACTGATGTATTCCCTTTCATTAGAAGTGTTGTGTGAATGACAGCGAATTGAGTAGGAAGCACTAATTATCAACCGGAGTTTTATGTATAATTGGGCCCATAATGAGAAGTGCGAGTGGTTTGTTTACCATGTGCTTCAGTTCTGAAACATAAGAACACAGCCAGCAGCACAACGAAGAGCTGTCCTCGTAAGTTCACTCAGTTTGATACCAATGTTAAAATTTATTTGGTGTTAAAACAGTGCATTGTAGGCATACATCATGGTACCAGTCATTTAAATGTACATTTGATACAATATATACAGTTACATCCTCAGTTTCGGGGGGAAGACAAAAGGAGAATGGAGGATATTGAAACCAAAAAAGCCCACCTGAGCTTCTTTGGTTATGCCATGTGCTAGTTCTGCCTGGTCTCTATTCCTTGAGAGATTTTGATGGGGAGGGCTTTTCAGTGGAACGAATCGCGCTGTATTTGGACAGTGGTTACTCATGAGTGTGGTTATCTGCTTGCTAACATCTTGTATACAGCTGTTAATGTTTATGTTAGTGCCAGTTTATCTGCGGTAATCATATTCTTACGCAAGATGTAGGCAAGTGAATATTAACATTTCCTATGAAATACAGCATCTTTCAGCAGTAGCCCAAGGTATTACACTGTGGTGTCAGCATTGGGGAGAAACCCATCACCTCTTGTGGGACCTGACCTGAAGAGACTCCTGTCAGCAGATGAACAAGAGGAGCCAAAGTAGCTTACGTGGTGGGTCACCGAGCACCACGGGTTGCTGTAGCAGCGGCCTATAGAGCTCACTCGCTCATAGTGACTCTACAGTAAAATTGAGGAAGAATGTTTTACAGATGACCAGGGCTAGGACAAAGTATCTGCAACGTAGCCTTGATCCCTTTCTTAGTATACCATTTTCAGTATTTGATCTTTGAACTTTACCAAAAGCCTAGAGAAATTGAGGAAGTGTAGTTAGTGATACTGTGAGATTTCATTTTCTTTATATTTTTCTTCTGCTTCTTTAATAATGTGCTTGAATAAAAACATAGGACTTCTTTATCTAAAAAACCTTTTGATCAATTTATTTTTCTTAATAGTGCTGTGTGGAATAATCCAAGAGGATATAGAGTATTTCTGATGATTTGAAGGTAGACTGTTTCCATTGTGTATCAGGTCTGTCTTTCAAAAGTTCCCATAAGAAAGGCACAGTTTCTAGTAAGTCAGTATACAAGTATTGGCTGTTACTGTATTCTGCTAGCCGCTGTAGTAGCTGTTAAATAGCTTTTATACCATTGCATAGCCAGTAATTGTACATGACTACTTGAAAATAGAGATGGCAATTTCCAAATGGTTGAGGTTGTTTTTTCTTTCCTCAGACATTTGTTCAGAAATTAAGCCAGAATGACAGGAAGGTGGGGCATCTCAGTTTAAGCTAAATGAAGTCTGGGATGTTCTGGAGAACAGAGGGAGACATGGTGTCGGTACTGTGGAGTACGCTGTGGGCCTGAATCAGAGGTACCTGAGCGGATGAAAACCTATCAGTCATGCCAGCCCTGTGCTGGTTCCCACAGAGGCACTGGAGATTTTCTGCACCTGAATCAGAGCTTTCTAACCCAGGTGCATCCCCTTGGAAATGAGACCTGAAGTTAAGAGGTGGCACAGAGGAGGAACCTGTGCTGTACAAAGCTCCCCATCCCATCTTCTGCGCCTAGATTTCCCTCCACTTCTGATTCCTGTCCTGTGTTTGGTCCTTCACTTGTGCCTCATACACTGAAGTCCACTCCAGCATAGATCCTATGTTTCAGAGGTGCCTCCATCTATTTTCCAGTTCTCTGCTGCTCTTCCCGCTTCTTCCCCGCTTCCAACTCGAAGAGTCTGGTCAGTTCTGCTAGCCCTGTAGTTGCCATTTTAACAAGGAAGGGGATCTGAAAGCCCCTTGTGCTAGTAATTACATGCAATTTCTGTACCAGTTTAAGAATACAGCTTGTTCAGTGTTTGTCTTCAGTTGCAGAATATCAATAGAGATGGCTTTTTCCAAAAGTGGTATAAGCTGCGTATGGTATTTATGTTACGCAGTGAAGTATAGACTGCTACATATGCCTACTGAGTTGGAGCAGGGAAACCAGGGCCTGTTTCTCTGGTATGTACGTGTTGTGTATACATGCACTCCTTTCTCATGCACAAACATGTGCTTGAAGAAGCAGTCAAAGAGGAAAGATCCTTGTAGCTGTTTACAGAATCTAGCTAACACTCAAAAGTTGAAAAGTGCTTAAGTTGCCTGTCCGTGCTTATTTTCATCTTAAACTTATCTAAGTCTTTAATATTGTTTAATGCATAGAACGGATGGTGTTTATGTGATGAACAGCTATACCATGCTTTGAATAGTTTGCAGAGAAGATAGAATTCCCTATTTCTTCTTGGCATTGGTATGATATCATTATATTAATATGCTCCACAGTCACAAACGAATTTAATTTTTCAGGATCCTATGAGCAGAGAGGCATATTTATCCTAGTTCACAAATGGGCAGCTAAGGATCAGAGAGTAAGGATGCAAGTATCTATTATAAATTCTGGGAATTATGATTACACAGCTTGAGCCATTCCATCTTCCATTTCTCCTCTGACTTTGATACCTAGCACTCTTCCTGCAGCTGTATGAACCGAGCAGCTGCCTTTGCAATCAGTGCCAGTATTAGATACTGGCCTGTGCCTCCAGCACTTTTCCTTCAGCTGCATAGGCAGGCAGGCAGCTGCTTTTATGTATTAATATGTGGAGTTGGCATTGGTTATTAGGGCAGCTGCTCAGCTGTCCTTACAGCTGGAGGAAGGGTGTTTCCTGCTAGGAACAGCTCCTAAGAGTGGAGAGACTTCAAAACAAGGAGGGTATGGCCTGCTTTTTCATCTCTAAGCTATATTGCTTACGGCTGCGAAACTGTTTGATTTCATTAGGAAGTGTAAACAATTAATGGAAGTAATTGAGTACATTGAAGTTACCTACCATTTTTTTCTTCTGCGTTTTATGGGTTTAGACTGGTGACAAAGTCACTGTGTGACTTGATTATTTTTTTTTAAGCAGAAATGTTTTTATGGCTTAATTTTAACCAATTGAGTTGAAGTTTTGTACTGAAATTAAAGTCTTGTGACACACTATCTCTTTTAATTGTACAATTGGTGTTAGGATCTGTTCACAAAAGTGTTAACAGTTATTTGTGATTTTCATACACGCGGAGGTCAAATGGAAAGTAGTGCATGGCCATCCTTGCTTGTAGCACTTGGCCGTTTGTTCAGATTACTTCTGTGGGGTTTAAAGACTCAAACGGGTTTGAACCTGGAGCTTTTACTTCTGCCCTTATTTAGAGGAAAAGAATGAGAGCTTGCATTATGGTCTGTGCAGCCTTTGACAGATGAAAGCTCTACTCTGCTGTATTTCATCTGGTCATCAACAGCCAGTGGCAGCTTGGTTTTGGAAGGCCTTGTCCATATGAAACTTCCTCCTGTCAAATTCTCAAGTAACATAAGGCTTAGAAGAAAAGAAGAATGGGGATTAGGGAAAAGCCTGAAAGTGCTGTGTGTGACAAAGCCATGCCATCATCGGTAAATGACATAAAGCCCACCACTAAGCTACTTCAGACTTTGTGGACGGTGCTGAATGAAGTGGCAAAATTCTGCAGAGAGCAGCAAAGTGTTTCTTGAAAGAGGAAAGCAGCAGAGAGCAAGGTGATATTTAATATTCTGTTGCGAGCGGGCAAAGCAGGCTTCAATGGCGCAGTACTGTGCGCTACTTGAGTCTTTAGCAAGCTTTCATATAGGGCTAGTGGAATAAAGGAGGTGTTTGAGGAGTAAATAGGAAAGCATGAGAGGTTCTCGATATTGATGGGAGTGTGTTCCTCCATGTGATTGGGAGTACTACACACCATAAGCTGCTCTCGGAGCGTAAACAAACATCTCTTGGAAGAACGTGGCGTGCTTTCCTTTGATGTTGCTGAGAGGCTTTGGAGTATGCGTAAGAAGGAGTCTTCCTCTTTTTCACGCCCACCTCCTCACACCACGTAGTTAAAATTAGTTTCTGTTCTTTCCTATGATATTTGCAGTATGCAGAGTGAAAGTGTTTTCTTTTTTGGGGGAGGTGGGGAGGCTATAATGAAAATCTCTTCTCCCTTCAAAAGTCTTCAGACCAGAAGTTAAGTTTGTCCTATACTGTTTTTAGGTGACAATTCAAAGAAACATTGTTATTGAGCGTAATTTCTCCTTTGATGTACAAATGAGATTCTTTTGATGTGGAGCGGTTGTTCCCATAGCAAAGCAACTCTTCAATGCAGTCCATTATTAGCAAACAATTGTTAAATGTATACATCTGTTTATACTACGCAGGCAAAACTGATTGTGGTGCTACCTAAGCGAGCGTGCCTTATATGCTGTGTTTTATATCTCCTGTTACTTGTCGTCCTGAATTCTGTCAGGTTTTGAATGTTTGGAATTAAATTATCCCTTGTTTTCGTTGAGTCTGCTGCTTGTTTATTTTACTTTCTATATTGCAGGAATGTTTCAAGCATTTCTGGAAGTATGTTGCTGTTGGTATTTTTTATGAAGTTGTTATCCTGCCCTGCTTCTGGGCAAAACCTTGAATTTGACAGGGGTGGTCTTCTTTAAGGAGGTGCCTTGTGCTACTTGCTTGATAATCCACGTAGACTGAAGTAAGATAGTAAGTGTTTGGACACGCATAGAGATTTCATAGGTGCTTCTGCTGAGGATCTTTGAATGCATCAGCTTCTCTGAGCAATGATCACCTCCAGGCAACTCTCCATTATTTTCGGTACCCTTTAGTGTCTACTTGCTCTTCTCCCACACCAAAGGCAACTTGAGCGCTGACAGCAGAAACTCATGTCCTACAGCCCAGGGAAGGAGGATGGATAGTAGTCAGGAAGAAACAGTGATTTCTAGACGACTTCTTGTTTTATTTCTCCTGGACAGAAAAAGAATGATTTGCATTTCACAGTCCCTTGATCACTGTGCCAGTCATCAGTCTTATAATTAGAGAATCAAGTGTAATTTTTTGTGTTGGATAATAGACAGTTTGCACAGGGTGATTTCTGCTAGCGCTAAGAGTAACAGCTAGCAGTAGTGCTGATCTTCTTAGGGGAAGAAGAGAAAACTGAAAAGTGAACTGCCATTTAGAAAAAGTTAGACTCTTTTTTTTGCTATATGATATGGTTCCTATAGCAGTAAAACCAGGGATGCTGAATAAAACTTGATTGTATGCCTAAGGGACTGAATTGAGAATGTTGGAGAAACTTCATTTTCATCTTTAGCTTTTGAAAGCTTATTTTTGCCACCTTAACTTTCTTATAGCTTTCCTTCATGTCTTAAATACCAGAATTGACAAGGTATTAAAGGAAGTCTTGTATTTCATCATTTATTTTTTAATCATTACAATATGAAAATAATTTGTGCATGTATCCAAAACCTATTTCCAGTACAGAAAATGATTCAGTTGTATCTGTTGATCTTTGCTGGAGGAAGAACAGAAAAAGTTGGCTTGGTTTAGACAATTAGCTTAGACAATTAGCTTAGATATTAGGTAAACAAGTTCAACTTTTAGGATGGTGCAACTCTGAGAGGGCTTGCCTAGGGGCTGTTTAGAAAACCCTTTCCTTCATAGAAGTTTCTTAAAAACAAGTTAGATAAGTATCTCAGGAGTAACGTCCTTCAGTGTAAAAGGTAAGACTGGAAATCTCCTCACACCTTTTCATTTTTCTGATTTTGGTGAAGCATTTAAAAAGTGGCTGGTCATTAAAGAAGACTTGCTTTTGAGATGCTTTAAGGCAAGTACAGTAGAAAATCCATCTTTCCAATACAGTAGGTGCCAGTAAACACTTCAAAATTCCTGAAATAAATATTGCTGCATGTAACATACTGTCTTTTTTCCAAGGTTTTGTGTTCCCTTATAAGTGACCTGAATGGATGAGAAATACTCATAAATACAATCTCAAAGTAATCTGCTCAACTTCTTTTGTAAATGACCGTGAAATAATTAGGAGCGAGATGGGAAGCATTTGGCTGAGATACCGATACAACTATTATCCAGAATTGATTCTGCCACCTCAATTTCATTTTGTGCATTTTGTTAGCTCTCATTCCTTTCCATTTGCTAGATAATTGTTGGAAGAAGCTGAGGTGGTCAATCATGACCTTATCTCTAAAACAATTTACTAGACGGCTTTGCTAAACTGTAACTTGAGTAAATATATATTTTCTGGCTCACCATGAGCTTGCATTGTTTAACAAGAAGTAACCTTGTAATGTGTCTTCTCAACTGCTGGCCCTCTGATTTCCTATGTTTCTCATATATGCTATGAAGAAAAGTGTGTTTTGTTTTGGTTTTTTTTACTGAAGAATGAATATACTACTTACTGCTTTGGAGCTGGGGTTTTTTTCTGCTTAAGCTAGAAAATGTTAGAAAAAAATAAATGAAAAAACACAAACCTGTCAGCATCCAGTATCACCATCATATAGCAGTATTACACACACTGTTTATAGTTTAATTAAATTCTGTCATTGCTTGACTGCTTGCATGTGAACACATGCACAAACTAGTTGACTCCTGAAAGGGAAACTCTTTAAGAAGGTATCTTGTTATTGCTGAATGTATCAATTAGTCATTTCATAGAAGTTATTTAGGTATCAAAATCAGGAAATAAGTGTTGAAGATGCTGAAGAGTTACTAACTTAGAGTTATTTTTTTCTGTGACTTAATATGACAAACTCTAGCAGCTTGAGTTGCCACAGTCTCACTCCCCTATGTTGGAGAATGGCATCTTTAAGACTAATAGACTGCTACACTGAAAAATCTAACTATTTTTAGTCTTGTTGGGATGCAGTTTAGTTACCTGTGTTTGAAATCAAATTTCTAACCTGCATTTAATGCACAACCTGTGCAATTACTGCACAAAGCAGTTTGCTGTGAAACATTTCTTTTGCAACATCCGAGGCATGAACTCCAGTCTCTTCTCCAGTCCCTCCAGCAAAATTAATTTAGTTTCTTAAGTAAGGCTGAAACATTGGAATTATGCCTGATAAAGCCGGAAGAAAACCCCTGAAATAATTATTTGGAGCTAAACCTGTTCTCTATATCATGACATGACAAGAGTGTGAGGAATTAACTGTTCGCATAGGGAAGGGGAACCCTTGGACTTTCCAGAGCCACTTCACTATTGCTGTTGTAGCAGCGAGGTTATGGTAGCTGCTGTCTTACCGTTACCCAGCTCTGCAGGGCTGAGCCTGGCTGCTGGTCCCCCTCTGCCATGCCGAAATGCTGCTGCTGCGTCTCTTGCCCACAAAAATTGCTCTTGGGGCAGAGAATCCAATGCACAGACAAATCTAAGTCCCCTGCCAGGGATTTCCAAATCCCCTCTAACAGTAATTGCAG
The DNA here is from genome assembly GCA_009819775.1 of Phoenicopterus ruber ruber. Taxonomy (NCBI): domain Eukaryota; kingdom Metazoa; phylum Chordata; class Aves; order Phoenicopteriformes; family Phoenicopteridae; genus Phoenicopterus; species Phoenicopterus ruber. The sequence continues at coordinate 138,108,271 of CM020216.1, read as the reverse complement.
TGCTAGCTGAACTGTAAAACTTCTGTGGTTTCTTTCTGATTTTTACTGCAGTTGATGAAGCAAAGCCATCATTCTTGCATTTATTTGCTGTTTTATTGGGTGTTAAGTGTGGCATGTTGCTAAAATCCTATGTTAAATAAATTTGACTTTTTATATATTAAATTTTATGTATATTTATGTAAGTTTTATTTGTATATTATAAACAACGTCACTTTTCATATATTAAAATGATTCCTATGCAAAAAGTGGTATTTTAAGGTTTAGTTAATTACTCCTATTTTGTCATGTCATATTATTGGGATGATTTGATTTGATCAAATCTGTTCTGCCCATGGATGAAAGGCTAAACAAATTGCTGACTTATTGTAAAAGGAAAGTTAATTCAAGTATTTAAACATTTCCATTTAAGACTTTTTAATTACGGCATGGAAAAAATAGTGGCTTTTTAACTGACGTAATTTTCTTTGTGTGTTAGTTGTGCGCATCGGTCAGTACTGGTGTTGATTAACTTCACCTTAACCAGCGTGCTTTCTTCTAAGTTTCTTCTCATAGTTCACTTAACTTCGTAAGTGTGGTTAATGCTGAAATGGGACAGCGTGAGATGTGGCTAAGACGGGGGCCGAAAGGGTGCCAGTCCAATGTGCTGAAAGAACTTGGGAGATAGACAAGATGCTGAAATACTGTCAGCCTTACTGGAGTTAAATTTAAAGTTTCGGTCCATAAGTATTGCGGTATGGCGGTGGTAACAGTGCTGAACGTACGTGTCTCTGTGGAAGGCGCATGCTGTGTGTCCTGGTTGCAGGTTAAATTTCTGCAGGTGATAAATGGCTGAGCAGGTACTGAAGATTAGTCCTGTAACAACGTGAACTTGTACCTGCCTCCTGGTGCTCAACCACGCTCTGGGCTCTGTGGGTGTTTTATCACCCAGGTAATCTGAGTTTATTCCCAAGTATAAGAGCAACTGAATTTGACCTGGGTGACTGAATGCTTGGTTTTGCCTTGTATAGTCATTATTGTTACAACTAACACCATCGGCTTCAAGTGTTTTACTGCAGGCATAATCTTTTAAAATGCATAAGTAAATTCTTTCAGAGTTGAAATAATATTTTAATGGAATTGATACATTAATAGGCAAAATTGTTTATGTGTAGTTTTTTCCTTTTCCCTGTGTGAGAAAACTTTCAGAATGATTCTTTCCACCCCAAGAGTATTACAGATCGCTTGAACCGTCAATACTTCCCTTAAATCTTTTGTGGAGTACAATAAACCTCCCTGTCCTTTTTATAGAGAGAGTGGTAGAATTTCACCCCCCATTTAAAATGCAGATAATACATTGTTTGGAGAAGTTTGTTTGAAAAGGTAGGTTAAGCTGGAATGAGTCGTCACCTAGGCGCGCTCTGTGTGTGTGCATGTATCGGGAACTCGATACTGTGGGAAAGCTGCAAGGCGCCTTCTAAGGTGATGGAAAAGAAATACTGTACTACAATTAGTTTTACTCACAAACGAGAATAGGATTTTTTATTGTGATTAATTGCGTCTTACCGTACTCCACCAGAAGGTAAGGAATAGCGAGAGCTGAAATTCTTGAACAATAGAGAGAAAGAAAAGATTAAGAAGTAAAAGGTACGGAAGGAGTCTTGAGATCTTAGTTTTGCTAACAAATATAACCACAAGCTCCAACTTCTGAGATAGATGGAAGCGATAAGCAGGTCCCTTTGCAATGACCAAGCTTATTTGAACATTGATTGGGACAAAGCTGTTCTTTGTTTTATTAATATTACTGAATCTAGTACAAAGTTGGCATTTAAACCGAGGGCTGCTTTTACTGTAAGAGTAGTTTCTAACATTTCAGGTGCCCTTTTTATTCTAGACTTATAAATCATGAATTCTCCATTGTTTTTTATTTGCTTTAATGAAATCCCTCCAGTATGATGCAACTGCAAAGCCAGTTGTCTTTTATCCCATTCTCCATCAACTGGTTCCTCTTGATCTCATCAGTAGTGGACAGAGGGATGGAAGGGTCCCAAATCATTTTTATGGCCTTGTCTTCTGCAGTGAGTAGAAGCAGGCAGGGTCCACGTTGGCGTTATCTTCAGCCGCTTGCACTGGCCATCTCCCTTGTGCAGCTGCATTGAAAGCTGGGTCAGGGAGCTGATGCAGAAGAAAACTGCTCTTTTTTTGCTTTGATTAATCTTCAAATGGATCCAGTTCCTGCTCAGGTTGGCAGCCAGAGAGCTTGCCCTGTCGCAAGGATGGCATCAGGAGTGAGCAGGTGGGGGTGAAGGAAGAAGGCTCAGACTGCCCTTTCAGCAGCTCAGGTTTGTGCTGGGTATGACCAGGCAGTCCCAGCCTCATAGACTCCAACATCCCTGCTACATGCAGGGCAGAACAAAAATAAGAACTGCAAGTGAGTGCAACCTTCTCCTTCAGCTCTACTGAGATAATTCACCGCTGCAAAGCCAGTGCATACGCAGCCTCTACCACAGCGTTCTACAGTACAGTTCCGAGGAGTTTGAGGGTGGTAAGTTAAGCAGTTGAGGTTTTCAAGGCAGCTTGCGAAAAGAAAAAGAGAGTGAAAGGTTAAAAATGGAAAACAAAGGGGTACGTGATCTGGAGAAGTGTATGGAAGGGCGATGAGTGGATGTGCTGGGCTGTTTTGCAAGTATTTCCAAAACTACTCTGTTTCGTTCATGTGTGCCACCACTCTAACTCTGCAGTAATTCACTGGCAGGATGTATTTAGTTTACTACTCCTGAACAGCTTCAAAACCTATTAAATTACAAAACTCGTTCTTACTTGTCAGGTACTGAAGGTGAACATACCAAACATAGAATCATAGAATCATTTAGGTTGGAAAAGACTTTTAAGATCATTGAATCAAACCAAACATCCGATTTCAGTTTGCTGTAGAATGTTTTCCTATTTTTATAGAAAGTCAGAGTGCATTTTATAAGTGTTTCAAGTCTTTGGAGATCTTTAAATACCTTTTCAGTGGTTTTTAAGAATATAAGCATAAACGTTTGTTAGAATATTTTGCAGATAAAAGAAAAATGGCAGAGGGAGCTTGAATTCTGTTCCTGTGATTTCACAGATAATTTGGGGATACCTTCCGGAGCTGCGGTACAAATAAATTCTGATCGAACAAGTGAAGACCCTTGCAGATTTACTGCACACAAAGGAGAGGTATTTTCTTAAGCAGTGAGCAGTTTGGCAGTAGGGCTTGAAGATCAGGACTTGAAGGCACTACAAAGGAACTGCAGTGATGAATTAAGGAGATCGTGATACGTGGTTTGAGTATTTTTTGCATATTATCAAGGGTTGAGTGTAAAATGTACAGCAGTGATAGGTGACAGAGAGAAAATGAGACAGCTTCTAACAGCTTCCCTTTTTCACTCCAGTAATATAGGATATAGGCCAAGGTGCCTGGTCTTCTAGGAGCTGGTATGAGCATTAACGAGGAGGAAATGTTCTCACTGAATGCTTGTATCCTATGACACCAGCTAGAGAAACTTTTGGTGACTTTTTAAAAATCAAATAAATGCTGATAAGGAGAAAGGGGAGTAGCAAAGGAAGTCAGAGTGTCAGTTTAACTACCTAATGCTTGGAGGAAGATATGAAGAGTAGAAATGCAAGTGTTGCATTTATAAAGAAGAGTTACTGCTCTGAAAAAAAGTCCAGCAGATGAGAGATGTTACCTCCTTATTTTGTTCTAGCTGTTCTTCATTATTTTGGCTGGGAGGTTTTTTAGCCTCAATTCAGCAACCAGTTGTGCAGGCGTATTGCACAGCTATATGTGTAGTCCCACAGAAATCAGTAAGCTTGTCCATGTCAATGACATTCAGGTAGCATTAGACATGGGTCAATAAGACCTTCTGGAAATTGGAGCCCAGTGCAGAAATTTGCAATCAGTCCAGATTTGGCAAGGTCTGGGCTAAACAAGAGCTAAAAAATCTTTCTTGTCCTTAGCTGACTCTCTGCAAAAGCCACTTTCACCGTGCCCCTCAGAGCTCCTGATATTGGGAGTCTAGTGGAGCCATATCAGTTCTGGCGCCATAGAGAAGCAGTTTAAATCTGCATGGTTTGGTAGTCAAGATCTGCCCAGTAAAGGTGCTTGGACTGCTTCCGCACCCAGGGAGCCCTGCTAGAGCTGAACTCTGCGTGCCTGAATTCAGCCCTCTCTGCATTGAGCCTCCTAAAGTGGAAGTGCTGGACTGGTGTCTCCAAATCCAGAGTAAAATGGTGTGGACACCTCTCCCAGATGATGCAGCTGGTTTGTTCCCTTTTCTCACGGACAGGAGTTGCAGGAGCTCCTGTAACTCAGTTTCCTCTCTGCAGAAGGCACACAAAGGTAACTGCACACTGCGAGCCGCAAATGTCATACTCCTTGTCTGACGTGCAACGGGTATGTCAAGACCTGCCTGTTTTGCTCGAGCACATTCCCAGCAAGGTGAGTGTTTGAGAGGCTGATTGAAAGGCTGAGCTCTGTTGAGATTTACATCTCCTGGCTCCGTTTTCCCCCAAGGAAGGGGATGTAATTTCAGACCCTTGGTTAAAGAGTTATAAATATTTGGGGAAACAGATAAGTTGCTGCTAATTGATTCCCTGGGCCGCTTGTTCCCAGTTTTAGAAGTAATGCTGGCATTAAAGATGAGGCATGAAGCAGTCCGAGTTAATGGTCTCTGTCCGATGATTAGATTGCACCACACAGGTTGGGAAGGAGCAGCTGGAGAACGGGCAGGAAGAAAAGGAGGATATGGCATTAGTAAGCATAGATCCAGAAAAAGAACTTACAGTTTCTTCTGATTTTTGCATATAGCCAGGAACTTGAACATGTTTAAAACGTCACTGGGCCAGGTCAGTCCCACCACCAGAAAGTACCTTCTAAACTGGAGAAGAAAACAGCATTTTTCAATCCATCAGTAAAGAATCATTGAATTGTTTAAATAGCTGATTAAGTAGGTCTTATAAAAACAAAATATAAATCTCATCGGTAAGCAATGGTCTTTGCCCTCTCTGTAGAGGGTCTTTCTATAATCACTTGCTTCCATTGGGCTGGTTTTCATTGCTTTACAGCTTTAATTTCATGGTAGTGCAAGTTCCTGGTTCACATTCTCTTACGCTGCTCTCCAAGTGATTGACCCAATGTTCAGAAAGGCAGCAGTATTTGTACTTTTTTTTTTTTGTCTGATTTTTTTATTCCTCCTTTTTAAACTTCACTTTGTTCATAATCAAAACCCACGAATGCATCGGTCTTGTAGGAGACATTTTACTCTCTGTAGTTCAGCGTTTCGTGAATGAGATCTACATTACAGTCACAATAATTTGTGCTAAAGGGAAAAGTAGACCCAGAACCCTCAGATTATTTGATGAAAAGTAGATATATGTGTTTAATGCCTGAAGAAATCCTTTCTGGTAAAAATAAATCCAGGCTAAAACTAGTAATGTGGGAGAAACTTAACCCTTTTCGCTGGGCTTGGAGAAGTAGTTGATAACCGCTGCGGCTGTTTGACTCCCTTGTTCAGATTAAAAAATAAATTAAAGGAAGGAGGAAGGGAATGAAAGAGCATTTCCTTACCAGGCAGTCACACAAGCTATTGTCTGTGAGCTCCCCGCCCCCATCTCTTTCACACAGGCACACACACACACACACGCACACAAAAAGCCAGTTTTGTGTCCTTCTGAGCACACAGATGTTCCTCTTGGCATCCCTACAGTATGGATAGGTTTTTTTGCAGGCGCAGAATGTGAGGCTTCTTTGTTGGAGACAAAGTGTTGCCTGTGGTGGGAACTGCTGCAGTGATGGGAAAGTATCGTAATGTATTGTTGGATTACTGTGGTTTTTTCCCCAGTAGAGACAGTACATTAAAGTAGCTTTGTGGGTAGTGAATTGTTTGAGCCAAGCCTGGCTAATAACACTCTCTCCTTGGCAAGCAGTCATACAAGGTATGGTTGGCATAGTTTGGACGGTCACGGGGTTTGTCCCAGGCATGTGCAGCAGTTCTGCTGCGTTGAGTAGAAGTCTTACCAGCCGTATTTGGTGAGCTGACAAAAGCGGTCTGACTGTGAAGATAAAGCTGTCCTACTTTCAGCTCTTCATTTTTTAATTGTATGAAGATCTGATACGATACGTGCCATTTTCTAAATAATTTTTAGGACATCTATTCTGGATTTTCTATATAATGGTTCTAGGAAAACAGCTTAAAATTAGAAACTAACAGCATTAAGTGTTTGCCTGAGCTTTCATACCAAAAAGGAAATAGCCCTTTCAAATTGTTTGTTGTGCTACAGCCTGCCAGAGAACATGGTGATTCTTTGCGCACAGTTGATGGCGTTGCCAACCTAAAGCTCTGAATCCAGCTCTTCTGTTGTTGATGGTACCGAGCAAGGGAAACACAGATCTGTCAGCTGGGGTCTAGATTAAGTTCCTTTTGTCCATATCATGTTATTTTTGATCTCCATTCCTGAAACTTGCACAGATTGTGTCATGACTTTAACTCTTTTGGTTGGCAGTTTTATACCTCCATAATAAATACGTTCTGATGTGAAAGGTCTGCTTAGGTAGATCCAGTTGAAAGATTGCACAGTTTAAGATGGAGAAAATGAGGTATGGCTCCATTTCAAAATGGCTCAAGAAAGAGCTTGTAGATGAAAAATTCCATGAAGAAGCTGCTTGTAGGGAGAATTTGGAGGTGAGACTATGGAGGCGAAAGTTGTCCGACTCTCTATGATAACCATTAATTATTTTGTTTCTCAATTTGTTTCTCTAATGACAGAAGCTCTATTCCTTCCTTTTTACTGAGGTATTTTTATCTACCTCTAGTTTCCTCACTGTGGAGAAAGATGTAATGATTTAATTTTCTGTGGAGCTTTCATCTTTCCACATCTAGAAAAAAAAGAGCCACAGCCTCATTTGGTATGTGTTTTCTCAGTCCATGTTTGTGTGTCATGTTTAATGAGAACTTATGAGTGTTTTTCTGTCAACCAGAAGATGATAAAGAATGCATAAGCCAAACAAGTAGATCGGGAAGGTGGTGGTTCTCCTGGTACAATGTCATGGCAGTTGCTGCCGGTTCATCTCCAGGTATTCTCCACATACTGGATGCAGATCTACTGTCGTGAATACACCTGCTTTTTACTGTTCTTAAATGAGCTTTTTTTCAGCCCTGAGGCCTATTTCTTGTTTGTCTCTCCAGTTTCACTGAATTGCTTAGATTATACTTACTCTAAGCTTTTCCCCCTTCTTTCACTCCTCCTTTTAAAACTATAAGCATGCTCCTGTTTCTGTATCAGTGTCTCTTGCACAGAATTTCCTTCGGAAACTCTTCCTACCCTTCTGCTGCCTTTGGTTTCAGGAACCCAGGTCACGTTCTGCTGCCCTACCCAGCAGCCTGGTTTCTTTCCTAGCTTTCCCTGGAGGTCCCTCCTTGTCCACTTCCAACCTGCAACTGCCATTTTTGCCTGCATGTGTCTTTTGATATATCCAACTGTTCATTTCTTTATTGCCTCCAAAACTAAATTTTCTGACATTCCTTCTAAGTTCCTTTTGATAGTTATATTCAGTGATTGTCTGTATTTCCTTAACCTCAAGCATTATAGCATTAGGATAACCTTTGTAATTTCTATTATCTTAATAGTGTTTGGTAAGACCTTGTTTCATGCTATTTTGTATGCTTTTTTCCTCCCTTTAGTATTTCTAAAAGCTACCCTTAGCAGTATGAGCTCACTCCTGACATCATTGTGTGCAACAGGTCAGGAGCTTGCTAGGTGAGCTGTCTCGCTGTTAACTCCTTGCCTAGACCCACTGTGTTCTTCATGGATATTCTTCATACGTTTTTCTGTTCCGTTTCATGTGTTTTGTGAAACACATTTTTTAAAAATCTGAAACACACCTTTTGCAAAACTGTCCCTCTCCAGACTCCAGTTAAGATCTCTTAATATTAGCTGTTTTTAGCAGAAAGTGGAACCATCAAATGTTGGGTTTTCTCAAAGACAGGTGCATTGCATTCTGCAGAGAAGTGAGCCTTCCCCATGCTTCCCGCTCTTCCTTGCCAGTTCTTGAAAATTCAGCTGACAATGTCAAACCAGTTGTATTTTTAAGACGCCACTCCCCAGTAAGATTTTCGTGTTGTCTCTGAATAGGCTTTTATTAACTGTGAAAGCCATTTGAATGAATAATGCAAGTGTTAGCTTACAAAGAAATGTTCCTGACCAAATCTGAAAATGTCCCTTTTACAGGAGCACCATGACCTCTTTTTCACCAAAAAGTCTGTTCAGCATTAGTCAGTATTGTTCATTCATAATTTAAGTAGCTGAGATTGTTCTTGGGACATTCAGATTAAATGGACACTAACAAGGAATTGAAACTTAAAGAAGTATTACTTGACATACCTTAAAATGTTGGGTAATGTTCTCTGGTATTTAAATGCAGGCATATATTCTAGATTTGCACACTCAGTGATGCTTCAAGATGATTTGTGTGCACTGCAAATAGTAAGGTTTATAATCTGTTGTTACAGTGGTGTTTTTTCCCTGCAAGATCCCATTTTATCCTCTTTTAGCTTTGTCAGACCGTAGTGTTGATCCTGTCAGATATTTTTAGCTAAAATCTTTGATTACTTCTTCACTGAGTGTCTTGCAGTTGTCTGAGCAATCTGCATATGCTGCATCTTATAGACCAACTGTTACGTAAATGTGACTTGACTTTTGCCGCAGGTGAACAGCGAGAGTGACGGAGCAAGCCAGGGGGCAGATGTTACAGGCAGTGCTTTTGTGTAGGCACCAACAGCCAAAAGGAGAACTGGGGAAAGATATGGGAATAGGGAGGTTCAGGGAAGAGACTGCTACTTTACAGCAGTCCTTTGGGAAGGAGCAGTCCTCCCTCAGCCTTAGTTGACTGATAAAGAGGAACCATATGGTACCTCCAGCTCCTCTTGTCTTAGAGCTCCGTCCAGTTCCTCCTTTTCACTTAAGCCCACCAACTCTCACCAACTGAGTATTCTCCACAGACCTCATCTGCATTCTCCAAAGTTGTATTCCTCAACCTGCATCTCCTCCAGACCCCGCTCCCCCCTCCCAGTCTTTCTCTGAGACCCCAAACCATTAGTGCCCGGCCTTCCCCCATCTTTAGCACCTTTCCCATCTCTCCTATTGGATTCATGTGCAACTGAGAATTCAGGTATCTGCTTCAGCTATTCAGCAACTCCATTTTCTGTCTTGTCTGTATATGCCAGCCCTTACATTAACATGGTTACCAGCACTCACTGCTGCTGCATTAGCCGTTCTAGTCTACCCACCCATCTTCTGCATCCAGCTCTCCCAAGAGAAGAATAAATCCAATTTATAGCTATGATGGGGTTTAAAGACAAAGAAAGAGCATGGACAGTACTTACCATCAGCGCAGATGGGAGCATCAGAGCAGCGTTAGAAGACGTGTCTGCAAAAACCTGCTAACAGTATGTGAATTATTCTGGTTTGCTGAAGTTTTTCCTGTGTGACGGCTTCTCCAAGCTGTACAAAGCTTGAGGGTTGAGCACCAAGGCTGGGCAGGTTTTTAAATGCGTTGTCATTGTTCCCATAGCTAGTGTCATTACCCAGACAGTAAGGGGGAGAAACAGTCTGATTTGAATTTTGATAATAACCATCTCTGGGTTATCAAAACCTACTATTTTTTAATATCTTATAAGAGACCTGCCAGGATGGCTGGTGCAAGGGGACTGGAATCATCTGAGTGAGAAAACTGAGAAGCACTGCAAGAAAAAAAAAGACGACGGAACTTAGTTGGTACTGATGAAAGAAAAACCTGCAATGGGGTAAGAAACTGAAAGGAAAATGAGGTTGACTGGATACATGGGCTGGGACTAGGGTAAGTGAGGAGGCAGCAAGTAAGAGAGGACAAAAAAAAATGTCTAATAGTTTTTCCTAGGGTAGAAAAAGAAAACTGGAAATGCCTGGTCAGAGATCACAGGGAGACAGTGAGAGATCAGAGGAGGAGCTGTGATTAGGGAAACGGAGTAAGTGTAGAAAGAGGGTAAAATTTGAGACCATGTGTATTAAGAGGAACACTAGAACAGTATTGTGGAAACCATTTGAAATTTGGAGCGCTGAAGGTACTGTGTACATGAAAAGTATCTGACTGAGACAAGGTCCCAGCGTGGGAAAGAAGGGACAGGAACTAAGATAGAGATCACTTGTGGAAAGATGGATGGAATAATATGTGCTAGAGCATGCTTTGCATGAGTTTGTTGGGGTTTTTTTCACTTGGGTACCTTTTTCTTTCATCTTTTAAGCAGTTTGCCTGGCTTCTGGTGGCCATGAGCATGAAAGGCTATGGGGTTTTTTAATGTTTTGTAGTATAATTGGCTACATTTTTATATATATTTAAGTATATAATTATTTTTTAGCATTTTGTAAGTTACAAAGCAATATTTTAATCAAAATAGTTCATTGCATAGTTTAAAACAGCAGAAAAAATATAACAATTTGCACTAAAGACTCAGATTTCTTTTATTTGGTTCCTTTAGAGTGATATTTTCTCTGAAGTTAAAGAATATGTTTTATGTTATAGACTGAGAAAGCAACTGGCATAGATTACTGTATGATGACATAACTATATCTGATAGAAGTTCTTAGATGACAGGAGCCACCTATTGCAAGTTTCATTTGTCAAAGCTTACCTCACCGTGCCATAGAGAAAAGGTTATAGCATTCATCTTTGAAGGGATATGGAGTACATTTTTAAAACATAGATTATTCTGTGGATTCCTCCTCTAAAAAGAGAATGATCCTGTCCCAAAAGTTTTAGTGAATGCAAATGGATTCTTGTGGAGACTGTAGCAAAAATTACAGCAAGATTTTTTTTGGTCTGTTCTAGTAAATATTGTGTATCATAGATTCATAGAATAGTTTGGGTTGGAAGGGACCTTTAAAGGTCATCTAGTCCAACCCCCCTGCAATAAGCAGGGACATCCTCAACTAGATCAGATTGCTCAGAGCCCCGTCCAGCCTGACCTTGAATGTTTCCAGGGACGGGGCATCTACCACCTCTCTGGGCAACCTGTTCCAGTGCTTCACAACCCTCATTGTCCTATCACAGCAGGCCCTGCTAAGAAGTTTTTCCCCATCTTTCTTATAGGCCCCCTTTAAGTATGGAAAGGCTGTAATAAGGTCTCTTTGGAGCCTTCTCTTCTCCAGGCTGAACAACCCCAACTGTCTCAGCCTTTCCTCATAGGAGAGGTGCTCCAGCCCTCTGATCATTTTTGTGGCCCTCCTCTGGACCCGCTCCAACAGATCCATGTCTTTCCTGTGCTGAGGGCTCCAGAGCTGGACACAGTACTCCAGGTGTACTTTGGTTTTTATCTGAATTGAAGGCAAGCATGTTACTTTTTAGAAGTTTTTCACAACTAAGAAGTTCTACTGAAAGTCTAAATGTCCATGCTGAGTGGAACAGAATTAGATAGAAATATTTGGCACCTTTAGCTGTAATTTTTTTGCTGTTGTAGAAACAAATGCCATTGATTATTGATATCATTGTAATAGCAGAGCTTGATGGTTTCTTCACAGTGGTTTGCTCGCGGCTTTCCATGACAGTCATAAAACAATTCTTGTCAGGCTTTGCATTTACCTTCTTTTAGCTACAGGAATGAAAACTTCCATGTTTCATTCACCTACATCTATCTGTGCCACTTTCAGTCAGCTGCCAGTCATCTCAAAAGCCAACAGTGGAGACACAGGGAAGGGTGACAACGTCCCTGAAATTGGGTCCCACAGAATGAAGATGCCAGGGCTTGACCAATATATTACGGTTTTGGGCAGCTCCATAAGCATAACTGGAGGTAATATTTTACCCCCTAATGATGGGGTGACCCCCAAATTCTGCTGCTCTTAGCAGTGTGTTTGGTAGTTATCTTCCCACCAAGTGTCAGTACATGCAGTGACGTTAGTGTGTGTGCTTGCTTCTGTAAGCTCCACTTGGCCAGGGCAATATTCAAGTGCTTCAGGGTGTTTTTCACATCAGGATCTAGCTAATATCCCCAAACTCTTTCTGGTATTCATTTCAAATTTCTGCTTTAGCAGTGGTCAGAGTAAAGTGGGGTTTGGCTTTGGACTTCCTCAGGTGCATAAAGCACCTGTTGGTTTTAATGATGCTTTCTGTAGGCTCTACTTACACACTGTTGTTCCAAAACACAAGGTGACAATGACTGTTGTTTAAGCTGATGATTTCACACAGGCTTACAGCATTCTGCTAGACGCTTCCAAGAATGTAAGAGGTTTTTATCTGCTTTTATCTAGCAGAGTGTCTAGATCTCTGCTTGTATCTAGCAGAATATGGCCTTTTTCCTTACAAAAGGATGGCTTTGACACAAGGAGCAAAAATATTCTGAAAAATGATTAAGCAGGTGTCACAAACGGTAAATGTTCAGAAGAAATGAGAGCATGTTTGCTTGCTTAGTTCATGGAAAGAGGAAAACAGATTGAGTAGGAAATGAATACAGCTGAAGTGGGAATGGGTTGATGAGTCATGAGAAGAAAGATTGCATTTTCTGGTGGAATATAACCAGCAACCTTGGAGCATTTTTTTGTGAAGTGTTTGATTGCAAAGAACAGAGATGCTTTGAAAATCCTATTTTGAGCATCCATCCTTCATTTGAGTGACTGGGTGCTGTGATAATAAATAATGGATGAATAAAATTTAAGCCAAAAGGGACCTTCAGGTCATCTCTCAGGACTTCACTGTATCACGAGACATGACATTTCAGCAGGTTATCCTGAACTGAACTAACGCATCTATTTTGACATCTCTTCAGTTGAAGCCATCAGTGGCTGAAAAGTCTGAGTGCTTGGAGTTTTTTTGTAGTGATTCATCAGTATTTTTGGCAAAATTGTGATTCTCATTTGCATTTGTTGGACTTCACTTTCCTGCCGTTACATGCTTTTCCCAGATAGATTTAAGCACCTTTTAATACCAGTATTTTCTTTCTGTAAAGGCATAGACAGCTCAGTCTTTTTAATAACTTAACAGATCAAGATCTTTACATGGTTATTCAGTTTTATGCATGTTCTTTGGCCTCTTTTTAATAGCCTTTAAAGAAAGGTAGGCAGCAGGTTACTACACACTCTCCTAGTATGTCTCTTGCCATCCCATGTTCTGCTCTGTGCAGAATTCACGGTACCTTCCTACTGCCACTTTCTGCGGTCTTGCTTGTATGTACAAAGCTAGGATTTGGTCTTTTTGCCCCAGCATTGCCTAGGAGCTCATACTGAAAGGGGTGTGGGTGTGTTATGACTGCGATACCAAGCTGCTGGAAGCAGGATCGCCGTCCCCCTGTTGCTAGATGTGCAATGCGTACCTCACTGGAAAAAGCCACTTTAGCAAGATGTAGATTGCTGCGTAGAACTACGCAGCCTTCAACTTGACAGCAACCTGCTAATCTCTGTCTCATCCCTATTTCTTCTGAACAAGAATTGTATGTATACTGGCAATGAGTGAGGGGTGCTGGAAAGTGGTGTGCTCTTGCTGAGCACCTGCTCTGTGGGACATCAAAGGGTGACCTCTACAAAAATCATATAGATCTGTGCTACGGTAGCTGCTTAAGCAAGCTATGTGGCCTCCCTTTGCTGATGAAGTTGGGACCAATGTGGGCTCGGGCAGCATCTGTGACTGCTTCAAACCATTTTTGAGAAACAAGATGAATTGTTCTGGACGCAGCTTCGTCCCGCCCCAGCTGCACCGCTTTGCTGCTGGCTGGGTCAGGCAGAGGTGGGCTTGCTTCTGGGGTTGCATTGTGGTTTCAGCATTACTAGGGAGGAGCTGCAGGGTGATTTTGAGTGGATTTTGAATGGTGGTGAGAATGGTGAACAAAAAATCTGGAGAAAAAGTGGTAGTCAAATTTACTTCATTACCCTTTTTTGTTGTATTTTTTTCTGAGGTTGATAATGTGATGTCTTCCACATAATGAAAAAGGAAATGAAACTATTAAGAATCTTAAACTGTTCTGTACTATACTCTGTTAAGGCACTGAAACAAAACCTTGTGAATAATAGATCTGAAAAACACACTTTGAAATTCTCACAGCACAAAAATGAAAGACATCAAGACTTCTCATGGCATTCTCTGAGAGTGCCATGGCTCAACTCTAACCCTGTCTTTGGAGTGTTTTGTATTAATATATTGTGTATGGGAGATAATCCAGGGATTCCTTTTATTGCATTTTTTGAAAGCCATCACTAGAATGTATTGGGAGACGTTAAAAAATAATGATGCAAAAAAAATGTAAACAATTCAAATTAAATTCTCTAAATGACGCCCTTGGTATAGGAATTAAAACCCAGGTTTAATAGTTGCTCTCCTACTCCATTCAGAAATGCGTGTTTATGAGGGGTGGGACAGATGGCATGGAGGAATGAACGATGGATGAGAGTGGTCATAGCCAGCCCTAGCTAGTTTATTCAGCTTTGCATTGCACAGGTTGTCATTCCAAAAGGAAGCAATGGAGACTAAAAACGAGTGGCGAAATAGAGGGAATATAAGCTAAAATACATTTGTCTCAAAATAGCAGTCCTGTGTTTTTATAGTATGGAACAGAGGGTATCTGTGAATGCCTTTTTAAATTGGGAAATACTAGCCAAGACCTGGTGAGGCTCAACCATTTCTGTAATAGCGTTGTTATTTTTGTAGCACTGTTTCCAAGAATAGAAGGGTTGTTGCTTTAAATTTTAAACTAATAACTTGAGTAGTTTTAATAGAAAAAGGACTACTTGCTAATTTGTGATCACATGCAGTTTTAAATACTGGATAGTTTAACAAAATGCTTTAATGTCTACACCTATAATTTAGAGTTTGAATAAAATTCTTGATGCCATGTAGTAATGAGGATGCTTCCTCTCCGTGTGAAATTGCACACCTGCAAAACTACTGTCCCATTTTCTTGGTAGCAAATGGTATAATTAGGATCAAAAAAAAGTTTTTAGTTATAGCCTCCTTGTTTTTACATGCTCATTGCTTTCCAAGTTAACTCCCTTTGTAAACCTTTTGCTGTAGCCTGAAATGACTTTTAAATTAAAAAAAGAATATTTCCTCCCCAGCTTTCTTGAAAGCTAGCAAGAGCTGAAATACGTCATTCCATATCCTCTCTCTCCAATTTTATTATGTAAAAATATTGGGGGGGGGGGGGGGGGGGGGGGGTGGGCATGTGTGTTTATACATATGTTTTAAAGGGACATAGTAAAATGACTTTTTAAAAATTACAAGTTGAAAATGTTGACTGAAGAGTTTTTGGGATTTTGGGCTGTTTCCTTTAATTTATCATCAAGCTTTTGAGACACTTCAAGTTTCAGTGCAAAAGTGAAAGGATTAGGATAGGGACCAAACTGCAGTGGAAGGGATAGTGTCAGTCAGAAGGAAGCTTCCAACTTGCGTAAGTTTGGAATTCCATGCTGTGCTATTTATGTATGTTCAGCAAAGACAAGACCTACTTTACATAAGCTGAGACATAGCAGTTTGATATTTGCATGTAAAGATAAAGCACCCTACTTTTAATGAGAAGAGATAAACTTTAATTTTTGTATATGCTTTTAAAGTTTATTTAAGCAGCATTAGCAAACCTGTATGCTTTCTCCGTGCTCTTACCTACTGTATTCCATTGGTGATTCATGGTTGTACAGACTTATGGTTCAAATAAGAAAAAGGATTTTCTTCTTGCTTCTTCTCGAATTCTTTTCCATGACAGTCCAAGATTTACAAAGAGCACTGAAGCAATTATTTGGGTTGCCTCCAACTTAACTTCGACTTAAAGTCGTCTTCTGGAAGTGGATGTTTGAGGAAAGGTGTGCCTATACCCAGCACTTTGCCCGCTCCAAAAGAGATGGAGAGAAGCCTGCGAGTACTTCTTCAAACTAGAGAAAGCTTTTCGGAGCCCACTGATCCTTGGCTGAAGTTCAGGCAAAGGTTTCTGGTGGGTGCTTCAGTGGGTGCTCTACCAACACTGGCCTGAGACAGGATCACGGCTCGGCAGCAGCGGCCAGTGGATTCCCACCTCTAAAGCTGGGTGTGAGGTGGAGTCCTTCCATGCAAAACTGGTGTTCCCAAAGGGTTAAAATTGGTAGCTCTTGCAAATAAATTCTATAGAAGTGGAGAAAGCTTTGACTCTACTTGCAGAAAAATGTTTTAAAGTTCTGTAGAACATTCCTATACCTTCACTTATGTATGCAACCAAACTACCTTTGTCTACTTCAAAGTGAATTTAATACTCTTACCTGGCAAAAGGAAGTGGCAGGAGGAAAACACGTACATCCTCAACAAACACACTGCTTGGGGGTTGGGTGAAGGTTCATGGTTCCTGCTGATGGTCATGAGATAGGATGATCTTGACTACCAGCATTGTTACTTAAAAATAAAGCAAGTCCTTTTGCAAAATGGAGTAGATGATTTCTTTCCTTTTACGCGGGTATCTTGTGTCTCCTAGGACACCATTCCTGAAAATAATAAAATGCCTGCTTTGTTTCTGAGTCCTGCTTCAAGCTTCTGCTTTAACCGTAGGATAGTTTTATCTGTTTTAAGGATAAATAGCTTCGTGGATAGAAGATGCTTACTACGCATAGAGCAACCTATCATTTCCTCTTGCTCTGAATGTGGTGGATAGACCACCACTGCAAGTTGTGTTCCTGTTTCTGCTTTTTCTACATCTTCCACTTCTCGTTTATTCTGAAGTGTTTTAGCTGTAGGGAACATCTGTCACAAACCCAAATGTTTATATTCATACAAATTGGCAGTCGTGTCAGCTCCTCAAAGTGATGTTCTTCAGGATCTCTTTGTAAGCAGATGTGCTGTGACTGGAAAACCTTCTTTAATAATTGACTTAAGTACAGTTAAAGTGTCTGGAATCTGTTTGAGTTACTGAAGCAGCATTCAAGATTGTGGTGCTTTTTATGAAAATACAATCGCTTAGATTTTGCATTACAAATATATGCTAAAGTCGTGTCTGGAAATTTGAGCAAAGTTCTCTGCAGACTATACAATGAACAATATCTTCGTAATGCTAAAATGGGGGGAGTCATGCTTAAGATTATTGATTTATTATTAAATTAGATGTATTAATCATGAGAAGCACAGTTTCCTCACAGATTTTCCTCATGGACTTTCCTGGTTCCAAATAGCACTTTTAAAGGTTTGATTAGAAAAAATTAGTTTCATCTATTCACTTGCAAAACACTTAGCACTGTAGCCTAGCAACCAGCCCAAAAGGAGCTGTTGCATGATGAAAGTAATATTTTGTCTTTCAGTTACAAAGATGGAACTCAATATCTTTGCTACTCCGCGCTGTCGAATAGGGAGAGGACTTCTAATTCAATATAAACCTTGTTCAGTTCGATCTTCTGTGGAGAAGTGTTGGACTCTGAAGCCAGTTCACAATAGTGTCCTGCTTTCTGTTATTGGTGAGCTGCTTCTCCTCCAGGAGAAAGGAGACAAGAAAAAGGCAGAGGGATTGCTGGTCTTTAAAATCTGTTACAGAACCACTAGTTGTAGTATTAAGTTTTTTAGGTTAAAAGCCTGCCCTTCATCTTTTTAAAAGCAGCACAGAATGTTCTAGTTCACAGATCTGAGTTTAGTGTCACTCAAACTTTGTTTTATGCAGTCTTTACTTTTCAGTGACTTCTTCCTCTTCTGTGGCTCTACTCTCTATAGTGTTTCCTTCATTTCTACACTATTTGCCCTCCGTGTTTTCAGTGCTTTCTTGTCACCTGCTTTACCATTTACCCTCTTTCGTATCTTCCCAAACCTTGTTTTTTCTCATCATAAGGTGTCAGCTCCCTCTTTTCTGTTTCCATAGACCATTTCTCCCTCTCAGATATCCTTCTCTCCCTTTTCTTTTGCCTTCTCTAGAAGATCAATTTCTCTCCCTCCTTTTTTTTTTTTTTTTTTAATTTATCTTTTCTCATGCCCCTTCCACTCCTCACACTCATTGATAAAAGCAGAAAAGTCTGATAATTTATGCCAAACATCGTGTTAGGGATCAGGATAACTTTATGGTTGGATGCTAAGGCAACCCATCTAGCCTGCAGCTGTCAGTAAGGCAAAGGTTGGGTTCACACTACAGAATTTTCTGTAGATTTCTCACATATACCCAAATGGCTATAATTACTCGTCAGTTGGCATCTGCATTTAAGGTTCAGCTGTTGGCTGCTGGAAGGAGTGAGGAGCTTTCCTCTTCATTCCCCTTCTTATCTCAAAACATCCTGACTTCTTTGGAGAGCTTTCTCTTTTAAATAAGTGTAACAAATCCTGGAAAATACCACCTGTTTTTAAGATCTTATCCATGGTCTTATCGATGATCTTTTAATTTTGTTTTTCTCTTGTCTTATTCCTCTGAAATGCTGCACGTTAGCTTTCATGAATTACTGTCATCAGTTGTGAAACTCTTCTGTTTTGAAATGCAAATATTTTGCATAGAAAGGGGCAGAATTGATCTTTTCCAGCTGTTCAGGTAACAACCTCACCTAAGGTGTTCTCTGTCTTTGGTAGCTGTGCTGTACTCTTCACTGCAACAGCATTTACTGGCATTTTGGGCAGATGAAGGACTTCAGTTTCATGTTTTTAAGAAGGTGCGCAGTATTTCCACTGTGTTGTTTCATGCAGATCATCACAGGCTTCATTGGGCCGAGTGTTGGCAGAAACCTTTCTCACCGAAGTACCCAATGTAGCTATTTGTTCGGAGTGGAGGTATCAAATGGTCTTCCTTTGCTGTTTGTAACATAACCGAGTACATTTACCAGGATTAACCAAGAGCCTTAATGTAAGCTAGAAATGGCAGAAATTAATGTAGGATAGAATTGGCAGAAAATGGAAGATATGCAAATCCAGCATCTTTTCTTAAGATGTTTAGTTTTCCAAAAGGATCTTGATTTGATGTGCCAAAGAAAGTTGAAGCCTGGTTCAGTTTTGCTCCATGCTAGCAAACAGTTGTCAGAGACTGAAGATTGTCTGCCCAGGCTGAAGGGGAAAACGAGCAAGGTGGAAATGCATTCAACCAGACTTCCCTGTTACGTTTTCTCCAGTCTGTAACTGGAGAATGTTTCAAACTTCCTTCTGCTTTTGCTCAAGGTGGTCAAGCTTGAGGCATCTTCAGCTCTTTATGCTTTGACTAGAAAAAAAAATGGGTATGGGTTGAACTTTCAAAAGAGGAATAATTCTCAGTTTTATTGCCGGACTTTGATCAGTAGCTCTCCAGGTGCATTATAAAAGATGCTAGTATTTCAAAAATCCTTGCTAATTTGGCGTGGCCGTCTTGACACAGGGTCTGTTTTTAAAACATGTTTAACACTGGCATCTTCTGACTTAAAAGGAAAAAGAAAGAAAAAAAAGAGCATAAAACAATAAAACCCAACCCCGTAGGCAGAATGTTTCATTACAATAGTTGTGGGGTTTCTTTTTAATTATACGTAGTAAAAAACTTGCAGATGATACCCACTCTTTGGAGGAGGGGATAAGACAAGAAAAGTTCCCTTGCCCGAGGCCCAGAGTTGGAAATATAAACCATAGTTAGCTGGCATTATACTTTTTTGATAATAGCAATGTCACCAGTGATCTAATGATGACTTGTCCTCCCCTTTAATGACACGTTGTCCTGCAGATGATTGTGTGCATGATAGCAGATGATGCAGTAAAATATTTTGATGGAAGACACAAACAGTTTCCTATATAATAAACTGTTTTTCTGTAGAGCCTGCATTCCCTCAGCGGGATCTGGTGGTGTCTGCCCTTCCATGGGCAGGATTGTATCAACAGAGACTGGCTCCGTGGGGTTACGGAGTATGTCCCAGCCGTTTTAGTGCTGATGCATCACAACAGTGTTGGACTCCCATTGCAGCATGTTGTTTTCTATGGGGCTGCTACTTCAGTCTGCAGGCAGGAGAGCAGCCTCAGGAGATGCAAGACCGTCGCATAACAAAACTTACCTTCTTCCCCTTCTCCCCTTTTCTTCACAGAAAATACCAGAGAGGAACCCGAGTACGCCTGAGACTGCTCGATCTTGAACTCACGTCTAGGTTCTTGGGTGCAACAACTGATACAACTTTGCTGGAAGCTGATGCAGTGCTTTTAGGGCTCGTGGAAAGCAAGCAAACAAAGCAAAAGGAGTAAATGTCATGTAAATAAATGCACTTTGTGCTCTAGAGCAAAGTATACAAATGAAATGTTACCTCAGGAAATAAATGAAAAGTTTCTCTCTACTTGGTTATGTAAATAATGAGATCAATAAAAGACAATAAGCACATCGTACCTGATTCTTGCTCCTTTTTATTCACTCATCTTTCTAGCTCTTTGCCTTTAGATTTAAATGTGAAGGATTAACTGAGCTTCTGTAGGTAATATTAGTTGAACGTTTGCGTATTCTTGTATAAAGAATTCCAGATTTTGTCTTCCCATCCCAAAGGGATGTTGATCTAAGACATTGTACTTCCATGGAGGAAGTCCAAAGCTGACTGTGGTGCTCCTTCCAGTATGATATTTCATACAGAACAATGTCAAGGTTCCTGATTTCCAAGTTGCAGTGCAGAATGTTTACTGCAGATACTGGTTTTAATCTCGGTTACAATTCATCATGCTTTTATCTCCATCTGTGTGAAGAACTAGAGGTTGTTCTTTGCTTTAATTGGAGCTCTCATTTTCAGTGCACGTTAGTAAGTTTTCTCTGGTTGTTCATATAAAGGAAAAGAAGCTGTTTCAATGTAATAGGCCAAGGTCTTGGGTTTCTGTAAGTATATTTAAGATAAATATAATGAGTATTTGAATGCACAACTGACGAATCATGCTATAGTGTTTGCAGTATCTTTCTGGAGCATTTGCTATCAGAGAGCATTTATTTTGATTTCTGGTATATCCAGGTCTGAATTCTGCACAGTCATTTGCAGTCTGCATTGTGCCTAGCAGGTGTGCTGAGGGCAAGTGAAATTTGCCATTTATACCACTGAATTATAAAAGAAAGCCTGTTTAATCTTAAAATATTTTTCCCAAATGTTGGAATAAAATGCGATTTGTTAAGGGGGTATGCCTTGTTTGTCTGCAGTGACTGTCCAGTGACAATGTGTTTCTCGCTATATGTACTAATTGAGCAAAATGCACAGTGGCTTAAGCGTATATTACTCAAACCCGCAGACACCTCCTCTTCCTGCTGGAGCAGGCCACGCGAGCAGGGATGGAGCCACTGAAGGATGGTATCGCTCCTTCTGCCTCTCGTGACTGAGTATATTGGTATTTCAGTCACGTGAGGGAAGAGGAGCTATAAGGGATCCCTCAACAAGCAGGGTACCAGGGAGCCAGCTCCGGGCTGCCACAGCTCACGCCCCCCTCTCCTTGCCTCCATCTGAGGGATACTTGGATAAGGTGGCGTCAGAGAGCAGAAACGGAGCGCGGTGCTGTTAGATTGCAGCTGGCCTGTGGGTCGGGTTGCCACCCAAACTCTGCGAGTTTGGTCCAACAGAATTCATTTAGAACAGGATACAAAAGCTTTAATCTGTTTAGGGGTCTTTTCCAAAAACATTGTCATTTCTCTTTTAAAGGTTGTTGCCTTTTATTCCTTTGTTTGAAAGCACATAGAAAGAAAAGCGAAAGGAAAGCTGAAGTGCCTTTTTACCTGCAACCACAGCCCTGTGACACAGTGGTTTGATTCTTTCTTACTCCTCTGCCCGAAAGAAAAACTTGACAAAAGAAACAAAAGAAAACTCCTTTCCTACCTTTGCCCTTTTGTAACACTGGGAAGAGAGGTATAGTGCAGGCATCAGCTGCTACGGGTAGTCTCCAGACTACAGCTCATGCATGATCGGTCAAGGAGAATATTTTTCATGTAAGGTATTTATTTGCCTAAAATACTAGGAGGAATCACATGGAAAATGCATGATCATTCTGAAGGGAATAGGCATGTTTTAGCTGATCCTTTTATAGTTTTGCAAACAAGTTTTGTTTCTGAAATCAGTGAGGATCCAAGCAAGAGAGAGGAAGCAAGCGTTGTGAGCTTATTTTATTGCTTTCGTTTGCTCATTCATCTCAGTGATCTGGGGAGTTTGAACATGAATTTCATTGGGTGTTAGCCTCGAGGTAAAGAGTTATCCTAGCACTGAAGCAGGAAAAGAAGGCCTTTTTAAGAAGCCAGAAGGGATTTAAAGTATCAAAGCGAAATCCTGTCTGTTGAACGTAACTCATCCTACACGCTTGATCAACCTTAAGTAAGAGTGATTTGGGAGGAAATGTATGTGTTAACGTTTTGGGGGCAGGCTAAGAGTTATTTCACAGTAGGGTATCAAACACTGATTTTATCATATCTTCCTCTGGATAACCTTTAGAGAAGTGGCTTTTAAAGACTGTAGCGGTTGCTATTTGAAATCCGGGTTAGTGTTTTATTTGGAAACCCACAGGTTCACATAAACCGACCCAGTCTTACAAATCGTGTGGATGAACCTTGACTGGCTTCGGGCTGCGGCTAGCCGTTGTGGCCTTCGGAGAACCAGTCGTTCTCCCAGCTCATCTTCGGCGACCTTCAAGGCAGTTGTTTATTGGACTTCTAAACTGTTCAGACAGGAGCTGTCCCATGGAGGAGCCTCCATTTGGGGCAGCCCGTGCCCATCGCACATTGCCTCAATTCTGTAGAACCCCCAAATGAAGAATTACGATGACAGAGCAGGGAATTCAGAAATGTCTTTGTGGTGGGCTGTTGGTATTGTGTTTCATGTTTGTAATACCTGTATATGCCACGAGTATGTGTAGACTACATGTCTTTAATGCAATGTAAGGAACCACCAATGTTGTTCGTTACTGAACAACTACAGTGGCACAATTGCACGGCCTTGCGTCTACAACACTATTCTCATTTTCGACTCAAATCTTTTATCAGAGTAGAAATGGATAATGCAAACAGGTATCGCTAGTGCCATCCGTACAGAAGGACAACAAATGCAGACCCTTTTCTGCTAGTTGCCACCTATCCCCAGGAGTTCCCTCTTTCTTCATGGCCACATGCTTTTTTGCTCCTTCTCTTTGCATTTTCTGCTGCCACACGCACACAAGCGTATGCACAACTCATTCTTCTTGAACAATGCACGGTGAGGTTTCCTCGTCCACATAGCTCAGATTCCCGAGTGGCCTTGCACGTGCCTCGGCTTGGGCGGTTGCATGCGTCTGACTGTTTGGAGATCACTCTTATGTCATGTTTGAGGATAGTAATTTCTACTAACATAAAGGAAGGGTAAAGCCACCCCAGCAGCTCCTGTGGCATTGTGCCTGGCCCGCACCGCCGCCTGGAATACTCGTATCACTTAAGTATACTACATGTCTTACTAATATCCATCATTTACCAGCAGTCCTGGCTAACTGGGGAGGTCCCAGTTGACTGGAGGCTGGCAAATGTGACGCCCATCTACAAGAAGGGCCGGAAGGAGGATCTGGGGAACTACAGGCCTGTCAGCCTGACCTCGGTGCCCGGGAAGGTTATGGAGCAGATCATCTTGAGTGCCATCATGCGGCACATACGGGACAACCGGGTGATCGGGCCCAGTCAGCACAGGTTTATGAAAGGCAGGTCCTGCCTGACCAACCTGATCTCCTTCTACGACATGGTGACCCGCTTAGTGGATGAGGGAAAGGCTGTGGACGTTGTGTACCTGGACTTTAGTAAAGCCTTTGACACCGTCTCCCACAGCATTCTCTTGGAGAAACTGGCTACCCATGGCTTGGATGGGCATACTCTGCGCTGGGTAGGAAACTGGCTGGATGGCCGGGCCCAAAGAGTTGTGGTGAATGGAGTTAAATCCGGTTGGCGGCCGGTCACAAGTGGCGTTCCCCAGGGCTCAGTACTGGGGCCAGTTCTGTTCAATATCTTTATCAATGATCTGGACGAGGGGATCGAGTGCACCCTCAGTAAGTTTGCAGATGACACCAAGTTGGGAGGGAGTGTTGATCTGCTGGAGGGCAGGCAGGCGCTACAGCGGGACCTGGACAGGCTGGATCGATGGGCCGAGGCCAATTGTATGAGGTTCAACAAGGCCAAGTGCCGGGTCCTGCACCTGGGACACAGCAACCCCAGGCAACGCTACAGGCTTGGGGGGGAGTGGCTGGAAAGCTGCCCGGCGGAAAAGGACCTGGGGGTGTTGGTTGACGGCCGGCTGAATATGAGCCAGCAGTGTGCCCAGGTGGCCAAGAAGGCCAACGGCATCCTGGCCTGTATCAGAACTAGTGTGGCCAGCAGGAGTAGGGAGGTGATTGTCCCCCTGTACTCGGCCCTGGTGAGGCCGCACCTCGAGTACTGTGTTCAGTTTTGGGCCCCTCACTACAAGAAAGACATTGAGGTGCTGGAGCGTGTCCAAAGAAGGGCAACGAGGCTGGTGAAGGGTCTGGAACACAAGTCCTATGAGGAGCGGCTGAGGGAACTGGGGATGTTTAGTCTGGAGAAAAGGAGGCTGAGGGGAGACCTTCTTGCTCTCTACAACTACCTGAAAGGAGGATGTAGAGAGATGGGGGTCGGACTCTTCCCCCTAGTAACAGACGACAGAACAAGAGGAAATGGCCTCAAGTTGCGCCAGGGGAGGTTTAGATTGGACATTCGTAAAAATTTCTTCACCAAAAGGGTTGTCGGGCACTGGAACAGGCTGCCCAGGGAGGTGGTGGAGTCCCCATCTCTGGGGGTATTCAAAAGGCGTTTAGATGAGGCCCTAAGGGATATGATTTAGTGGGGGACTTGGTAGTGATAGGTTGATGGTTGGACCTGATGATCTCGGAGGTCTCTTCCAACCAGAACAATTCTATGATTCTATGATTCTAATATTAACCAAATGAATGCTACTGATGCAGCAAACTGAGGCGTTAAGATCGTGTAGCTGTAAGTGTAGATCCATCGTTTTGCTGAGAATCCTGAGGCCAGTATAAGCTGAGTTCTACAACTATGTTCATCTGACTGCTAAAATCAGGAATTTCTCTATATGCCATGCGGTGTTTTCTTTTACATTTTGTAATTTTGACTTACTCTGAAGCACTGACCGGACGATCAAAGATAGTTAATGAAACCATATGGATTTAATCTTGCACAATTCATTTTTTGGATTACGCAGCTGAGAAGACGTTCGGTGTTAGCAGATCTCAGTCTTTGTTTCTTGATCTGTTTTTCAGAAGATTTTTTTTGCCTATAACAGTCTTGAGTTTTGAAAGCATTTAAGGTTTTTTTTCTCTGAAAACTTGTCAGGTAGCAACACAGACCCCACTTCATTAGGAGATACTCTCCATCCTCCTCTGTCAGGTACTGCTTTGCATGCTGCCCACATCTCTTAATTGACAAATTCCTCACATAAATTTGGATGAGCGTGACAGATTCACTTCAAGTCATTGTAATTCATGCGTGGTATAGTGTAAAATTTACACTCGGAGATGCAATGCTCAGTGCTCGGAGAACAGCATGAAATGCATCCTCAGGAGGAGGAGGAAGAGGAGGAGGAGGAGGAGGAGGAGGACGGCTGACTGTGGTCTCGGCCTTGCCATCCCTGCTCGGTCGGGTGCTCTACATAGGCGCTGGCAATAGGGTGCTGGGTGACTCAGCAGCAAGTAGGTGCGGGCAGGTACAAATCTTCACTTCTACACAAGCAAGAAATGTTTCCGCACATTGTGCTGAAAGAACACTTACTTTTTCTAGGCCTGTAGCTGAAGCGCCCATGAACTTCACCCCACCCCACATCCACTTCTTACTCCACCCAAATATTATACCTGCATGTCCGTAGCGCTTGCTGGTTTTACAGACGTGCTTATAAGCAAAGGTAGCTTTAATAAAAACTGAATCAAAGCTGGTTTGGGTTTTAGCTGAAGCAATACTGTGTCTTTTGTGTTATTCAGGTCCTGTTTTGAAGGTTTTAATAAGTTTTGCTAAAATTCTACCTTTTACTTTGCAAACAGAACATTAAAACACCTTATACATACTTGGAAAGTAAAATCGCTTTATCATGATGTGGAGGTGGAAGAAAAATGAAAATAGTTCAATGTTCTTTTGATGACTGATGTGCTATAACAGGACGCGGTAAATCCCCCTGGGCTTGTCTGCCCTTTCATATTCCAGGCCTTTAGGTGATGAGAAGGGGAAAAAGGGAAATGCTGAAGAAATCAGGCCTGCCTATTGAGAGCAAATTAGCATCTTGCCACCAAAGCTTTGGCACCGAGCGCATTTCTAAAGAAAAGAATACTTCGCATTTTACTTTTCTTTAGGGCATTCTGGAAAGTTTGGGTTCCTCCTCATTTCTTAATACTGTCACATTTATAAATCAGGCAAATTATTGTTCAAGCTTTTTTTTTTTTCCTGATAGCATTATTCCCTTATGCTGGGAAAGCTTTTCAAGTCTTCTGTCTTGGCTAGAGAGCATTTCTGCTAGATACAAGCATGCACTCTACATGTGTTTTTTAGTAAATTATGCATTCTGGGGAAGCATTTATCACATATGAAGGGTCTAGACTTCCCAAATGAAGCGATTACGTTGTCAACTGGCCGTAACCCAAAATAAATATTATCCCTCGCATGACTGCATTAGACTAACATCAGTGAGTTCTTAAATACTCTTAAGTGTTCTTGTTTCCTTCTGGGCTGTGTGTGTCGTTCCGTGGGAGTTGAGCAGGCTGATGCCCTCGCTCGGCGTGGCGGGTGCAGCGAGGCAATCAGCCGTTCGTTAACGTGGCAGCCTGTCTGCAGCAGGCCGGGCGTCAAGTGCAGCCAAGAGTTACGCTTCCCCGATGGGTTGATCGATCCAAGGCACCCTCTGGGGGACACACTGGAGTCACTCTGCAGCTTTGGGTTAACTTCTGAAAGTGGCAATATATTTCGAATTATTTTTAAAATGTTGACATTTAAAGTAGTGAAAAAGGCCTTTTTTTTCTTCTCCTGACTTTAACGAGAAATCAAAGAACTATTGAAATAATCAGCTCTGTTAGACAGCAGCTCCCCTTTGCCTTTCCTTCATATCACAGCAGCTCGGCTGGTTCAATCTTTGCTTGTCTTCTCAGCCTCAAACCCGGTTTGTGTTTAAGACATGGCACATACAGGAACTTATTTCACAGATTCAGTCCAGTAGCATGGGGAAGAGAGTAAAGGGCTTCATACTTCTCTCCCCAGGGAGAGGAGTTGTCATCTTCTCATCAAAATAACTAAATTGAATACAAATAAAACACAAAACTACCTGAAGTTGAAGGTCACAATCTAATGTGCCAATTACCAAAAGATACAAACAGAGACATCAGAGAAGAGAGTTCAGGATACGTCCTGATCTGCTGTGCAGATGAGTATATGGGCATCATGTTGAACATCTTTGCATGGTCATGGTGACCGAGAGAGGTGCCTGAAGACTGGAAGAAAGCAAATGTCACTCCTGCCTTCAAAAGGGCCTGAAACAGGACCCCAGTGGTGCTCAGTGACAGGACCAGAGGCAATGGACACACATGGAAACACAGGAGGTTCCCTCTGGACATCAGGAAACATTTTTTTACTGTGAGGGTGACAGAGCGCTGGCACAGGTTGTGGAGTCTCCGTCCTTGGAGATACTTAAAAGCTGCCTGGACGTGGTCCTGGGTAACCAGCTCTAGGTGGCCCTGCTCGACACGGGGTTTGGACCAGATGACCTCCAGGGTCCCTTCCAACCTCAACCACTCTGTGATTCTGTGATATGTTGGCATCTTATTTCTGATGCCACTCTGTTTGAACACTGCTTCTTTTCATATCTCTAAGTTTTTGAAAGCTTAGAGCTTCTGTATGTCCTGACATGGAGATGATCTGCTCCTGAGCTAGGCAGATACAGTCTTCACTTTGGGATCCAGTTGCTAAAGGGCTGCAGGGAATTGGGGTTCTCCAGAAGTGGCAAAGGTGGGAACTGGTACTTTCTCCATATCCTTGAGGCTGACTTGCTGTTTGTTCAGCATGGCCTTCCCTGCAGTGGAAGCGAGACTGTGGCTACTGTGTGTGGCTACTGCAATCTCCCACTTCCACCCAAGGTATCGTTCCTCCCGCTTTATTCCTGCTGCATGTACGGGCAAACCGAGAACGGGTTCAGTCAAACTTAGATTTCCTGAGGTTTAGGCTCCTGTACAGTGTGGTAGGGGTGTCCATACGCTCAGAGTTTGGCGGCAGCCACGCCAACTTTTAAAGGGCAGTTTTGTCAATGTGGCTCCAGACACTTCTTGCAGCTGGCTCAGCTGTTCTTCAAGGAAGTTTTTTTCAAAGTGGAGGTGGCCCAAGGACTCCTACGTTCAGATGTCCTCTCCTGCTAGTCACTGCTAACTCCTGCCCTCACCAGCTCCCCGCATCTCCCCGTCTGCCAAAGCCCTTGTGTGAGCTCCTCTTGGCTTTTCACAAGCCAGCATGGATCTACCTGTTAAATTGCTTGACCCTGAGAAGGATGTTTAAATAGGCCTGGCACGGTTTGCTCAGGATCACGTAAGTGCCGAGCAGGCGCTGGCGTGTGATTTCATTGTCTCGTGAGGGCCAGACTTTGTTGTCTGTGATGGAGGGGCTCACACACCGATTTGGGTTCCCGTTCGCTCCCAGAAGACTACCGCTGCGTTCAGAGCGGCGTTTGGGCTGGCAGGGTCTTCAGCAAGCTTAGGAAGGATGCGTCGTCCCGGTGCTCGGGGTTTCCCTCCGCTGGGCGAGCGGCGGGGAGGTGAGAGCCGGAGCTGGGGAAGGCAGCGAGAGCCGGAGAAGGCAGGCAGCTGCCCGACAGCTCGAGCTGTGAAAGAGCAGCGTCGGCTCAAAATCTTCCTGCTGTGCCCTTTGCACCTCGGGCTGCGGCTTCTTTGCACACGCTGGATCGCCGGGGAGCTGAAGTTTCATTTACCGACTGAACGACTCTGAAAAAGGTCCCCCCCCGTCCCAATTAGCGTCGCCAGTCGTCCGCCTCAACGGCGGGTTAAACTGAGCTGCCCGCTCAAGTGTTGGGCGCGGGGCCGGGCGGGGGGCGGGCGGGGGAGCTGGCCGCGCGCGCGGGGGCGAGGGAGCGCGCCGGGGGGGCGCGGGGCCGCCCGCCCCTCTCCAGGGCGCTGGACCCTTTCAAGCGAGCTGCGGCGCGCCGGGTTCTTGTGTGAAAAACAAGGGGCACAATGCTGGAGTCGTAACCTCCTCACCCCTGACGGCATGGGAAAGTGCACTCCTCAGCTGTTGGGTATAGAAAGGCTGCTGCAGGCATGAGAAATGTTCATAAAAATGCCGTTTAGAGCCTGCCCTTCTACTCTGCACATGTCATCTTGCCTATCAAGCTGCCTAATTGGAAAATTAGGCTGGCCTTAATTTAGAGCCCTGAAAGTTCATGCCAATAATTTCCCAGAGACTTTTTTTTCCCCAATTATTATAATAAACGGTTTCAGCACATTGGAAATCTTTATTAAAAAAAAAAAAAAAAAACCAACACCCAGAAAGAGCAGATCTTTCATTTCAGAAAGATTCTTTGATTCCTGTGTGTGAAATTGTATTGTTGTGCATCCTATGAATGATCATCCAGAGACGAATGTGAGCCCCCGTTGTTTTCCGTGTGTCGTTCCTTATTTGACTGTACGCAGAGAGCTGAGCATATTTTAATTTACAGCATGTTATAATCTTATTTCGGAGCTTAATGCACCTGCTATTTTCTATCTGCTGAGGCTCTGAAAACAGCAGTGAGAAGAATCTGCCTTGCAGGTGTAAACGTTACCCCCCCAGGGTTGTGCGTCAGTGGGTACCGCTGATCCCGAGCCACCTAAGGAGACCTGAGATGGCATCCAGGATCAGGCCGGTCGGTGGAATCCCACCTGTCTTTGATCAGGGCTCAGCCTTGCAGTTACCCACATCCAGAGAGCTGTGGTCTGCGTCTTCAGGATCTCCATTTTGGGATCCGTTTAGATGACATGGTGAAGATCTCCTCTCTGTGCCTGGATACTGTCCATCTGAGACCCCATCTGAGTCAGCGGTGACCATGCACGCCAGGCCGTCTTCTTTATCCTCAGCTCTTAAGACGAGGAAGAAGGATTTCGGCTGACTCCTACCTGTCCTCTGCGGACGGGAGCTGTGTGCCGCAGCTGGCTAGGCGAGGGCCCGCAGAGGCAGCACGGCAGGGCGCTTTCGTTGCTCCCACCGTACGCACCAGCAGTTGGACGCGTCGGAAGATGGACGGGCTGACAAACCCTCTTGGCGCGTCTCTCAGCAGCAACAGGAGTGGCTGACGTGTACAGCAGGGACTTAAGCATGACTTAATAAACCTGTTAGTGCTCTGGATTTTTGTGCTGTTGCTGAAAGCTGCACACATGACGCATGTGAGTGGCAGAGGTCTAAACCTAAGATGGTTTTCAAGGTCAACATCTGATACCTTAAGATAGATGCAGTATGCTAAGGCCATGGACGCATCTTCCCTGGGCTCCTGCTGAGCCTTCTGGAGAGGCTGCTGCTCTTGCACAGCTGCTCTCCTACTTCCCACCCCAGAAACTCACTCCCAGGTGAGTTTCCAACCAACTTTGACCCTGCTGTTTGTACAATTTAAGGCTAGTTGGTCATTCTGGTTGCTTGTTTTGGCAGATGGGCTTACAGGGGCAGGGGCGGGGAGTTCCCGAGAGGGAGGGAGGGAGGGAGGGCATCTGCCATGAGCTGGGGGCAGTTGCCTTTCCATCTCCAGGAGAACAGTGCTGCTGAGCACTGGGGCAGAGGATGCCCACGGGTGATGCCACCAGGCACAGCTTAGGGGCAACGCCAGGGTTAGGGTTTGGCAGGTTCAGCCTCTCTCTTGGTGAAGCAAGCTATACATGTGAGGAGGACCCCAAGTCTTCATCTTCCCCTAAAATTGTCACCACACACAGGCTGGGGCTGAGATCCAACGCTGATGCAGAAAGAAGGGTTCACCTAATGAATTACCACCACCAATTATGAGAATGATTTTCCTTGAACTATCCTATCCATCCAAGCTGTGACAGCCCAGACAGCCTTGGTCAGGCGCTGGCAAGGCCGTGGAATTACATTTTCTGTGAGTTATACTAATGTCAATACGGCTTCGCACATTGCCGTGGCTGACCCACAAATCAGAAGGGAAGCAAAGGTTGGATTTTTATGGGTAAAACCCAAAACATTAGGGTAAATAAAATACAGAGAACAACATGAAAACATAGCAAACAAAACTCTGCTCATCTTGGGCTCTATTCGCCCTGCCTGCAGGTGTATAATGTTGCACAGGGAAGTCCCCCTGCAATAAAGCACCTGCAGGTCCCTGAGAGCATCCCTGCCATTTCACTCCTGCTGGAAGGCAAAGCCAGGCCCAGGTGGGATGCACAGAGCAAGGGATCCTGTCTTCGTGAGCAAGAAGTGCCGTTACTGTTCCACGTTTATTAAGTGGTTTTGAAAGGGCAGGAGGTCTTCCTGGAGCAGGAGTGAGTCTCAGGTGCATAAAACTGGGTGGAACAAGAGCGTGGTCCCTTGTGCAATCCAGAGAGGTGTACAGTATGGACTACAAATGTGCGTGGGTACTGGATGGAGAATATAGGATGAAAAAGGCTTATTTCTTCAATTTACACAGAAATACAAACACGTGCTGCTGGCTGTGCCGCAGCAGTGCCTCTGGCAGCACCTCGCTGCGTCTCCCATCAGCGTTGTGGTAAGACCCAGAGCTCAGCAGCGTCCCTCCTGTAAAAGGGCCAATTGCAACGTCTCTGCCCTTGTTTTGGGTGCCTTGTCTGCTGGCGGCAGTGAGGGCACCAGGCTGGAAGAGCTGCGACTACGCACCGTGATGCTCCACTCGTGCAAACCGCAGTGGCACCCTGTGAGCAGCTGGGGAGGACCTTTTCCCAGTCATTAGCCCCAGCTCCCCTTACCCACTATGTATAGAGGAGCATGGTTGTATGTACATGTTACCCTATTCGAGCTCCTTGACACGGGACTTTGCGGCCGGCCCTGCCAGGGATGTGCCCCCTCCTTTCCTCCAGGCAGGCCTGCACTTCACCAGCATGAAGTTAACGGGAGTTATCCTCCCTGCCTTCCGCCGCTTACAATGGGAATCAGTTCAACAGGACGAAAGGTTGACGGTGGGAAAGCACGTCAGAAGATACAATGCAGAGAACACAACTCTTGGGAGAGAGCCATTTGTTTTGTTATTTGAAAGGGCTCAGGATTTAGCCAAGGGGGCGTAGTTATAATTTACTTTAAGGGATGCTGACAATTGCATTTGTCAAGTTAGATTATGGTCGTACTGTCATAAAGGATCACTGTTGTTTTACTGCTAGTGTATCTATGCATAAGTACTTCGGGCCTCAATAAGGATAAAAATATGGCTCTGATGTGCAAAACCCCATCCTGCTGCCTAAATTTCCATGCTGCTAGATGGCCGTTTGGTCACGATGGGACTATTCAGTGCATACGTTTGAGCACTTGAATGGATTTTAAGTCTTTGTAGATCTGAAATAGCTTGACCTTCTGACAATCACACTCTCTTAATTACTTGTCTTAAATACAGGCAGACTGAATGGGGTATGCCCAGACATTTTCAGATAGATGTGAGCTCAACGCTGAAGAGGTCGGGCTGACACAGGCACCTTGATCTGCCCATATGTTCAGAGGTAGGTACTTGTTTAGCAAACTGACCTCATGCCCTTAAACTTACGTTTTGCTATTCATTATCATGACTTTCCTACCAATTTACGCTACTGTGCTTACAGAGTATTGCTATCTGCCATTCCCCTTTTATTTCTCTTCATTTTTAATATTAAACTCTAAAAGTCTGAGGATTGATCTATATTTTTTTTTCTTTTCCTCAGAAGAATGCCTGCCACTATTTATATTTCTTAATCAAATGTTTCCTTTCTACTAGAGCTGTGTATTTGAAAAAAACAAGTACTCCCAAGGAAGCTGCCAGTACTGCTGGGGGACGATGCTTAGCAAGGGTACAGGTGCTTCTGGGGTACTGAGCCATATGGGACAACTCTGAACCATTTCAAGCTCCTGACATGAAATATACCTCCCCTCAGCTGCGTACCGATGAATGTGGGCAGACTCCTGCGTAAAGCAAGTCTGATTTGAATGTAAATGACGGGACTTTGCTGCAGTTGTCCACACTGAGGTGCTAGTGAAGAAATGGCTTGGTCCTTCTGAGTTTGGTGTTGTGCTTGAGTCAGATCCCTCGCCATCCCTTCTCTTCATGGGAAAAGAGGGATGAAGAACTGGATGGATGTGCAGGTAGACAAGTGCCCATGACAGTTTCTTCTCATTACTTTCCAAATTATTCTCTCCCTTCTGCCCCACATTTGCTGTTCTTCCTGCTGCGCTCCTGAAAAGCAATAGTTGAGCTTAGGAGAGTTCATAGCTTTCCACCCTGAAGGGTTATTCTGAAAGAATTATTTTCTGCATGAGGGTGGATCCATTAAAACACACCTCTCACGGCTGGATAGGCAGAGTGGGATGTTGGCAATGCACACGTAGTTCACCCGGAGCGGTCTGTGGATGCTCACGCCAGGTACTCGCTGCGTGCTCACCCGAATGGAGGCCCTTCTGGAGTGCTGCCTTTGGCTTTTTAAAAATTAGATTTAGCTGACAAACCCTGAGTTTGTTATAGGACGCTTCATTTTTAGTATAGGGACACTCCAGTTTTGAGTCCGGACATGCATTTGTGTATTGGGTTTGCGTGGCAAGGTTTTGGTAGCGGGGGGGCTACAGGGGTGGCTTCTGTGAGAAGATGCGAGAAACTTCCCCTGTGTCCGATAGAGCCAATGCCAGCCGGCTCCAAGATGGACCCGCCGCTCACCAAGGCCGAGCCCATCGGCGACAGTAGCAGCACCTCTGGGATAACAGAGTTAAGAAGGGGAAAAACTGCTGTGGAACAGCAGCTGGAGAGAGGGGTGAGAATACGTGAGAGCAACAACTCTGCAGACACCAAGGTCAGTGGAGAAGGAGGGGGAGGAGGTGCTCCAGGCACCAGAACAGATTCCCCTGCAGCCCGTGGGGAAGACCATGGTGAGGCAGGCTGTCCCCCTGCAGCCCAGGGAGGTCCACGGTGGAGCAGATATCCACCTGCAGCCCGTGGAGGACACCACGCCGGAGCAGGTGGATGCCCGAAGGAGGCTGTGACCCCGTGGGAAGCCCAGGCTGGAGCAGGCTCCTGGCAGGACCTGTGGCCCCATGGAGAGAGAGGAGCCCATGGTGGAGCAGGTTTGCTGGCAGGACCTTTGACCCTGTGGAGAACCCACGCTGGAGCAGTCTGTTCCTGAAGGACTGCACCCCGTGGAAGGGACCCACGCTGGAGCAGTTCGTGAAGAACTGCAGCCTGTGGGAAGGGCTCATGTTGGAGAAGTTCATGGAGGACTGTCTCCCGTGGGAGGGACCCCATGCTGGAGCAGGGGAAGAGTGTGAGGAGTCCTCCCCCTTGCAGAGGAAGGAGCAGCAGAGACAACATGTGATGAACTGACTGCAACCCCCATTCCACGTCCCCCTGCGCTGCTGGAGGGGAGGAGGTAGAGAAATCGGGAGTGAAGTTGAGCCCAAGAAGAAGGGAGGGGTGGGGAGAAGGTGTTTTAAGATTTAGTTTTATTTCTCATTGTCCTACTCTGATTTGATTGGCAATAAATTAAATTAATTTCCCCTAGTCAAGTCTGTTTTGCCCGTGATGGTAATTGCTGAGTGATCTCCCTGTCCTTATCTCGACCCACGAGCCTTTCGTTATATTTTCTCTCCCCTGTCCAGCTGAGGAGGGGAGTGATAGAGCGGCTTTGGTGGGTACCTGGCATCCAGCCAGGGTCAACCCACCACAATGTGGTTCCTGCGAAACACTTGGCCATGGCTGCAGGCGCAGGTAGGTTTAGTCACTGGAGCTTGCTCGCCGGCAGCCAGCTCTCCCCGTGTTCTCAAGCCCACGGTCCCTTGAAACTTCACGTTAATGAGTCACCGTTGGGCTGTGAAGGTTTTTCCTGGTGCTCTTTGCTCCCAGGACACGCTGTTAGCCATGCACGTGCTGTGACAGCCGGGGGCTGGCCGGGGCGGCGCAGGGCTTGCCGGGGCCGTGCCGGTGGCACAGCTGTGCCGCCCGCCCCAGCACGGAGCCAATTCTCCCGGGTGCCGGGGCTGGTGGGCACACCTCAAATTAGCCATGTGGCCAGCGTTTAACCGCAACATTACCGATTCGCATCCGAACAGCTGACAGCTTGAATAATTTACTGCATGCAAATGGTGGGACCTGCCGTCTCTGTTAGCGCCGGGATCCGATTGCCACAGCCCATTAATCGTTAATTGCTAGTTTGTGCTGACAGGAGCAGGGCCGTCACCCTGTGAGCGATTAGGCAGCTACCGGGGAGACCGTTCCTCTCCTCGCCCTCCCCTGCAAGGGGGCTACGGCTTTTTTCTTTCTTTTTTTTTTATTTAATTGAACTGCAAGGCCAAACCCAGTGACTCCCGTATGCTGGGCCCCCCAGGCAGCGCAGGAGAAGCCCCCGCCCCAGGGGAACGCGGTTGCTTCAGGCCCTAATTGGCGCCTGAGGGTTTTGTGAGGGCTGCCCCGGAGGCGGACGCCGTGTGCTTGCAGGAGAAGAGGTTCCCCAGCACAAGCCCCGCTGCAGGGGATCAGGGCCACCAGCCCCGTCTGGGTCGCCAGGGACCGTCCCCCAGGGCCTCCCTGCCTCTCTGCAGTGTGGCATCCAGTGCTCCCATCAGCCCAGCTTTAAACAGCTAAAGCAAAGGACCATCCGCTCCCTCTCTTGTCTCAGATTTCTTCACCAAGAGGCTTCTTCATGACAGCCCAACTTCTCTTTTTCTTTTTTTTTTTGCTGTTTCCAGCCTATCATCCCCACCGGTAGCTGGGCCACCCCGTACAATGGCTCAGACACCCTCTCTGCACAGGTTCCATCTCTGCTCCATAAACCCTTCAGGTTCTTCTGCAAAGCAGATTTGGTCCTCAGTCTTCTTTGTTGATCAATCAACTCTTTGTGAACACATTAGCTTTCAGTTTTGGATGCTTTTGCAATGGGGGGAATAGCAGGATTAAGCTCCAAAACCAGCAGTTATGTTGTATTGGGGTGTTTGTAGGTGCTGCTCAGCTATCGCAGCCGTCGTGAGTGCCCAGGGGGGTGGACTGCCCGCAGACATGGTCACAGCGAGGGGGAGAGGCAGAAAAGAGGAGAGAAAGCTTTTCTCCCTGCAAAAGCCTGGGAGAGCAGGGAGGGTGTACAACGGTGGGTGTAGGGGACAGGGAATGAAGGAGGAGGAGGAGGAGGCTGAAGAGGAGGCAGCAGAGGGACCGGAGAGCGGGGCGAGAGCAGGCACAGCCCTGGAGCAAGCCCGGGCCTGGGGAAGCTCCTCGTCAGAGCGGGGCATGAAGGAGCAGGGCTGCTCGTTTTGGCTTGCAATGACAAATGATAGTTTTTCAAGTCGTCGCCTTCTAATTGATGACTGCGTGAGAGTGCAAGCCCACATGAACAACTGTCATTTGGATGGCTGGGGGCTGTGGGGAGCTGGAGAAAAAAACCCTCTGGAAATGGTGTAAGGAGCCTGTTTGGCATCTCAAAGTATGTGAGCTATTTCAGGTATGTTTGCTAAACTTCTCCGTTACTTGCCAGCACATGATATAGCTATGCCTGTATGCGTGTGCATGCTGTATATAAGGGGACGTGTATCCTGGTGCGATGATACGCAGGTTTCCTTTAAATCTATGATGTTAGGTCCCCATGTACAGCAGATGAAAATGAGATGTGCTGGCAGTTTGCTGTTCTTGTCAATACAAACTGTATTTAGACTTGAGCAGCTCTTGGACATCTGAGAAGTGGAAGTTATTTTTCTTCTTCCTTTTCTTTATTTACTCTCTAGCACAAATCACAAATAGCCCAAGCCCTCTGTTACCCATCTCCTCTCCCTGTCAATCCATGTGCTTAGAATACGCCGCTGAATCTAGGCAAAACTTTTGAAAATTCTCTGCTGGGGGGAAGACACATCATCTGATCCCTTCCTTGATTAGAACATAGGCTTGATTTGTCCGTCTTGAAATGTGAAAGGCATTTGTATGTTAAGCAAATACTTAACAAAGGCTTATTTCAACCCTGCACAAACGTATGCAGCTCTCCCGCTCGCTCAGTTTTCCCAGGAATGTGAGCATTAAGGGTGAGACGCAACCGGTTTGTGTCCTTCTGGTGCTGAGAAAGAGAGATGACTGAGGGCAGGTGTGACAGAGGTCTATAACATCATTTTGTGGTAGGGATTGATTGTTCTTCCAGTGCGAGGAATAGGGGCATCCAATGAAGCCGGCAAGAGGCGAGTTCAGAGCAAACAGAAGACCTTCTCCAGATGATGCATAGCTAGCTCCTTGCTGCGGGATGCTGGGGAGGCTGAAAACGTGCACAGATTGAGGGGGAGACTCCACAAATTGAAGGAAGGGAAAGCTGTCAAGGGTTGCTAAATGCACAGAAGCCTCTGCTGGCTGAGGCAAATCTGCCAATGGTTGGAAGCTGGACAATGCTGGTCTGACCCAGTACAGCTGTTCTCATCTCAGTCATCCACCCCAAACAGGGGATCTGTTCTCGGATGAGGTGTCTGGGCCACATCCTATGCGCTGCGTCAACCAGCTGCGGTTGGCTAAAACCGAGCTTCATCCATGACATTCATCTAACCCCACCATTCCTCTGGATGGGCTTCAAGAGCACTGTGTCCTCCAAGGCGTTTATCAATGTCTATCTGTGTTTAACCTAGGAGCAGGACTGGCCTGAAAAAATCACTTCGCTTGAGCTGGCCTGTGAAGGAGAATGGGCATCTTCCTAAAAAAAAAAAGAAAAAAAAAAGGAAAAAAAAAAAGACATCACAACATACTGAATTTGACGCCCTCTTTACCTAGACCTCCCACCTCTCTGAGGCCTGGCACACATGCCTCTTCTGAGCAATCTTCCCTCAGTCAAAGCTGCTCTGAGGCCTGCGGGTATTTCCATGGCTG
Source organism: Phoenicopterus ruber ruber (assembly GCA_009819775.1). Classification (NCBI taxonomy): domain Eukaryota; kingdom Metazoa; phylum Chordata; class Aves; order Phoenicopteriformes; family Phoenicopteridae; genus Phoenicopterus; species Phoenicopterus ruber. The sequence goes on along the minus strand of CM020216.1, from coordinate 138,070,360 downwards.
GGGTGATTACTTGGCCCTCATGCAGAGGAGGAGTTTGTCCCCAAAGCCCTGCTGCTCATGATGCCTGTGGGATTGCTCTGGCTCAGAGGAGCTGTTTCCCGTTGCACATAAACACTGGCCGTGGAGCTCCAAACTGCAGCTGCCACCTCATATGAGTTTAGGCCTCCTCAGAAAGCACCTTCAAAATCGCAGTAAAATAGATATGGGGAAAAAAACCCCAAACCCCAACAACAAAACCAAGCAACTTCATGAATTCAGTTATCAAATTTCCTGATTTTTCATTGTTTTGATCTGACACAGCTTATTTCTGAACGATGGACGTGGCGTAGATATCTAGAAATCTCATGTGAAATGCTAGAAGAGTGTACTTCTCCTGAGCCTATTCCAGCTTCATCTTCCACATCTGTGTTGTGCTGGGACCTGTTGTACTGGCCAAGGCATGGAAAGGTCCTCAGCAGCTCTGCAGGCGCACAGGCTGCTAAACACAAATGTTTTTACAAGGACAAATTCACTAAACAAGTTTAATTTGGATTTTTTTCTCTCTTCGCTTAGGTGACCTTGTGATACGACCCTCTGAAATGTGTCTCTGCGGTGGTGAGACGTCCCATGTGCCTGCCGGCTCTGCAATGTGCCATTTTCTACGTCTGGGCGCTTTGCTCCCCCTTTATGCTTGGCTTTTATATGGAACTATGCAACATAACAGCCTGGGGGACGGGCAGGAAGAAGTGACACTTTGATTGACCATTTTACATAATCTTTAACAATAGAAGGGTTTTAGTGACTTGGTACAGCCTGTACTCAACATAAACCCCAGTCTGTTATCTAGAAGTGCTTAGATGGCAAGATAAGCTGTTAATGCTAGTGGAGGAACATTACTGAATAAGAATACAATGATGATTTTTTTTTCCCACTTCCACTCTTTTTTCCTTATTTAAAATGTTCCCTTGAGCATTACCTGATAGACTTGAGTCCTGCATTAGGTCATTGTTTTGGTTGGACAGGCTGAGATCTTTTTCTCATTTTAGCTGATGCTAAAATTGCATTTTTTTCCTTCTTTTTTAAGTAACTCAAGATATAAGCTAACCAAGACACACGCGTGTTCCAATCTGATAGAAAGAAGCTTTTACATCCTAAGAAGTAAACCCTTGTTCCAGATTACAGGGATATGTATTATCTAGTGATATCAATACTTAAGTAAGAGAAAACTTTATATAATGAAAATTTCCCTTTTTTTTTTGGTGAAACTCTTGCTGAACTAGCAGCTGTTGTACTCCATACCAGGATGTACGCTGATGGGTGTCTAAATAACGTTTACATTATGTAAATTGCAGACAAGAGCGATACTAGGACAGTCTTATCACCAGAGCCACCTTTTGGGGCTTGCCATGGAGGAATTAGAACGAAACCCACCTGCAGTCACCCCAGAGGTGCCCGTGTTTGCCAGCTGAGCGGTGGGAGAGCAGGCAGCAGGGCTCTTACCTTCCTTGTATTCAAAGGTGAGGGGAATGGAGTCAGGATCGGGCATCTGTCCGTTGCATGTGCACCTCAGTTCTCGAGTCTGCTGGTTGTCCTCAGCTCTGCGGAAGGAGGATGTTCTCCAAGACAGTGCTTCTTCCCTGGCATCAATGGAGGGATCGATGCGCTCATGAAACTGGCCCTTCCCAAAGAGCCCCTCCATGGAGTCAGGGATGCTTGTCCACATGCAGGACATGTTAGTGGGTCTGTCACACCACATGTGCATCACCTCCATGACAGCTCCATCCTGCCCTGCCAGGAGGGAGAGCGATGTGGGGTCTGGAGGGCACCAGGGGGACTTCTGGCCTGGGTGGGAATTTCATTCTTACAGGGGAGAGGGAGGTCCCCATGATGTGAGATGATGTGTGGAGAGGTATCTGAGTTGGGGAAGGACTGGTGAGAAGAGGCTGCCCCTTGGGAATAGCAGGTTTGAAGGAATCCCACCCCAAACCTCAGTGCTACAGAGGGGAGGTGGGGAAGCACCTGGGCTCTCCTAACTTGTGAAGCCATGAAGTGCAGCTATAGGAGAGGCAACAGTTCTGCAAAAACGGCATTGCAGAGGGTAACAATTCAGCATTGTCACGTTGTGGCAGGGAAGGCAAGTGTCCTACTGGGACATGTAATAGGAGAATAGCTTGGTAGAACTCACAACCTCACCCTTCCACTCCGCTTGCACTTGTGTGGCCTCCACTCGGGCACCAGTTCCAGTTTTAGTTTCAGTACTGCAAAAACGAGGTGGGTCAGTTGTTGACAATGCAGTAGAAAACAGTGCTCAGGGGCCTGGGATACGTTTCTGAGGAAACATTGAAACATCAGCGTTGTTTGGACTAATGAAAATATAGAGGGCTTCAACTAGGCACACATCAGCTGTGGGGAGCAGTGTTCTTCATGCCCGTGGAAGACTGGAAAGAAAAGTGGTGGTTTAAATTGCAGTAGGGGAGCATTGCATTAGACTTCATAAAGTAATTTCTATCAGTAAAGAAAGTGAAGGAGTAGGATAAATTGCCTGAGGGAATTTGTGCAGCTTTTGTTACTGGAAATCTTTAAGGACAGCTCAGGCAAACATCCACCCAGCTGCTCTCCTGCCCTGAGCAGGGGAGTAAGCGCGATGACTTCTTGAACTCTCGCCTCTTCTAGGACCTATTCAGCGGAGGGCGTTAAACGTGTGCTTGAATCAGACTGGAGTCATCGGCTTTGTCTTGGCTAGGATACAAGTGTTATAAAAAGTGTTAAAATTGATCCATATTCAGGAAAGCATTCAAACATATGAATCATTTCAGACACGTTTATCACCCGGTGGGTTTTGTCTTGCGTAGGAAGGAAAGGGCTGGTAACAGAATGTCTTAATTAACACATTTTAGAACCAGCGTGGATGCAGTCGTGTAGCTTTCAACATCTCCTCGCCGGCCAAATTGAAAGCAACGCTGCCAAAACTTTCCAACACATCTTTAAATCCCGGCCGAGGACCAACCCAGAGGGGTTTACGCACGTATTTGAAACGAAGCATTTGCCTAGTTTACGCGCTGCCCGCAAGGGTGCCAGGTGGGGAGTTTCGTGTCCGGGGTCGGTGCTCACCCGGCGGGAGGACATGCCGTGGCGGACACGTGCGGGATGCGCCCAGCCTCTGCCGGCGGCCCGTCGCTCCGCGCCGCTCTGCCGCTGGGACACACAGCCCTGGGCAGGGGCTGCTCTCCCTCAATCCGCGATGGCCTGGAGTTTCTGCCCGAGAGGATCAGCGTGCTCAGGACCCATCAGAGCAAGTGACGTCTCAGCGGAGCGCAGCGGGCCTGGCAAAGCAGCAGCCCTTACGGTGATAAAGTTTTGTCTATCGTCCATCTGTCCGGGGACCACCGGGACGTGCAGGACTTTGCCATCAGCTCTGCTGGGTGCTGGGTGCTGAGAGCAGCTCCTGCCTGCCCCGACACCCAGCCCCAGTAAGTCGGGTGCCTCCGCTTCGTCTGCTCACGTCGCTCCGTTCATTGCTCCGAGTAAACTCTACTGTGTTTTTCATTCACCTCCAAATTTTTAATTTGTCAAATTTATTAAACACCTCACTGCAGAGGAGAAAATTTAATATCGAAAGTAATGCACAGACATTGTTATCCAGGAAAAGCCTAATGAATGATGAAATGTGAATTAATTAATATTTTCTTTTGAGCGGTTTTTTTTGTGTGAAAGTCCTCTCGATCCTGCACAGTTGAATATTTTCTGCTTCAATTTTTGCAGTGTGAAGTTAGTGGAAGAATACAGATGACATACTTTTATATTTTAAAACAGAGTATTTAGAGGACAGAGACTCTGTGAAATATTTGGCCACCTTCATTCAAAAAGGAGATACATTTGATATACATGGAAAATGTTGTCCTCCACCTGTGGAATGAATACGAGCAATTGCTTCGCACAGCTCACACTGGTACTTTTCATTTCCCTGTCAGAATATGATTTGTATCAAACAGTTGTTCTGTTTGTGTCCTATCTGATTTACCACTTTTCATAACATGCTTTCCATGCTGGAGACTGTCTTCTCTCTTGCCTCATTTAAAACCATCAGCTTTTTTCTTCCTGCAGCTTGTGTGCCAGAGTTTTATGCGTGCCATTAGTATCTTTGCTGACCTCCTAGGCTCCGTAGGATATATTAATTTCCTCTGAGCAATTGCAAAACCTTACTGGTTTTTTAGCAGAACTTTGGCACGACTTGAAATGTGCGTGTCCAAGCCGAACAAACACGATTCTGTTTAAGTACCTGGTGGGTTTGCTTTTTTAAGCTATTTACGGGGGTGCTAGATGGTAACCTGCGCAGCATCAGGCAGATGCTCCCGATGGTAACGCTTGTAGCGCAGCCTGTTTTCAATCTACCGATTGCACTACACTCTTGGAAAACATTTAGATACGGCCTTCGTCAGCAAGAGACCCCATGTTATGGTAGATAGATGTCAGCCAACTTCACCGCAGCGTGCGGGGGGGTTTCCGTGCGCACGATGCTTTGCCCTCTGCCGTCGATCACAGGGTCAGGACCTGACGGAGCGTGTCCTTCTGTCTCCGCAAAGCCACCAGGGAAGTCCCCGCTCTGTTGTAACGAGTGGCAAAACCTGTGTTAAAATCAACAGGACCGATATTTTTCCCTGCGTGTTTCCTGTGATGCGCACAGCCAGGGAAAGCGTAGGTAATACTGTAAACACTGAAGTAGTCTGGTGTAAAGAAAGGCTGGCAAGACTCTGGGGATGAGTCAAAACTTAATTCATTTTTAATCCCAGGAGCGGCCGGCGGTTGTTATTCTGTTATCAACCTTTCTTCGCCCCCCAATATTTTGATTCCAAAAAAAGAGACTAAAAACAATAACTGCTTGGTTAGCAGCAGTTTCTTTATAAACAATATAAATAGATGAGTACTGCACTGCCCTACACCAAGAGTTTGAAAAGGGTATTTAGAAGGCTCCTTAAGTTAAATGAAGTATAAGATCTTTATTGGTTTGTGGGCTGTAAGCGCCTGTGGCAATCCAGAGACAAACCAAGACCAACAGAAAAAAAAGTACCCTTTGATAAATAACCTTTCCATATTAAATGCACATCAATCTGACATGAACAATTAGCTGTCAGGTGCTTGGCTTTGCTAGCAAAGGCCAATTTTCAGATTAGTGCTAATTGCAGGGCGGGCTGACACATCAACTCAGAGCCCCGGTAGCTAACAGCCCGGGCAGGAGCGGACTTCAATAGTGGGAGCAGGGGAGGGCTGAGGCTGCCTGTCTCCAGCTTGCTGGCAGTTTGACTGTAGACTAAAGTAATGGAGCTGGCAGGGTGGAATCAATTACTGGCCAATGAAGATTTTCCCACAGGTCGAGGCTTGGGAAAAAAAGGACGTTCCTGCTGCCGAGACAGCTGGCATGGACTGTCCACTGGGAAAGGAGCCTGGAGAATGAGAAAAAGAGGGACAGTTCTCGGTGATAAACTGGTGACAGACTATAAATTATGAAAAGGGGATTTGGCAGAGGATTTAGAGCTTGCTACCTCTGCTTTTCCCTCCCCCAAGATTTTAATGCCAGCCATGTTCACTGAATCATTCAATTATCTTAGTTAGAAAATAAGAAGTGTTAAGAGAAAAGGCTCAGGATATATTTTGCTGAGCAGGGTGTGCGCACATGCGAGCCGAGCTTTCAAAAACCTTTAAACCAGCACTTTCCCCTCCAAGCAAGCCTTCGAACTGAGCCCCTTGATGCAAAGCTTACTAACGCTGCTGTGTCTGGTGCTCGCTCGGGAGACGGTTGGATTTCTGCAGTGCCGTTTCAAAGGTCACAAAACATTTTGCCTTTTTGATCAGTCTGAAATTTCTTTTTCTGCTCCTTTTCTATAGCAGTTCACTTCGGTCCCGAAGAAAACAGTAGCAGTGCAGGAGTGCAGCACAAACCTCTGCGTTTCGCTGCGCCTGGGCAGCAAAGTCAGCGACGTACTTGCTCTGAAAAACACTGTCCTTCACTGGCAGAAAGGAATCACCAAAGCATTCGTGGCTGGGAACAACCAGCTCTTTCTGTACTGAAAATAAAATATTTATGTTCTCAAAAATAGAATATAACAGTTTAAGCATGCACTGAAGTGAAATGTGTATATAAAAAACTGACAGCGATGCCAAGCTAAAGATGTGGGTCCTGTTCTTCCTGCTCCTTTTGAATGTGTCTCCACATTAGGATGAACACTAAATTGTTTCTTTCTGTCTCCTTTTTTGCCCTCAGAGGAGTTTAGTTGTTAGAAAAGTCAGGAGGTGACATGTAAGCACTTTTGTCATTTTTTGCTGCAACATTTATTCCCAATATTGTGATCAGGAAACTAAGAATCTTTGGGTTATTTTTGTAGCCTTGTTATACCTGAACAATATCTGTAGCGAGACTCTTGTGAGGCTGATGAATTTGTCTGGGTTTTACGTTGGTGTAACTGAAACGATGACCACGGCCACCATGGCCACCACCACGGCCACTGCCCTCATCACCCCCACCACCATGGACTACAATAGTCCAGCAGGAGCTAAAGCCCACCCATTGCTTCTTACCCCGAGCTCCAGCTTTGGCTGATGGTCTCTTCCCTAACTCAAAGGAGGTGTTTAAGGGTGGAGAGTGAGGTATTGAGGCTAAGGCAGATATGGGAGAGGTGATGCTAGTGTCAGCTCAGGTGATGCTGTGGGGGGAAGAGTTCTCTTGGTCCTGCCCTGCCTTCCATGGTCCCTCCTGGCTCTTCCTTTCCTTCCCTCGCCCTCTCACAGCTGTACCCACATGCAGACTGGAGCAAATATAAACGTGGATGTGGGAAGTACGCATTGTTCTCGGAAGAAAAGTCATCTACTGGTGTTTTCTTTGTGAAGGATGACAGGTATCTTTGAGTCTTCATGGAGGGAAATCTGGATCTGGTCATTGGGGTTAAATAAGAGGCACAGTGGTTGTCCTGTTTTAGGAAACCCAGCATGTTGGTTTCATGGCAGGGTTATTCTTGAGATAAAAAAATAAGGACTACAGTTTTTAGAGGTACCAACTAAGAACAGTTTGAACTGCTAAATTTCTAGTGTGGAGCTGATCCAGCTAAATCAAGATCTGTTTCAAAGCTGTCTTTAACAGGGGAAAAAATAAAGAAGATGTAAGGATGGACTCAAATCAGAAGATATGTTTCCTAGGAATAAAAAAAAAGTATCTGGCCATGGTACTTTGAGCCCAGCCTAGCCTGAGCCTCATTTGTGGCACAGTGAGACAAGCAGGAGACAGTCCGAGAATGGGCAAGTCCCGTTGCAGGACTGTCACAAGGGCCCAAGACACAAGGAGTGGCATTTGTGGCCTGAGGTCATGGCTTGCACAGACAGTTTCATGCATCTTTGTGACAAAGGCGTCTGAATGGGGAAGCAGGGAGCTTGGCCGACTCCTGGGGGAGCCAGGTCGGAAACTCCCAGCACTGCTGCAGATCCGTCACATGCCCGCGGCACGCCGGGCTCTTCCTAAAACCTGATGGTGTCCTGGCCTCACTACTGCTTTTTCTCTTCTCATATTTCTGGCAAGTCTGATCTCCAAGTTATATTAGACATTTTTGGTTTTTGAAATAATGTAGACTTATGTGACCCTGCTGATAGGATGGAGGCTGAACAGTTTCTTCGCCAAGAGAGGCAGATTGGGCAGTGCTCCTTATCGACCGCAGCCGCAGGAGCCCCAGGTTTGAACTGCAAGTTGCTTCCTTGGGTCGGACATTCCCTAGCGGGGTGCTCCGCAGGATGAGCAGCCCCGGTGCTTGTTTCGGGGTTAGCCTGACAGGTGGGAACGGTGGCTGTGGTATGGGCAGCTACTACAGAGGGTGCTGGCAATCCAAGAGGGCTGGGCCGTGCCGTATCTTTACAAACTCAGGAACTGTCCTCTTAGGGCATGCAGGTCAAAAGAGTTTTAAGTGTGTAAAAGACACATGTTGGCCTGGCAGCAAATGGGTTTGATTGAATGGAGTGAAAATGCACCCTCGGAGGTTTCCCTCTTGGCTGTGCCGAGCCCTGCGGGGTACCTGCAGCTCCTCACCAGTGCCTAATGGCAGCATGACAACAGACTTAAATTAGGTGATGTCATGGCCGCAGAGCAATGTGGTGAGATAAGAAGAGACAAATTCAGATCTGACTGGTGTCTTGGCTATGACTTTTCATTATAACTGCTGAAGACTCTTCTGTTGGCTGCATCCTGTGTCCATTGCTTGTTAAGGGAATCTCTGTGGCTTCTTCTGCTTGGTCTTGACTGTTTCATGACTCGTCTTACAGTAGATTCACCTTCTTCATGTGACAAGTAACATTCAGAATAGGAGGGAGGCTCATTAATGGATGTGAATATGTGGTAGATGTGGCACCAAGATGTCAGGCACAAATGAAGCCATAGGCTGGTGGCTGCAATGAGAGAAAGGTGTCTGAGCGACAGGACAGCCTCTCCTGATCATTCCTGTGGTGGAAATCTCTCATTAGACGTATTCAAAGTGCACTGGAAGGTGAATAGATGGGACAAAGCTGATTTTAGTATCCAACAGGCAATGCAGGGCTATTGTACTGACTGTATAGTTTATTTTTATATGTAGTTCAATAAAATCCTCAGGGATAGCCTTGCTTCAACATTAGGCCTGGCTTGCAGCAAACTGTCAGAAGCTTTAAGGACTCTTATTCAACCTTGGAAGAGGCCAAACAGGCCAAAGGGGAGGTGCAAAGCTCTTCCAGTGGGTAAGGGAATTATTTTCATGATCCAAAGTGCTGTCTTCAAAGTTTCTGCTTGTAAATCCCCCCCTCTCCCCAGAATAATTCAGAGCAACTCCGACTGCAGAAGGAAAGCCACTCAGAGCAGGTTTTCTGTGGGGGCTTCTCCATGTCTCAGGCGTGGCTCCTAGTGAGAAAAGTGAAACACAAGAAGCGATCCAGAAACCCTGTAACAAGAGCTGTGGCAAATACCCATGTTCCTGGAGGCTCTTCCCATATCTTTTCCCCACCTCTCCCAGGGAGATGGATGGGGAAGTACTTTTGGCTGGTGGAAAGTCATCCAAGAGGGCTAAAAAGCCTCCCATCACTTCTGTTTTCTTTCACGCCCCCAAGCCCCTCAGACTGGAATGGGCCATGTACACCCCTGACGGTTGTAGCGGCTCTTGCACAGCGCCGGGGAGACAAGCCGGGCGCCCTAGCAAGCGCAGCCGCTCGCGGCCGGACAGAGCGACAATACCGGGGCCCAGAGGATATCTCCACCCAGAGACCAGAGCTGATTCCGATCTTGAAACACTGAGGAAACAATTGAAAGCTTCCAGGCTTAGGTACAAGGACTGAAAAAGGCTCTGAAAATGTGGAACGGTATGAATTAAGTGTGAGCATCCTGAACAGATCCTGTTTAAATGCTGGCACAAAACGCGTGCCTGACAGGAGCCACTCTCACCATCCCTGGGGATGTCTTCTAGACATAAACACAGCGTAAAGAAAAAAACCACTCAAACAGCCCAAAACTGGTTGCTGGCACCGGTTAGTCTCCACCTCCACGGGCAGGCTCGCGTGTCCCTGCTCACGGCGGGAAGCCGCATCGCTTTGGCGTGCTGCAGGCAGGCTCGCACGCACGTGCTGGAGCTCCACGGCGGCGATGGCTGCGGGGTGCCCGGCGCTGCCACGGCCAGCAACCTGGGACGGGGGCTGCGGCCGCAGAAGCGGCTCCGAGTTTCCCGACATCCATATACATCCTCTGAGCGGCTTTAAGAAACTTGACTTCTGACAGAGGCTTTCCGTGCCCAGAGCCAAAATGTGAGGCATTTTGAAGGACCGACTTGCTCAAACCCGCTATGACTCATGCGAAAATAAAGCATTTCTGGATATGAAAAGACCATTTATCCCCTCTACACACAAAACCACTTTTTTTTTTCCCCTCTCCACATTGTAAGCTCTTTGGGAAAGGGGACTTGTTATCGCTCTCAATTCAGGGCTTTATGACCATGTGGTATCTGATTTTCTCCCAAAAGGAAATAATGAAAAAGCATCTTTCTCCTTTTTTTTTTTCTTCTCTGCAGCAATTCAGGCTATAAGAAGATTAAAATTATCAGGATTTTCTACTTCATGTTTTCTTATGTAAATACATAAAATATCATGACTGGGCGGGCTGAAAAGTTGTCTGTGAAACACCGGTAGCTGACAGATTAAAGCTTCATATCCTGGCTTGTCTTCTGTTAATGGGTTCACCTACTCAGTATAAAAACCATTTCAAATGTTAATAAAATAGAGAGTAAATTTGGGTTATGTCTTTTTTCTATTCCACTATTTGCCTTTCATTCAGATGAAGTCAAAACCTGACCGCCCAGGAAGCTCCTCTGTCCTGTGCTATCCTTCTTTAGCCAAATGTTTCTGGTATTTATTCCTTAAGAGCTCTGCAGAAATGAGATCCCAACCTCAGTCTGCTCTATAGGGACGCCAGGGTATGGCCCTGCTCATCGGACAGGATGGGCAGAGGGGGTGTGGAGCGGGGCAGCGTGCCCGCCTCTGAACGCCTGATGCCACATGACGGTGCTGCTGTAAAGCACTCTCGGAAGGACTCTATTCAAGGTTTATTTTTGCTCCTCTAAATATCTTTTTAAGTCACTTCTGCTTATTTGTACAGCTTTCCCAGAGTCCTCTTTTCCCAGCTTGTTTACAGTTGGAAGGCCTTCTGCTTATTCCTCATCCTAATCTCTTGCATCTTTACTTAGCAACGCTGAACCTATTGCCCTCATCCCTGTCTCCACTTCGCTGCAATTGATTTCGCTTTCTTTCTGGATCCTCTTTCTCTCTGTGTGTGTAGCTTTTCTGCCTATTCACAATGCGTTTGCAGTTTCCAGGATCACAAACGCTTCCAGGGTTAACTCTTACCTTGCAGAAGGGTCTCTTTTCCTAAGACAAGCTCCAAAGCCAAAGCTGTCTCTAGCTACTCCCCCATCAGTCTCACGGCTGAGGCAGAGATCCTCCAGTTTGGCCCGTGAGGAGACCACGATGGTGTTGGTCCCTTGGAATCCAGCCTCCATCCCTAGCCCTCTCGTGACCTAAGGGCTTCCTAAGCTGTGGCACTGCCTTTCACCACGGAGCTTTCCTTCTCGCTTCCTCCCCCCGCTCCCTCCAGCCACGCAGTTTGCCTGAACCCTTTTTTGAACCCGTTCTTGTTTTTTCTAGAAGCTCTTTTGAACCACTGATACGTGTTTCCACTTTTCCCTGCCACAGATGTAAAGGCTGGCAGCGTTACATTCTTGGCATATATAAAAACCATCTCCTAAATTTCTCTCCTCAGCATCTTTGGAGGTCTATATAGCATCCATCCTTACCTTTCTTGACCACAGTGTTTTCCTAATCTCTACGCTTCCTTGGCTTAGTCGAAGTATTTGCTTCCGATTTCAACCTTAACAGAAAGCTATTGCTCCCACATTTGTTTAGTTTTATACAAGAGAGGCAAACACAAGTTCTCCAGCTCCTTATATTTAAAATTCCTCAGTAATTTTCCCACTTCATCCATTTCTGTCACCTGCACAGTATAGGTATTTTAATGAAGACAATAACGCTAGCTCAGCATTTATTTTATATATTCAGGTAACATGCAGTAAAGCATGTTGCTAGTCTTCAGTCTCCATTACAATGTATTTTCTTTCTCTGCCAACCTCTAATTGGGGAGCGCTTGCCCTATCATTATTTTTTTCATTCCTTACAAATACCTAAGGTGCTAACCAGGTTGCTTCTCTGTAGTAGCAGGTAATTTATTTGTCGCCATGGAGATGGCGACTGTTGGCACTTTTATTCATGCTGTTTCATCATGAAAAAATACTAATTATCTCAGAAATCCTGAGGTTCTTGCCTGACTCCTCATCCTGCCCAAGATCCTTATGAAATCCTCTAAATATAAAAACCTAAAATCTGGTTTTAGATTTTTAAAAAAGGAAGAACGTTTACACATCTCTGGTGAGGGTTACTTACTAAGAATATCTTGCAGCATCAAATCATGTAGTATGTATTTATATTGTGTCTTTCCTCAGAAAGTTTTTTTGAACCTTTTAAATGGCTGTAATAAGTAGGAGGAGGACATCATATGTCACTGAAATGTATAACCCCAGACATACAACCACCGCACTTTTGAGCATCTTATCTTCGTAGCCTTCCTCTTTAATGAACGGAGAGGTAAAATGAGCACATAAAATTAACCTCCTCTCAGTATCTCACTACTGTCCAAAGAAGGTGATCTGAGCTCCAGATCTACCCAAGAAACTTGTATCATTCCTCCGAGTTAAAAAACAGTGAGTTGTAGCATCCTGATGCCATCTTTGCCTATCTGGACAGCACAGACAGCCTGAATTCTACAACTCGTATGGTGTCTGGGCAGAAGGGAAAACTGTCTATAAAAAGAAGGAAAAGAGAAAAGGCGCTGCCACAAATCCTGCCGTATCTTTCAGTAGGTTAATTCCTGTCTGCACTCTAAGATGGGGCTGCATCTCAGCCTTACGAAAGGAAAAAAATTGCAGTCTGGTTTGCAGATTTGGTTGTTTTCTATTAAGTCAGCTCCTGACCTGCACCGCTCGTGCCAGCAGAGCTTTCTGACTCGTGCTGCCCGCTAGCCTTGACTTAAGCCTGGCTCGGCACTCTCTAAAACCAGGGAGTGTCTCCAGTGACTTCTGGGGACGTTGGCTCCGTACTGGATTCCTCACCCTCACCACAGATGCTTTCAGAAACATTCTACAGAGCACCATGACTCGATTTTTTTTTTCCCCCTAGAATTAACTGATTTTTTTTTTATTTTTTCCCATGGCTGAAGGAAACCCTTCTTTGGAGTAAAACATTCTCAGGGGCTTTTGGATGGCCTTCCTTTTCACTCCCGTCCCTGAATGAGGTGGTTGGGCAGAGGCAGCTCAGCTCTGTTGTGCTCTGCTCCGCAGTCCCGTGAGTAACCAAAGAAGTGACTGATGCTGCAGCCTCTCCTTCTGTGCACAGACCCTTTGAAGTCACTTCAAAGGGGCTGTTCGCAAAGGGGCTGCAGGTACAAGGCGGTTAAATATGGTCAATACCGTCTCTGCTGTTTAATGATTCCAACATTATTTCTTATGAGCAAACAGAGGCATTTTTTTATATTGTTGACACTGATCCTCTAGCTTAGCAAAGGGCACTCGTGCAACATTTTCTGACTCAATTTATCATCTGCCCTAGGCATTCGTTGCACTTTTCTCATCATTAGGGAAGAAATAAAAGCCATTCGCTAATCCCCAAACCACTTTGTTCCTCTATGGCCCTTCAAAGAGCAGGGCCCCTAAATGGTGATTAAGGACTCTGGAGACCTTTCTCAAGAGAGATTCCTTTCCTTCCCCATATCAGGCAGAAGGAATCAAATTCTCAAGTTGGGTAATGTTTTTTTAATTAATACCACGGGACTGAAAATAAAATAAAATAAGATAATTATATGGGGCTTTTAACCTTTTTTTATAGGCTTTTTATGTGGCCTTTAAATAAAAACAACTCTCTCTGCTCAGCTTGTGGATTTAGGGTGATGGTGTTAATTTGCAGGCTGAGGCAGAGCTGATGGGAATAGGGAGTTAGGCTAAGCTCTACCTGGCCTCCCGCTGAGGAAGCAAGAAGATCTCCTTGTGCCCCCTTGCTCTTGGCTCTGGGACATTGTCTGCTCCAAGCCAGAGGAACTTCAACTCCCCCAGCAACATGGGGACAGGAGAGGCCGGGACTCGGGCTGAGCCCCGGCCCCGCAGCGGCTGCTGGACGTGGGGCTTTGCGGTGGGTACGGTGCCTCTCCGTGAGCAGCTGCCCGCCTCCGGAGCCTCCTCTCCCTGGCTCTGGGTGTTTGCTGACGGACATGAACCCACAGCGCCGGCAGCTGTGGCAAATGCTTGGTTTTCTGCCCCCTCGGTGCAAGTTGAATTCTCTCATGTACGTGCAAAATGTGGGGAAAAATACTGGCATCTGCGGTCATTTGCACGGGTGTGAGTCAGGTGCTGGGCAGAAGTTCAGCAGAAAATACCCACCCCAAAAGCGGGAAAATTTAGAGGCCTCCATTTCTATTTTATGACACTTCTATTTTTTATCTATGTGTTCTTTCCTCTTCTCTGGAGCCCTTTCCAGCAGCATGTGCCCTGTGAATACTGATTTGAGACATGACCTCTAGTTAGAAGTTTTCTCTCCCTCCCAGGCGGGATGGTCACATTTCTAATTTTCCTTTGAGCACAGCAAAGCTTTTTTTAGCTCTGATGCTGTTGTTAGAGGCTTGGGGACACAGGTGCATGCGTGGGAGAGCAGAGGCACAGCCACAAGTTGAACACTCTTTGTTTTGCTGTTAGAGGACTTTCCTCTTTTACCTCCATCCCCAACCAGAGAAAACATGGGGGTTCAGAAGAAGCCCTGTATGATGGAAATGAAATACGTTTCACCTCTTACATCTGGCTTCAAAAGCTCAGGGCGCTAGGAAACTGTGATGAGTCAGTAATACCCATGAAAGGAAAATAATTGACATGGTTCTTCTCATGGTAGTGTTTCTAGGTCTGCTTTGTTTCAAGCCTCCATTTTAGGAGAACAGTGGGAAAAGCACTTTTTTTAGAAGCCCTCTCCTGATATCAGTGAAACTGTGATACTCTTGTTAAAAAAAAAATCATTAAGTCACTTCACAGGTAAGGGCAATGGTATTGGAGTTGTAAGGGGGCTGCAGAGCCGCCACCACTTCCCTTGGGCGGTGCAGGAGCTGGAGGGCTTCAGCAGAAGCCTCAGCCCAGTGATGCTGGCTGGTGATTCCCAAAACGCTGCCCTACCCCAGCTCGGCCTGTGCCCCAGCCTGAGGACGTGACAGGCAGAATGGGTCTTACTAGGGGCTCCGGTTTTGGTGTAGCCCTCAAGAAATGACCCCTGGGATCCTCTAGAAATTGGTGCTGTCGGAGCTCACAGGAGGAGAAGGAGGAAGAGGAGGAGGAGGAGGAGGAGGAGGAGGGCAGCTCTGCGGCAGTAAGTGAGCAGAAAAGCTTTGCTGTTATTTGTAGTGAATATCACGGCGCTTTGCCAAACCTTCTGCAAGGAGGACTGGTTTGTGCCTTTTGTACAAACCACTGGCTGAACTACTAAGCTCTGTTATCCTCTCAGTTCAGGCCCTCTGGTGTAAATCTGGAGTGAGGTGGTGCAAGCGACGGAGGCTCGGCAGCACTAACTGAGCAGAACTTGTCCCTTTGGTTTTTCTTGCCCCTGGCGGATTCATCTGTCACGGGGAAGAAGCAGAAACTTATAATTAACGGAGAAGCAGGAAGGGAAAAGCAGAGTTCAAAGCCGTCTGCCAAAAGAAAACGATCCCAACCGAGTCTCCCATGATTGTGTCTGGGATGACAATCGCAGCCCGGCACTTCCAAGGACAGCTTATTGTTGTGCCGTGCTCCCCGTCCTCGGCCGCCGCTATTGTCCGCCCGCCTTGCCTCGCTTGTCGAGCTGTAAGTTGCCAACCCAAAATTAGGACTTTTCGGGGGCTAAAGGTCAACTGGCAGCTTTGCGATCTTTCGGAGGATGTGAGTTATAATGAGATCACAGAAAAGCGTTCAAACGACGAGCAGTGCAGTGACCGAATGGGTTGGCTTAGTGATAAAGAACGGAGCAGAACTGGGGGGCTGATCCATTCCTCTGGGTAAATTTCTATACAAGCGCCGGTCTCGTTTCGTCCGTATAAAACAAACCCAGTTTAACCTATTTAAAATGGGGTTAAAAGGGGTCATAAATCTCTACAGGAGCTGGGGATCTGCAGAAAACTCGGTCTGATCTCTTTTACATCTGTTTCAGGTTCTCAGCCTTATCTGCTTCAGCTGCCTTTACTCTTTGTGGCTGCACACAAATGCCATTAAACAAAAGTCCTTTTGCCGGGGCTGAGTGGCAGGTATAGGGTGACTATACTGCGGGCGCAGCGGAGGCGGAGGGGAGGGAGCGGCGGGAGTTATTGCCGCAGACAGCCCCCGAAGCCCGCCTGATTGACATTGTAAATCTATACAGAGGGGTTGTTTGAGGGGAGCCTGTCAGATTGACAGTGTAAATGTGTAACACACACAGCCTGGGAGAGAGGAGCCTGCCGGCGGGTGGGAGAGCGCCGGCGGAGTGTCGGTCACACGGAGATTGAATTACAGCTGCATTAGATCAGAGCTGTGGGAAACGGCACCTCCTAAACACACACAGGGCCCCGGCGGGGGCCGGCCGGCCGGCGGGCGGGCGGGCGGGCAGCTGCGGGGCCGGGCCGGGGGCCGCGCCGGGCGGAGCGGAGCGGAGCGGCCGCCGCGCCGGAGCTCCCGCCGCACGCCCGGCTCCGCGCCCGCCCGGCCCGCTCCGCCGCAGCCGGCGGCTGGAAAGCAGAGCCAAAAAAAACCCCAAGAAGGGGGGAAAAAAACCCCAAACCAACCCCAAGGCAGAAGGCCGGGATGGGAAAGGCGGGATGGCAGCCCCGCAGCTGGAGGGGCCAGACTCCAAAGGGGATTTTGCTGGCTTTAACCGATACCTTTTAAGATTTGCGGGTTTATAGCGTTTCACTACCGCTGTGGGGAAGAATCTTAAGACCCTACCGGCCCCCTCAGATACCGATCGCCCTCCTAATCCTTTTGATTTGCCATGTACTCCGCTGGCATTTCACAAACCTGCGGTATTAATGCCTCCGAGCTGAGGGTCGGGGGGGGGGCGGGGGGGGGCTGGAAAACAGAAACATTTTAAGCTCTATTAGAAAGGGCAAAAAGTCAGCTGGCTTTGAAATGAACTCGCTCAGCAGGAGCGGTGGAAGCATTTCCAGGAGACAGCGGGAAGGCATTTGTTTTCTTGGCTGGCACCGAAGCGCCGGCTCGCCGTGCCGCGCACAATGCGTGGCCTTCTGTGGGGCCATCGCACCTCGGCGCCTGCCAGCCACCCCTGCTCGCCCGCCGCCACCCCGCCGCAGGAGGAATCTCGCTCTGCGGGGAAGAAACACCCTTTGCCTCCCCTTTAATCGACTGTGCTTGCACATCTCCCTGAGGGCTGGGTGAGCAGGGGTCAGAAAATGACCACAAGGCTCGCGTCCAGAGACCAGATTTTTTTTCTTTTTTTTTTAATCGTTATTTTTATTATGCAACCCACTTTTGAGGACAGTATTTTTTATTTGATTTTCCAGTGTCTCCCGCTTTGCATAATCCCCTTTCGGCCCAGCTCTGCTCACAAACATTGGCCAGTTCATTTGTAATTTCTCAACCTCCAGGCTAATTCTCATAAATACAATGCAAGCCAAAGAGCGAGACAGTGCTTGACAGTGGAGCCGGGGCTCCGCAGACTCCGCAGATCCAGAGGGCAGCTTGCCCCCAGCTACGGGGCAGGATCAGACCTACGCTTTGCAGCCCTTGAAGTCTCAGAGACTTACTGCAAGGCTGAGCCGTGCAGCCTAGCTGAAAACCGGAGCTGCTGGCAGCAGGGAGAGGCCGTCGCCGAGCTCACGCAGTTGTGGGTCCTGAACTGGGAAAGACATAGAAGTACGCTATGATTTGTAGCGAGTGGCCCTGCAATATAAAAGAGCCATTTTTCTCCTGCTTTTCCCAGGGATTTACAGACTGGATTGGAGCCCTACTGTCTGCACTGGTAGGATGCTCCCAGTAAAGGCAGACCCCCGGCGCCTTCACATTTTGTCACACTGAGCTGCAGATTGAAGCGAGCAGCGAATGCCTTGTGCTCAGTGTGAAGGGCACACCACGCATCCCCTGCCTGCACGTCAGCCAGAGGGAGCCTTCCCTGGCTTCGGGTCATTTCACCTCCTACAGACATCACAGCTGATTGCAAAATCAGTCCTTAACTCCTGTCTCTCTGAATGACCCAGGTCCTCAGAGAACCTCCTACCAAAACCATTCAAACTCAGTCGGGTTTGGCTGACCTGACCTGGATGAATAATGCCCACAGCTATGGTGGCAGAGCTGCTGAGGCGGGTGGCATGGAGGGATGATGAACACTTTGAACAGCATCTGCTTCAGCTGGCTCAGCTGCAGCCAGACCGGCTTCAGGACCCCTGTTTATAGCAGAATGTCCCCCAGCACCAGGATTTCGAGCTGGCTGGCACTGGGCTTGGCCACTCTACCATGACTATCCAGGTTGTCTCACCAGCACGGTTTTAGTCCCGTCTCCAATATGCAGAAGAAAGTTTAGCTCTATCGGTATAAGCTGTGTTGTGGCACTTGGCCTCATGAGCCCTGGCCTGTTTATTTACTAGTATGGACATAGTCCAGGTAGAAGTAAGCCCAGAGCTTTACAGCAGGGCTTTGCTCCTCCCAGTTCACAGACAACCTGCCACACCACAGACTCTGACATTGCTTTGGGTCACAGGAAATTAAATCTCAAGGCAGAGCGTGGCACACTCTGCAAGGAAAGTGTCCCCTGTAGTGCATCCTTTGCTCAGTCCCCTTGCTCACAGGCCAGCCAAGGTCAGGGAAAGACACATGAAGATGGACAGATCTTTACGTCTCCTTCTGTAAGAGATGTCTATGTTTCTCAGTGTGAGGGGAGCTTTGAGCCCTGGCTGCTGCAAGCCTCATCCACACAGGGGATCTTAGTGCTTATCCGGAGTTCCTTAGAGTGCTGTCTGCTACAGTATTTGGGGAGGGGGATACTTTAAATTTCAAAGGTGTTTATAGTTTGTGTAAGAATTGATCCAGAAGTTGTTGGTAGACAGAAATCCCCCAAATCCTGTGGTTTTAATAGTCATGCCCTATTACGCTTATAAAATGAGAACTCAAAAGATGTGTGGTGCAGCATCCCCCAGTTTTCTGCCTTCACGCTCCGGTAGCTACCATGGGCATAGCTGTGCTCTCACCGATCAAATCACTGCCTGATCTTTTCATTTTGCTGGACCTAGTCTTGTTTTGCCAGGCCTAATCTTGCTGGAGGAGATCAACCCAACTTTCTGGTGAAGCTGACCCAGCCTTGTGGTAGAACGATAGGGTCTAGGGACCCCACTCTTTGGCCGATGGTCAGGCCTCCTCCAGCTAGCACTAACCACTGGAAGATGCTTTTTCTTGCACATATAGGCAGTTTTTCTTGAAGTCTCCCAGGTCAGCCTAGGCATCTCAGGAGGGAAGCTGTTACTCCTTCAGGTTGACCTGCATACATAGGACTAGAAAACCTTGTTCAGTGCTACAATACTCAAAATCCACTTCACTGCTAGAAAGAATCTAGAAAAAAGCAATGTGTTTGCTTAGAAAAATGGATTTGCCATAGTGGAACAAAGTAATAAGTTGAAACAACTGAACTTAGTAAGATTAACAGCAAGAGTCCTCCTTGGCGGTTCCAGCAGCTCAGGTTGTGGTGGTAGTTAGCCTCTTCAGTGGCGACGGTCAGTCCTGAGCAGTTGGCCCTGAAGTCACACACCTGGCGAGGCTGGTGAAGGGACGTGCGGGTGCTCTGAACTGCTGCTGGCTGGGAGAAGTGAAACCTCGATGGTAGGGAGGGCAGCTGACACATCCCCACTGCTCAGGGGGACCATGGGACCTGTTGGTGTTCGGTACTGGTGCATCCCATCTGGAGCAGCATCGCTCTGGGCTCTGAGGTGTCTCTCCGCTCTCAAGCCTTGGCCATCTGTGGACCTTTGGTATGAGGTTTATAGAGCCAGGGCACCGCTGAAGACCCATTTCTGTAAGACTTTTAAATATTCCTTGAGTGCCAGGGGGAGAGGAGGTGCATCTCCAGCTTGTTGACTGATTTGGGGTTCGTCACAGCTCACTTGCTGAATAACTCACTGATTCTGGTCCCTGCTGCTCTCACTCAGGGGTAACCCTACACTGGTGGGCAATCCACCCCTGTGAAAGGGCTGCAGGGCAAAGTGGGATTGCTTCCACCTCCTCGCAGATGCAGCTAAGCAGTTTTTTTGTCCTAAAAAGAGAAAAATGAATTCTTTTGAAGGATCTGCTAGTTGACAGCAGAGCATTACAGAAGACATTTTCTTGTACAAAACAGCAAAGACTATGAAAAAATAGACTTTTATACTGTGTAAGTTTTATAGAATCATAGAATCATGGAATATCTGAAGTTGGAAGGGACCCATAAGGATCATCGAGTCCAACTCCCTGCTCCTCGCAGGACTACCTAAAACTAAACCATATGACTAAGAGTGTCATCCAGACACTCCTTGAACTCTGACAGGCTCGGTGCCGTGACCTCTTCCCTGGGGAGCCTGTTCCAGTGGCCGACCACCCTCTCAGTGAAGAACTTTCTCCTAATGTCCAATCTGAACTTCCCCTGACGCAGCTTCATTCCATTTCCTTGTGTCCTGTCCCATAGCTGGAAAACTTTTCATGGCTTTATGAGCCTTTGTAAGAGGCAACCATCAAATGAGGTAGGAAGTTAGAGCTACAGATGCATTCGAGTCTCAGACATTTTGGTAGGTTTTGGCCTTTGGGTGAGAAGGTGCCAATGCAGTGTGGCAGGGCAAGAGGCAACACGGGATCCATTCGCAATTCTGCAGAGGGTGGCCAAGGCATACAGCACAAATAACTCTCCTTCTTTGAATTTCCAGTGCTGTCAGGGCTGAACTAGTGTAAATCCATAAACTCTCGCTGTCAGCAACTTTCTGTGGAGTGTTTTGCACCAGCAAACAGAAATTCCTCAAAGCAGAACGCTCTCCAGAATAAGATTTTCGAGACAGAAGTGCTTCAATTTGTTCAAAGTTTTAAATTAATATGCTGTGATCCACATCACTGAAATATAATTTAGTTTTGATATTTTGGTTAATTTACTCTAAAACATAAATAAAATTGCTGTTAAATAAATTGTTGTGAATCTTTCCTATATTATGAACTTGAATGAGAATTCAGTTTGGAGACTGAATACTTAGTATGAGAGGTCCTCTAAAGCTTACCCTGTAACTTCAGAGAAGACCCACCAAATTGGAATATCAAGAACTAGGATGATGTTGTCCTTCAGACAACTTGAATTTATCATGTCTTGATGAGATCCTGGCTATTCATTTACCTGGAACAGGTAACTTTTCTCCTTGTTTACTGCCTGGTTGCAATATAATTTCTCTTTTCGTACTCATGATATGTTAAGGATCGGCAATTATGTTTTGTGTTGGGGCTGCTCCAGTTTTCATGAGAGATGCAGCAGTTCAGCTAGGGAACAACCCGGTCCTGTGACTTCTCTGCAGGACGCTCCTATCTCACATAACCACTGATCCCTTTCTCAGCTGAAAGCAAACCTCCGTGTGAAACCGTGCACACCTCAGCACACCCCTTTCTTTTATTTTTTTTTAAACCTGAATTCCTGCCGGCTCCCAATGCAAATCATTTTGGCCCTGGTTCACAATGGAGCAGGAAGGCTTTCCACTGGAAAAGCATTCGGTTTTGAAAGTGCTCGTGGCGTTGGGGAAGCTCACGGGTTGCAGCCAAGCAGGGCAAGATCACACTTCCAGGAAAGTATGACTAACCTTATTTCCACATTGACTTAGCACACAGAGTGCCCTGGTAAATATAGCACCTCAGAGGTCACAGGGATGGGGTGCCGGGGGTAGAGTTCAGTTAATTTATGGCTGGGCAGCGCAAATCAGATGTGGGATTCAGCCCTTTGATGTCAACTCTGTTATCGGCACCGGCTCGCCGGGTGTGTGAGATTAGCTAGCGTGCACGATAGCGTTGCAGAGCAGGATGTTGTTTCCTGGGCGGGCAAAAAGAGATGCTGCAGAAGTGGGGTGGTGTGCCCGTCAGAGCTGGCAGGCTGCTGGTGGAGGAAAGCGAGTCTCACGGGGGTGGTGGGGAGGAGGTCACCAGTGAAACAGCTTATCAAGGTGGACATCTGCAAATGCATGCTCCATGAGCTGTTTAACCTGCCTTGGCCTTCAGAGACCATCTACAGAGCAGCTGCAAGTGTGGACCTGCTCCTCTGCTGCTGGCAACAGCAGCAATGGCCCATGGTCCTCAACACCCGTTCCTCTAGAAGTTGTTCAGGATGTTGTCTCGCCACAGAAGATAGATGCCCCTTTTCTCCTGTCTGCACATGCCGCCCAAACAAGGGGTCCTGTCAAGGGGTGTGGACAAAGGACCCTGAGGGACCTGAAAGAGAAGCCAGGTACTGTTGCTCTCACCTACTTAAAGCTCCTCTGATCAGTCTCAGAGAGCTGCTCTCTTCTCTTTCATTGCCCCTTTCCTCCTAACAACCCACCTGGTACTTCCTTCAAAACCAGAGTTTCCTTGTACAAGAGCTAATAGTGAAATGTCTTAGCATTTTCAGATAAAACAAAACTAGTTTTCTTTAAAATATATGGTGTATGCAGAAGGCAGAGTTGGGCAATGTCTTGCGACTGCCCCTCCTTGCTGCAGCTACCCAACGTCTCCATAGCATCTCCGCTGGCGATGCATGAGGACACCTCTGCCATGTACTAAAAGCCACCTGGTGCACCACCAAGTGCCCATGGGATCTCTCCTTCAGTCACTGCAGCGTGTAACATGGGAGCTGCCGCATTACTGTCATGTACACTTTTCTGTAGATTTAATTAAAAAAGCAAAGATTTACAGGAGTATTGAAAGCATGATAAGAAAAACTTTCCACACTACTGAATTTTGATTCCTTTCAAAGAAAAGACTACAGGAATTTGTATTTGAAAGTGTTCACGTACACCTAAAAGAAACAAATAGCAGCCTTGTTATTTAACATGTCCGAAACCCACTGGAAACTGGAGAGTAGCCCATTAAAAATACCAAAAAAGAAGAAATCTTGTGTAACGGGTGAAGCAAAGGAAGTGCAATCTAGTGATTAAGGCAGGAGCAGGACTGCCAGGAGGTCTTTCTGGCAATAGTTTTATTCCTGGCTTTACCACAGGCTTCCTGTGTGACTGGGCAGGCGCTTAAGGGCCTGACGGCGTAAGCACGTCTCGGCGCACACCGGGAGCAAAGCCCTGGGATTGCGGTCAGGGCGTTTGTGGGGTCAGGGCTCTGCTCCTGGAGCAGCTTATGAGCTGCTTTTGAAATCCAAGCCAAGGAGTGCGAAGCCATCACATGGCCCGGTCTGGGGCAGGGATCTGGGGAAGAGCCACCATGGGAAGGTCGTCCTGTGCTGGAGGGGAGATGGGCATCGTTTTGGCCATGGCATCACTGCCTCCGGGGGGGCTGGCCGGCCCCGCTGCGGCTCGTGCAGCTGAAACAAAGCACACCTTCTTAGGGGGAAGAAGAAAATGGGACTGAAATGCAGAGGATCGTTTGTGGTCTCGTCAAAGGGGCTTTGCCTTCTGCTCTCATCACCCTCCAGCTGAGTTTCCCCTCCACAGGCAGGGTGAGCAAGGTGAGCGAGGGAGGGACACGGATTCGGAGGCACCAGCTGCCCTATTTATACCCGTTGCACATTAAAGGTGACCACCCTGGGGTGTCCATGTCCCCCCCACCGGCTGCCTCACCGGGCTCAGATAACAAACACAGCCCTGGCTGCACAGCAGATCTGTCGCGGGGATTATCTGCTCGTTTGAAGTGAAATTTAGCTGGTCTTAATCAGAAACCTAACCGCATCAGGTTCGCATTAGCTTGTGCGGAGGTAGTAGTTTCACACGCTGACATGGTAGCAATTAAGCGAGTCGCTACTGGTTCTTACCCCAGGGTACAACTTTGTTTTGTTCCTTGCAGATTAGTGGGGCTGCGCGAGTTTCCACATAGTTTTCTTTCCTGTAGACCCTGGCTATTTCATGTGGAACCCTCTGGGACCATTTATTAGACCACACAAACGGTAATTATTTCCCAAAGAGGCGGACGGCGTTCCAGACCTCTAGCACGGCCAGTTATAAAAAATGTTATGAATCTGAGCAAGCGAAGGGATTTCACTAAAGCCAAAGGAGCCTTAAAACTACACAAACACAGGGAATTAAATATTTTTGAACGGCAGGAACAGAAGACAAATATTCATTTCAAAATGCATCATTATGCCTTTCTTGGCATGGGAGGTGAGAGCGAGGGAGAGGTCCTCCTGGGTCCCCCTTCATTTCCTCCCTTGGCTCCTTGGCTCGGACAAAGCCACAAACCTCATCTCCTCTTTATGTAAAACCCTCCCAGGGGACCCAATTACAGCCTGGTTACCCCTCACATGAGCCCACCGGGAGAACCCACGTTTATTTTAAGACTGAGGCTGAAGGCCTGACATGCGCAAAGGTGTTGGATGTGTCCCACCCTTGGAAACAGCACTTTGTATGAAAGGAAGAAGTCCGCACGGGAAAAAAAAGGTGAGATCCATAAGTTACAGCTGATCAAGGCGAACACCCCCCCCCCCCAATCAATTACCTGAGCTGAAACTGAGCCCCTTGCCACTACAAGAGCAAATGTTTTTCACAAGATGAGCTGCTCTCAGATGAATTTTCAGCCTGTGGCAGTTTTTCATCTTGAGGACCACATGCCTTTGTGTGGCAACTATCTTTTCCTAGATAACCCTATGTCTTGTAGATGCTGTAATGGAAGGACTGCTGTCCGTTACTTTCTAGAGTTCCCTCCTACAATATTCGGAGGCAGTCATGCAGGGGAGTATCTTATTCCAAACCCATTGTGTTTCTCTTGGCATTTGCATCAGTTAGGAGTGAATTTTTTTCATGGGAATTGAGGGACAAAATTCACATCTATTGCCTCAAAAATGTAAAATTCCATAGCCAAAATTTCTTCCACCTTCTAGACCAAACCATAAAAATATAGGAAGAAGAAAAATTAATAAAATAGCAATTTGCTGCCTGGTCAAAGAAAATAGATGATCATGTTACCCCGATGTTATCTTGTTAACGTACAGTAACTTAATCTCATTATGTCATTTCGTAACAGGGTGACATTTATTGATCCCAAATATATAGAGGGTCAGTTACCACAAGAGAAGATGGACCTAAGCTAACATTGCTGTTGGATGACTTGGGCAACCCCTCTAGAGCATTCAAGTCCCCTGAACACTGTTTGAAGAGCCGTCATTGCTCACGCACAGGACCGGCCCCAGCAAGGCTTCTAGATGGACACCTGCCTATGTTTGACGTTCAGCGCTCCCACAAGCACAGTGAAGCCGAGTGAGTGGACAGATGTAGGAAGGACGGTACGAGTTTTCTCAGCTCTGACGTCTACATTTCAGAGGGGCTACAATATACAAACACAAATAACACATGAAGCAAGAAGGCCGGCATTTCTAACAAGCTCAGCTTGGCTCTTTGCAGCAATCGCCACAACAGCTGTTAAGTCCGTCGAGCTTTTGAAAGGCAAACATTAACACTGGCAAGCAAAGATGATGGCAAATCCAGCTGTAAGCCACCAGCTGAGGATTTTCTTGAGATAGCGAACGGCCTGCTGCAGAGACCTGACTCCTGTCACGTTTGTGGGCTCAGCAAGTGTCTCCGCTGCCGCTCATCCATTCTGGTGCAGCTGGCAGGTGAGAAGCAGCCCAGGGGCCACGTAGCCATCCTTCGCTGGTACGTGCTCTTGACAGGCAGTCTTTGGCACCCCTTGGATGAGGTGTCCACGTCAAGGCTGGATTTCCAGATCAGAGACACGATTCTGTCTCCATTAACACCTATGTCATCTAGAGGGGGCTGAGCTCCAGGTCAGGAAGGTCTCAGCTCCAGCAGCTGCAAGCTATATCTGGCTAGGAATCAGTCCACGGGCTTGTTATCTAGGAAGGTTTATTTTCGCTAGCCTGCATCAAACTCGTCCTGCTACCAGCAGCGATGTGGTGGCATGAGCCAGGCCTCTGGGAAACCAGCATCAGTCCTTGGTAGACTTGTCCAGACGGTGGCTGGGTCTTCACAGCTGGGGTTACCTGTTGGCACCTCCTGCACGCCGTTACACCTAGGCTCTGTGCTGGGGAGCACTCCTCCTCTTCCAGCTCTATGGGATCCCGCAGGCTGTTTGTCTGTCTCTGTAATTAATACGACTATCTCTGACATTAGGAGGGTAATGGCTATTTTTATTTTCTTGTAGCCCTTTAACTGGGAAAGTATTGTATGTTGCCCCAAGGAAGATGGGGGGGATGCGTGCATGTGCGAAGAGATTTCATGGATAACATACTAGTTACAGATTTTAGTGCCCTCCTCCATAGTTTTGCCAACAGAGTGAGAAGCAACATAGAGCATTTTATGCATTAGTGCCCCCAAATCCAAACAGACTCCCTGTCTTCCTCTTGGCTTAAGTTTAGATGCTGTGTTTCTTTACAGAGACACAAGTGACAAAGACTCCAATAAGCACAATTTCAATGGCTTTCTAAACTTATCCCATAACAGAGCAGGCGTGTTGTATTTTGTAGGGCTTACAGAGTATTAAGACAAAATCAACTGACAGTTCAAAGGAGGCTGGGAACAGAAATTCTTGTTCCATACGTTATACCATTCCTGACGGCAGCTACTGCTTACATTTCTTGCTGTTTACTTTTCAAGAGGTCAACAACCAGCGTCTGCAGGGATGGTTTGCCTGGGAGTTATAATATTCCAACTGTGTTGCTCCTTTCAGCAGCTCTCGTCTTTTACTGGTCCAAGGTAATAACCTTCTTTCTGTATTTTCTTTTTTTTTTCACTGCATCAGAACTACTCTCTTAAATTATGTATATATATGTTTCCCATTAGCCAAAGCCCCCCCTCCCCAGTATTTATGAAAAAGTATAACAATGAAGATATCGACTTCCAGTTTTGAGCCACAAGATTGATATTCCTCCAAAGTAAATACTGGCCTTGGCTGTGCCACAGTCAATATTTACCTCGAGTAAAATAAATCTTGCTGACAACCAAAACTTGAAGTCAATATTGGCTTGCTGTAATCCAGCTGGTATAAAGTAATCCGTTTTCTTTATATTACCTGAATGCTTTATGCAAATATTTTCAAGTTAAAGGTGGGCTCTGCATTCCTGTAGTTGTAAAGGCCGTATTGAAACCATCCCCCCTATTTTCAGTCGTCACAAAACTGAGAACTCTTCAAGAGAGCGTATGAAAGCTCTCCTATCTCACAAACAATCTGTGAGTGACTGATTAACTATCTAATCTGTGTACCTACTCTGAGGCCCATTACTCCAGTGTCTAAGAGTCTTCCAAATCCTTAAGAGAAGCAAAGTTTGCAAAGAAAGGGAATATCTTTTACTGGACTAGGTGATAAGCTGGGAAAGTGGATAAACTAGGCACACAAACCTTAGATCTAAAGATACTGACTCTTCCTAAAAAACCTGTGTCTCATTTATTTAGACTATCAAGTCTGCAACAACATTATTGCTACTACTACCTCAAAGGAGAGAAATAATTTCTTCCTCCTAATCCATGGAGAAACATTTTAGTACTTGAAAGAGGCTCTTTTAAAGTGAATTTCCTTTGGTAACCAATCTTTGGCAACCATCTTACTTATTTGCCTTGCTGTCTGTTGATCCATCACTCCCCTCTCAATAACGTTGAAGCCTGCTGACCAACATCAACCACCTTTGACAAAGGGCAGGCTCAAACTAATGAAGATTCTACAGGATTTCTGCAAAACTGGTGAAGAAGAGGGACCTGGTTTAGCCTTCCATTGGCCATGCCAGAGGAGTCGATCTGGGGAGTCAGCATGCCCAAGGCGTCGTGCCCGCTGCAGCCCAGTCCTGCTCCAGCCCGTGGGTGCAGGCAGCAGCACCGTGGAGCGAACTGGCAGGTACAGATGTTTAGCCAGTATCAGGATGTAGAGCATCACTCCATGGGAAACAAGGTTTGATTAATTCTGCTGACCATGGAAAAGCACCATTTTTTAAATTTTTGTGTGTAACCAAGTATACTGTACCAGTACACACACAGAGAGAAAGTTGAAATGAGGTTGTTCACTTAATTTGTAGTTCCAAAAGGGATGGGCATCTTCAGAAGAGCATTTTGCAATTACCGTGACCAATGCACCCAGAAGCCTCTCTTTTAGCTGGAGCTATGTTGTTCCATTGCAGTGGCTGTTGTAGGCAACTGTGGCCATGAAGTCTGAGTGAAGCTCCCTCAGGCAGCTAAACCAGTCTCAAATAGGCTTTGCATATCAGGACAGAAATCATGAGCCGCTTTCCATATTCAGTGAGAAAACAGGAAAAAGAACAGAGAGCTTTCGAATGACTCACTGATGGGCTGGGTTTTTTTT
This sequence comes from Phoenicopterus ruber ruber, assembly GCA_009819775.1. Taxonomy (NCBI): domain Eukaryota; kingdom Metazoa; phylum Chordata; class Aves; order Phoenicopteriformes; family Phoenicopteridae; genus Phoenicopterus; species Phoenicopterus ruber. The sequence goes on along the minus strand of CM020216.1, from coordinate 138,042,305 downwards.
TGTCCTTGCTGGAGCTTTTTTATTTCCAAACATAAATAACGAGTTGCAAGAACTAAAAAAATCATTACCTAGATTAAGTCCTGATGAAGTTCTGTAATTGTTACAGTGCACAGAGTTGCTTTGCTAGATTATTTTTCCTTTGGTTCAGGTTACTTGTGCAAAGACGTTGGTGGTCCTAACAAATCCTTAAAAGATAGCTGAACACAGCACTCACCACTCCCTGCAGTGCAATCTTGCCTGATTAGCAATCTCTCTGGGAGGCCAGTGGCTGGAACAGTTTGTGACTTGTATTATAAGAGAAATAAATAATAATAAATTATAATGTTTAAGGCCAGTGGAAGATCACAGGTGCAAAAAGCTGCAGACTCTATAGACTGTTAGTGCTACATTAAAGCCTGGTTTTCCCCTCGGTAATACTGTAGCCATTCCCAAGGAGAGGGATGCCTTCCACCAGGAAAAGGAAGACCTAACAGGACACTGCTCGGGGCTATTTGCTTGTCGTGGTTGCCAAAGATATAAACCTGGGGCCAAGTCAGGGCTTATTTAATGGAAACAATGAAGTTAATGATGCACATACGAATGCCCTCTATATTTCTATATGGTGCCTTCCTCGCCAGCCACCTGTTTCCTGAGTAAAACAGGCCGTGATGCAGGGTGGACTCTGCGGGTCTTGGCCTCATTAAGCGTCTCCACATTCACGGCGGGTGACCCCGACTCCAAGGCAAACTGTGCTTTGCGACCCACTGGAGCACCAGAAGTGCCTGCTCATCTGCAGAGGGCTGGGTGTCCAGCTACTTGATCACATCTCTCCTGAAATTCTAGCTCCTTATCTCATCGAAAGCTAGATTGCAAATATTTCCCCAATTTACCTACCAAAGTAATTGGAGCTACTGCGTGGATGTTAAGTGTTTGTAAACGGCAAAAGTGGGCATGAACAGAAAAAGCAGGATGTGCATGATGGTATGAGGACGCCAGCTCTGAAGCCTTGCACAGTGACTCCGTAGAACATTTCTTTCCACGGCAGGAAAAAAAGAAAAACCCAGCAAGAAAGTTTCTGGCAAGAAAGTTTCTGGCAAGAAAAACCCAGCCAGCCTGTACCTTCAGTAATTCAAAATATTTTCCTGTACCCTGAGCTGAAGAGGGTATCATGAGACAGGTAACCCAGAAAGGGGGCCCAGTCTCTAAGAAAAAACAGGGTTGGGGGATAACATAAATGACAATGTCCAAGTATTAATGTGACACTCAAAGAGATGCCTTTTAAAGCTGAGCTGACTCACAGGGAAGCGTTTCACTGTTTCCAAAACCTAGGACTTGTTTTCCCCACAGAAAGGACAGGAAAACCCCAAACCAAACAGACTTAAGATACTTCAATTCTCCGTGACCCAAGTGAAAACAAAACAAAAGCGTAGAAATACTGGAATTTCCCAGAGGATGGAAATTTTGATTTTTACCTAGCTGCAATCCCACAACGGCAGGGCAGACTGATAGCCATTACTTTAGGCTTTTCCTTAGATGTCGGCAGAGCTGTATAGGAGAGCACAGGCTATACTTGCACCGAGCCTGACTATGGTTATTGTCAGCAAACCTCTGCTTTCATAAGCTTGTGCCTGTTGAAAGAGGAGCAAATGCAGTCTTCCACCTTCTCCTGTTTCTGGATGAGCACTTGGCACTCCCCCTTCAATGAAATCGGTCAGGACCTGCCTCCTCCTGAGCACGCCCGTGTCTTTGCTGAGCCTGACCGCAGTGATAACACAGGCAGCAGGCACTCAAGCCAGTTGCCGGCGGTTGAAATGCGAAGAGCCCCGGCTACGACTCTCCCTGCAGGGGGTCACTGACTGCAGGACCTGGTGCAGCTCCAGCGCTTGCCCTTGCTTGCACGCTCTCAGCCCCCCGCTTTTTTCCTTGGCGTGTGAAAACGGAGAACACAGAGGGTCACTCTAGACCAGTGGGACAAGGACTATTAATGCCAGAGGAGCACGGCCCCAGGGCTTGCTGCCTGAACGAGAAGGATGGGTTTCAGCCAAGGCCGCTGATGTGACACCCGGGGTCAGTGGGACCCTGGCAGCTCCCACCGGAGGGACTCCAGCCCGGTGCCTGTGTGGGCTGCGTGCTGCCTGCACGATCTGAGGGGGTTCTAGTGTGCTTGGCATTTGAAAAGCACCAGGGCTATGGGTAGGAGGATTTAAATGGACATCTAAAAGAAAAAAAAACTAAACCAAATCAAACGTCATTGAGTCTAAAACCTGATCCATGCACAGGTACTTGGTCTCGCCACGTGACTTGGCCTTGCTGTCTGACGCCTGCACTAATAAGCAAATGCCATGACTCAGGTAATTCTCTCTCTCCCTCTCCCTCTCCTTCTCTCTCTCTCTCTCTGGGTCTCACTTTGTTTTGCAAGCCATGGCATGAGCTAGCTTTAGCCTTGCCATAAAAATCTGACTCACTTCCTAAGGGCAGGCTAAAATAACCTGAGGATTTTTTAAAATGCTGCTTTTACCTTCTTAGCCACAACAGAAAGACATCGGGGATTTCTGGAGGAAAACAAAAAAATAAAAAATCAAGTTTGTTAAACACAGACGAGAGATTCTTTCCGACCTGATTTTCTTTGACTCTATGAGTTGCTCCTTTTCAGAAGAGAAAATCTGTGCCTCTCCCGTGGCTAGCGCTTGACAATCAGCACTTCTTCTCTCTTCCCTGAGTGGGAAAGCCGGGGGGGGGGAGGGAGAGGGCTGAAAGTAAAGCAAAGAATTGTTCAGATTGCCTAGATCCCTCCAGGAAGTGATCTTTCTGCTTTTACTCCAGACACACGCCTCCCAGCTAGCCAGTAGCTCCAACTAATTAGCACACGTGATGGGAATAGGAAACAAAGTCACAAACAATAGTAGCGTGGGAACGCAGTGTAAACTGCAATTACATAGACCCCCCCTCCTCCCCCCGCCCGCCCCCCACTCTGCCCTTCTCCAAATAAATAAATAAAGGCATAAATAAATAAATAAGTGCACAAATCCCAAAAAAGCTGCCGACAATACAGCAGATAAGCGTGGGAGGCAGCGCAAACCGTGCTGGGCAGGAGGCGAAGATCAGCGTTTGCGGGCCGAGCAAGAGCCAGCTATTATTTTCGTTCCATACTTCAAGTATATCGAGGCTGCTTCATTTCCTTTTGTTCAGCGTTGGGGCACAACAGAAAAATGTGTTTGGGGAATTTCAGCACTTGCCAGGTCATGGGGGAGGTCACTCCACTTTTGTTGGGAGAGAGGCAGAAGAAGAAAGAGGGCAATCAAATATCCTCCTTGAGACAGCTTACAAGCACATGTCTCATGCTGTCAGGGGGCTAGGCTCCAGTGTGACACTTCCAGCTTCTTGTCTTCCTGCCAAGCTGAATATGTTTGGTATACGTTATATATGTGAGAAGTGGCCACCACTTCCCCAGCCGACCACAGCTTTAAGACATATTATAACGGAGCTATTGTGTCGGATTAAACACATTTGCTGTGGTTTAAGCATTAAGAGCGTGTGACTGTTTGCACTTGCTTTGGAGCACCGTCATTAATACTGACCGTGGAGGTGTTCGTACAGAGCTCGTCGCCGCGGCATCACAGTGCTTAGATAGTCATGTACCGAGAGCCATGTGCTACTGATTTGGTCTTGTAACAAGTAACTACAAGGGATTTTTGTCGCAGCTACAGCAGGATGAGTCAAAAGAAAGACCTGGGTATGCATGGGAAGTTACTGCTCTAGCTGTCCTGGCACGCTGCTTTGGGAGCTCCTGTTGCCATATAACTGACGTTACCTGGAATAAATCTTTCAGATGGGCGCTATTTTGGAATAAAACTACTTCTCCTGGAATAATTTTTCTCCTTTAAAAGCAGATGAAATGAAGGTCACTCTGAGAACAGTGGATCCGCACAGGGTACTGGTCTTGCACTGCTATACTGGTCAGCTCTGCAGCATCCACAAGTCTCGACTTTTCTGAAATCTGTAGGAATGGTGCAGGTTTTAGGTACTGTGAGCAAGACTGAAATACGGCATCTCACAGGAAAATACCCTCAGCGTCTGCACAGGCCATTGCTATTTTGTCACTGTGTTTTCGTGGCACTTCAAAATCAGCTTGAATCTCAGAATTAGCTGCTTTATGACCCCTCAGTTTGGATTCAAAAAACCCTTGGGTCAGATGCTGATACACATTTAGATGATTTAAGAAATGAAAGTTTCCCTAACAAAAAGCGGGCTCAGTGTCTAACTTTGTTCTGGTAAAATCAGAGCGGCACTTCTCTTCTGCTGTTTATTTTTATCCTGGTATTCCATAACGTAATGGAAGAGACAACTGATGACAGGATTTCATTTTGATGTCCAGATACTCTGCCTGCCTGGAATAAGGTTTCACATTCAAACCAGTCAAGTTTAGTCTTTATTTTATCTAAAGTAGGCAAATCAGGTTACTTTTTGCCAAGATCTCCATGATGAAACCTCAGCCAAAGTCCTGACCGCCTTGTGGCAATTAAAAATCCCTGGCACTTTCTCACTCTTGTCACACGTGCTAAACATCCCCTCACAGGTCATTACTCTGCGACTGGGGGGTGTCTTATCTAGTGGCTGTTTCCCCAGGTCTAACTTTTGCTCAGGTGGCTGATCGCTGTGGGACAGCAGGTGGCTAGTAAATGCTATGGCAGAAAGGTGTGAGGTGAATACAAGTTACCATCTGAGACAAAATAGAGACACTTTTCCAGGAGTCAGCGCTCACCACGTCAGATAGGTAATATCCACCGTTTTCATTTAACTTGTCTGTGCAATGGTCATCAAAGCTTTTAATACCTGGTACCTTCAAAAGCAACAAACTATTACTTTGGTTTGCTTTATTCCAAACTGTACTTACCAACAGCTACAGAGCATGCTCAACTTTCATTTTTATTTTTGCATGATGAAATTTAGTTCTAGGAAACTTGTTAGGAAAAATGATTGTTTCTGTTTGCCAAAAAGTCACGTTTTCCCCTTGAAAGAGCATACTTTTAAATAACAGTTTGCATGGCAGAAAAAAGTTCTGGGAGTTGTTTTCTATCCTATGCTTCCTAGCAAGAATGAATAGCACACACATATTTTTCTCGAAGCTGCATCTTACTGGCAAAGAAAACTCAAAGTAGATCTCAGACTGTAGACTCTTTGGAGCAGGGACTTCCATACATCGCTGTATAACACAAAGCATGGTTTGAACACTGCTCTTAGAACACTGAAGTTGCAAAATTGCACAGGAAAAATGGCTAATCAGGCTGTTCCTTGATGGACTGCGAGGATTTTGAAAGCAGGAAACCAGAGCAGGTTTCTGTATGATTATTCCTCAGTCCAGTTATGAGAAAAGTACTGTAGGAACGGAAGAAACCTGTTTTGGCAAACTACAGAGGGCTTGGTTGAAAACAGGTCAGCAAAAAGAAAACCATGCTTTTCCTCTGTGATATCTGGTGCAAACTGTACTGTGATACTGAGGAATGAACACGGGGATAAATAAACTGCCCGGCTATGGTGAAATTGTCACTTCGGCGGGACGGTGTCTGTAGGTGACACACATCTGTGGCCATTGCCCCCTCTAGCATTTGGCAATGCCGATAGAGGCTGTCCTACCAATAACATGTTACTGAATTTCTTGTGTGATTTTACACACAAGGTACACTCTTACACACGTGGACATTACGTCATTTTCCTGTAATTAGAAGCAAAGGTGGCTGCAAATCAAACCAGAATTTTCTACACTATGCCACCCCAAGTCAGCGCCCTTTTGCATCTACTATGAGACAGCCATTAATTAACATGACCTGGTGTCATTCCTCCTGTAGGGTCTTGGCCTCCTTCAGTGCACGGGACAGACTGTGCTTTGGGAATGGAAGAAGGGATGTCTAATGGAAGAAGCTGCTGTCTGTAAGAGCCTTGGCTCAGAGGGAGGCTTGCATAAAAAGAGGAAAGGGGTTGAATTGGTTGGAAAGGAAACCAGGTGATAAAATAGCCAATCTGCCTGTTCCTCCCTCAATCGGAGGGCTGACTGAATATGAGGTAGCTTTGCCTGTCAGCGGCTTGAATGTGTGTTCACAGATTAGCCTCTTACACAGTATGAGCCCAGGTCTGGTTTTGGAGACGAGCTGAAGCCTAATCAGGTAAATGCAAAGATTACTTGCATTGTTCGGAGCCATCCAGAAGAGAAATCTGTCTGCACTGCTGCTGTTAATATGCTGACAGTGCTAGTCTTGCTTATTTATAGCTACACACTACTTCCAAAAAATGAGAGCTGACACCTATGCTGCAGCAGAAATGTTGCAGCTGAGGCATCCTGCTTACAGTAAGGACTTTGATGTAAAAATTATCCCCATCCTTGTCTAGCTTGAAGACAGAAATGTCTTGACGACCTGGACATCACTACAGATGCACATGAGTGTGAATGTGCAATGTTTATGTTCTGCTGCTGCAGCAGTTGGTCCAGCACAAAGGCGCACAGCATCTGCACGGCAGAACTCGGGGCCAGCACGCTCAGAGAGCACCCAAGCCTAACTTCTGAACTGGGTACCTGGACCTCAGAGACATGCAGACACGAATTTCAGTGTTCAGCTCCTGAGAAAACACATTTACAGTCATAGCACTGCTAACAGATCATGCAAGAAGTCTAAAAAACTCTTCTGTCGCTCCCGTTCACTTCTCAAGCGCTTCCATTCGATCTGTGACAACTAGTTTTGAACTGTGTCAGTGGCACCAACAATCGACACACTCAGCCAGAAGTCAGTAAAGAAAAATACAAGATTCGGAGCAGCAACTTCTTGCTTGCAGAGCTGATGCTGCAGCTTGATATACGTGGGGTGGGGTGGGGGGGCATTGATGCTTTTGCCTGGCTGCAATGCGAGTGCCAGAGCCACCGGCTGAATTGGGCACAGTAACCATAGTAACGGCGAGTTTCCGGGACTCGGGGTGACAGGCTGACGGGATTACTCTTCAAAGCGCTCGCTCCCTTGGGAGAGAAGACCTAAAGGAAGGGGATGGGAGTTAATTTAGCGCACACACTAGAGCAAGGGTCAGCAGTGGCGGGTCTCTGCTGGAGGGAAGCCTGCAGCAGCAATAAACAACTCCCTTTCAGTGGGACTTTGACTAGCACCAAAATCGCCATAGGAGGCATTCAACAAAGAAAAATGGGGGGGTGCACACAAAAAGCGACACCACTGCCTTCTAAGGGACAGTCACAACCAGCAGTTCCTGCGTGTCTCAAACCTGAGTCTCTGCTTTGCCGCGACAGCTTTATCCCATCCTGCCATTCCTGCTTCCAGCACAGGGGCAGCCAGATGCGGCTGCGGAGCCTGAATCTGGAAACGCTGAGTCGTGCCAGACCTGGAAGCAATGGGGAAGCGGGGGGGAAGGCAAGCGTGCTGGTGCGTATGATAGGAAAGGGGTGTGGGACGAAATGTTTGGATGGTGGGGTGACTGCGGCATGGGCATGGCTGTAGTAAGAGGTGGGCATGCAGAAGGCAAGAGGGCGCTTGCACTGCAGCGTGAAGCAGGGAGAAGGGAGGCACTGCGGCAGTGTAGGGGACAGGAGAGAAGGCTGTCATCTCCTAAGGTTCTTTGCCTCATTGCTGTGAAGGTACCAATGGGGTGTGAAATTAAGCTCTTTTTAAGAAGCGCGTTCTTCTTGTGCACTGTCATTTTAATTCCGTTGGACTTTGGCGAGCAGAGGGCTGCTCTCCCGTCTGCCCTTCTGGCGAGAGAGAGGCGCATGACAGCGCTGTCTCAACGTGTCGGTAATTTCTGGCTAATAAAGCTTCCCTTTGGGCCACGGTTAACAATTAGACCAATGCTGAGGATCAGGCCCTGTTCAGTACCAGAAAAGCACAAGGGTAATTTAAAGCTGGTTTTGCTGTGTGTTCCTCCTAGTGCTGGATGGGAAGACTGAAACCACACACGGGCAAACATTTCTTATCTTCCCACGGCGGCCGATAGCCAACCGCAATTGCTCACGCTGAGGCCCAGCTACACTCTACCTGCCCGTTCCTGTAAATCATTCGGAGAAGTCAGTGTCTACACAAGCTCCGAAAGCATCTTTGGAGGTTCCCTGGCCCCAGTGGTTCACGGAGCTAAGGATGGGGGGCAGCTCAGGGATCTGACTGCTGGGAACCTGGGTGGCCAGACCTCTGCTCACAAGCAATGAATGCTAAATGCCAAGTAGCTTCTTTTACAATGTGTTTTTTTTTTTTTCCCCACAGTAGGAAGAAGACATATACATGCCTGGATGGGACAAGTCAGACATGTAGTCTGCAGGCCCAAAAGGCATAAATGTCACTGCGCCTTCCACTGACCCGGATTTTGGTCCTGTCAAAGCAAGTGGTGCAGGCAGAGATGTTTCACAACAAAAATATAGAGGCTGGAAAGGTGGATGTATTAGAAATGCTGACACAAGCTTAATTATAGCACTGCAGAAAGGATAGATTTATGAAAAATGTAATGTGAGAACAGAGTATTTTATCACCTTCTGTTAGCTACTTAGAGGTGGCTGCAGGACTGTTTCTATCTTCTTAACTGCAGCTCTTTTACGACATGTAGCCTGGTCCTTGCTTCCATTTCCCTTCCCACCAGAGATGCTTTGCAAAAATATGGGCAACTCCATGAAATCTGGAGCAACTCTGTGCCAGGAACTTTTACCTAAACAAGTGGGAGGCTGAAAGCAGCTTCTCCAGGGCCTTGAAATGGGGAAACCTGGGTTCCTCGATTCTTCACTGTCACACTGTGCATCTGGGTTATACTCCAGCCCCTCCAATTGCGAAACGCGAAAGAATCAACTTAGAAAAAGAGCCTTAGTTGAAAGGCTTCATGTAAATGAAAATGTAATTATTATGAAACCACCTCAAAGAGAACACCCTCATTTCACCTGTCCCATTTTGCCAGTACCCCAGCCTGAGAAAGCTGGCAGGATGAAGAGGACTTGTGCTGGGGCACACGGCAATTTGGGGGAATACGGCATCCAGTGCAAAGCAGCATGTACTCGCTGCCAGCGCGCAGCCAGAACTCTGCACATACGGCATGCAGCGCTGACCTTTCCTGTCATCCCTTCTGCCTTGCCAGCAACTGCAGAGCAAAGCGTGTTTGCTTTCAGCTTCTTAAAAACTGTTCCTGCTTCTCCCCACCTCCAAAATACGGGGGGGGGGGGGGAAGACAAGGGAAGGATTTGGCCGGCAGATGTGCAGTTTAGAAAGGCAGAGTCAAGAGGGACGCTTTCATTTCGTTCGCACTGCCAACAAAGAAAAACCCCTAAGTCAAAGCCTCCTCAACTTTCGGGCTTTAGCCACCCATTTAACTCCTTTTTTTCGAAGGAGGACAAGCTGCTCCCGCGCCGGCCTCCCCTTCTCCTCACGCAGCACGCCCAGGGCCGCGCTGCCGCAGCCCGCCTCGGGGAAGCGCTCCGAAGCCACGCAGGGCTCGGGCTGCCGGGGACCCCGGCGTGAGGGCGCCGCGGAGCCGCCCTGCCCGCTCCGCTCCGCCCGGCAGCGGCACCGCCTGGCTCCCCAGCCCGGGACGTGCCCCCCTCCTCCCCCCCCGCCGGGGCCCGCACGCGCCGCCCCGCGCCGCAGCGCCGCCGCCCGCCGCGCCCCGCGCCGCTTTCCCACGGCCGGCGGCGCGCGGCCGCACCTCCCCCGCCGCCGCGCTCCCAGCCGAGGGGGCGGGGCCCCGCGACCGGCCGGCGGCAATTGGCTGAGGCCGCCGCGCCGGCGGCCAATGGGGACGGCAGGGGCCGCGCGTGGCGGTGCTGGGCGGCGGGCGGCGGCGGGCGTGTTCTGCCCGGCCGCCCGGCCGCCTCCCTGCCTGCCTCCCTGTCTGCCCGCCCGCCCGCCCGCCTGCCTGCCTGCTTGCCCGCTGCCTGCCTGCCTGCCTGCCTGCCTGCCCGCCCGCCCGCAGCGGGTAAGAGGCGAGGCGTGGGAACGCCATGGGAGAGACGGGCGCCGGGCGAGGCGCGGGGCGCGCGCTGGGCGCCCTCCTCCCACGCGCCACCCGCCGCCTCCCCGACGGCCGCCCGCGCCCCGCCGCCGCCATGAAGCGGGCGCACCCCGAGTACAGCTCGTCGGACAGCGAGGAGCTGGACGAGGCCGTCGAGGTGGAGAAGGAGAGCGCGGACGAGAATGGGTGAGCGCGGGCAGGGTGGGCGCCGTGAGGCGGCCCGGCGCCCCTTCCCTCCCCTCAGCCCCGCGGAGCCCCGACCCCCCGCTCCCCCCTTCCCTCCCTCCTCCCTCCCCGGGGTGGCGGTGCCTGTGGTGACCGGTGTCCCGCTGCTCCCCGCAGGAACCTCAGCTCGGCCGCGGGCTCCATGTCTCCCTCCACCACCTCGCAGATCCTGGCCAGGAAGAGGCGCCGAGGGGTGAGTGCCTGCCGGCCGGCCGCGGCTCCCCTCAGCCCCGGCCCGCCCGCCCCCTGACCCTCCGCTTTCTGCCCTAGATCATCGAGAAGCGCCGCCGCGATCGCATCAACAACAGCCTGTCCGAGCTGAGGAGGCTGGTGCCCAGCGCCTTTGAGAAGCAGGTAGCGCCCAGTGACCCCCTGCACTGCGTCCCCCCTGCTCCCGGGAGGAAGGGTCTCCTCTCTTTAACGTCTCTGGTTCTGCCTAAAAAGTTTCCCGTTTCCCCTTCTCTCCTAGGGATCAGCCAAGCTGGAAAAAGCGGAGATTCTGCAGATGACTGTTGATCACCTGAAAATGCTGCATACGGCAGGAGGAAAAGGTAAAGTTTTGTGCCTGACAGTGGGTCAGCAGCTCTGCAGAGAGGCTGCTGCGAGAGGAGTGCATTCCTTAGCACTCGGTGCGCAGTGTGCTGTGGGAGTGCTTGGAGAAGGTGAAGGGAAACTCTTCTTATGTTCCGTCAGGAATTTGGGACTTTCTTCTACTTGAGAAGATTTGCAGCATCGCTAGCACTGAACATTTTACAGTGCTAGCTCCGGGTTGTTCTAGAGGAGAGTGATTACAAGTCTCTCTAGCAAAGTGTCAGTACTGTGAAGTGAATTGGCTTTTGGCAACTTGGAAAACACAAAGTTTTAGTTATTGTCAAATGTTTGTTTCTCTAACTTTCTGAAAGTTCAGAACAGAAACTAGAAAAAAATACAGGATGAAATGAGTAGTGAAGAGAATCAGCAAAGATGGTGAAATGCACTTTTAGGAAAAAAGTATGTTGCGTGCAGAAGTCCCCTCTGATAAGTTAGGACTTGTGTTTCTAATGAATTTCACTGTGCTGTGGTTTTGCTTGCACTGGGGAGACATGCAAAGAACAAAAGTACTTTCCTCCAGTGGCAGTGTGCAATTTCAGTTTAAAAATGGCAGTCTGTGACTGGTCTTGGGACTTGCAGCATCACAGCACAGATATAAAAGAAAAGCTTGTTAGACAAAAAAAAAAGAAAAAAAAAAAAGGAGCTTGGCAGCTAATCTATGGTTGGGAATACTAACCACATCCAAGAGAAATACGCTTATAGGGGAGGGTGGAGTGGGGAGGCTACACGTAGACAATGACTAGAAAACAGCATCTCAAGACTCCATTCTTTGTTCTTTTCTCTTAGGTTATTTTGATGCTCATGCTTTGGCTATGGACTATCGGAGTCTAGGGTTTCGAGAGTGCCTGGCCGAAGTTGCTCGATACCTTAGTATTATAGAGGGGCTGGACGCCTCCGATCCTCTGCGAGTTCGACTTGTGTCTCATCTCAATAACTACGCCTCGCAACGGGAAGCAGCAAGTAGCGCACACACTGGCATTGGACACATTCCTTGGGGCAGTGCCTTTGGACATCACCCTCACATATCTCACCCGTTGCTGCTGGCTCAAAATGGGCACGGTAATACCAGTACTACAGCATCTTCCACAGAACCACACCACCAGACCAGAATTGCTGCCCCACATGCTGAAACTTCCTCACTCAGAGTGTCCCCAAATGGCAGCGTTGGACCAGTGCTCCCCGTGGTCACATCTACTACCAAACTGTCTCCTCCTCTTCTCTCCTCCATGGCTTCTCTGTCTGCGTTCCCCTTTTCGTTTGGCTCCTTCCATCTGCTGTCCCCCAACGTGCTGAGCCCGTCTGCACCAACGCAGTCAGCAGCCCTTGGCAAACCATACAGACCCTGGGGGACTGAGATTGGAGCCTTCTAAGAACTAACTCTTTAGTGAGGGTGGGGAAGCCTACAAACCTAGCTGAGCTGGGTTATGCCACGCTTAAAGTTGAAGTTCTTAATAACTGGGACTGGGACAAAGGTACAGCTTCACCTTAACTAAGTTTGCCTAAAAACTGTCTCTTTGGATTTTTCTTTTTGTTTTCTACATTTTTGTATTAGCAATTTTTTTTTTTAAATAGTTGCTGAAGTTGTCCAAAAATAAAATTACAATAGTGGTTGTTAACACTTGTGTTAGATCTGTGCTGAGCATTTAAATCACTTTTGTAAACAGTTTGTTTCAAATGTTTCATTTTTCCTGAGTACGTCAGACCGTCTTTTTATGAAGAGATACCACCTATTATTGTTAGCAACGGCCTAGTTTAGTTATTAATTTTTCCAAGACCACTCTTCTCAGCATTAACAAGCTATGTTTTTGTTAGTATTTTGACATTGAGATGTTCTATAAAGAATTACTGTTTTTGTAAACTATATTTGAGTCTTACATTTCTGAACAAAGCGTTGACAAATCAGATGAACCAGCTTGACCAGCTTTATCTCAGAGCCTAATCTCTATTTCTTCTGCAGTGGTTTGGTATATTTGGTGGTCTTATTCTAGTCCCTAGTGGACGTTTACTCACATCACAGAACTGCTACGCTGTTTCTTCCACCAAACGGAGCAGTACGTGCTTTAGAGCAAACTCTAGAGTGGGGAGGGTGCAAAAGCCAAATTACACACTATGTTGGTGATGGGTTTAGTTGCTGGGGAAGTGATGGGGGAAAAAAAAGTTGTCACCTGCAGTAGTCTTCCAGCCGGAGCCGGTCATATGCATACTCATTTCATTGGGCCATATTCTGCTTTGAGTTACAGTGGAGTAGTTTTTCTATCACCCCATATTCTTGGGTAACCGAGACCAGACTCTTTCCCTTTGTGAGCTTCAAATTTGCACGTGAAAGGAATGATGCTGGTATTTAAATAGCCAATGGCACGGTACGGTGGGAACCCGTTCAGTGCACAGCCCTGTTGCGTAACAGATGTATCCTAACCGGTTGATTTTTCTATTGCGTTTTACTTTTAGGTGCAGTTCAGTGCCACTCCTCATTTTGTAAGGGCTCTGCTGCATTCTTGTGTGCGTGAGAGTGTGTGCGTGTACATGTATATTTTGGTTGATTTCATGGGAATCTTAATCTGAACAGGTTTACCTAGTGAGTTCCACTGGACGGGGTTTGACTGCTCTTGTATTTGTGTTGTGGCTAAATAAAGGAGAAAGAACACAGCATTTTAAATGACCTGCTTGCCTGATATGTATCAGTGGAGAATTCTGTGCCTCTGGGTATCACAGGAGATGTCGAACAATTGCTACTTAGTCCTGCTGTGGGCATTTGTATTTACTTTTTTCTCAAATATTATGGCATACCTTGCTGAGTACGTAAAGAACCGCAGTGCCTCAGAATAACAGTCGAGGGAAGGAAAACGTAGGATTCATCTTGCGTGTCACTTTTACTTGCCTGGCAGCGTGTGGGCGGACAGCGAAGGCACCAGAGTTACCGCTAAAGAAGAGGTTAAACCTGCACTGCACCTGAATATTCTTACTGATTTGTATTAATACTAAGAATTGATCATCTTTACAAATGCAGAGTCCTTTCCTGTCTAACTCGTGAAATCTTACAGCTTTGTAACAAAGTTTTGTACCTAAGCCTGGTTTAGCTCACGTTCAGTGCCTTCGTGCAGAATCTACCCAAGGTCTCCGGCTGATCCCGTGTTTCTTACTGAGTGGTATTACTAGCGTCCTACACTTTTTCTTGAAGTAACAACCTGACAGGCTTACGCGTAGATAGGTTTTCTCCAGATGCGGTCTGTCCTACCTGCAAATCTACCTGCAGGACATCAACAGCTTCTCCTGGAAGTACCTCACTTCTTTCCTGTGCGTTTGAATTTATAGCACATTTGTGTCCGTAAATGGCACATCCTTGTCTGGATTTAGCTCTGCCAGAATAGCAGAAAGAGCTCGGCCCTGTGGGAAACGAGAGCTTTGTTTAAAGAGGGGCTCTCGGGCCAATTAAGGAGTGGCATTGATGAGAGGCTTTCTCGGAAGAAGGATTGCCGTGAGGCTGGAAAGAGTGGGAGGGCATTCAAGTGCGTAACCTTGTTTTACCTCCCTCCCTGGGCTGTAGGGGACCACTGCTAGAAATGAAACGCAAGCCACTGTGGGAGCTAGAAATACATAGGTGTTATTGAGGGGAGATTACAGAGCAGAGTATTTCATGTAGAAACATGAAATAAGAGGCTGTAAAATTCCAAAGCCAGTTTCCTTTTCACAGTGTGTATTGTCTCCTGTTTAATTGTGCTCTGCCCTGTCCCTAATAGGTTTTTATACCAAATTAACAACTCCTACCTAGAAGATTACTATAGTGCATGCAACTATTCTTTAGATCTTTTAATAAATGGCAATGCTTCTCAGCCTTTTAATGGTTATTTCTTTGACATTCAAATGACACTGCCTGCCTCTAAATAGCTGGCTCTTTTGTGCAGAAAGACCCCTATAATTATTTTTGTCCCACTGTCCTACTCTTGAATGGACTTCAGAAGCAGAGAGTGCAATAAAAGTTTAGCTGCTGGTGTTTGTCTCTGCATCCACTGTCTTCTCTTTCCATTACTAATGGCAAAGGTATTAATGAAAAGTACTATTTTTATTCAACCTTTGCAGTAAGTCTATATTAATTTTTAGAGACTTAAAATCTACTGATTGTTATTGTAGAAGGAACCAGGGTTGGAAGTCCAAGGCTGTATTACTGCTTGTGCTGCTAACTTAGTAAATCATGCTTGACAATCACTTAATCCATATCTGTTTTGTCAGCTTGTTCTCCTTTCATCAAGAGACAGTGGTAGTTGGAAATTTTCTATATGAATGACAAATGCTGTTTTTTCTCAAAAACCACATGTTGGAGATGTTCTACTATTTTTCTTTCCTATAGGATGCCAGGTTTCCAAAGAGAAACTGAGAAAGGTAAAATAAGCTTGCTCCTATAGACAACAGATATCTCCTGAGCCCAAAACATTTACGTGTTTACGCTCTTGCAAAAGAGCAATTCAGGAGCACAAGCTTAACTGGAGGGATGGCGGAGAAGAAAGGAAATGCATATGTGACTTGATCCCATGACCCCCCAACTACCTTCAAGTGCTTTGGATGAACTGTGTCTGTCCGGAAATCCTCAGGCTAAAGCTTTGCATGGGATGTAAGATGATGTGGTATTTCATATAAGCTAATATTATCTTCCTTTATCAAGGAAGCTGGATTTGAGTGCAGAATAAATTTAAGAGGCTGGTAAGTACTGCATAAACCCAGATACAAACCTTTGGAAATCCATTCTGTGCTTTGGCGTAAAGGAATAGCTCATGAAAATGACATTTTTTAGCTTTTGGAAAGAAGCTGTCAGTAGTTCTTAAGACAGTTTCTGTTCGGTCCTCCCGCCTTGACACTAGTAGCATGACAGAGTTTATTAGGATCATGCTGAAAGCCCCATGAATCCTGGCTATTGCTCTCTTCACTCACACATCAGCATGTGAGTCCCCAGGTGACAGGAGCCTTCCTAGACTATTGCATAGTGGTGGGAAGCCTGCCATTTTTTTTTTTTCCGAGCAACAAGCAAGCCCAAGTGAGCACAGATAAACTGAAATCCTTCTTCCCGTTTTATATTGTGTGCATGTTCACAAGCGCTTCTTGCCAGAAACTCCCAGTTTGGATCATAACATGCTCTATATGGAGCTGGAAGTCTGCAGTGAATAATGTGGAGGTCATGGGCTTTGCACTGGAAGGCAACAAAAATGATTTACAAAACCCTTGTCTGAGGCCTTACATGAAAGGTTGCAGAGATGGGTTGTGGTACTTGTGACTCAGGACGCTAAGGCACGAATATGTCCACGTACTAACCAGCCTACCCGGCCTCGTAGAGCAGTGTGTGCTTTGCCTGTAACTGAATGCCTCTCTCTCCACTTGCCCAGCTTATAAATAAAAATTAGAACAGTCCCTTTCTTCTGGAGCCAGAAGATGCAGGCATTGACTCATGCTTGCAATATAGTAGCTTGACTGTGGTAATAAATGTTGACATGCCAATGCCTAGTAAGATACAGATACTTGAAGGTGTCTGAACACACAGTCTGAAGTGTTCATTTGCTGAAAGCTTTTATTAAGGAAGTGCTTGGGTATTGTATGTTGTTCTCTCTTATTCCAGCTAGTCCCACGCATTTTTTTCTCTAGCAAATTCTAATTATTCATACAGCTTGAAGGAGTGGACCAAACTGCCTTGCTTTGACCCGTGCTGTGTGCAGCCTGCCCAAGCCTTCCCAGCAGACCAAAGTTCATAGACAGAGGTTCTCTTCCAGCTGTTTTTTCTTTTTTCTTCAATACATCATGTAATACAGCTGTATAATGCAGGAGGGGCTTATCTAAGCCCTCAAGACAGCTGAGCACTAGGGGTGTTCTGCCCTGCTTATAGAGCCCTTAACCACATTACATTGCTTGGACCTTTTCGGAGTCTTTTACCAGGGTGCTTTCTTCAGGAGAAGCCTCCTGGAAAAGAAGGGGGGTTAGCTGGACCCAGTTCTGCCCATCTTCTGCACTTCTGCTCGTCGGGGCAGCCTCAGCACAGGGACACTCTCTTCTCCTTGGAAAGGTTTCCTGAAGCTTTCCAGGTGGCTTGTATTTCTCCAAGGTAAGCTGTAAAATCTTAGGCACAGACGGTAGTAACAGGTTAAACACTGACAGTACGTGCGTTTCTCTGTTTTGCGTTGCTTTCACAGAAGAAAGGATGTCGGAGTAGAAAAGCTGGTGGAACAGCTCTGCGAGAGAATGGCAGGCAGAGAGCAGGAAGGAAGGCTGATGTGCAGGATCAGAGGAAAACTGAGGCTGTGAACAGATGAATGAAGAGGTGCATTGTTTGCATTGCCTGTTGCAAAGATACGGAAATAAGTGACGTCAGATGACAAAATAAGCTGCATGCAAGTATGTAAAGTATTCAGAGTCGGGAAGGTAATACTCTTTAGTATTCATAGTTTTGCTCAGTAAACCAGAATCAGATGAACAACATGCAAAAATTGAGGCACATAATTTAAAACCAGTAAGGTGCTGAAACACATGTGTGCGAATGTCTTCATCGAATTCGATGGGTCATCTCACTGGCTGGGGAGGAACCAGGGCTCAGATGGACTATTGCCAGCTGTAAGAATGCGTCACAGCATGATTTACTCATCACATTTGTATCATCTGGTCAAGTGAGTGTAAGGAGGTCAAGGAATTAAAGCATGGTCCGTGCACAAGAGGGGGCTTGTGGCCCAACTTGACAGAGACTTTGAAACATCAGGATAAGCGATATGAACTCCTAATGACTGGCAGCCGTTTCCACAAATGGCTTAGCCTTTATCAGCAGCTACCACCTAGCTGCTGGTGCAGCCGCTTAGCTCCTGGATTTTGGTATGGCGTTTCTGGGCATGTGTTAGCTGTCTATGTAGGTATGAGGCCTCCTTTGCCATCAGGTGAGTAGGGCAGGTGCAAGTTCAGACTAGTAGCGGAAAACTAGCTCTTCTAGTGAAAGAGAGCACGGAGCCCGCTCCTGGGATGAGGAACATCTGGCAGAGAGAACTCAGACTTGCTAACTTGCTTCGTATTATATATGTGCTATTGATAGTGCAGATAATAACTTGGTAGTACTGCTTCTTATTATCACCAAGCCTGTCTTCTTTAACAGAGAGGACACTTCAGAGGCTGAGTTTCAATATCAAAAGATGAAACAAGAATAATTGTCATCTGTTGTTGTTCAGCAATGGTTATGTGAAAGTTTGTGGGATTGGATAGGGATTAAAAATGTAGCAGAGGGAACTGAAGTGTGTGCTGTAGGAACTCTTACATGCTACACAGCAGGTAGATCTATTTTTTACTTCATCAGGAAAACATCAATTTGATTGAACAATGTTCCCTGTATAATGTAGATGCCGAACTGTCTGTAGATTGCCCCTTTGAATTTCTCTGGGATTCATTGCGTCTTCTATTAAGAGGAAATTATCAACAACAAGAGGAAATCCTGTACTAGTACTGAATAGTCCTTATTTTAAAGGTACTTCCCTTCTTGTGGGAATTGTATATAATCAGAACAACACTTCATAAAACAGACGAATTATTTTAGAAGGAGACGGGTCAGCCTTTTATTTAAAAGGTCTGACGTTATTGTACATAAGAAAATCAATTGTTAGAGTGGATGACATTCTTCCACGAGCTGCCTGTGCTTCACAAAGGTGGGGCAAAGTTTAAGGCATTGGTAACAGGAAGCTTGGGCTCCTTAGAGACTTTCATGTTTTCTGGAGCACGCAGTGACAAAATTACTCTTTTTCTTCCCCAGAATAGCACCAGGAATAATAATGATTAAACTTTACCCTGTTAAGAATCGGAATAGGTGGAGATGCAAATGGTGCACATACCTGTTGGACAAAAACAAATATCCATTAAGTTGGTGTGGGCAGGGGTAAGGTGCATTAGTCAGCAGTATGTTGTAAAGGCCATGCAAGCAGAAAGAGCAGCTCTTTTGAAGACAAACCCCTCCCTTCCATTAGGTTTCCGAGATCTGTCCTTCTGTACTTCAGTTCCAGCCGCGCAGACCTCTTCCACCACATAAATCAGTATGGGCTGAGCAAGGGGCAGGTGCAGCCCCCACCTGAAGCCAGGGGCTGAACTGCCCCGTGGCCACAACTGTGTCCCAAGATTCAGAGCATCAGATCAAACAAGCACACCGAGAGGCGCGATTGTAGATAGAAAGCGAAATGGTTGTCACTCCCTCACCTGTTAAATCCATGCCTGTTTCAGAAGAGAGGATTAAAATCCCACGTACACCCCCCGGCCCAACCAGTCACGAAGCTGCGAGAACCCTCAATGAGTCAGATACTCCTTGAAAGAAGTTAAAGAAAAATCTGTTATGGGGCTTTAAAAGTCTTTGGGTGGTTGTTGTTTTAGGCAACATTTGTCTAATTTTTACCTCCTCTCTGAGAGGTAAGAAGGGTCTCTGCTTCTTCATGGTGCTGACAGAGGTCTGCAGGACTCTTTACACAGCCCCCTCAGGCCTGACCTCATCCTGCCAGTTAACAGACTGAAGCCTCATTTTCCACCCCTGCAGCAGGGCAACATCCCAGGCTGAAAGCACAGCTTCAATGACAGGGCTGGCTGAGAGCCACAGGGGCCCAAGACTGGGAATTCCCATGGTCTGCCCCCAGGGACAAAGCTGAAGGAGTGACGCATCAGGTTTCCGGGTAGAAAAATCCCTGCTTTGCTTTTTTTTTTTTTTAGCAGCATCAATATCCTCATAATGTGCTAGCCAGACAGTCTGACTTTATGCCTTTTTTAAGCAAAAAGGGAGCAGTAATGAAATTGTTCTTTAGCTTTCATTTTGGCTGTATTCTTTCTCATGCAAAAGAAAAAAAAAAGAGGTTCAAAATCCCTTCTTATTGCCAGTTCCTCTGCTAGGAAGGGCAGCCTTCTCTCCATACTATTTTCATTGCCTTGCGTGAGATAGAAACCCAGTCTGTATCAAAGAGACGCTGAGAAAGCTGTGATTCAAGCTTTATATAATGAAATACTTTATATACCAGAGTCTATTGGGAAACAGCCTGTTCAGCTCAGCTATCTGCATTGCATTAACTTTTATAACCCAAAACTCCCATCAGAAAGGAGATTTTTATGAGATTGTATTATTTGACACATCCCAAACAAGGTTCCTTTTTAACAACTATGTCTGACTGACTGAAAAAGGCTAGAGAAGACTTTGCCAGGGGCTACTGCCACCTCAGACGTAATTTTTTGGTGACAGCGTCTGCTCCTCACTCGTTTGTACTAGCAGAACTGTTGCAACAGTGGTGTTAATCCTATGGGACAGTGAGAGATGATGAAGATAAATTTGTATACAGAGCTTGTACCCAGCATCTAGCCCCACTTTGTTGCAAGATCGCAGAAGCTGCAGAATGAAATGTATTCGAGGGGAGTGGGTAGGGTACGGGGGAAAAGTTGAGATCCCTTTTATGTTGAAGCCTGACTCTAAAGATGAGGTTTTTATTAATAAGCCTCCCTCTCCCTATCCCCAGGGCTTTTCAGTCGCAACACTATTACATTCGCTCCCCCAAAGTTAAGTGATATTTTCAATGTCCCATGGAGGTGTAGCACTACGTCCTGGGTAGGGAGTTGGGACTCAGAAAGTTGAAAATCAAATAGTTGATTGAGTTGCTTGGCTGAGGTGTTTCAAACTGGGTAAGTTGTGTTCTTCAGGACTTCTGCAGCAGTTCCTGGATTCAAAGCACAGCTTCTCTTGACTTTCTGGAATTCACAGAGAGTGAGTACTTCTTCACATCAGACTGAGCTACTTCCCATGTCAGCGTTCCAGGCAACGAGGAGCACTGGGGACCTTTAGGAAACCTTCTCCTAGTCTCCCACAGCATTTATGTAAATGGAAGCAAAAAAAAAAAAGAATCCAGTTCCCACAGTACCGTTCAGTACCCTTAAATGTAGGAGTGTATTTCACACTCCAAAGTCTCCTAACACATTGAACTATTTCAGCAACTAGACCCCTTCACTACTCCCTGATGAAAGAAAATCCAGCCAGTGGTTGGAATGAAACAGATTTCTTAGGCAAAATTAATACTCCCCTCAGATGTGTTTTTGTGTGTTTGACTTCACAACTTAACATTGTATTTTTAACAGTCTTTTGTGTATAACGTACGAGGTCTTAAATAAATTATTTGAAGGCACAGCATCCCTTACGATGTTTCAGATCATCAAGCGTATGGTTCATCAGTAGGGCTGAAGGTCTTGGATTTGCTACTTAGACCCCTTCAACTGGGAGGGATAATTGGTGACACATGTAGCTCATCTTCATGTGGACCAGACCTAGAGAAGAGTGGGTTTAAGGGGGAGAAAAGTTCAAGGACCTCTGCGTGGGGGTGATGGAGGAGGATGCACAGCTAAAGGCTCTGTTGAGATAGCACAGATGATTGCCAGTGCGGCGCTGGGTCGTGGTAGGGACATGGGGAGGTGCAAGCTGGGATCCCAGTGGAAAATCTTGTAGTGACAAAAACATCTAGGAGGTGAAAATTGGCAGTCAGAGTGCAGCTTTGGGAGGAGTTAAAGGCATGAAAGGAAACTGACTGGGACTGTGGAAAGAGGTTAAGGTTGAGGAAAGGCTCATGTGTGAAGGGAGAGGATACTCCCCTCAATCCTCATTTGCCGGAAATGTCATGGTGGTTACCAACCCAGTGTGACTCATCAGTAACTTGGACACAAGAGGTGGGATCACCATCAGTTGGGCTGGACCTTTATTCCAACTGAAGTTGCTTCTATTAATGAAATGAACGTAATTACCTGGATGAGAAGCTGGCAATAAAACATTGCTGCTTTTGCACAAGGTGGCCAAGAACCTGACTTGCCACAGACACAGCTGTGCTCTTACAGTCTTCCCTGGGCATAAACAGTACCGTAGTAGATTTTTTTTCCCCTAATTACTTGTTTTCCTTCTATTGCCTCTCTAGTTTTACTGCATGATACCAGGAACAACCACAAATGTGTAGCACTAAATAAACAACTAGACGTTTCAGCAAAGCATTTGTGCCTACACGTGGCTCAGTTGCTTCAAATGGCCAATCTCTACCTTGGAGTGATGGCAAGAACCTATTCAAGAGATGAACAAGGAGCCCTTATAAGCTTGGGCAAGTGGTCTCCTCATGATATGTCAGGAAAAAAATGTAATTTGGACAGGAGACTTGTTCAGGGATCCTTTGTAAGGAGAGAAAGGCTAAATCTCCTTAGAGCAGATATAGGAAAACTTTTCTGGAGGACATACAAAAATATGTCAGTTATGTCTCTTTTTAGGGAGTGTACAGAAAACACATTACATTACAGATTAGTGTCTTGAACAATTTTGGTTTACGCTCTGGCTTCACAAGGCTGGAGGAGGAAGGCTGTGAGGCAGCAAAGCAATTGCTGTATTCAGTGGTGTGGCCCATGGGAGCAAAGGAGCGCCGTTTGGGGGGGGGTTGTTGACTGCACAATAGCGATGGAGCTGTTTGGGAAACACTTTCATACAATTTTATGAGAGGGAGAAAATAGGCTTCTACAGAAATAACTTTTACAACTCGGTTGATTTAAAAGAGAATGAGAGTGCAATGAGGGTGCTTTTGTTCCAGCAGAGGACTTTATAGTATGTATTGTGTCCTGACGTCTCTGTGGCTTTCTGCAGGTTGGGGCGCAGTGGGCTGACTCCTCTTGGTTTTCCTTCCTGTCCCTCTAAGGCCAGCAACTGTGGCTGGGCTCAGTTCTAACATGTAGGGCACAAGGGAAGGAGGATTTCCTTCAAAACACCAAAACAAACAAACAAAAAGACCGCGCAGAGGCTTGGCACCATGGGTAATAATTAAAAGTTTCATCCTGCTGTCTTCATGGGAATGAGATCCCTGTTACAGTTCAAGAGTGCCTTTTCTTCCTGGGACCTGTGGGATCAAGTGTTATGCGGTCAAAACTGCAAAGTAAGAATTTCAGTGCCACTGAGCACTGAGACATCCCTTACAGAAAATAATCTAGTGTCAGAAAATATTTTTCTCCTCTGGAGCTGTACTGGCATCTCTATGGAGCAAGAGCGTTACACTCCTGCAAATGCCTGTTCCAGATGAGGACTTATGTTTATGCTCTGTTGAAATAGTCACTATTAATAGGTTTGAATTAACTGTTATTAAAAAATGAGAAAATAGTAACAGAGAAGCCCAGTTTGAAAAGTGAAATGCAGGGGGCACACCGAACTGTCAGAGTCCCGCAGGCTTACACACAAGCATACCTAAAAGGTAACAGCAGTTGCCGGCATCACTGCAAATCCTCCCTCCTGGCCCCTGAACTTCCTCCTATAATCTCAGAGACAACCCAGCCTCTGCATCACATGCAGGGTATGACACAGTGTGACCTTAACGACACACATGCCTCTAAGGGGTCCAGATGAGCAGGGAAGGATCAGTTTCACGTTTTTTTTTTTTTTTTTTCCTAACAGATGCTTCATCCTGGACAAATCATTGAAGAAGTGAGATATGATTCAAACCACATACACTGCTGGTATTGAAAACAAACCAGGTTGCTTTCATAGAATCATAGAATCATTTAGGTTGGAAAAGACCTTTAAGATCATCAAGTCCAACCATTAACCTAACACTGCCAAGTCCCACTAAACCATGTCCCTAAGCTCTGCATCTACACATCTTTTAAATATCTCCAGGGATGGTGACTCAACCACTTCCCTGAGCAGCCTGTTCCAATGCCCGACAACCCTTCCAGTGAAGAAATTTTGCCTAATATCCAATCTAAACCTCCCCTGGTGCAACTTGAGGCCATTGGCTTTTGTCCTGTCATTTGTTACTTGGGAGAAGAGACTGACACCCACCTCTCTACAACCTCCTTTCAGGTAGTTGTAGAGAGTGATAAGGTCTCCCCTGAGCCTTCTTTTCTCCAGGCTAAACAACCCCAGTTCCCTCAGCTGCTCCTCATAGGACTTGTGCACTAGACCCCTCACCAGCTTCGTTGCCCTTCTTTGGACACATTCCAGCACCTCAATGTCTTCCTTGTAGTGAGGGGCCCAGAACTGAACACAGTACTCGAGGTGCGGCCTTACCAGTGCTGAGTACAAAGGGACTTTAAGATTACCTTCTTGAAGAACATCCAGCTTTCCTGGACTCCTTTGCCCTTCAGGACTGCCTCCCAAGGGACTCTGTCAACCAGGCTCCTAAACAGGCCAAAGTCTGCCCTCTGGAACTCCAAGGTAGCAGTTCTGCTAACCTCCCTCCTTACTCAAAAACTCTAATTTCATGGTTGCTATGCCCAGGATGGCCTCCAACCAACACATCACCCACAAGTCCTTCTCTGTTCACAAACAAGAGGTCCAGCAGGGCACCTTCCCTTGTTGGCTCCCTCACCAGCTGTGTGAGGAAGTTATCTTCCACACACTCCAGGAACCTCCTAGACTGTTTCCTCTCGGCTGTATTGTATTTCCAGCAGACATCTGGTAAGTTGAAGTCCCCCACGAGAACAAGGGCTAGCGGTCGTGAGGCTTCTCCCAGCTGCTTATAGAATATTTTGTCTGCCTCTTCATCCTGGTTGGATGGTCTATAACAGACTCCCACCATGATATCTGCCTTGTTGGTCTTTGCCCTGATTCTTACCCATAAATATTCAACTCTATCATCACCATCATCAAGCTCTAGACAGTCAAAACACTCCCTAACATACAGGGCTACCCCATCATCTCTCCTTCCTTGCCTATCCCTTCTGAAAAGTTTATAGCCATCCATTGCAGCACTCCAGTTGTGTGAGTCATCCCACCAGGTTTCTGTGATGGCACCTATATCATAGTTTTCCAGCTGCACAATGGCTTCTAGCTCCTCCTGTTTGTTGCCCATGCTGCGTGCATTGGTGTAGATGCACTTCTGTTGGGCTGTTGATCCTGCCACCTTTTTTGGGCAGAGAAGCCATAATTCCCATATGACCATTCCCAGCTGCTTCCATGGTTTCTGTCCTGGTTTTGGCTGGGATAGAGAATTTTCTTCCTAGTAGCTGGTATAGTGCTGTGGTTTGGATTTAGTATGAGAATAATGTTGATAACACACTGATATTTTTAGTTGTTGCTAAGTAGTGTTTATACTAAGTCAAGGACTTTTCAGCTTCCCATGCTCTGCCAGTGAGGAGGTGCACAAGAAGGTGGGAGGGGGCACAGCCAGGACAGCTGACCCAGACTGGCCAAGGCATATTCCATAGCATATGATGTCATGCTCAGTACATAAGCTGGGGGGAATTGGCCGGACTGGTGCGTTTGGTGCTTGAGGAGGGGCTGGGCATCGGTCAGTGGGTGGTGAGCAATTGCATTGTGCATCACTTGTTTTGTATATTCTATTATTATTACTATTTTTACTCTCTCTTCCTTTACTGTCCTATTAAACTGTCTTTATCTCAGCCCACAAGTCTTAGCTTTTTTCCATTCTCCTTCCCATCCCACTGGGGGGGAGCAAGCGAGTGGCTGTGTGGTACTTAGTTGCTGGCTGGGGTTAAACCATGACAGTTTCTAACACATCAATAACCCTTGTGTCTTTGCTGCTACATGGATCTCCATCCCCTACCTCCACTGAGATGGCAGACCGAAGGACCTCACTAGCACATGGTCCCTCAAACATTGGTGTGCCACCCCCAGGCTTATCTCTAGCAAGCCTGGTTTTATCCCTTTCCCCTTTCAAATCTAGTTTACAGCTCTTTCAATGAGGCCTGCTAACTCCTGTGCAGAGATCCTTTTCCCGCTTTGAGACAGGTGTACCCCGTTTGCTGCCACCAGGCCTGGTGTCGTACAGACCGACCCATGATCAAAAAAACCAGAATTCTGCTGGTGACACCAGGCTCGGAGCCAGATGTTGATCTGCTGGGTCTTCCTGTTTCTTCCCTCATTGTTCCCCAAAACTGGAAGGACAGAGGAGAACACTACCTGCGCTCCTGATCCCTTAACCAGTCATCCCAAGGCCCTGAAGTCTCTCTTGATTGCCCTCAGACTTCTTGTTGCAACTTCATCGCTGCCTACCTGAAAAATCAATAATGGATAGTAATCTGAGGGCCGTACCAGGGTAGGAAGCTTTCTCTTCATATCTTTAACCCGGGCCCCAGAGAGGCAGCAGACTTCCCTAAGAAGTGGGTCAGGTCGGCATATTGGGCCTTCTGTTCCTTTCAGAAGGGAGTCTCCTATGGCAATGACCTGTCTTTATGGAAGCAGTTTTGACGCAGGGCATAGGCTGACTTAACCTTGGCGACCCCTCCAAGCTAGATGAACCATCGTCCTCGTTACTGTTTGGTTCCGCTTGCAGAGCCTCATACCTACTGTGCAAGGGCACCTGGGGAGGTGGGGTAGTCGCAGAGGAGAGGCGCCTGCTGCGCCGGGCGGGAACTGGTCGCCATTGCTCCCTGTCCCTTAAGTCACTGTGTTCAGCCAGGTGGAGAGAGGGCAGGGAATCCTCCGTATCGTGTGTCCTGGCTGCCTGTCGGGCCTGTCCCAGGGAAGGTAAGGTCCAATTCCAGTAGTCTCTCTCGCGCTCCCTGATACTCCTCAACCTGCTCACCTCCTCCCGGAGCTCTGTCACTAAGTGGAGGAGCTCCTCTCCCTGGGCGCAGGTCCCACAGGTGTGCTTGCTGCCGCCGTCCAACGACTGCACTACTTTTTGACTTTTAAGAGGCAGTGATGCCTTGACTAGAGAGGAAACTTGATGGCAAAGCACAGTGGTGCTGGCCGGAGGATTTGCATCAGCGATGTCTCTCCTGTCACTAAGCTGCCGGAGAGTAAGCCCACACTTCTGGGAGGGAATGTTTGCCATCTACTTCCCTCTGTTGACAGAGCTACTGAAGTACACTAAACTCGGGTAAATTGAAGGCAAATCTCACAGACAATAAAGTGAGGTTGAAAGGCAGACAATAGCCCAGATTCTTGGCATTTGTGGGCTGATGGAGCTTTACTCAAAATATTGCAGTGGCTGAGGACTGGCCCACTTTGCTCTTAGTTTAAGCAGCCCACTTTATATAAGACCATGCTCTCAAAAAAGAAAAGACGTCTTACGTGTACACGCTTTTTCAAGTGTTTCGTCTTTTTTATGTCTAAATAATAACACCCCAATCTAAACTTTTCTTTGCATCAAGCTGTCAGTCATCGCTGGCACTTGGCATAAAATCAGTGAGGAAAATGAAGCAGAACTACAGTTTTCTTGTTCCAATGCTGTTTTTAAAACAACAGCTTCATATTAGTCACCACAGCTACCAAAAGCGGGCAGTGGTTCAGGAGAGCTTTCCAAGAGTATTGCTTTCTGTCACTGAAATGTTGGTAAACTCACGCTGGCTGGAAGGCTCTGTTTCCAGTCCTTCATGGAGTGCTATGGAAATGTAATACATATTATAGAGAGATACTTTTATTAAACCCTAACAGCTCATTTGCACTGGAGTCAAACTGCATAATATCTATCATCCTGTCCGGCTCTGCCTTGACCACAGAGTATACATTTCCCTCTTCTGGGCAGGGAGACATGGCAGCACTGACTCATGTTTGACACTTATGTCATTTGACATGAAAACCATTTCCACTGGAGACTTGCAAGACCCTGACTTGCAGTTTCTTTTGTTTTCTCACTACTTCTCTGGCATCCTCCTACGTGACATTGTGTTTGAAAATGCTAAAAGGGATGCTCAGTCGGCATAATATCCACACGATTTATTTTCTGCTGACAGAAGAGTGTTACTCAAAGGGGCTTCAGCTCTGTATAAAGCACCCCTCAAATCTGAACAGATTTATGTTTGCGCTGGTTGCCTGAGACGCCCTGCAAAACAGCATGCCCAGAAACATACTTCATCTAGACAAAGGCACCTTCATGGCCTTGACATGATCCTTCCTCTGGGTGTAAGGGTGACTTTGAGGTGTCCCCTGAATTGGTTAAAAGAGCACCATAAGCTCTGCGTTATCTTTTGACAAGTGAGCTGAAGTGCCCCATCACCTGCCGGACACTTTGTCGCAGCTCGCCCTGTGCTGAGATGCTACTGCCTGGGAGAGAGCTTAGAAATACTGTGGATCTCTTTAAGAGAGTAAATCTCTTAAAGCTTTTTGGCAACAAGATACGATCATCTGCCCATCTGCAGAATATATTGGCTGCCCACCACATGGTAGTTGTCAAAAATAGCCATGGGGTCTCCTGAACGTGCCAAGGAATGCTGGAGCTCTTGCTTGGTGGCCTTGATTGGAGACACAAGCTCATGATTTGCTTGGCTCTGCTCAGCAGATATATGCTTTAGGACTCTGGTTTTAGCTGTCATCACCAGGCATCATTTGTTGTTATCTTTACTTCAGGCCTGCTCTGGAATATACAACTAGCAATGGATTTGCTGAAAGGTCAGTCATTTTTTAACACTGGGATGAACCAGGTTCTTCCCTCATTCGGCTCCTACATGGTGCTGTGCTCACTTGGGGCATCCTGCCAGAATCCTAAATAATCCTAAATGATATGGGATCACTGTTGAGCTCTCCTAGCAGTTTCTTCTGGTTCCTTCAAATGTTCTGGGTGATGGGCCACTGGGAGCGCACCCCAAAACATGTATCATTAAATCAAGAGAGCATACAGGTTCTATCATTTACATCTCTCTCCAAAAGGGTTGATAAAGAAACTCCTATTTGGGGTGAATTAAAATAGATATAAGTAATCTTTGCAGTCATCTTCACAGGTGCCTAACTACAACCTATACAACATATCCTTGACTTTAGCTTTAGCACCTGACATGATGGGGGAATTAGATAGGATGCACAGGGCTGTGTCCTGACTTTCTACTTCGAGGATAGGTTGGTTTGTGACTGGGAGTTACAGTAAAGCAGGCAAGCTCCTCCATGCATTTCTTCTTGCTGTCAGCATGAGACTAGTGTTGCCTGCATCCAGCACAGGAGGACTTGCTCTTAATACATCCCACTGCTTAGGTACTTTGTTGAGATATAGAGTCTGTTATCGCTTGTATGTCTTGTACCAAACCTACTATTCTGACGGCTTCATTAATAACACGACAAGGATTGATAACCTCAGGAGAGCTCTGGCAAGCAGGAAGGTAGGAAGGTAGCTCACCCAGAAAGTTCACCTGTGTCAGAGAATGGAGAGATGCAGCTCCTGAGCTGAGTCCCACACGGGGTCACAGGTACTTAACCAGGTAACTTTTTCTTTCTTTGTAGGAAGCCAAAGACACTATTTCATTTGCTGATATCGCTTTTTTTCAGTTTGCAGTCAGATACAGGTACTGTTTGGATACACGTGATGAATGAATGATTGCCATAGTTCCAGATCCACAGCAAGGTGCTTTCCATTTAGGGGAAATTGTGCCATGATATCTAGATAAAGAAGATGTTGTCTGAAGGGCCATAGTATGTGCCTTTTCTTACTGACTCAAGTGACTCTAAATGTTTCCTTTTTACAATGACTCAGCTTTTCAACTATGAGATTTTGAATGACGTGTTTGGAGCCTGATTCAACATTTACTGACATTGTGGAACAAATTTCTGTCGGTATTAGTGAATGCTCAGGTCAGATCCTTTATTAGCCATGCAAAGATCAAATGAGCGACCACACCTCTTAAGTGTTATTTTGTCCTTTTCTATGAAGTTTAAAGTTAATTTGAAATTGTGTGCTTTTTAAAGTATGATCAAAATGCAAAAGTTTAAATCTATAACTGAAAAGGTTTTACTTTGAGGATGTATTTATTGTGACTGTTATATTTTCTTTAGAGTAATGAAAACTGAGAAAATGTTTTGACAGCAAAAATTCATTCAGTATTCTCTCAGGGATGAAAACATGAATGATCAAAACCAATTAAATGCTAACGTAATACAAAACATTTGCAGCACTTACTAGTGATGTCCAGTTACAGAATTCCATACATGTTCAGAATGCCACAGCCTTTTCATTATAATCCATTCTCTTTTAAGAATCTGTGAAAATGGTCCTGGTTTAAGTAAATTAATTAAATCAGATTGTGATTAATGGGAAAGAAAAGGAAAGAAACTTATCCTTAAGTAATTTTGCAGATCCACATCTGGGTTTTGAGAGGCAAAGTTAATTCTTCACAAAGTAAAACACTTCTTCAGTTTGACAACAAGTATTGGATTCTGTGCAGTTCCTTGTATGTGACTTAAACAGGTTTCCATAGGGTAAGCATTGCACTGTTTCAAGAAGCGCACATGAATTAATGAGGTCCAAACACTCAAAATGATGTGTTACCTTGTTATTTATGTTTCTTTACCCCCTCGTGCAAATCCCAAAGAATGACCTGCATTTGCCATGAAGCACTTTTACCAGGACTTGTGAGTATTATCTTATTTTATGCTGTGATGGACAAAATACATAAAATGAGGTAAACCAGACATATTTTAGAAACTGTCTGCCTTCTCCTTTACATATTTTTCTCTGCCATGGCCTCTGAGACCTCTTTTGCCAGAAAATATTAAGCAGTTTGTAGTAAGGGGGAGGGTGTCCTTTCTAAGATGTTCAATAGCACTTGAGAAGTTCATGGGTTCATATTCTCTTATGGCCACTGTACCAAATGAAGCCCTGTGCCATGCAGAGGCTTACTCAGAGGATGGGTAGCTTGTAATGGTACCTAGGGCAGTTGCCTGGAGAACTTGGGTCGTGAGAAAGGTCCGCTTAACAAAGGTAGGGAGCATGTGAGTCATCCAAAGTGTGGGTGAGAAGACAAAATTAGAGAAGCTTTAATTTCTACTTTGAGTTGCCTTGAATTTAATACTGTTTACAGGAGCAATGTCTATGCTTCCAGCAACTTTCCAAAGGCAGCTTAAAGTCTGCCAGTGGTGGCCTGGGTGGTTGCAGCTACCGGAATCCAGGACATTTGCATGAGAACTGTGTACCTATCTGGCCTGCTGCTTGCAGGAGTGGCCAGTCTGTGTCTCGCAGGGGGCCTCCAGTTCATGAGGAGGCCATTTCTGTGCAGGACTATAGACTATTTCTCCTCTTCCGCATGAAGAATCCTCCTTGCTGGCCCCTTGTCAGAGGGCAGTTTTTTCCTGCAGCTTTTTTGATAATTGTGTGAAAATAATTTTATGATTCCATATGGAGTTGTTAATGCTTCATAGATTGTATTCCTTTAGTGGCATATCACACCCAAAGCCTATGAACACATGTAGCTAATGGTTTCTCCAGTAGCAGGCTGATTGTTGCACTTGCTATTGAAAGTACCACATTTGTAATTTCATAGCGGACTTGTTCCTCAGATTTAAATTATATTGGTAGTTACTGACATGGTTACCTCTGTTGATGTGTAGCAGCTGCCTCATGCAATGCAATGAATACCATGAATATTCATAGTATCACCCACATACCCATTTGCTGTTGTCTTCCTAAAGTCTGTTGCTTCATCAATGCGATTTATCTCCATCTCCAGGCATTTTCTCAGAAATAGCCCTCAAGATAGGAAGATTCATGGGTCTTACCTAATTCTGAGAAAGTTGTGGAGTTGTTCCAACTCTTCTTTAGGCATTTTGATATCTTAAGTTCATAGTCTTTCTCTAAGGCCAGCTGCTGAATAAAACTGCAACTGGTCCAGCTTCTTGCAGCTGTATTTTAGCCAGCCCTTGTCTGTCTGAGGATAATGGAGATAATTTTGTATTTAATTTCTGTTTACTTTCTTTTAAGACCACTGTAAACATAGTGGTCATTTGAAGAACAATACTGTCTTCATAGTGATGCAAAAGCATGTTTTAAGCCTTTTTCTTCACAGAATCATAGAATAGTTTGGGTTGGAAGGGACCTTTAAAGGTCATCTAGTCCAACCCCCCTGCAATAAGCAGGGACATCTTCAACTAGATTAGGTTGTGACTGTGACTGGGGCTCAGAGCCCCATCCAGCCTGACCTTGAACATTTCCAGGCATGGGGCATCTACCACCTCTCTGGGCAACCTGTTCCAGTGTTTCACCACCCTCATTGTAAAAAATTCCTTATGTCTAGTCTAAATCTCCCCTCTTTTAGTTTAAAACCATTACCCCTTGTTCTGTCACAACTGGCCCTGCTAAAAAGTTTTTCCCCACCTTTCCTATAAGCCCCCTTTAAGTACTGAAAGGCTGCAACAAGGTCTCCCCGGAGCCTTTTCTTCTCCAGGGTGAACAACCCCAACTCTCTCAGCCTGTCTTCAGAGGAGAGGTGCTCCAGCCCTCTGATCATTTTTGTGGCCCTCCTCTAGACCCACTGCAACAGGTCCATGTCTTTCCTGTACTGAGGGCTCCAGAGCTGGACGCAGCACTCCAGGTGGGGTCTCACCAGAGCAGAGTAGAGGGGCAGAATCCCCTCCCTCGACCTGCTGGCCACGCTTCTTTTGATGCAGCCCAGGACACGACTGGCCTTCTGGGCTGTGAGCGCACATTGCTGGCTCATGTCCAGCTTTTCATCCACCAGAACCCCCAAGTCCTTCTCGGCGGGGCTGCTCTCATTGGGTTGCCCTGACCCAGGTGCAGGACTCTGTACTTGGCCTTGTTGAACCTCATGAGGTCCTCACAGGCCCACTTCTTGAGTTTATGAGATAATATGCACTGTGGAAAAGCTTTTCTGTGCTCTCAGTCAACTATAGCTTCTCCTAAAGGGCTAGTGGAAAGAAAACCAGTCATTGTTAACGTCAGAATAACGAATAAATCACTGAGCAGAATAAGGAGAAAGATCATCTTTTCCCATGTTACACAAACCAAGAAAGATTAAGTTTACAGGTATAGCTATGCCAGAATTCAGTATCAGAGTATTTGTGTTTGATTTCCACTGCAGAGAGGGAAAGCTCAATAATACATTCAGCAGAAATCAATATACTGCTTAGAAACACGGTGTGTTTCTTTTTTAATCATTCATTTTTGTTTACACTCCAGATCTGTACATCATCCTATGCTAGGCAGAGGACTTTAGAGCTACAAAATGCATATAGAGCTCTTTAGCAAGCTGGAATACTTAGTTGATTTCTTGTTTTTGTCTGGTCTTTAAGTCCATTGGAAAATAGTCTGAAATGTGGTGGAAAAAAAGGAGAGGTACAGGCTACACCTATGTGCTTTATTCCCCTGGGAAGCAATTATCTTTGATTTAGAAACCTCTTGCTTTTCACTCTTTGCCTGGAGAATCCGTAGAAGGCTACAGGTAAAAGTGTGTCTGACTGCATGGTGGCCCTGCTGTGTTACAGGACATGGGAAAGCAGGAATCCCCTTCCAGCATAGGGAATTATTGTCCTCCAAATGAAGAAAAATTGAATTTCTCTTGGAAAGGAGTAAAATGGGAAGATGAAAAAATATTCCCTATATTTTATTGGCCCAAATAAAAAGAGAGGATGTTTTCCAGTATTAAAACATAGAAAAAAATTCCAGTTTTCCATATAATCTGGGACAGTGCTCCGTGCTTACAATAGTAAGCAGTAGCATCTCTAGGTGACCCTTGGTAGCTAGGAGGGTTTTCGCATGGCAGCTTTTCACCCAAGGCCAGAAGCTTTGAAAATATGAAGTGTGCATGGGTATCCATTTCCAGTGAGTCAAAAGAGCCACTGCACTTCTGAGACCCGCATGGAGAGAGACCCTCTCCTTAGGGGAAGGACTGCTCTCTGGCTGGTGATTGCCAAAACCAGGAGCTGGCTTGTGGAGGCCAGTAAGGCACATCTGTTCATCTGCTGTGTAATACTGTGGAGCATGTCTGTTAAAACAGACCGATCCTCAAGAGTTACGCCGCTTAAACATGGAAGAAATAGAATAATTTGGGAACATATAGACAAGCAAACTGTACTTTTGAGGGATGACTCTGCCTTCATGCTGGTGTTTGAGTAGCAGGTGGGTGAGTAGGGTTCAGAGAGCTGGGGAGCTGCTGGTTTGGAGGAACAGAAGAACTTTGTCCAGGAAATTTCCCTTCTTTGCCAACAAATTCAAAGTTTCTTGCCTGTCTCTCTGTTTTTGAAAGAACTGATGTGCTGCTTGAAGATGTAGTAGATAGCAGACACCAGTACCAGGTGAAATCAAACACCTGTGGGGCTCACTGTCATGGGCTGTTATGGATAGCAGAAGTTTGCACTGGCCTCAAAAAGTGATTAGACATATTAATAAAAGAAAATATCCACCAGGGGTGTTAACTGTACTAAGTAATTCTTGCTCAGGCAGCTTCAGGACTGCCTGTTGTTGGAGGCTGGAGAAGCATCGCCATGTGCCCATACTGTTCTTATACTCATCTTCGAGCATCTGCTGCTGGCCACCAGCAGCGGCCGAGTACTGGGCCAAATGGGTATTTGGTCTCACCCAGTGCAGCTGCTCTTGCGAGTGAAGGTTCAAAAGATGCAGAATTAATCAAACCTGCAGTTAGGTACTTGTTTAATTCAGAGGGAAACAATAGGAGGAGTCTGGAAAAGCTTGAAAAATTGGTCAATGTGTTGGGGAGCCCTGCTCAGAGCTACAGGACAAACCCGCAAATACTGCCCACACCCTTCCCTTCCTATCTGCCTTTGGTGGAGGTCTTGGTGCAGGGGTGAGGTGACCAAGTGGCTTTGGGAATCAGCCTCAGCATCACAGCAGCTGATTGGATTTACCCAATGCCTCCTGGAGGAGAGAGGGAATCGAGTCCACTTTAATACTCACAAAAACCCCCAAGGACTAACTGGACTTTAGTAGAAAAAGACAGGAGCAGCCAGCTTGGCTGCAGGAAGGGTGGGAACCCGTGACATGGGAAGCCTTGATCAGAGGAACCTGCTGCGCTGGGGGAAAAAGAGCCAGAGTCTGATGGAGGACAAAGTCCCAGCTCTGCCTTGACTCCGGGGTCTGCAGAGACCTGGCTGAGCTGAGCCGGCAGTGAGCTGGAGCCCATGTAGCTGTGCTACAGCTGCTGAGCGCTTGCACTGGTGTGTCCTGGGACTCCCAGCATGGAATTGCTTGGCTGGGGAGATCCTGTTTTCAAGCTGGTGGAGCTCAGCTGGCCCTGAGCCCAGGCCAGGGAGCTTAGAGCTGTTTGGATACATCCTTGCACATGTGCTGCAAGAGCCAGCAGATGCCTTGGGCAATGCAAAGGACTTTGTATAGCCAAGACTGCTTGCTACATCTGTGAGCATCAAACATGCCTCGACATGGAGGCCAAATGGTGCAAACAGCCTGTCTCAGTAAACGATCACAGTGTCCAAGAAGCACAGCTGCGTGCAGGCTGCCTGGTAGGAACGTGGGACTCCCCAGCCGTGCCTGGGACCCACCAGGCACAGCAGCAGCTTGCACTGGCCAAAAGTGTGCCTGGCAACACTGTAAGCTCTGCATGTTCCAGACCTCTGGAAGAAGATGTCCGAGTTATCAACTTCTTGGTAAAATGATTAGGTAGGGAAGAATGATATTAGGTGGCTTTTTTACTTCTAACTGTCTCCTCCTAGTCCTCCACAACTATGTAGCTTTGAAAGAAAAAAAAAAGCATCTTCAGCCTTGATGTGGAGCGATTGACCACCTTGGATAACCATTAAAATAATGGGAAATAATGAGGAAGAATCCCTCTAATTTCAACGTTGTGAATTCCAGCTTAGTTTGCTGATAAGCTGTACCAAAGCTACAGAGGTAGCCTCGTGAGACAACAGAGATGCCTGCCTGCCTTCAAAAGTCGTCATGAATCCTTTCATAGAAAAATACTAACTTTTTTAAAACTAGCCCAAGCATTTGATTATTGCACAAAGCAGGAGGATAAAAAAGCACTGAAAAAAAAAAAACTAGTATAATTTCTACAGCTGGCCAGGACACGCAGATAACGCCCAAGGCTGATGACCTGCTGTGAGCTAGGGAGCACTGGGGCACACACCCACGCAGCAGTGTCAGTGCTGAAGAGCATCTTGGGTGGCTCCAGAGTGCAGCTCCCAGGACGCCCTGTGACCCCGCGCACAGATCGCCTTCCCACAGGACCCCTCCTGAGGTCCCAGGGATGGGGGGGGCTCAAAGCAGAAGCAGCACCCTCAACTTCGCCCTTATCCTCCCCCAGCTCGGGTCCTGCTGCCACGTTTTCCGCTGTCTCCCAGGGGCAGCCGGCAGCCTCCTCCTTCACCGCAGCACCTGAGGGATGTCTTCTCCTTCTGCTCGAGCTCTGCTGCAGACTGTGGCTGGGTGGGCAGGGACCCGACCTGACGCACCAGGTTGGGTTGAGTCAGGCTCCCTCCAGCATTGGTAGGGTGTCCCAGGAGCACGGCACAAGGAAAACCGAGCTGGCCCTTCATGGGGACAGCTAAAGGCCTAACAGAAACTGTTAATTCAGGTGCAGGCTGTGTTTTGTGAGCGATGAGCTGTGCTGCTTCCAAACCTGTCCCCGGAGGCAGAAGACATCCATTTATCCAGTGCTGCTCCCGAGCTAATACCCACGTCAGGGATAACCTGCAATCTGGGTAACTGGTTCTTGGTTCATTGAGAGCTGTTCATGTGCCACAGCGCTCCACCATTTTTTTTCATCATTTGCAAATGTGTAAGTGTAAAAAACAGTGCAGGAAGGTATGTCCCAGCTGTTGAGTCTGGTTGCTTCTGCTATGAGCATCACCCTTTCCAAGCCTGCTTGAAATCCAGCTGAAAAGCACTGAGGTTTTCCTGCTTCTACCCTGTGCTCAGGAGGGCTGGTTCAGACTTCCCCTGGGGGGGGGTAGGGACCAGCTCCTAAACTCCAGACTAACAGAACAGTGAATTTTAACCTGTTTATTCATATGGCTACTTCATCCTTTAGTTTATACAATGCCTGCCCAGTACTGTATACTTAAGGAAATCTAGCCAAAGTAATGAATTATGCCCAAAGAAAAAGTACTATCTTTTATGTTGAATATAAACCCAAATCCAGATTTTAGGGCAAATATAGAACATCAGTCTCCATGACGCTCTAAAGCAGGATTTCAGGAGAGTGCACCGCTTGACAGGCTTTTCTAAGTAAAACTTACCTGTAGTTGCGTGTTAAATAATCAGAGCTTGCCCTCTTCTGGTCACAAGCAGTTGTACATGGGGATTTTTTGTGAACTGTGACTCTGTGGAAATTATTATCTAAAAGACTCTCTGGCAAATTGTATATTTTAAGAGTTAATGTTTTAAAAATGTATTTTATTATGATGTACTTGCTTTCCAAAGTTTGTTTTAAAGTCTGTTGCAACTAAAATAGCTAAAAGAAATTTAAGTTGAAGTTTGGCTGTGTCCTTATATCACACTTGCCTGGGCTGTATCATGGATAATGTCTTTCACGTCCTTTATCTTCAGGAGCTGCCCAGGTGCTTCCTTTTCTGGGACACATTTGACCCAAGCCAACCTGTTAGAGTAGGAATACGTTTTGCAGCAGCTCTTTCCTGCCACCTAACAGAAAGGGAAGCTGGCATCACATTGTAAACTTGAAGGGGGAGAATGTTTCTCTAAGTAAATTATCAATTATATGCATTCCTACAGTCTTTGTGGACATTTGAATAGAAAAAGAAACCTCCAATAATTTCCCCAGAGCAGGAGTTAAAGCTCAGATGCTATCAGAGCATCAGTGTAACACTGAAGTTATGAATGGCTGAAGCACGGGCATTTATTGTACATTGGAGAACCCCCTAATCCATGGGGAATCCATAACGGACTCTTGTTTCTGCTGCTCACAGAGCTATAGGTTACTTTTACATATGTACTGTAGGCTGGATTTTAGGGTCCTCTGTCTTGTGCCCTGGTTCCAAGTATTGGAGTGGAGATGGAAAGAGAGTTCCGTTTTTTCCAAGGATGACGGCTTCAAGGGTGACCATCCTCTCTCCTCTGCTGGGAGATGAAGCCTACTTTTCAAACGTGAGAGTTGTTTCATGGTTCATTTAGCCCCTGATCTGCTGATGATGTTTGATACTAGCTTTTCTTGCAGCTCCTCGTATTTCTGACGTTGCTTTTATCATCGCCTCAGTCTCTCTTCTGAGCTGGTCACTGTATTATCTGTTGCTTTCTAGACATGTGTGAAGTTTCAGTCATACAGATATTCTCACAGTCGTGAGATGGTGTTGCAATGGTTGTAGTTCTGGCTATTCCTTGTTCCACACAAAAATATCAGCCCTTTTTGGTTTTACAGCTACTCGTGGTCTTGCCACTCATGTTACGGTGGAGTTAAACCTCAAAATGTCTGGGCTCAGTCTTCAGATTTCAGAGCCACCACCTGCCTTATATGAAGACCTAGTGTAGGATGTGGAGCAGACTAAATGAATATCCTTCAGAAGAAATCTTGCAATCCCTGGTGTACTTAGAGATGATCCCCGTTATTAAGACCGACCACTGCATGGCACTATTGCACCAGCATCACTGTGGCACCAGCCCTGAGGCATGGGAAAGAGTAAAATTCTCCCGTTACCTCCCTCGAAATATCCCTTCCGCTGAATGAACGGCTGCCTCCTTCCACCGCTGAAATATGCTCAGAATGGGGCATGTGCTGCAAGAATGCAGTAGGGCCTACCTCCTCCCGTGCAATCCTCTCTTCTCTCCACCAAAAACCTGATGACAGGGTTTGATTTGATATAATGGGATCTGGCAACTGCTGGATGAGAAAGAAGGTGTTCGTGCTGCCCTAAATGTAGGTTTTAAACCATGTCCCGCTCCTTCTGGGAGACGAGAGAGAAGTACTTCTCTCCTCTGTATGGTTTAAGGTGCTGTGAGTAATGCTCTCTCCTACACTGATCACATCTGAAAGGACTGCTGAAAGGCAGACTGGTACATAACTCTGTGCATGTGTGCGTAGGATGTTGCCGTACATCAGTGACATGTCTGGGGGTTCTGGAGTGAAGGAACAGACAGATGTTGCTATTTGGCTATAGAAGGGTTAGGATTTTGTTCCAGTCAGTCAAAAAACCCACCTCCTTGTGACAAGAAGCGTGATAACAAAGGGAAAAAAAAGGCATTGTTTTCAAGTTCTGGATCAGTGATGGGTTTAAATTCTACATCCAAGCCTCCTGACTTTGGAAATGTTTGACTTGGTTTGAGCATAAATTTTGTGGCTTCAGTAGGACCACGTGAAGTGTGACAGGCTTGAATCATTCCTGTTTGACTACTCAGGCAGTGTCCTGGCAGCCTTGACATACCTGATGGGCTAACTAATAGGAAACTGAGTCCTACCCACCCTCGGAGGGGCAGTCCTGGGACCTGCGGAGGCCGTGGGTCAGAAGTGCCTTTCTTGATGTGTGTACTGGTTTAGGCTGGGACAGAGCTAGTTTTGTCTCCAGCAGCTACCGTGTTTTGGATTTAGTGTGAGAAGAATGGTGATAGTACACTGATGTTGTTGGTTGCTGCTGAACGATCAAGGACATTTTGCAGTTTCCCAGGTTTTGCTAATGTGCAGGTGCAAAAACCTGGGAGGGGTAGAGCCAGAATAGTTGATCCAACCTGGCCAAAAGAGTATTCCATATGATAGATGTCATGCCCGGTGTAAGAGGGTCAGCCGGTGGGCCACTTCCCTTCTTGTTTCCCTTGTTGTTCCCTTCTTTTCCCTTTTTTTGTTTGTTTGGGCCTTTTCATTCATTCATTCATCTGTTTGTTCCCTCGCCTGCTCTCTCTGGAGCTTGGTGCTCTGGGATAGCTGGGGGGGATACCCCTGCTCCCTGACTGCTGCTTGGGATGGGCTGTATCAGTTGTCGGGTGGTGAGAAATTGTGCATCGTTTGTTTTGTATATATTATTACCCTTATATTTTATTATTATTAATATATTTTTATATTTTTCCTTTGCTGTCCTGGTGAACTGGTTTTATCTCAACCGGTGAGTTTTTCTTTCTCTCCGATTCTCCTCCCCACCCCACCCGGGAAGGGGGGAGTGAGCGAGCGGCTGAGTGGTATTCGTTACCAGCTGGGGTTAAACCCTGACAATGTGTTGCACAGCTCTGCCCTGCTGCTGAGCCATCATATATCTCAGTGAGAGGAGGGAGCATCTGCGTGGTGCAACGCCAGCGCTCCAGGCTCCCTCCTGTCCTGTGGGAGGTTTCAGGCAGCCTACGGAAAATGCTCTGCATTGCAGTGGTGTCAGCTGCTCACAGCTCACAGCGTGTAGTTGGGCATCCTCAGTTAATCAAAGAAGTGGCCTGATTTTTTTTTTATCTAAAAGTCTTAAGCACTCTGCTTGCTGTTGAATTAAAAAATAAGCTGAGGTATTTCAAGTAGCCAGAATGGAAATACTTTAAAAATGGATGTTTTGAATATTTTATTACTTTTCAAGGAGATCCTTAATCTGTAACTCCACACAAGAGACCCATGGCACCATTACGCTTTTGCTAGCACAAGCAGGGAGGAGCTAGGAAGGCAGTACTAAAGCAAAATGTAAGGAAATAATATAAGGAAACAGGAGTAATATAAGGAAACGGCCATTCTGCAGATCTCCAGATACTTCTTTTTGCTATTATAAATTAAATATGCAGTGTATTTGCAAACAGGCTTTCAAAATACAGTTATACACGAATAAAATGAACTCTAGACCCACAACTGTTAAAAGATCCAAGTGAACAGGAGCAGAGCATGGGCTCTAACACAGGTCTACAGCGCTCACACCGCCTTGTTCTTCACCCATTTCCCTGGTGCAGTTTTGGTACCCATTGAGAAGCATTTCCCAGGCAATGCCCAGGTCTGTGCTGGGGTGAGCATATGCCGGGGACCATCCCAACGGCCACCTTAGATGTGGACACCCTTGTTTGTGGGGGAAGAGAGTTTAGCCCCATGGAGGCGAGGTAGGCTGCCTTGCTTGGTCTCAGCACCAGATTTGTCCTTGACCTGTTCTCCGAGCAAGCGTAGCCAGCAGGACAAACAGGAAAAGGGCTTGAAGCACGACCAGAGCTTGTTAAGTCAACGGACAGGGAAAACTATAAGTGACTTGACATTGGGAAATGAAACCAAAATCCAGGAGCCCTCAAACCAAGATCCTGGACCTTAAATTGAAATATAAGCTTGACTGAATGACCTTTTTTACTGGGGCTTAAAGCAATATACAGACTTTGAAGTCTTGGCAACATTGAAGCTCCTGACATCCAGATTCAAAGTTTGCTATTTGCCTTCTCTGCCAGGTTTACTTCTGGCAATTTTGCCAGAAAGACAAGGAATTTAGGCAAAGAAACCTAGCTGCCACAAGTTGGAGTACTGTTCTCATTCTGTAGTACAGAGCTCATTCCACACAGAGCTGAGCTTGCAGCCTTGCGCCTGGATCAGCTTCTGCTGCTTTTTGACTGTGGGCCAAGTTTTCCGGGGACATAACTTGTCTCTGAAATAAAACAGGCTGCATGGGTCAGAAACCGACTGTTGCAGATCTGGAGCTTTTGGCCCATCTCTCTGGAAGAGCAAGTAAATGATGCCACTTTCATGACTTTAAATCAGAAAACTAATCCTAGAGGTCATTTCTTGATCACCTGTCCAGCTCTAAATGGAGTCCAATCCAATTTTATATCTCAGCTCTGCAGCTCAGCAGCTTCCATAGTTGTTTCATTTTTCAATAAATCCTGTAAATGAATCCCTGCTACCCTGAAAATCAGTGTGTTAACAGCCAGAATCTTGCTGCAGCTATTCATGTATGTACCCAGAGTTACATTACTCACTTTTCTTTCCCCAAATTCCTTTTTTTTCCCAATATTGAGTCAGGATTAAGGGGTGCATGTGCATGTGTGTGTAGCTAGTTCTCTTTTTTAATAAACTCAGTGCTAGAGGTCACATTTATAGGCTCAGTTTATATGGTAATCTTTAAAAACAACCAGTCTAAGCACTGGAAAACACATAGCAGGGGTTAGTCCTGTATTAGCAGAGAAATAGGCTTGGTTTACTAATAGGTCTTATTTAAGTCTCATTTCCATGCTTTTATGACTACATTAGGTTTTCACCTCACATGGGCACGTGTCAGAGAAGTAATGGAGCGAGAGAAGAGACAAGCCCTTTTTCAGTTCACAGAACCCCAATTCTTTATTAATCACAGCTTGCTCACAATGACATACAGGAAAATAGCACTAATGAAGAGTAGAATATGCAGGCAGCAACCTCCAGGGGGGTAGGGACAACTTCAAAACTGCAGCTATTTTGGGGATGATGTGTTGGGTTTGGTGATACTGTACTTGGCACAAGCACCCTGTCTAGTCATTCCTCCTGCTTCAGCCCTCTTAGTCCTAGATGTCTGTCACTAGGTAGGGTTGGCTAACACTGAAGAGTCAAGGTCATGACGAATGGAAGTCAGCAGTGTCAAAAAAAATGGTAACAACTGGCTCATGGGTTTCAGGTGAAATATTTGGTAGCCTCTTGTACTATTACACATGTAATGTGGTAGCATCAGATAAGTATCATAGATCATGGCACCTACAGATAAAGCCACTTGATGCTATCTATTAGTTGCTCCATCAATAAATTTTCAAGTGGTGAATTAAGCTCACTTCACAATTAGCAGTTGTATGGCTGTTTGGCATCATCCAGAATTTGTCATAGCTTGATGGTCACAATGTGCCTCTTAAATTTGCCTCAAACTGATCCCACTTGCTTTCCTTCCGTTGCACGGCTGTATTTGTTGCCTCTCACCTCAAAAAGCAGAAGCAACAAGTACTGCACGTGGCGATTTAACCTCAATTGCGTAGCACACTACAGAGTCCTGCAGCGTCAGCTGCATTTGAAGAAACTACATTTTAAGAGCCTTTTGTCTTGGACAGCTGAACGTGAAGTCACGATACCTGTGATCTAGTCACTGTTTCAACAAAGCTTATTGATGGCAAAGCGGTCTAGGTTATTAGGCAATGACTGGTCTCTAGCACCATAGAACTACTACTGACCTCGTGGTGGGTTGGAATGAAAGTCGCAGGGAATGGAATTAGACGTGAGGTGCTTCAAATGAACAGACCCAGCAAATTCAACCGAGTGGAAATAGACAACATCAGAAGCCTGTTACAGGACATGTAAGATTATGAAATAACTTGCATAATGCAATACTTGTATTTTTTAACAAAAATGTAAGTATTTACAAAATAAGATCCAAGTTTTTTAAACATCAAGCAAATCATTCTGCAAAGAGACCGCATTGTTTTTGTTTTATTTTTGTTTCTTTTTAAAGTTTTTTATTGAGTTCTTGATTTTTTTTTTTTTTAAACCGTGTCATACATTTCCCATACTGATATCGCATGATCCATAATAATATAGGCGGGGGAGTTTACTAATGGTGGGGATGGGTCACATCCACCATTGCTGTTTTCAGCCAGACAGTTCCACCTGGAGCTCCTTGTTTCTACGGACCTCTGCAGCATGCCTCTCCTGGAAAACATCAAGAAAGGAAAAATCAAACCTCTTTCTCATTCCAGCTGCCCAGGGAGGCTCCCGATGACAACTCGTTTAGGTTGTGCATTTGATGCTTGTGCAAAACTTGTTTCACAGCACAACCATCTTTAAAGGATGCAACTCAGGAGAGGTGTCATCCACCAGACCAGCCTGCGGTATGTTTGACGCTTACATTCCGCTTATGCTCTGGAGGTCAGTCTTTTATCTGATATGGCCTTATAATCCTCAGCACCTCCCAGAGTTTCATTTTAAGGGCCCACATCGAGAGGTGCTGCTTGCAGCATGAGATGTGCCACGTGCTCACATTTGCCCTTTGAATTCCTAGATGTTAAACTAAATATAGGGAAGGATGAGTGGGCTTGAATTAATTGCTTGCACACTCTATGTAGAAGAAGTGTTAGTTACTGTGTAATCTGTAGCGTTTAGGAATGATAAA
The DNA here is from genome assembly GCA_009819775.1 of Phoenicopterus ruber ruber. NCBI lineage: Eukaryota > Metazoa > Chordata > Aves > Phoenicopteriformes > Phoenicopteridae > Phoenicopterus > Phoenicopterus ruber. The sequence goes on along the minus strand of CM020216.1, from coordinate 137,998,891 downwards.
TAAAGGTCCAAGAATTTAATTCCACCAAGATGAGTCAATCTGAACATCTCAAACATTCCCTTAGACCAAACGATGAAGCCAGCTGTCCTCTCCATTCTTTCTCTGGCTGTGATGGAGAAGGGCCATGGTTACCTAAAGTCAATGCTAGACCCTTCCGTCCACTTTCAGCCATGTTGTCTTTCCTTTTACAAAAGCAGGCATAATTAATTTAGACTTATTTGAGCCACTGTATATTCAGACACTTCTGTGGAAATGGGCCTGTGGTTAGGAACAACAGCTGTCAAATGAATTTAGCAATGTTCTACTTGGCATGTTTATAAAACTATTATTTTTGGCAGCTTCTGGGTTTTAGGGTTTTTGGTTTATGCCTCTCTCCTCCCAACTGTCGAACTATCAGACTTTTACCTCTTCTGCCTGAAAAAAACCCCAGACAACCAAATGACAAGCACAAGGTGACTACAGAAGCAAACATCCATCCCCAGCTGACTTCAGTTTAAGGCACTCCCTAGGTATTTCCATGCATTAGAGGGTCTTTTATGGTCAAAAATTCACTGAAGTCATGCTATGTTTTTATTGTCTGAGTTGGACTATGGATCACAGGCCAAGACAGCTTATTGCATCAAGTGACTCTATAAATCACAGTTTCTTATGAGATCCATAATTCTGAACGCTAGATTTTACATGGGATTTGTTCCATGCTCTTGTTAACTGCAGTATACAGAAGTTATCTTTGATTGTAGGAACTTCTAGATACTAAAACCTCAGGGTGTCCACAGTTCTGTGTAACTTTTGAAGATTTGGACCCAGATATCTCACTACTTCTTTTCCTGCATATTCAGAGCTCACTTTTGTGTTGGTAAAACTGTATAGTCATGCAATTTTTAATTACTAGTCTGTACAAATGTTCCCAAATGGGCTACTGTCATCTTTGTTCAGAAGCCTTCTTTGGATTTCACGCACATGTGCCATCATATTGCTGTGGAAACGGGGCTTAACAGTCTGTTAACATTAACCTAGGACAGAGAGATGCTTCCGCTGTCCTTCCCATTTCCTTTTGGACCTCAAGGATGGCTAATTGGCTTTTCACTTTGTTTTCATAAGCTTTGGGATATATGCCTGCAAACTAATCTAATGCAAAACTGCCAAGTAATCTGGATACAGTTCTTAAGCTCAAGAATTATCCCATTTGCTTAGTCACTTGTAACATCATCCTTTGGTTTCTGTTGTTTCTTTCCTGCTCCCCGAAACTTTTTGTCTCCATCAAAGCAGCAGAGGCACTTATGGGGAAGACCTCACTGAAAACCACTGAAAGCTATTTTCCTTCTGTTAGTTGATTTACTAACATATTAGAAAGTTCATCATCGAGAGAAACAAGTGATCACTCATGCAGAACTAATTAATTTTTTCTTAACACTTCTAAATCTTTATTTGCATGTTTCCCTCTCTTGCGTGGCAGGGTTGTTTTGGAGAAGGGCACACTTGGTCCTGCATGGTGGGGTTTGTGATTTACCTGTTTCCTCTGGCTGTACCAAAGATCTCCAAAAGAAAATTTACTTTCTTTTAGTTGCAAGACTTCTGGAAGAATAGGCCCATTTTGATGTATAGGAAAGATTTTTTCCCATATTTTTTTACCTTTCTCCTTTGAGAAACCAAGAACGACACAGGACAATGGTTTGATTTGATCAATGACTTTTCTTAAAAGTCAAAATCTAAACACATGACCTTTCATTTGTTCACAGCACTTCTTAAAAGGCAGAAAATCAACCCTTCTCTGGACACAGTCCAGTGAAGGGCCATGAAGATTAAGGAACTGGAGCATCTCTCAGTCTCTCCTATGAGGAAAGGCTGAGAGAGTTGGGATTGTTCAGCCTGGAGAAGAGAAGGCTCAGGGGGATCTTACATAAATACCTGAAGGAGGGTGCAAAGAGGACAGAGCCAGGCTCTTTTCAGTGGTGCTCAGTGACAAGACAAGAGGCAGTGGGCACACACTGAAACACGAGAGGTTCCCTCTGAGCATCAGGAAACACTTTTTCAGTGTGAGAGTGACTGAGCACTGGCACAAGTTGCCAAGGGATGTTGTGGAGTGTCCATCCCTGGAGATACTCAAAAGCCATCTGGACATGGTCCTGGGCAGCCTGCTCTGGGTGGCCCTGCTCGAGCAGGGGGCTTGGACCAGATGACCTCCAGAGCCCTCTTCCAACCTCAACCATCCTGTGATTGTGTGATTATAGATGTTTAGTCTGTTGAAAAAGTGAGTGATGGTTTAGATAAACATCAAGGGCTCTGACTTAAAAATTGCTCAAGTGTAGCAACTGAGATAGGAGATACCCAGAACATCTCTTCAAAATATTGATTAGATTTTCCTCTCTAGTCTGCGGTGAGGAGTGATGGCGTGGTTACCTTTTCTTGGAGACGTTCAATAAGAGCAGCTAAATTAGCTTCACGGTTTTCTTTGATCTGTTCCATTTTCAGTATCAGCTTTTCCTCTGCCATTTTGCTGAAGTTATTGTTCTCCTCCAAAGCCTTTTGAAGCACTTCTCGCTCATGTTCTCTCTTCTCTGCCAGGTGTTTCAGCACCTGGGCCTCCTGGGACTGGAAACAGAGAGACATGTGGCTGAAATGAAATACTCATGTGGAGCAAAAAAACCCCCATAGGGCAACAGTTCACTGAGTTTGGAAACTGCGTAAAGTTTGTTGCTTTGTTGTTAGATGCACTGTTTGGAAAGATCAATTCTGTGTGTAAATCAGATTAGCTTCAGTAACAGGGGCTTAGAGGCACTGGCTAAATGTGAGGTATGTGCCTGAGGCAGCAGCAGAGAAGTGTCCGAAGCACTTCTGTTAAGAAATGTTGTCATGTGTTACTGCCCTGGGTTGTCTGGGTTACTGCAGTGGTTGCTCAACCTCCGATAGCTGCAGTCTTTTAGCTATGAGCATTTTATTTGTAGAGATACGGGATTGGAGGCTGAAGGTATGTACAGGGTTAAAAAGGAGGTTGCCGACACAGGAGAGGTGCATTTTTTTGCCTTGGTAAGACTATCTTTTAATGTGCTTGAATAGTTAATAACAGGCTTTGAACTTTACTGTTGTGAAAGACACAGAGCATCAATTCAGACAATGTTTTTTTCCCATGATATTTATGTTTGGCCTCATCTCACTGATTAGGAAGGGAAAAAGGGGTTTTATTCTATAGAGAATAACAAAAAAGCTATTTTTAGTTAAAAATTCAAATTTTGCAAGGAAGATGAAAACTGCAGGTAGCAATTAAACAGATGCAGCCTATGCGCAATACTGTGTTACTCTTCTTTGTAAACTCATTGCTTAGAAGCATAAGCTTGGTTATTTATTTTAAATCAAATTACTAACATGAAACCACTAATCCTAGGAGAGAAGCCAAAGAACTTGCAGCACTGGGCCCATCCTCCACGCAAGTCTAGTCGAGAAGACAATATGTTTCAGAGGGATTACTTGGAAATGATAAACAACATTGTATGCTTTTGGATAAAATAAATTAGAGGGAGCACGAGAAGCAAACAGAAATCAGGGAATGAAATATGGCTCCGGGAAGCTAAGCATGTATTTCAGTGCAGATCACAATGCGCTATTGCCATTGCTATCCATAAAAATGAATTAGTTTAAGGCCTAAATTAAGGGCTTTAACCAATAATTACAATTAGTGATAATGAATCCTATTAAATTCTATCGTGTGGCTTTAAATGGAGCGAAAAAGGCTGCAATTCTTTTACATGAGCGAGATCCAACTAGGAGGAGAAAACAAGTATTTTAACGAAGGTAAGATACACATAACGCCAAATGCACTGATGAGGCAAATTAAGCAGATTCTAGAAAAGGCTGCAAAAGCCAGGCAGAACATCTTGCAGCAATACACTGGAGTAAAACGCATCTGGCTTTGCGAGGCTGTAATGGCTTGCTTGAGATCAGAGGAAAAAGCTACTTTCATCCATCTTGGCCACTTAATGCATTTGCTTTCACCTCTGGCCTGGCTGCAGTTAAGGGTTCATTTCTCCAACTGGGATCCCTGGAGCACTTGGCGATGGGAACGGTCTGCTGAGATAGCTGGCACCTTACAAAGTCTCCCCCTGGCTCCTACCTCCATTATAGCATATGCTGAACAGAGTAATAGAGCAAGCATTTTTCAGATCTTTGACTCAGAGAAGATAACTTGTGCAGGCCAAAAGACGTTGTAAATGGGAACAAAAAGTCACCAGACAGGTGCAGCCAAAAGCAGAGGGAGTTTCACTACTGGAGAGTGGAAGGAGAATGAGCCAAAGGGAAAGAGAGCTGGGCAAAGAAGGAGTTTTGTAGACTAATTGAAAAATTATAAAAGCCCCATAAGTTTAACAAAAATATCAATAATTTTAATAATCATATGATAAAAATAGGTTATTTTGAAGCAAAATATTTTATTTCAGATACTTAGCACTTAACATATCTTTAACTGTAGGCTATTTCAAAATGTAAAAAAGTTATTTTGAAAGATTTAGTACAATGTAAAACTGAAATAACTGAACACCTTCATCTTGCTTTACCATTTTTGGACCATCTTGAGTGGCTCAGTTTGACCAGTGCTTGTGAAGTTATTCTGCATTTTCTGTTTAATTTAGTATTCAATGGCAACCTTTCATCTACTTTTGGAAAAGTTATCGTCATTAAATTTTGGTTGCCGATATGAATTTTGCGAACCCTTTGCTTAAGTGATCTGAAAGTAACCTGGATAATCTAAGAATGTATTTCCATTCCTGTCAGGAATTTGAATAGAAAAGATACTGTGATACTAATTGTAATGTCCTTTCCCGTGAAACATTTAAGAAGTGACTTCTTAATTGGATAGGTTAACATGTCATGGTGTTTAAATATGTATATATAATGTGTTATGAAAGCAAGCATTTTCAGATTTGGAAAACAGACATTTCCAAGGACATACCCAGGGCCCATGGAGATGCTATAATAAAAAGTAAGATTTGGACTGTGCCTATAAGCAGCAATTTTGAAAGGAACATTGGATTTCAACGGGAGGTAGCAAAATGCCTTTGAAACTTTGGGGCGCTTGCCCGTTTTTCAGAATTTGTTTTCTTCCATTCGAACCCTCTGCCTTCTGGAACTACTTCTTATTATCATAAATCCAGGAGAACAGTGAAAAATTAAGAGTTCCGTATCAAAGTACACACAGTTCTGGAGGCTACGCTAGCAGACAACACATTCAAAAGTAACTTGTCCACTAATGCATGATAATGAAGAAGATCCTTATACTCTAATTCGGTATTTAGTGGATGCAAACTGCGTTGGCACCAGTAGGAGTCTGAATGAAAGCTAAACCAGGCCTCAAGAACTCACTGCACACCCCTAATGCGATTTTCCTTTACGATATGCCTTAAATGTCATTCCTTTTCCTCCTTTAAAATGTTCAAGGTACCCGGGACTGGTTCAAAATAAAGGGACCCCCTCCCCGCCACAAAACATCCATGGGTCATTTAGACTGACATCCCTCTTCTAATGCTGTTGTGCCCCAGCTGCGAGTCTGCCTGTTTCCCTGGTGTTCAGACCGTTTTTGAAAAGGCCTTATGACAATTTTGGAAGGCATTGGTATGTTTTTGTACTGGATTGTCAAACGATTTTCTGTTTCCAACACATTTGGCAAAAGAACTTGGCCCCTCTGTGTGATCGAAGTCTACTACACATCCAGAAATGGCTAAATGAATGACCCCAGATCCCTAGTGGGGCTGGGATTAATAGACTCCCTTTGTTGTTTGTGTTGGCTTTTAACTGCTGCCTTTGGACTCCCACGGTCTTGATAAAGGATTCCAACATACGTAGGAAGTTTTTATTCCAAGTTTATTTTCAACATCGTATTGTTTGAAGTGCTGGAAAGGATATTCTCAAATCCGTGACAGTCCATGTTCTAACACACTTGTAAATGGCTTATGGTAAGTGCTTCTTGTACAGCTATTGTGAGAAAATGAGTAAAAAAGGCTGGAAATGGGATGAAAGATAAAGAGGATTAATAAGGAGAGAAAAGTATGGAATGGTGGAGAAAGGAAAAAACAATACTCAAGGGGGAATATCCAGAAGACTTCTTAAATATAACATGTCATAATCAATGCAGCTACAGCTGCAGCCTCTAAAGCTCAGTGTGGAGAAATAAAGATGTTGCAAAACATTCCTGGTACGGATACCTTTGCTCCTAGAAATGTACTACTGTGCTAAAAAGATGGGTAATGCAGGTAAACTCCTATGATATTCATGTCATATTTCTAAAGGATCATGTGCACCCCCAGTTTTCAGAGATGAGTGCTTCAAAAGGAAATCCACATCACATAGTTAGCTGGTCAGAGATAGATGCAGACAACTAAACACTCACTTTATGAGCACAATTATTTATGGAAACTGGCTTTGGAGATACATATATTTTTAGATTATTACTCACAGGAAGAAAATTCTACTTATCCGAGTAACGGGTGCTTTATATTCTCACATTTATCTATTTTTCTTTGACATGCGCATCCAAATATTGAAGTCATTTATGCAGAGATAAAATTAAAGGATTACTTTTAAGCAAGAAATGGGCTCAGACAACTGCTTTTAAACTGGGAATTTCAGATTGAATGCATTCACTCAACCATCTTAGTTACTAGGATGTATGAGGCACACTACCGGTCATGAGAGCTCCACTTTCGTAACACATTCATTCACTGGCTGGATTTTTTAAAATTAAATTCTTCAGCAGAAGCTGCATTAACCTTAGTATTCTTCAGTGTATTGTGTATTTAAGAGATACTACTAATGGAGCAGAATTCAAAGACAGGATTAAAGGATCTTCCTGCAATGTAAATGCCAAGGTGAAGCCTAGGTATTAGTCAGAAAGAAATGGTGAGTTGTAGTGATGTTTTCATGGGAGGCTGGGATTTTTCCATGTAAAAGCAAAGGAATGGACTCAAGTTAGACCTCACTCATGGCACTGACTTCCTCAAACCTCTGCATGGTTACATCCTATTCCTCACTGGGAATACTATTCTTTGTATTACATTAGCACTTGTTCTGGCTGTTGTGAGGACTCACTGTCCCAGGCAGTGTGCAAAGACACAGAGAGAGGCAGTTCCTCTCCCAAAGCAATGACAGTCTCAAGAGACACGAAGAAGAGGGGGATGCTCCTGCTCCATGGGGTCACAGAGCAGAGGAGTGAAACGGCCATACGGCAGGAGAGCCAGAGACATCTGAGCTGTAACTGTAGGTGAAGTCCTGCTTCTACTGAAACAAAATGGTGCAAAATTTTGCTTGAATTTAGATGAGAATCCTTTTTTTTTGTCCAGTCTGCCAAGGGACCTTTGGGTCAGGATTACTGAGAATGTGAAGTAGAGTAAAAAAATAAAGAGCCCATCCACGACGTGATTCAAGAAAACTCACTGTCTCTTCCTCAACTGGCACAAAATTGCTGCTCTCGGGGTTGTGACCCATGGGGGTGAACAAGGCATGTTGGAGGGATGCAAGAGGTACCACCTGAGCCCTCTGTCTGACGCTCCCCTACCTGCTCATGAGGCATTTCTTGTTCTGCTGCAGTTTGAGGCCTGGCGTTTTAAAGTTAATGAAGATCAATGACAGTTTGTCTTACGACTGTTCATCAGGAGCAAAGCCCACGGCAGACTGCAGGGAGAAGCTTTGGGTTGCATGTCATCTCTGCTCATGACTGCATGTGCTCCGAGATGTACCTTTGTGCCTAACACCAAACCCTCTCCTAGCTGGTAGCAAACATCTCTCTGCGGGCACATATCCCATAGCCTTACGCTTTTTGGATGAGGAACTGTGAAGTGGCTTGCAGTTTTGTCTATCTTTTGTAAACATTAGGGGTGAAGCATGATGTAAATGCTACGGTGTAAATCAAAATGGGGCAGAAACACCCAGTTCTGGTGCTGATTCCACACGTATTGCTGGTAGCTTTTCATAGAAAAGCACTTCATGCTGTATCCCCTCTCCACACAAGCACAGCCGAGGGCCAGCAGTAACAGAAAGGAAGATCCGTAGATGGGTAAGACGAGAGGCAAATGTCTTGGGCAGTGCCTGTCCTCCCTCCCAGCCTGCCTGCTTACAGATTTGTTGGGAAACCAACAAGGGGAGCAGGAATGAGTTGGAAGTAGAAAGCAAGCTCCACTTTTGCCAGGGAAGGTGTTGACCCCTTCTCTGCCTCTCCTCTCACCCAGAGCAGCAGTTCTGTAGGTCCCGTGCAATTTCTAGGAGGGAGCATTTGTCCCCCCCCCGCTCCGCTGCCTTCCCCGCCTTGGCCGAAGCCTTTTCCCCCAACAGCCTGCTGTACCGTGCGGTAAAGCACGGGTGGCTTTTTCAGTGCCAAAGGAGAGACGGATCAAGAGTATTAGGATGTGCCCCTGGGCAGGCAGTGGGGCTGGCTCAAAGGGGCAGCGAGTTGGGTGCTGAAGCCTGATGCAGAGTGCGGCCACGATGCTGGCAGAGACGCTGACTGCCTGCTGCGGGGAGCACAGCGATCCTTGCCCAGGCTCGGCTGCACGGGGGGCTTGTCTCGCAGCACTTCATAGTAACGGTATTAAAAACTCATGTAGCTGTCAGTCTATATCCAACAGCATGAAAGTTAAAAAATATGACTGTTCTCCTGCATTCTTTGTAGTGCTAAGCACTAGGGATGAGCCTGATTCAATTTCATCCCAATACAAAGCCATTAAAAAGATTTAATTACATAGGATTTCTCTCCTATAATCCAAAGTCTAGTAGAAATGCACGTCCCTTTAGTGTTTCATTTTTATGCTAGTAAGTTGAACACGGGCAATAAAGATATATAATTTGACATATGGCTCTTGAAGTCTGTACATTAAGTGTAATAATAGCTGAACATTCAAGGCCAATGGGTAAAAATTGATAAATGTTAAAGATTCTGTAAGAAATAAACTTCTGCTGCATAAAATGTCACTGTGCTCTAATTTCTTAAGTGGGAAGGATGAAAAGATCTTTCTGATTATCCACTAAGGTGGGAAAATATAGCACACATATGCCAAAAAAATAATGGGATAATAACGACATGCTGTAAAGAGGATTCTATAAATGGAAAGGACAAATCTGTAACTAGCCCAAATGGGTCTCACTGTGTGGTGCAAAAGGAAAAAATGCCTCAGGTGAAACTCTTGGTTTGGTCTGAGAGTATGAGGTCACAGTGACTGTCAAGCGAGGTAGAGAAAAAGGGGGAGAAAAGGAAAGAGCCCTGTAATAGCTTATAAGGGAATAAACAAGAACAATAAACAGGAAACAGCGTAAGCAGGAGCCTGCTGCAGTGCATGTATTGCTGTAGATGTTCTCATGAGTTTGAAAATTTATTAACGAACACTGCCTAATTAACAGAGCAGAACCTGATTCCTAAACAGTGTGAAATCAATTCGTATTTTTTCCAAAAAAGCAATTCTCATCCATTAGTTATACTTGATTTTAATTAGAACGGTGCTGGAAGGACATGATCTAGAATGGTCATGCCTGATAGCTGTTGTACATAGATTTAAAAGTATGATAACAACTGCCATGCTGGGTGTCAGAAAAAGTCTGCCTGGTTTGTCTAGCAGCAGAAAGTGGAAGATGCTTAGGGAAAGTGTAGATGACTATATATACCTATACATACACATATATAGCTTCCTAGCTTTCAGCAGTCACCAGGTTACATATTTTTTGAGCCAGAGGTTGCATCCATATAATAATTTTCTACAAGGTAGTGCTCTATCAATTTTTCTATTATCTTTTTGAAATAAATAATATTTTAATAATCTCTAAATACTCTGTGATAACAAATACAACTTGATTAAACAATACATGAAAAGGTGATTCCCTCTCTCTGTTTTGAAATTGCCGTCTGATGATTTCATTGAGTGTTTCTCCCCCTTTGGATTGCGTGAAACAGAATGTAATTGTTCCTATTCATCTCCTCATTACCATTCATGACTTTGTAGACTTCTATCTTATCTTCCATCTGTTGCCTCTTTCCAAGCTGAAAAGTGGACTATTTAATTCATCTTCTTATGGAAGATGTTCTGTTCCTCTGATTACTTTTTTATCCTTCTCTGCAATATACTCTTTTTCAGGCCAAAAATGAAGGAAATAGTTGAGATGTGGGAGCACCAGGGATTTTAACAGTGAGGTAATGAAGTTTTCTCCTCTGTTCTTTGTTTCTTTCCCAGCAATTTCTGCTGTAATGCTAACGTAGAGGATCTTGTCTATTAAAGTAACTCAGTTATATGTTCATTCAAAATGGATATAGTACCAAGGGGAAGAAATGGCAGGTGTCTGTATTGCTATCACTGATTACCAGTTTATTGTATAATGGGTTTTTCTTTAGGAAGAAATGAACAGTAATGAAATCAATGAAATGAAATCTCTGGGACATTCAATTTCTATTTCCCATTAAGTATATGCATAATATCAGGTTTCTTAATTGCTGCCATTTCATTCTGTGGCCATATCTTTACTTGAGTATTTGTACTTGGTACAGAGGCACTTCACGGAGCGACTCTCTGGGGCATATCATCATTTGGGTGTGTGAAAGCTTACACTTCTGGGCAGGTGCTAGTGCAAATGCATATTCCTTTCACATACAGTCATATCCTTTTACTGAAACGAATACTCTGGCAGAAGTATTTCTCCGAAAGAAGCAATAATGCTAATGTGTGCGCATTAGAAGCACAGAGTCTTGTGTTAGCAAGGCAGCAGAAATGGCACATGTGGCAACACTTCAGTGTTCACCTAAAATAATTGTTCAAATTAGTGAGGTCCAGAATAGTCAGGTTTCACTGCAAATCAAAACTGAGGGCCAGGTTTTAAGGACCTGTCAGTAATCCAGGTCTACTGACTTCAATGGACTCACATCTTGCTGTACACCAGTGTAATCACTCCATTGGGTTTCTTGGAAATGACCCTGATCTGGTCTGACGGGACTGAAAGGAGAATGGAGCTGCTTTTGTTGGAGCTGCTCCATGAGCTATCTGTGGCATACCTGCTGTCCCTGGACTTCTGTATACATTTTTGTCCGTATCTGGAAACGATTCTGTAAGTTTCACTAACAAATCACACTGTTTAAGAGATCAATGAAAGGCTTAGAGACATCTAAGCTTGTTTCGTTTTCCGATACACTCTACCAGGGACTCCATGAGCAGGTGGAAGGGGTTTCTAACTCCATTTAACCGGTGCAGGCAGATTTGCCACAACATAACATCGACTGCCTGGTTGAAGGACACAGAAAGTCCTTCTATGGCTCCTGAGGCTTCTCTGGCTTCTGTGGCTCTCCTTTTGTGCCATAGCAAAAGGAAACATGGATTAACCAGGACAATATATTACCAAATCTTGAGTCTTCTGTGGCCATTGCAGCCAGCCATGGCTTTCCTGAAATGGTGCAACACAGCATAAACACTGGGCCCATACAGAACACTGCTAATTTTCAGACTGGCAATTCAGGCTGGCAATAGTGAATGTTCTCATTGGCTTTGCCTGTCATCCTCCGACTTATCTGAGCTGGAATTTGGCCTTTTATCTTCTGCCAAAAAAAAAAAAAAGGCAATCTGCGCTAGCTCTGACTTAGAGCAAATAAAGGCCTCTTCAACACATCAGTCGTGATGAAAGCCAAACAAACAGTTAATGTGGGCTTCCTGCTGCACGCACCCTGCTTTTGTGCTAACCTTCGCAAAGAAGCTGTAACAACCCTTCCAAACCCGATGTGACAAACTTATCGATTAAGAAACAAGGTTTTACCATTATGGGTACGGGCATAAAGAAGGGAAGACTTAGTCTATAGATAACCCTACAAGGCCAACTGCCAGCACTATTGAGACGGCTAGAAATGCCTCTCCTTAGTAGCTGTGCTACGCTAGCGTCTTCATCCAAGTGTGTGGTGAATGATCCAGAACACTCTTTATTCAGGGCTGACGTGCCTCCATACCGCATAAATGAGACATTTTAGCTGCCTCAGGCAGGCCTTGTGAGTAATTTCCATGGGGACTACAAGGAGTCAAGATCCGGTAGCCCAGACAGTAGCTGTTTGAATTGCACATCCATCTCTTCAACTTAGACACCACTGGTTTTCAGCAACTATTATAGACGCTCTGAATGAACCACTTACTTACACTCAGACAGTACGCATGCATATTGGAACCTGCTTGGGCCTCCTGTCCAAAGCTATCTGTATTTTGTGACACATACTTCCCAAGTATCAAAACCAGTGAGGTTTGTTTGCAAGTTGCTGAAAGAAAATAAAACTTACTTGTTTCTTTAAACATGTTAATGATTTTTGTCCATGCAGGCCACCATGAGTCAGTGATGGCAATGGAAAACATACCAATGGACAGGAAACTTGGCTGTTATTCTGTACACTGTCAGGTCTAATTACTAGCATTTTTTTAAGGAAAGTTACCTTTCTCCTCTCCTCTGCAGCCTCCAGCTTTTTCTGGATCTCCTCAAGAGAGAGTTCTTTCTTCTTTGGAGAAGCTAAAGTTCGTGGTGCTTCCGAGACCGGAGATGGCGGCTTTAGGATCAGTTCAAAGGCCTGGCCCGAGGCACGTTTGTTGATTTGTTTCACTTCCATGTCTGCACAATAAAGTGAGAAATGGTAAGCCCTTCAATACCTCAGTGGTATTGAGGAGAGAAGCAGCACAGACGTTAGTGTAGGATCAGAAGTACAGACAAAAGATTTAGCATCTGTGCCTTGGGCATTTTAAATGCAATGGCAGATTATGGGCTGAAAACTGTTCAGGAGAAGTGCATTCCATTTTGTCTGTAATAGCTTAATTATACCTTAATCTCATAAAGATAAAAATGTACAGCAGTTTTCGAAGCTTATTGGGGTTCTGTGTCATTTCACACCCCCTGCGAGCAGTGCCCAAGCTGATTAATTTTTTAAGCATGCTTTCATCTTTTCTTGGTTTCCTTGGGAATTATGTATGTCAGCTGTGAAGAGCTATAATTTTCAAATGGGTAGTAGGAAAAGCACAGCTCAGTATGAGAAGGCTAGCTTTAAGAGTTTAGTTAGCTGCTATTAAGAACAATATCCAGCATCATGGGTAATACACAATCAATAGAAGGTAATAGCCAAAACCAGCAAATGAATTGCTAGATCAGCAAAACATTCACTGACTAACATTACGGACTGAGACAGTGAACTGAGTCATTTCCCAGCAGTAGCACATTATCTGACCTGCAGGATGATTTCCAGTGAAAGTCACTCACCATCATATTTATAGATGTTCATGTTGCGAGGTTCAGGGTAAAAACAGGAGCAGATCAGAGAGAGCATGGACAGCTCCTTCATCTTTTCCTTGTAAGCTGAAACGAGAGACCTTGTTAGCATGCTTCCCTTCCCCAGCTCCTCCTTAGTGAACCTCTGACTGAGGCGACTGGCTGGGGACCAGCAAATCTGCTCCATCACCCACCTGGCAGATTTCTCTGGAATATTTACTTTCAATTATTTCTTCTGAACATTGAGCCTTTATCAAATCACACAGGACATGCTCAGTACTGCAGAGACTGCTTCTGATCTCCTACATGACCTCAGACCTGGTTTTAATGCAGACAGTTCTCTCTGGTTTACAGAAAGTTAATCTGGCTACCAGGAACTGTGTTTAGCATTGGAAGGGTGCCATGACTCCACTCTCTCCTGGCAGGTGGAGAGACATGAAGCTCTTACAAATTCTCTGACGTATCCAAATGCAATTGAGAACAGCTCTGAAACGCTGCCCATGTGTTGCCATAGGCAGATGTTAAAGACATTATCTGTTACAAATGAAAATGTCATCCAGACAATTAAAAATAAAACCAGAAATGAGGATACATTTATCAACTCCTTTGCATAATGTCCTTAATACATGTAACTACCTGAAACAAAGCTTTTCCTTCCTCACTTACTAGCCAAAATAAGTTGCTTCCATACTCAGGTCTAGTGTGTATTAGCTGATGCAATAAACACCCTTGTAATTTACCTTTATGGTGCTACCTTTACTGACTTTGTAATGCCTATAGGCCCCAGTCATGGACTGAGGAGTTGGTCTAGAAATGGTCATACCAATACCTAACGATGAAACAATGTTCTGTGTTTCACCCTTTCTAACTGCTACCATCCATAAGAAGGAAAATAGTCTTGTATCTGGTCGCTTGGCAGGTCAATGACAGAGCTCAAACTACAGCCAGCTCCTGCGTCCCAGGACAATACCCTAGCCACTGCCCACACTGCATAAAGTATATGTACATTGAGGGGAGGTTGCTTCAAAATTCATCTTGGCATGCACAAATCCCTGCTACTATCAAAATTGCATCTACAGAGGCAGCCACACATTTGCTGCCAGCATGTGAAAAGATGGCTTAAAATATAACTGTAGCTGAAAGTATTGTACTTAACAGATGAGACCAAACTAATCCTTGATGTTACTAAAGGAAAATCAGACAACCCTTTGATCTTCAAATTGTGGATACATACGAAATTGTCATTCAGCCTTTCTCATGGATGCTCTTGTGCTTTTTGAATTGGATTTTCCTACTCAGAAAGGCCCCCGAGGTTGATAAGGGCTTGAGAGCCTCTGAGTGCTGCTCAAAATGGTGGTATTGAACGACCCATCAGTTCAGGAATGGATTTCTAACTGCCAGTGGATAGTTAATTAATCTAATTAAGCTTTGCATGGGGGCCTCTAATAATGGACACTAAATAACCCACCTAAAGGACATACAGCTTTTCGGAAACTGTTGGAGAAAGCCAGCATCTCAGGTCAAGAGCGTACTGAAGATTTTGCTTTCTGTGAACTGAAGTTGTCAAGGAAGCTTGGACTTGACAAGTTTTTTGGTTTGAAACATAAGTACCAACTTGCGAGGAATAACTCAAAAATCCTCTGAAGAAACAAATCATGTCCAACTGATGTCTGTTAATAGTCAAACATAACGATATGTTCATTTAGGCCTCCATCCAACAAAGCATTTAACCGCATGCATGAGTCTAAGCATGCAGGTGTGGTTGTCCAGACTGTCCGGTGAGGAAGGCTTGCCCAGCTGGCTGCCCACACCACCAGGACCGCATCCTTTTCAGCAGGGAGGCTGCGGAGTGGGAGCACACGAGACCCTGCATGCTGCCGGGGAGGCTGCTAAACACACAGAAAATGGACGCTGGGTTGCGTGTTAAAGACATGGCCATTGATGACACAAGCTGAAAGCTAAACGTTCTCGTACAAGGTCTGCTGAATCACTGCTACGATGTACAACTTGAAATATCTTTATAGAAAGAGGCATGCAAAGCAGTGTCCTAGGAATCCTGCCTTTTGGGACCTTTGTTGGTTTTTATCTTCGCTTGACATTGAGTATGTCTCATTTTCTAACAGCATTTAAAACAATCAGAGAAAGGTGTTTGTTCTCCCAGCTTGTCATCTGCAAAACATGGCTGGAGAAAGATGAGAACGTGCTCAGCTCTCTTTCCTTTCCGCACAACAGCTGCACTGAAAGCACACTGGCGAAATGATTGTCCTATTTCATCCTGGCCACTGACAGAATTAGGATGACTTTCTATGCTTTACAAGCATTCCATTTTCTTTTTTTCATGGTATGGATTTAGTCTCCATTTGCCCTAGAAAGTCCTTCAACTATAGTTAGAACTTGGCTCGAATACTCACAGCAAGTTGGGGAGGCTGCTGCAACCCCGGGAACCAACCAACCTGCTGTGCTGACAAGTGCTGTTTTTCCTGTTGGAGACTTAAGGGCCGAGGGCCTCAAAGGAACCAAAGACCTACACACCTCCTCAGGTGTCCAACATCAGCATTGTGATGACTTGTGGGTGTTCCCCAAGGAAAAATCAGCTTATTTGGCAGCACTGAGTAGCAGGAGCCCTGCTTTGCTCAGTTGTCCTTTCCTTAAACTGCCATACATTAAAAAAAAAAAAAAAAGCAGTAATGTTAGTCCAGTCAGTGGTCTGATTGGAGTGGCTGGCCCATGTCACACAGCTTGAACAGGGAGATAACTGTGCTTTCCCAAATCCCGAGGAGTTAAGTGTTTTAGCCAAGGAAGCCTGTTCTCTCAAAAATAAACGTTCTTCTATTAAAAAAGCAGCACACTTAAGCCAACAGCACAGCCTTCACGCAATCTGCACAGAACCTCTTGTGTTCACTGAAATAGGCACAAAAATGATCTGTCTTAAGAGTGGAGCTTTTAAAAACCCTTGAAGACAAGCAGTGATTGCAACAAAGTTTATTTTCCAAATGTGTTTCAACTGGCTTGCTAATTATATAGCTCCTTGTGCAGTCATGGAGGGCACATATCATTCCATTAACTGTGCAAGTTAAATGAAGGAAAGTAAATGATGGTAATCGTAACATTACAAAAGCTTTGATAGGGAAATTGCTAGGAAAGAACAATGTTGACAAAGACAGCAACAGAATATTCTTTGTTATATGCAGCAAGATTTAAATGCTTAGATGCATTAAAACCTTCAAAGTTGGCCAAAGCAGAACACTGCTTTTTGCTAAACCAGAAGGGATTTCAGTATTAGCAATTTTTGCAGTTTTGCTGTGAACATCCTAGTACTTACAGGTCATCTTAATTTCTGAAGCTATGTGATTATTTCAGAACCTCATCTATTTTTTTTAAATAAATCATCATGTTCAGAGTTGCAGAGAAAGCCTTAGAAATATTATCTAATGCCCCTAAAAGCTTTGACAGCTTCAGAGATGGAGAAACTCTGATAGCTTTGAAACTCAAGAACGTGTGATTTTTTTTTCTGAGTCCCAAATGCACCTCAATATCATTGTTTTAAGCCAATCTCACCATTTTCTCAAACTTCAGGCATTATTTTTAACAGCTATGTTTACAAACATAGTGAAACCACTCCTGTGTTGGGTGAACATTTCCATGCTCTTTCTTTGTCGGCTCTTTATTTGCTGGTCCAGGTAAGATCTCCCGAAGGCTTTCAAGGGTGCCAGTGCTACGTCTGCATGAGCAAGCCTGGAAGCCCAGCAGGACTGGATCTCCGGGGGGAAACAATTCCAAGGACTCTATGCCCATGCTGTATATATTTTGGGAGTCTTTTCTTTAGACTAGTTTGGTCCCATGGTCTGAACAACCATTAGCGCCTGGAGCATAGCAGATGTACTACTAACGCACATCTTGCAGTTTCATTACCTATCAAGTAAACCAGTTTGTGCACTCTGAGATTGCTCTGCAACGTGAACCAAAGCATGGTTAGCTGGGGCGTTTTGATGATTCTCTTTGAAAGTGCTCTCCTGATCTCAAATAATATGCTTATTCAGATGATATATCCCATATTTCTCCACTAATGACAGAAAATTAGTCCATCGCCAGTCCTGCAGCTCACTTGCCCATTGAGTGAAGCTAGTAAGGAAGAGTGCGATGGTTGCCATTAGAAGTCAGCAACCACTTATTTGTTGCTGGGAGAAACAGGAAGATTAGGGAAAACACTGGTAAAACCACCCTGTCTGTTCTCATCTGTTTTCCAATAGCTATAAGGAATTTTTTACAGTTTATACTGTAAAATGAAAATCTGTCCTGACTGACGGGCCATGGGCAATTTGGGTCACATTTGGTTCCTTGGCAAAGCACAGCTAGGACAGATTGCTGTGTCACAGCAGAGACCATTATTCATAAGCAAGACTATTTTTAACACATGAAAGCAGAGAGATAAGTGTAAGTGTTACTTATAATTAACATCTGATGGAGGCAAATTTGTTGATTCCTTTTGCCTTACTGAATCCAGCCTGCATATAATAAAGTGTTACCGATTTTTGACTCTTCAAGTCCCACTAGCCAACTAGTTCTTCAAGTTCTGCACACCTGGAAAGAAACAGAAACTGGCACGTTGCCCATGGTCAAAATGTGCAACGCACAACATAGCTCAGCCCCATGTTCCCTTGCCAGGCGCCTGTGAGACAGTCAGCTTTCTGAGAGTGAACTGAAATCCTGCTTTGGTTTCTGCTTTGGAAGAGACTGCAGGAGTAAGAAGAAAGATTAGGTGAAGTATGGGACGCAAGGTACAGAAGACCTACCACAGCCATCCTTTACATCGATTTCTCACAGATGTTATTGACAGAGCAGTTTGTTACAAATTTCACTTTGTTAATGCTCCCTTTGAAGTGCTAGAGGTTTTGGTTTGCCAAGACAATGCTTTAAGTCACGAAAAGCCATGTCATTTTGTTAACACCAACAGGCACACTCTGTTGGCCAGTATTTTTTTTTTTATAATCCATTTTAGTAGTGTGCTGCATCTTTTTCTGTCAAACAAAATGGTGTTATATGATCATAACTGTAATTGTTTCCCCATAGCTAGTGGGGTATTTGAAGAAAGCTGCATGATGAGTGCTGGTAAAGTGGCGAACTAGGATTGCGACTAACACATAGGACTCCGGGAAGGAAAACTCAAGATGAGGCACGAGTGATAGGGATTCTATGTATCATTTAATTTTTGGCATGCGTCTGGGATGTATGAGTCTGGGATTCACTTTAATTAATGCTGGTCATCTAATATTTAGGACAGTTAGTTTGCAGCAGTCATGAAAGCTTTCTTTTTAGTCAATGGAGAGATAAGCATCACCAGAGAGTGACTGGTCCCATTCCAAGAGAGATGTCTAAGATAAATGAAATAGGTTGTCTTAAGGCCAATGAATCTCCCTCCATTGTCAGAAAACCTGACGATGTTCATAGGCTTACGGAGTTGCCAGTAATGGAGGGAATGAAAGCAAAAGCCCCTACAGTGAATACATCTTATCCATCCTTTATGCTCAGTAATGAGTGACATCTCATTTTGGTGGTTCACGCAGGTGAGGCTTATTTTGTGATTGTCTCTCTGAATGCAGAACACTGCTCAACAGAGTATTTGGTGTGAGTCCATCTTGCAACCTTATGTACATGTCTGCTTTTCCAGTTTCCTCAACGAAAATAAGGTTGCTTTAAATTGTACTAACAGCTCATGGGCTCCAAGCAAAGGCACTTGAGATGAGCTGGACAGAACTGCCTCTTTAATGCCCTACAGTGCTCACCTCTTCCACTGTTGGGAAAGGTGGCACAGGACCCTCAGTCGCCTGGGGCCATTCTTTGGTGACCAAGCCTTTAAAATTGCACTCTTCATATACTGCAATACAGTCTAATATAGAGATGAGTATAGAGTTTTTGTCATGTCCCCTGCCCCTGAATTTTGTGGTATTTCTGTATCTAGACCACAGAGAAAGCAGGTACTATGAAAAGGAAACAATAAACAGACAATGAGGAAAAGACATTGTGAATTATTGAGTTTCCTCTGTCAACAGTGACTCTAGCATTTCCTACCGTATGTCCAGAAAATGAGAAAGAAAGAACTTGGACAGATCTAATCTGCTTTTGTGGCAACTGAGTTTTAAAAAGTAGTTTTAGGCAGTAATTTCTGTAACCCTCATGACTGTTCTGAGGTCACTAAAGCTACCTAGGTGTCAGCAGAACTATTAGTAATTTTATTCTCTCCAACAAGAGGTCCTTTAACAAACAGCTTTAAAATGGCCTGGGATGGAATCAAGCATTAGTGTTATTCATAAAAGCACAAGGTGGCAGGGAAATCAGGAAGCACTGTAGCATCAGTTCTTCAAAACACAAAAAAAGACAGAAGCAACAGATGTGACCCTTCAGCTTCCTATTCAGACTGTGTCTAATTGTACCAATGAAGCCTGCCCTCGAGTGCAAGCCCTCGCATGCCCCTTCCACAGCATAGTTCAGGTGACAGCACCGGATCTGGCTGGAAAACCCTCCCCAAGGAATACACAAGCAGCTGTTTGCTTATGCAAAGACTGCCCAGTAATAATATTTTTTGCATCTATAGTGTGCAGATGCAAGCAAATACAAACGTGCAGACTGGAGGGTGGCACAAGTGTGACTGAAAATTACCCCTAAATTTACAGCTTAATCACTGATCATGACTATGGATTTTTGGACTAAGACGGACTACTCCAGATGCTATGTCTGTGATTTTTAATGTGTATGATTGGATTCAAATGTCTTTGTTCACTTTATTTTCTGATGTCAGAATGTTAATGTTAAGATGTAAAGTTACTATGTTGTATTATTTCAATGTATGTAATTTTCACTGCTGAAGCAATGAGAAAATCCATTTACTGAACCCTGACTGTTACGGTCATCTGTGACATGAGTTAATGGGACTATTTTGTTTGGCTAATGCAACTGCATTGTCAAAATGTGATTTTAATGGAAGCGGTTTTTTGAATTCGGGAAAAAAAAAGTCTTGTCATGGTTACTCGAAACAAACAGTGATGCAGATGCTTTGCCATAGTCGCTATTAGAGTCTCGGGCCAGATTGTACTGTCTGTTTACAGAAATGAAAACACACGCATTTCCTTCCAGTGTGGAAGGAATACAGACATGTGCCTGTCCAGAGCCTGTCGGTGCACTCAGGGCCCCGACAGCCTCACCACACTGCATGCTGGTGGAAACGTGGGAAGAACAGACAAGAAAGCCATGGGTAAGCTTCTCCTCCTTCTCCAGCTCTGCAGAAACTGGTCAGTAGCAGTGGCAGAGCCAGGCGCTGCACCCTCCCTTCTGAGCCACCCCTTTGGAGAGCCAGTGCATCACATCGGCATGAGGAAGCCCTTGGCAGTTCAGTTCCAACAGTCCTCCGGGACTGAGGGGAAGGCAACGGAGCCCAATGCTAATACAGAGGTCTACGGCCCTCCTGAAATCCATTTGAACTTCAGGGAACTTCAGCCAGGGTGAAAACAAAAATTCCAGAGATTTTTTTCCCAAGGGGAGAAGAACTCCTTCTTTAAGGTCCGCTTTGCCTTTGCAATTTTTTCAAGGCACCCTCTCCATATTTCCCTCCCTACCGCCACACCCCATCTCCCTTACCCCACTTTTCCTCCCATGGGAGCTTTTCATGTAGGAGAGGATGTGAGCTACTAAAACAGACTCTGAAAACAATGGAGAGGATGAACAGTGAGGAATGAACCCAAAGGCTACAGTACTCCTGAGACAGCTTTATTTCCTGCTGGTTAACTGAAAACAACTGTTTAATATTTTGCAAGGAGGAGTTCTACCCCTGTTCTTCAGATGCTTTGGGCAGGATGCTTATGTTTAAGATGCTGAACTTATGCCTACCTTCATAAGAGGCCACCATAGCCATAGATTGTTCCTGATAGACTAAGTGTGAAAGTCATGTAAGCATCAATAGTTCGCAAGTCTTTAAGGCAGCCCCCTCCAGTAACCATTCTGCTATCTGCTGTCTCCTGTATTCTGTGGAAGCACAAAAGACACTGGAAATTCAGCTATGGGATGATGTGAACCAAAGAGATTTTCCTGAATGTGAACTGGATGGAAAAAGGGAATAGGATATAGCAGCTACACCAGGAAGAAATAACCCTCCTTACTTGGCTCACTTCACCTGCTTGAGCACTGTTGTTGGTTTTGTTACATATCTGTACACGGGGAAAACAGTCTTTTTTGACTGGTATTGTAGCAAGCTTGGCTCTGTCATGTCTTATAGAAAAATCCTCAATTTTACTTTTAGTTTAGAACTACTGATAGAGTAGTAGTAAGGATTCTGCATGTATCATTCTGGGTCTGATCCTATCATTAATTTTCCTGTTCTCAAGAAAAACCCCTATCCTTTGAGCTATCACTCACTGTCTTACATGAATGATTTAAGAATCAAAACCTTAAGCCCTGGAATTTTTGAATGGGTAGATTTTTTTTCTGTGATTTAATGCTCACTGTGTGTAACATACTTCCTTCACATTGTACGCCTGCAGGGTTGTGACATACCCTTTCGCCAGCACACAAAGCTGTTGTTAAACTCTCTTACTTCTGAGACAGATTGCATATGAAATGGCTTAAAAAGCCAGATGTTTTACTCCAAAATTTCCACTAACATGGCTTTGACGATCCCCCCCGGTAAGCAGCACTGAACCAGAATCTCCGTCTCCATGCAGGCTAAAAGCAGTGTTTTCAGGAATGCTAATGTTCACGTGTGAAGGCCAGAGAAGCAGAAGGCTTCTCAGAGACTCTCCTCAGCACATCCACCCCAGCCCTGCTCTACGCAGGTTATCTTGTCTCAGCATTCCTGAGATTGGGGCTACCACCTGTACTAGCCTACCATAACAGCAGCCAAATAGTTTGCTTCAAGACATCCCTGCAGCAGGACAACCCCCAGATTTATGATCCTTCCCTTAGTGGCGATGTAGTGCTTACGAGCCCCCCAAGCCATGCTGTTTCCTGGGTACAAAGCTCTGGTGCTTGGCTTGGTCCCGGGGCCATGCTGGTGGCTGACACACCGGGGAAAGATGTGCAAAGGAGATGGTACTTTTTCAGTGTCCTCCTAACTGATAACAAGTTAGGTGTGGGGTGGACTGAGTTACAGCTTGGAAGGGCAGAAGCTGCAGAGCCTGCAGGAGCCTGCTTTCCCCTGACAGCCCTGGCATGCAGGTATCAGTCACCACAACGGCAGCGTGCCTACAGCTTTCTGCTTGCTGCTGATCCAGGCACTGGGGTGCATAAAGAAGAGTATGGCCAGCAGGTCGAGGGAGGTTACCCTCCCTCTCTACTCTGCCCTAGTAAGGCCCCATCTGGAGTCCTGCATCCAGTTTTGGGCTCCCCAGTTCAAGAAAGATGAGGAACTACTGGAGAGAGTCCAGCAGAGGCTACAAAGATGATGAGGGGACTGGAGCATCTCTCCTGTGGGGAAAGGCTGAGGGAGCTGGGGCTGTTTAGCCTGAGGAAGAGAAGACTGAGAGGGGACCTCATCAATGCTTATAAATATCTGAAGAGCAGGTGTCAAGAGGATGGGGCCAAACTCTTTTCAGTGGTGCCCAGCGACAGGACAAGGGGCAACGGGCGCAAACTGGAACACAGGAAGTTCCGTCTGAATATGAGGAAAAACTTCTATACTTTGAGGGTGACAGAGCACTGGAACCATCTGCTCAGAGAGGTTGTGGAGTCTCCTTCTCTGGAGAGATTCAAAGCCCACCTGGACGCGGTCCTGTGCAACCTGCTCTAGGTGAACCTGCTTTAGACGGGTGGTTGGACTAGATGATCTCCAGAGGTCCCTTCCAACCCCTACCATTCTGTGATTCTGTGAAGTGCAATTTCAAGTCCTTGTGTTGAGCACACTGCTTTCCCCTGGAGCACCCAGCAGTCAGGGACTAGGCTATTGGAGATGGCTGCTGTCTCCCAGCACGCTCTTAAGGTCATCTCGTTACTGTATTGCGGGAGCACGCAGAGGCCCAGCTGAGATCTGCACTACCTTCTGTCGGATGCGAACACCCTGTGCCAAAGAGCTTATGGTGCAAGTGAGAAATTCTGACAGGCAAGGGATGCCGGGGGGGAAATGACCCAGAGGTGAAAAAAACTGCCTGAGGTCGCAGACCCGCTCTGTAGGAAAGCTTCATGGAGAACACAGGTCTCCTGATTTCTGAATGAGTGACACCTCCGATGGCACAGGCTGTCTCTTTGAGAGTGCTGCAGACAATATGAGTGCTGGCTGGTGAGACAGCCCCTTGAGTGGGGATGCAAATCAAGTATGATGAAACAGAATGGCAACGGTTTAGTTATGCAGCCTGCTATGCTCAAACAGCATCCTCCCAAGGTATGAATCGTGCTGCGGGTTGTGTTTTAGCGCAGTAAGACTAGGTTACTAGAGCAGGGTGTGACAGAGCTGGCTGCCAGCATCTCTCTTATTTTTCTGAATCTCACCCTTAGCTACGTGTGTTTGGAATGGTGGCATTTATTCTGTTTTTCCTAATGATTTCTTCAGAGGCTTCCACTGACTTAATTTTGCATCACCCTGATCCCTTTGTGTAGGCTCTCTGAAGACAAACTCTTCCTGGTCTTGCATCACCCAGCCATGCATCATCCACTGACACTGGATACCATTTTATTCCATGGCGGCTGTGTATTATCATGTCTAGAGAGTAATGACATAATCCTGGCATATTGTCAGCCTTCGCAATTGAAATAAGAGTTCTGCTACTGTTTCTTTTCATCCGGACACAGGAGATCCTTTCTGGACTTGTACTGATATTATTTCAGTTACATTATGAAATCCCTCCTCCTCATCTTTGGACTGAGATTACAGTCAAATTGTTTTAAGAGCCATATGGAGCTTCTCAACAGAGCAAGTTTTAGGAATTACCCACGTGTTCTGAAAGCGAGCCATTGATACAGCATAAAGCAAAGAAATGGCCCAAAATGCTTTGGCAAAGCAGGCAATTAAGTAAGAATAGGCAAAGAATCGAACTTTTTCTGGTTTTATCCTTCAGGGAGTCTCAGTTGTAGTGGAGTACCTTAATCAAGGGAAGAGAGCTGCCCTGCTACCAGTTTCCATTAACAGAGAGTCTGGTCCTTGCTGTTTTTCTGGGATCAGATATACATGTGGTTTTAATAGAACTGTAAGTCAGATATAAAATGTGACCTTTTTTTTATAACTCATATAGGGGTCTTAACCACAACCCTCATTAATACACATCCTGTGCCATTCCAAAGTGCAGATATCTTTGATACCTTCCAATATTTTAAAAATTGTGCTTTGAACTCATGAAAGACAAAATATTAGTTAGTCATAACTTAAGGCTCAGAAAACAATAAGGAAATTCAATTGCAAGGTGCATTTTTTTTTTTGCTTTAGGCAAAGAAAATACTGAGGGCAATCAGCTAAGTAGAAATTTGTGTTTATATTATATCGGATAAATGCAATTATAATTTGCAGTAGGGCTGGACTCTTGATCTTTATATTCCAGTAATTAAATGTATTCCTTGCTTGCTGAGTCATTTCACTGAGTGCAGAACCTATTGCAATTATTTTCACACCATAATTATCAGGAGAATCCATTTTAGAGACAACATGCTGCTGTGAGGGCTGTGGAAGTTTTTTTACATAAGCTTTTTTACCTAAGTTTATTTGTGGATTTTGAGTAATCCACATGTATTTAATGTACTTAACCCACAGCCAAATATGTGTAACTGCATCTTTACACTACACAATCACTCTTACTGGCTGCCATGACTACCGACTAAATGTCGCAATGCAAAAGACAATGACAGGAGACAGTTTGAAAAATCCAATTTTCTTCTGGGTTTTGAATGGAATTTTAATTTTGTGGGACATTTTAAAATAAGGATGTCTCATCAGTTTGAATAAAGGCATTAGTTTGCTTTCTGCACACAATTGCAAATGACATACTTAAGTAGATTACTTAAAAATGAAGGGTTCCTATCCTTGCAATCATACAAACAATGGCATACACATTATAATTGCGTTAATTAACAATAATATTTTAGATTTGAATGCCAGAACAAAATAAGCTCTTAGTAAATGCCTTTTAAGTTTCTGTATAAAACTGTTTAATATTAGAGTTTGCCTGTCAACATACTTTGTATTTGAAGAGGATTTTGCTTTAAATCCAAGGAGGTGTGATAATGGAAACTGTGTTGCAGATGCCCTGACACTCTGGTTTATACTCTGGTGCTTTATATCATGTGGCTTAATTCCTTTTTTTCATAACAAAGACTATAGAAATTTAAATGCTTTTATACAAATTTAAGAGTCTACTCAATTGGGTATATGTGGGAGCAAGGGGCTGTATTTATTAAACTACAAGATACTCCAAAGGACTGAATTTCTGGGTTTAGAGAAATTTAGTCCCTAATTTAAGAAAGTCTCCCTACGTAGGAAGCCTACCAAGGGTGCGTTTATCCTTGGAGAAATCCTTTGGCTCAAAAATAATGTCTTTAGGTTTTGAAGGACTTTGAAAGCACTGCACAGAGTAAGTACGAATGACAGCAACTCCCTGATCAACCATGTTGCTACAAAGCAGGTTCTGTAAACCTCATCTTTTCATTTGACGTTATCTCATGACAAGTGGGCAGCAAAATGACTAGGAAAAGTATCTTTTGGCAGGTCCTCAAACCTACAAACTGGGGCTACTCCTAGACATTTCATTGTTCAACATGTTCACTGTGAAAATCTATTTTCACAGCAATTAAAGACGTAAGATATTTTTCTGCTAGTCTTCTACACAGTCCTAAAGAGAGTACAAATGCCCAAGTGAGATTTCAGATGGTATTTCAGTGTGTGGCTACGTAAACTCATAACTGTCAATGCTGAAAGATTAAGTCTAAGCACCAAAATAAGAATGGATACTGGGGCAGTGACTTTTTTTAATGTAAATTTACAGAAATAAATTCAGCGCATATAGGCTGGCTCTGAAAGTCTCAAAAGGAAAAGTTTTTTTGCTATTTCTTCCACTTTTCTTTTAAAGGGGTCAGACTGGGAAAATGGGGGAGGAAGCAGGCCAGAAGCAGAGGTGTGTGTGAATCAACAGGAGGGGAGGCTGGGTTCACCAGTGGTTGAAGGTATTTGGTGCTGTGGAGCTGCACCTGAGGCACCGCATCCAGTTTTGGGCCCCTGAATTTAAGAGGGACATGGAGGAACAGGTGAAGGTCCAGTGGAGGTCTACCAGGAAGGTGAGGCACCTGAAGCATCTGGCCTGTGAAGGGTGGTGGAGGGCGCCAGGTTTGTTTAGTTGGGCAAAGAGGTGGCTAAGGGACGATATACTAGCTGCTTACAACCATTTGACGGAAAGATCAATGAAATGACAGACCCAAAGTCTTCCAGATAACAGAAGA
Source organism: Phoenicopterus ruber ruber (assembly GCA_009819775.1). Classification (NCBI taxonomy): domain Eukaryota; kingdom Metazoa; phylum Chordata; class Aves; order Phoenicopteriformes; family Phoenicopteridae; genus Phoenicopterus; species Phoenicopterus ruber. The sequence continues at coordinate 137,972,248 of CM020216.1, read as the reverse complement.
AGGAACAACAGCCACAAATGATGGCTTGGTAACTTGTGAGATCATCTGTTCAGGAGCTGGCTAGACAAAGTGGTGATGGTCCTGCTTCAAGCGGGAGGACAGGCTAGATAACCTCTAGATGTCCTTCCAACCAGTTTTTCCATAGTTCAATTCCCAGAGCGAGCTCAATTTTACGTGTGCCATTGCAGGAGGGAGAGCTTGCTAGCAACTTACAGCCCCAGCTCCACTCCTCTTTGTTATTCGCATCTTTTAGTGCTTGCTGTCCCAACAAAAATGCATCTCATCTCGCTGGGCCTCTGCACTACTGCTGTCATTCAGGATTTGTGCATTAGCTGCAGACGCTTGGCGAGCTCATCGCCAGCACACTACAGAACCAAATCCCTCAGGCTCCTTTCCTGGCTCTTCCCCCAACCACTCACTCACTCTCTGCCCTCCATCCTACCTCCTTTCTTGCCAAAGAACCTCGCGGTTTCCTTTTGCCATGTTCCAAGAGCACCTCGTTGGGGTAGCACCATGAAGAGACCCCGACTGTTCAGCTGCTGGCCTTGAGATGTGGCCATCACCGTAGGCCACTTTCCAGTCATCCTACCTCTTTTTTGAAATGCAGTCTTCCAAGTACCCTTTCAGATTTGGTAAAAACTTTCTCAGCACTTAAGCTTGCTTGCAAAGCAAGCAATAAGCCATACAGAATAGACATAGGCAATAAAAAAGATACATAAGAGCAAATAAAGAGAATTACTGTCACTATTCTTTTAAATTTTGGCTTTTCCTCACTGGGAAGATTTTGTAGAGCTTCCGGAGTCTAACTGATCATTTCATTCTTGGAACTGTTGCAAATAAAATAGCAGTCTGGTCATCAGTGAGTATTAACTTACATAGCACAACAAATCTGGGATCTCTGCAAGTTTTGTTATTGAGCAAAACCATAAGATCGTAGTGGAAACAGAGCATGTGGATATGAATGTGCCTATTTTAACCAGAAATTGCCATGATTTAAAACGTTTATATAGGTCAAATTTAAGACCTAATCCAGACTGTAAAATAAATCTGAGATTTATTTAATTGGACATTCTTTGCTCTTTTTAGTAAAACTGATTTGGGCAGTGACAATAATCAATGAAGTGACTTCTGGGAAGTGATGGATGAAATCTTCAATAACCTTGACTCTTGCTAGGTGCTGCGCATTTTCCAATTTGTCACATCCTTTCTTAGCCTGAGAAAAAAATATATGCAATGCATGTCTGCTAAAATAAAGCTTCAGCTTGAGCACCCACTGAGCTGTGGCCATTTATCAGTGGTCCTCTAGAAGCCCATCTAGAAGATATGGCCCACGTCCTGCATCGTTCTACTGTCATGAACTTCTCCTAACTCCCAGTAAAATTAATTACATTAGTTTGAAGTTTTTGTCAGTCCTGATCTTGAGCTGATTGATACTGTTTTGCTAGCAATCAGATCGTTTGTGGGTGAAATCCTGGCGGTGTTTCAGTCAACTGAAAAGTTCTCTTTGACTTTGGTGCATTTAAGTTTTATCCAATAGATGCTTTCTGGGGGGGTTTCTACGATGACATTTTTGAGCTATTCATCACGTCTGTTATTCTGTGGCTTTCAGATTTTTCTGTATGATCTTTAACTAAACTATCTATGCAGCTATTATCACTAATTACCTGATTTATACTTCTACTATTGTATCCTGCCATATCTTTATACATATATTCAAACATTTGATTGCCTCCATTAAGAAAATAATGATACCACTCAACAGCATATTGCTAAAATTTATCATAGTTAGGCATAGATTATAAATATTGTTGAGTACTTTAATCAGAAGATGTGTAAAATGAATGAGAAAAAAAAAAGAAAAATAAAGAATGACAGCCTCTTCTTTGAAACCATGCTGATCATGTGAGGAAATTAGTGTATTGTTCAGAATTGATTATATTGGCTGAGAGAAAATATTTGCTGGTGGGATATTTTTATTACAATTGACGCTATAATAAAACTAGAACAAGAACTGCCAGTCAGAGGAAGTGATCTGTGTTTTCAGTAGCTTTGCTCAGATTTGCATAATAGAAACACATTGATTTTTGAAGATGTAAAATTAGTGCATAAATGTCTACGCGATAACAATTTATATGGACTTTCAGTAATGTGACTGCTCCCAATTAAGTCTTTCATGATCCACCTCTGTTTTTCATATCTTTCTCTTCTCCTTCCCTCTGTTGTACTTTCAATTTAGTGATTTTTTTCCTGTTCTGAAATATTACTGAAGATTTCTAGAGTTCATTTGCTCTGTCAGCCTATTTATCTCTCTGTCTCTATCTATCTGTCTGTCTATCTGTCTCTCTGTCTCTATCTTTCTACAGTACTGGCCTCCACTTACAGAGAAGAGTATCTTGATGAAGACAGACACTACTGCTCTGCTACTAAATTAACCGCCAGGAGCCGATCCCTGCAGAGGTGCTCCATTGATTTCTGTGGGGCTCTGGTGTGAGGACGCTTGGCTCCTTTAGAACAAGAAGGATCTTCACTTGCAATAGCTAGATTTTCAGGGCACTGCGCGCCAGCATATCCCAGTATCAACAGTCTGTCATTAAAGGTAAAGTAGAACTTCTGTGTTGTTCAGCCTGCCCTTTATAACAGCCTTATCAAACTTCCAGGACTGGCTTGGCCGTCACATTTTTCAGTATGTTCTAAAACTAACAGGAGCTGGAGCTATCCAAATGTCAACTTATAATGGCCTGTTTTTTCTCCTTTGTTGTATAATCAAATTCTTTTTCCCGTATAAAAAAGTCTCTTTTCCTGTATAATCAAATTCTCCTTTATTAGTGTAGCTGGCTTTTATATGACTTTTCAAAATAATAAAGGAGATGTTTCCTTCCTAAGATGCTGCTTCGGGAGATTTAAAGGGAGAAAAAATGGGTTCACCAGACATAAATCAACATGGGTCTACTACCGTAGATTTGCGCTGCTTTAGGATCGAATTCCAGGAGGATTGGCGCTCCTGGCCTTCGCACATCTTAGCCTCTTAAATGCGTGACCCATACACCACAGCGAGCCATCGCTATTTCCCACCTAGTGCCACTTTTTTTCCTGCGCTGCTTTAGAGAATATGGGAGTCCTCCTTCCACTGAATATCACTTTGTTAAATTGCAACGATTTGGCCTACAGTTTTCTTGGCTGGAGGGCTGCCTCTTGCTGAATGCTGGAGAAGCTTTTAGCAAAAATCATTTCACTGTTTCTGGGAAGATGACTAGGGAAAAATACATAGCTCGCATGTGGTAAACTAAACAAGCGCTTATTGTATTTGTTTGAAAGGCTCTAACGCTTTGTGCCAGGAAATCATTCCTCATTTGAAAAATCTGCCCAAGCCTGGCCATGGAATAAGTCATTGAAATATCTGATTTCAGGCTTCACTCGTGGCTGGGAGAGACACGTCCAAGCTTTACAGCCAATTTCTCCGAAGACACTTTGCGCTGGACATGACTGATTCCACATGGGCTGAGAGTGATGCTTCAAGCACTGCTCCTCCTCGTTGCTGTGGGCCAGAGGAGTGCTGGGAACTGGAAACAGAAGAGGAAACAATTGTCCTGTGGCCTTAATTCCTCCCCTTCTGGTCTCGCAGAAGTGTGGAGGATTATCAGAAGGAATGGGCTGTGTGAAGGGATGAGAGATGAATCTGCCTGGTGGAAGAAATTGCTGAGAGCAGATGAATTAAAAAAAGAAAATGAAGAAAAAATTACCTAAAATGTAAAGTCAGTCAAGGGACGGGATGATTGAAACTGGACCAAGAATGAGAGTCACACTGTGACCGACTGGATAATGAGATTGGGTTAAGAAAATGAGGGAAAGGGTACCAAGGAAATGGACTGGGACTGGAAATCAGTAGGTGGTGGGGATGGAGCAGATGGGAAACTCGGATTAGGATGGCAAATTGTTCACAAGAAAGTTCAGAGTCATCTGAGATAGAAATCTTCTGACTGCTATCTCAGACTTTCCTCTAATATGTAAATGACACTAAAAGACTATAAAAATATTAAAGTAGCAGTTCAGAGATAGACTGAGGTCCATCTGATACAATATTCTGTTCCCAGGATACTTCTTCTTAATTTGGTTTTAATCTAGGAAATGATATCTGTATAACTACACAGAAATGTACTAAATGTAATTTTGTAACGTTTGTATTGCAGATTACTCCTGTTTGCTTCTCTAAATGCCTTGAATTTTCTGCCAGGGTTCAGTATTTATTCTTATTATTGCAATTTTTTACCCTTGGCAGTACTGTTCACATCTTCTGCGCAGAAATCAGGATGTCAGCAGAGCTGAAACCTCTAGAACTGGCAAGCTACGCAAACTGGTAATTACAATTTTGCACAGCACTTAAAAGTACCGCTATCGTGTTTAATCCTGTTTTTCAGGCCTCCCACCACTAGAAGGTGAAATTCTTTACATTGTTAATCTAACACAGTATGATTCTCTAAGATATTTCCCTTCTTAATGTTTCACTGCAAAAACTGTGAATGCACTTCGAAAGGGAATACCTTGAATCCTCAATGCAGATTAAAATAAGTATCTTACTATTACTTTTCTTAAGAAGTCATTATTGGTATTTTACTTAGAAAATAATCATGTTTAGAGGTAGAACATAGTTTCCTCAGCAAGAAGGTATTTGCATTGAGAACAAGTGCTTTGTTGACAAATATTAAACATTTCCGTTTTTAAACCACAATGAGTATGGGCTTCTTTCCTATCTACAACACGTAGTATTGAAAGTTCCCTGACTGCAGTCTTGACAGCGTCAAAAAATATCTAAACACATAGAAAAGATACTAGCTTAGAAATAGTCTTTTGTATTACATCTACATAATAAATTGAATAAATGCCAGTACCTGAAGACAAAGACTGTATATTCAAGGGACTATAAATATGACTGTTGAGTGACATCAGTTGCTCTTTCTTTTCACATGAATGATGAACATAGTTAAATGTGATATTCAGTAAAGGCTAATAAAATGGGTTACAGAAGTGAATTTCACTTCCAAAAAATGTCTTTGAAAAATTATAGAGCTTGATTCATGCATTTTAATTGAAAAGATTTCCCAGGAGCATGCAGACGTTCCTTACAGCTCCATTCAGGTAACTGGAGGATTTGCAGTACAAAAATACCAGTAAACCAAAAAATTTAATATTTGCTATGCTTTTATATACAAATGTAGGTAAAAATTTTTGTGCATCTTTGATCTGGCTGTGGTCTCTACAGTTTTTTGAAAAGGAAAAAATAATAACTAGTAATATTAGACACTTCAGAGAGCCCTGCCAATAAAATCCCATCAGGAGCCATCCTAGTGGAAACCAGAGGATGGATTTGAACATGTGTATATCAGAAATCTTCGGGCAACAGGACAATTTGTGTTTTCAATAACTTTAGAAAGGATCAAAAATAGTATCAAGATCAAAAGTTATAGCTACGTAGTCACTTAGCAACTACTGAATATATTGAAATGTAAAAACCTGAAACATGAAAAGGTACCTTAGCTAGCTTCAGGTAAAGCATACCTTAGCTTAAGGTAAAGCCTCCATTTGCAGACTTCTACGCCAGTCAGTAGTATAAATTACACACATCATTTTTTTTTCCCTTTACCTAAGAAACTCCCTAAGCTTTATAAAAAGTACCTGAATAGCACAGAATGCTAATACAGCTTTAGCAGGTAAGTTGCTCTGTTTCCTAATCTGCTCAGTATGGATTTCTGCAACTTCTGTAACATCTGGGCATTATTATACATTTCCATGCAGTATGGAACATAACCTCACATCACCATTCTGAGATAAGTATATAAGATTATCCCCATCTTAATGAAGAGAAAGTCAGGTCATAAAATGATTAAGGGACAAATCCAATAAAGGAGCTAAGTGCCTAAAATGATGTTTAAGAAAAATTCAGGCTTCTAAATCCAAAATGCGGAATCTGCGAATTCCTGTACGGCTGCAGAGAGGTCATGAAAATCCATAAATACCACAATTTGTGCTCTTCAGATTGGTGGTGCATTGTAGGGTGCTACTTTTCTGTACAAGCAAGGGTGCCTCAGACTTGAAATGTTTAATTAATGTGTTTTAACATTGGGAATTGGGTGCTCTTCCAAACCAGTCCTCATCCTCTGAAGAAATCTGTGTAGCCTATTTCCTGAGAGCACGTGGCACACATAGACAGGACAGGGTTCTTCATAAATGCAGGGATAGCCACTGCTTTATTTTAAAATGCAGCTGAGGGGAAACGTTGCTGGCTTTCTTACCCCTGCCCTTTGGGACAACTGTCTACAGTGAGCACCTTGGACTGGGAAATGCCAGAGCTGGCTTCAATCTCTTTCAGAAATGAGGGGATTCAAGCTGAAAGGTCCTAATTGCCACCCAAAGAAACTCAAGTTCTGTTTTCTGCTCCCTTAACTGTTCCTATTTTGCTGTATCATGCAAAATCCAGTGATGGTCCCGCAAGCCAGGGCTTCCCAGTTACTAGATGGAGGTCATGCTCCCTCCCGTGTGCTCTCTTGTCCTCTCTCCAGCACGATGCTGTTCCCACGGGAGGGTGAGAAGGGGCCACAGCTTGGTAGCTCTGGTGTTCTCCAGGGATGGAGGACACATAGGGACGAGGGCCACCACATCCCACTGCCACGCTCAGAGGCCAACCACCAGCTGTTTGGCTGAGGGGGAGGAGTGCACCCATTGCCACCTCTTTTTCCTCCTGCCACGATGGTGAAGACCGAAGCAGGGCTTCTCTGCGACCACAGCCCAAGGGACGGTTGAAGTGCCACCATTCCTCCCTGCATTTCCCTCCAGGTGACTGACTGAGGAGTACATCCACTCTGGGCAGACCTCAGCAAGGTGCTGTTCGACCATAGCCAGAGGCGCTGACCTCTCCCCATGCGTTGTGGAGGTACGGTCACACCTGTATCCCACCACAGGTGCCTTAGGGCTTTACTAACTCTATCCTCAGTCACTTCCCTAAACTAAACCACCTGCTTGGGGCAAAACTGGTGAAAAACCCCCCACCAAAACCCAACAATCCTGTTTTGGGATTGTGTGCATGAAGGATCACAATTTCTCCACACAATAACCGCTACAACAGTGATGGGTTTTGTGTATTAGAACGAGTGCATAAATTACAATTTATTGATGAACTTCTTGGATTAGACAGCTGTACCTTCAAAAAAACCCCATTTCTAAATGTGTTCAGCTTTGTGTGGATGCTGTGCATCAGTTTAACTGCACATCCTGGCAGAAAGAGCTTAAATTCACTTCATTTCTTAAATTATGTATTAGCAGACAGGAAAAAGAAAAACATAATAAGTGGAAGAGAAAATGAAATAATTACAGCGCAGCTTTGTATGCTGGTATTGCTCAGATACATGATGTCTTGAATATTTTGTTCCCGGGGGCCAGCATTTCTGCATCAGTCCATTTTTTTGACAGGATGCAGGTCTGTGAAGATTGAGGTCTCCAAAGCAATATTTTGTTTGTTTTTGAAAAGTGCTGAGCAACTAGAGCAATAGGTACTGCCTGCACTGTAGTCCTGGGTGCCCGGCACCTTGCAGGATTTGAGGTATGTGTCCCAGATAGAATTCCTGGCTGATGTCCACAGGGTGACTCACACTTCCAAGTGGGATCAACAGTACTTTTAAACTGAATGAAAGCTAACAACACCTCAGACTGCATCCACAGAATTCACAGCATGAGGATGGTGTGTAGCCTAGAAAGAATTGTGAATAGCAGCCATTCCTCCAAATCAGCTGCCAATTTCTGTGTCCCCACGGGCTAAGGATCAGCCGCTTGTGCCGAGGCCAGTGGCTGAACTCCACTGACCCCAGTGAGGCGAGACGCATTTGCAAAGTTGGTTCATCTCTCATCCATTTTGTGGATACTGCTGAAGAAGACATGTTCTCTACAAGCCGCCTGATGACAGCAACAGCTTTTGTTTGTAAAGGTGACTTGTATGGAGAACTAACATTGGATTTTTGAAGGTAGTACTGCAGAGGTAAGTAAGCACTGCTGGTTCATGATGTGACATTTGCTCCTCCTTAAAGCATTGGGCAGAACTACCATGAGTGCCAGCATAAAGGGCTTTGAAGCCTGCTAACATAAGCTGAAAGGCAAATGTATTCAATGTATATACAGCCTGGGGGAGCACACTCTGCAAGAAGACCTCTTGGAGGACTTAGCTTCCAGCTGTGGTGTTGCCCACTGGTCACTGGGCTAGGAGCCACCCTCAGTCCCTTACGTTCACGTGGTGGCTTTCTCGCTGTATAATCTTTAGCAAAGCTTTTGGTGTGTTAATTTTCCAACTATATCAATTATTTGGAGTGACACCATTTTAGGATGCCTACTTTAAGACACCTAGGGTTTGATGTTTTTTCAGAAGTGCTGAACATCTCTTGCTCCTTTTGACTATGAACTAATAAAGTAGTTAAATTAGACCTACATGAAAATGCTGCACAGGTCAAGTATTGCCCAGACCTACCTGTGGCGGGAACCCTCTGATCTCTATCTTTCAGACTACACAATAATGCCTACTTCTCACAGAAGGCTCTTAGCAAAATTAATTAGCTAATTTTGTACAGTCTTTGACGGCTAAAATGAGATCTAAATATATTGCTGGATATGAGTGTCCCATCTCTCTTCTGTAATGAGTTTTTTTAATTAATGCTATTAATTTGAAAATGGAGAATTCCTTTCTAAAGAAATGAATATAAATGTCACCTGAGAAAAATCTAACCATGAGACAGATTATACACATATTTATAGTAGAAAATAGGTGTGCAAAATGTGATCTAGAGAAATGTACTATTGTAGCACAAATACCAAAGAAATGAAAAAAAAAAATCCAGGTTTAATTAATCAATTAAAGGAAATTCAAATTGACAAAATCAATGTGAATGCATTACAGGAATACATTATTAAGCAGGGAAGCCTTTAGTCTAAATAGAGCTTATATCGGGACAAAGAGGTGATGGAGGTGGAGGTGAGAGAACATTTTGGAAGTGTTCAAGCTGCTGAATTTTATTTTTATTTCCTCAGCGTGGTATGGGATCTCTTCCATAAGATGATGGAATAGATGACGCTCCATCCTCCTGCTTGTACACTTCACAGGGTAAGTAAAGATCTGCTCTGAGGCAATCTAAATTCTTAGCCATATGGACTGTTTTAAAAATTATTACTGCCTCCATGCTCAATAGCAGGAAGAGTAATCTACTCTTTAAAAACAGGCGAAGAATGTGAATAGGTGTTAACCTTCAGTTCTCTAGTGAATTGTACTTGCCAGCAACTTTATATTAGCCTAGTAATCAAAATTCTCAGAAAAATAAACTAATTGAAATGTTTCTTCTTCTAGACCTTGACAAAATTGAGAATAATGGTGTCTCAGTCAAATCACATTTCTGCTAACATTATGAGACAATAAACTCTTTTCTGCATCTTGTCTACATTCATTCTCATCTTAAAGTAATTTCCCATTTGTCTATTCAGATATGTAATTTTCTGACAGTTGAAAATAATTCAGTGCTGACTTGTGTTCATTTATTTATAAAAGGGGAAGAACCGTATTTATTTATAACAGGGGGGGGTTAAAACCTTCTGCTAAAAACTGCAAAATAGGGAAAGGAGCATGTTCAGTCCAAATTCAGCCTGGCGCTTAGCCATATGTTGTTTAACTTGAAGCTTGTCGCTGCCATTGACGTCCAGACGACTACTCATGTGCAATTGCTGAAGAGCAAGCAATTGTTTAAGTGTACTGGCAGATCAGAGGCAGAATGCTTACCCCTTTGCAGTAAAAAAAAAAAAAGCCTAGTTATTGAAATAATTGAACCAGTTCAACTCAACAACTATACACTTATTTATGACTTCATATGTATGTTTACATGCCAGATAAAACAATACTGTAGTACTCAGTTAACAGACAAACTTAGCAGTGACATTGCATCCATCAAGCTAAGCATCGAGGTCTGAGCTTGTAACTAAAATGCAAATGACAAAATAGAAGAACAACTCTGAAGCACTTTTACAACAGTTTAATCAGTCTTACTGAGATATGCAAAGGAGGCAGCGTGGGGCTGCCTGATTTCCCGTATCCTCATAATCCCACCCATTTATCACCTTGCAGAGCTCCCCCTGACTATCTCAAAAGGAGTCTGAATTAAAGCACTTCTTTAACACATTGTTAACACATATCCCATGTATTTCTGTTAAACAACTTCCTATAAAATAAACAAGAACCGTAATTGGGACTGAGACTTTCTGTATGATAATTGTCTGAAGATGTTTTTATAATAAATATTCTTTAAATTAAACACCACAGGAAACAATGAAATAATGGTTTCAGACACCTTTTTAAATTCCAGTGACATCACTGACTGCTTCACATGTACATACCCTAAGAAAGTTTATCCAACCAGGTACATGGCCTGTCAGGTCGGTAGTGACCCCACCTGCAAAAGCAGCTGACTGATGTAAGTCCCATCCTGTATGGTTGGGAGCAGAAGCTATGAAGGAGTCTATCCGTGCAATCCAGATTTCATCTGGGAGATGGCGTCAAGGGGAGGATGCAATTTAAAAGCTCACAGAATTTCTGTACAGCTATGTTATATGAAATTTTAAAATAAGACACACTTAGATATAAATAAATAAATAGGGGTGGGTGGGGGTGTGTGTGTGTGTGTGTGTGCCTGGTGTTATCATTCATCTACGACGTAAACTAAACAGAAAGAAGAACTTTGTGAGCATTCAGGGTGTACTGAGCTCCAGAAGTTCTTGCAGCTGTTGAAATGCCTATGTAAATCAAAGGAGCTTTCCTTGAAAAGCTTCTATTTAATAGAGCCTAAGAGAAAATGAGGCTTAATTTTGCTTTCTATGGCAGACTAGAAAGACAGGCTTATCAAGGTATTTAGCATCTGCTTAATCTGAGTTATGTGAAGAGTTCTGTCCAAAGCCCATTGAGGCACCATCCCTGGAGGTATTTAAAAGACGTGTAGATGTGGTGCTTAGGGACATGGTTTAGTGGCGGACTTGGCAGGGTCAGGTTAATGGTTGGACTCTATGATCTTAACGGCCTTTTCCAACCTAAACAATTCTATGATGCTATGATTCTATGACTATTCACATGCTCGAACTCAGACACCTGCTTAAGTGCCTTGCTGGACCAGGGCCAGAAACATAATAGTGGGCCAGCTTAAGCTGATTAGAAATGTTCTGTTGGCTCCAGCGGCAGCAGGATCTAGCCTTTATTGCCACTTTGCAAAATGCGGTGCTCAACAGGGGGAAAAAAAAAACAGGCACTCTGTAGTTCTCTCAGTGGTCTATTGGGTAAAGCTTGAGTGCAAAACAAATGTAGCTTATTTAGCACTAACTGGAAATGTGTATGACTGAGAATGCATCTGTTTTTCCACATGAAAATAAAATTTGTTGCCTTGAAGAAACTCTCGAAATAAAGGGGCTTATTCTAATATGCTGTCTAGATCCAAATTTTCTCTACAAATAACTACAGCAAGGAAGAATGAGGTTTAAAGAAATGGTGAAGAGAATCCTTAACCTTTGTGAGCTTAAAGAGGAAAGATGCTTTTAATAACGTATCTTTCATTTTTTTTTAATTAAATGCTGTTGTAATTAGTATTTTTAGAAACCTAGCTACATTGCTTTTTATTGTTTGTGTTATGTAGTTCGTTAACCAGGTATTAATAGGCAAACTGGCGTGACACAGTCAATCCGTCTCCAGGCAAACCTAATGATTCCAGACATCTCTCCTGCTGCAGAAACCTTCCTATTTGTGTGCTGCGAGATCATTAATCAAAGGCTGAAGAGCCCTTTCTTCCCCAGTGACAGAATTCCTAACAGGGCCTTCTGCAGTGATAAGTCTCCGACTGACTACAAATTATCAATACTGATTACCAGACTGCTGCAGTGGGGAGGGGACGGCGTGCTCGGCACTGCAGGGCTGGCCAGACTCCCACAGCCCTTGTCTCCCTCCTCTACTTGCATCTACAGCTGTCTCATGCCTCGTTCCCAGGGGTGCCACAGCCAGGTTAAAATGCTTTCAATCCACACCGATTATTCCTCGGGAGCGGAACGTCAACATTCAAATAAATAAATGTATAATGCATCGGTTACAGCCAGTCCCAGGAGGTTTTGGTGTAACTTTGTGCAACGTGATTAAGAGCGGTAACAGAGTCTGCACTGAATGGGAATTTGAACGAGATTTGCTTCTTGGGGAAGGGTAACAATTGCGTCGGAGCTCTCCATCCTTATTTTGTGGGATCTGTGCGTGCATGACTTTAATGGTGAATGATTGTGAAAACTTGAATTTGAATGCGTCAAACGTAGGTCCTGCCTCATTTACCCCACCCAAAAAAAAAAAAAAAAGAAAGAAAAATCAAGGAGTAATGGGGTCTGGACGCTTCCAGCAGCCTGACCCCACGGTTGTTCTTCTCTGGCTCCCACACCCTCCACTGCGACTTCCCGCTCCCCCACCCACTCCAGCAGCCGCCCTCGAACAAAGGGGCCGGCGCCGGGCTGCTGCCTTTCGCCCACCGCTGGCGCCGGGACCAGCGCCCGGCGGCCGGCAGGGACCGGAGGGCACAGGGCTCCCCGAGACCCGAAGGCTCCCCGGGGCCGGGGCTGCGGCGAGAAGCACCCAGCGCCCGCCGCCGCGCCCCGCCCCGCCGCTCCCCGGGGCCGAGCGGGGGGCGGCGGGGGGGTGGCGCGCCGCGGCGGCGGGGCGCAGGGTGCGGCTCCTGGCCGGGGGGGGGAAGCGGGGAGGGTGGGAGGATGCTCTGCTTGCAGCTGAAAAACGCAAGGTAACAACAGCCCTGGAAGCTGCCCCCTGGGAGAGAAAACCAGGGTGGGAACTGCTGGAAAATACCAGCTATCCGTGATGCAGTGACCTACTTCAGCCCCCCCACCCCGCCCCCCCGTGCCCCCCCGGCAGACTGCAGGTGCGGGCAGCTGGCAGCGCCGGGGCAGCAGGCAAGCGGCGGCTCCTTCTGCTCGCCCCCCCCCAGCCCCCGCAGCCCCCGCAGCCCCGTGCGCCTGGCTGGGCGCGGCCGGCCCGCAGTGCGCGCCGCGGCAGGTGCCCGCCCTGCTGCAGCCCCCCCAGCCCGCCCCCCCCCCGCACCACGGCCCCCGCGCCCCCCGCCGCCGGCCCGGCCCGGCCCGGCCCCCCGGGGCCGCCGCCCGCAGCCCCCTGCCCCCGCCGCGCCGGCTTCGCTCGGCGGTGCCTCGCCTGCTCCCCTCTTTTCTTCTCCCCACCCGCTTCGCGGCTCGTTTCAGAAGCAGAGGGGAGCGCTGGCCCCGGCCGAGGGGGCTACGGGGGCGGCGGGAGGCACATTTATAGCGGCGTTAACTTTCCGGTTCCCCCCCTTTTTTTTTTTTCAAAAATATATATATTCATCTTTAAAATCATGAAAGCCGTTTCAAAATTAGGCTGTGCTCATGTGCCGACCTCACCCATCAGTAAATAATTAATCTGATCTCAGGTTAGGACGTTGAAAGAGCCCCGGGATCCCACACCCCCCTCCCTTTTTTTTTCCGGTCAAAAAATTAAAAATATGTTTAGCATTGTCTTGATTTTTTTTTTTCTAAACTCTAGGGACACTGAGAAGAGCACCCAGTGTAGGCAGCGGTCCTAGGAAATAGTGGCCGTTGTACTGGCTGAAGAAAAAGAGATGCGGTTTCTTACCCATTGCTGTTTTAGCCATGGTGGGATGCGCGGACTCTCAGAGGCGGTGAAGGCAAAGGGGTCCAGCTACAGCAGTGGAGAGAGGGAGAGAAGACTGAATAAGGCACTGAGTCAGCAGAGTGGGGCTGTGCAAGAGAAGGAGCAAGAGGCAGGAGCCCATGAATAATTATCACTCCTCTACCCAAGCAGATTGGCTCTAGAGGTCCCCTGACATGACTCCTGCAGAGCCAGAATCTCCGGGCATTAAATATTGATCCACCAATGGTGCTGGAGTACAAAGTGCCAGAATGCAGTTTGAAATGGAAATCGGTCCTTGAATGCCTCTCCCCCCTCGGTCTGGCTTTAATAGTACATTCCATGTCAAATGTTTTATGTCTTACATGAAAAAAGCCTATTGGTGTTGAAGGCTCTGCTGTTGCTACCTGTAAAACATGCACAAATTCATTTTAGCAGGTTTTATTCCAAAAAAAAAATGACCAAAAAAAAAAAAAAGGGCCAATGCAAGGGATTTTCTAAACCATTTCAATAAAACAGCTGCTCAGATTATTTTTACCTCTGCATCCCATTTCCTACAAATGTGTACAGATACCATATACAGTTGTCTCATGCTGAATGTTTCTGTATTTCAATATTTATTTTCATATCCCCAGACCTAGCCCTGACAACTCGAACTCTGCTAAAACTTGGGGAACGGCAGCCAGACCTGCTCACACTCTCAGAGGGCTCTGGAAAGCCAAACCCGGATAAATGTGAAAAGAACTGTCAATAAGCACTTCCCTGATGTACCATAACAAGAGCCACTGGGAAGCTGCGAGCTGGATTTACTTGATAAAGTGTGCAGAATGGGGCCTGATATGATTATTACATGAAAGGGGATGGACACATTCTAAGGATTCTCTACTTTAATTTTAAGGATTCTCTATCCCCACAAGAGGAAAGCCAGTGATGTGACTGACAGCCACTGAACAAATGTGGGTGGTTGTCTGAAATTCTTGCTAGAAACATGGCAGTGATGGGACTTATTTGTGCACCTCCTAGGGCGGGGGCAGTTACTGGCCTAGAGGAGAGACAGTATCCAAGGCAGTGGTACAAAGAGGAGGACACTCCATCTTTACCTTCTCGTCATTACACTGTCCAACTGGAGCTCATTTGCCTCTCCCAAGGGAAAACCAGCCTTATTGTCAAAAGCTTGCAGCGGTGACAGACTCTCACGCTGCTTGCAGACAGAGAGGCACAGGACAAATTTTCAGCTTGGAATTTGGAGGACACGACTGGTGGGATTGTTTCATGGTGTGTGTGGGTGGATGAGAAAAGTAGGAGAGCGGGCTGAGGTCTCCAGGGTGGAGCTGTGTTCTCCCAGAGCAGGCAGGGCATTGGCACCGTTCTCCTTCCTCCAGCGGTGCCATCTGCAGCTGCACGGTCCACGCAGTGTGCCAGCACTAACTGGGATGCTCTGCCTCTGTGTGTGCTTCCCTAGAACAGGTAATGCAGGATTATGCTTTTCCAGCTTCCTTGAGGTCAGTAAACAGCGTCTTTGAGTAAAGCAGGGCCCAGAGCATGAGTCTGAGGGCAGCTTTCTTTGCTGAGGCACTATTAATGATTTCTGAATTGCAGGAACTAGGGGTTTTTTTCCTTTAAATGGGAACAGCGAAGTCTGGAAGTGAGTTGGGGGAAGGAAACATCCCCAAACTGTACAGCGTGCACAGAGAGACGCCTGTGATTCACCAACGTGTGAGCTGCAGCACGGCAGATGCTGTGATGGCTCCCTGCTGAGGCAGCTTTGGCTCGTTGGCGGGAGGGGGGTGAGGCAGGTTTGCTGGGATGCAGGGAGTGATCTGCCTTCCTGGAAGGCCCTGCCCTCGCCGAGAGCAGGAAGGGGGCCCCGCGGGCCCCGTTTTGGGGTGATACACTTCTGGCCTTCAGCTGTGTGGCAGCGTGTGGGGGTAGGCTGGACGGGAGACAGAGGTCTAATTGTGCCGGGATGTCTGTGGCGAGAGGAGCTTATTCCTGAAAGGAAGCGGTGAGGAACGCCTGAGTGCTGCGCACGTGAGGGCGGAGGGAGGGGGACGCCTCACAGGGCTGGGGAGCCTCGCCCTAACCGAGAGACCCCCCCCCCGGCCCGCCGTGCAGGGGGGCAGGGGTGGCCCCACGCCGGGCTCGGGCGGATGCACGCCGGGCTGGGGGGCGGCCCGGCCCGGCCCTGCGCGGCGGGCGCGGGGCAGGCGGCGCGTGCCCGGGCGCTCTCCGTGGTGCTGGAGGCGGCGGCGCCCCCCGGCGCAGCGCCCGCCCGCTGCGTCCCGGGCAGGGCGGGGGTGGGGGACGGACGGGCAAGGAGAGGGCGGGCAGGGAGGGGGGCTGGGGGCAGGAGACAGGCAGGGGTAGGGAGGCAGGCGGGGAGGGGTAGGGAGGCAGGCGGGGAGGGGGCAGGCAGGGCGGGGACCGGCAGGGTCGAGGCGCGGCAGCGCAGCGCGGTGCGTGGGGCGGCCGCCCTCCTCCCCGCTCCCCCCCGCGGGCCCTGCGCCAGCGCGGCGCGGCAGCCGCAGCGCGGAGCGGGTGAGGGACCGCGGTGCCGGCTCCGCCCGGCCCGGCCACTCCCCGCCGCCCTGCTGCCTTCCCGGCACGGGGCGGCACCGGGGCGGTGGCTGGGTTCGGCTTGGCTCTGCGGAGCTCAGCTGCTCGGGGGCGGGGGGGACACGGGCTGCGCTGCCATAATGCATCTTGGCTCGGCTCGGCTCCCCATCCCCCGCCGCGGCACCCGGCACGCCCAGCAGGCAGCAAACCCGCCCTGGCATCTGTCTTCTTTAATTTAATTCTGATTTTCCTCTCCTCCGAGCTAAACCAGCAGCAAAGGGCGGCGGGCAGAGCGGGAAGGTTCCCGTCGGCCGTGGGTTCCCACAGCCCCTGCAGGAGCGCGCTCACTTTGGGGTTTGCCGCCCGCCGCAGTGACCGCAGCATTTCCCTGCAGCCCGGCGGCGCGGGAGCGGCTCCTCTGCCCGGCCCCCCGGTGCTCCCGGCCGGGGCCGGGGCCCTCCGCAGCCCCTTCCGAGGGACCGGCCGCGGGCTGTCAGGCCGGGGGTGGGAGGGGGAGCTCTGCTCTCCCCCTGGAAGGGGGTACCGGGCCCCCGGGGCAGGGCGGGCCAAGAAAGTGGTGGAAGAAATTGCATGGCAATCACTGTCACGTCAAACCCTTGGCATATGTGGGAGCAGTTATTAGACACTCCATATATCATTTCTGATCCACTGCCACCTTTCGATGTTGTGTTTCACATAAATTTTAGAGAAGCATGAATTAAGCTACAGCATATCTAGCAAGGCTAGGACTTGTTTTCTTTCACAGGCTGGGCCTTCTCTTGATTGACATTAAAATGCATTTGCAGTCCAGCCTAACGTCCAGGTCTGTGGATGTGCTGACTGTAAGGATGTGCTGCTGAGCAAAGCACTCCCTAACTGCTTCTGAATAGCAGTGGGGTATAACTGGGGCTTTCCTCCCACTTTTGTTGGACACTTCTTCTGTGGCCTTGGCCACATCATTTGAAAAGCTTCTGTTCTTTTTTTTCCCCATTTGTTCTTTTCGCCATTTGTTAGAAAGGATCTTACTTTTTACCTTCTTGCAGACAAGGGAGAAGGGGAGGTGCTGCTGGAAAGATAAATGTTTATGCAGCACTTTGAAGACTATTGTTGCTAGGTAAATGAACTACATTGGCACTGAAATAATGCAAATGGCAGAGACGGGAGCAGGTCATGAATCTCTTGCTCTCTGCCTGTGCTTTGTGTCTCTGCTGCATAGGCTGGGAGACTGTGCAGCCTTGTTTAGCTTTCTTAAATAACTTGAGAAATTCAGCTGTTTCTTACTGACTTTTGGGAGACTTGTTTACACTTAGCCTTTGTCATTAGGAAATGTAACGGACCTTATTTAGAGAAG
This sequence comes from Phoenicopterus ruber ruber, assembly GCA_009819775.1. Classification (NCBI taxonomy): domain Eukaryota; kingdom Metazoa; phylum Chordata; class Aves; order Phoenicopteriformes; family Phoenicopteridae; genus Phoenicopterus; species Phoenicopterus ruber. Next base: position 137,954,615 of record CM020216.1, on the reverse strand, counting down.
CTGATTTTTTTCTTCGGTCACTCCTACTTCTTCTTTAGGCCTCCTGGAGCAATTTCTCTTTGTGTCTATGCAATTTTAGAAAATTGATTAGTAATTAGTGCATGATTAGCTTGTTTGCATCCCTATTGCTTCCAACCCCTCACCAAAACCTATGGTAAAAGATACTATTCAGATTGTATGATGAAATCCTCAAAAGTCAGAGAAGAATGGTGCCCGTGCAACCTTAATTACTCCTTCTTAAGCATGTGTATCATGATACAGTTTTTAATTATATACTCACGTGCTATTTTTTCCACCAGATTCTCCCTACGTGCATAACAAGATGGATGGTGCTCGCTTGGCGAGCACTATTTGATATTTTATTTTCATTCTGTTCTCGTAAAACAGAACCTTGACACAGTCCTCTGTGCCCTTGAAAGCATGGGTACAATAAAGATTTTCTTGCAGGAATGTTTGCCAGAATATTTTCCTAACGTGGGTGAAAAAATCTTTTGTCTAGCCTTATTCTTCACAGCAGGTTAAGTATAGATTAGAAGATGTTAGCAGAGTTTGTGTTTCAGTAAGCAACTAAACTCTGTATATTTTAATGTGAAATTTAGAGGGAGAAGACTACAAACATATGCATGTGTGATTTTGTAATTTTTGTAATGTTTTGGCTTTTTTTGTAACTTTTTCTGAAATTTTCTGCAGAACGCTATAAATATACCAAGCAGATGAAAAGATTAGCCATGTACTGAAAGCATAAGGAGAAAGAAAGAGCACTGATACATATGCGTAACTGTGTCTTATATCTGAAGCATGGCCACCATTTTCTTCTTGAATATTTTTCTCATCCTTTCATTTTCCTGTGTAACATTCGAGTTACAAAGCAGTAACATGCTGTTGCATTTCTATTAGCATTTCTATGCTTCTGAAATTGTGCTTTTTTGCTGGGCGTAGCCTATCTAAAAATAATCTGGTTAAAGCTTGACGGTGGCTGGATAAACCAGCTGCAAACAATGTCACCATTAGTGATTTCAGTTGCTGCTCATTCCACCTCCACGTTGGAGTAGTGCAGCTTTAGTGCTCGCCTGGTTTCATGCAGGGTTTTATACTTGCACGGCTGCACATGGTGTTCCTTTCAGCAGCATTCAGGATCACCGTGGGGAAGCTGAATAATGGTATTACGCTATTTGCGGATATTTTTTTTTTCCTGGAAATCTGTAAGCAATGGCTTAATGCTAACACGGGGATTGTACGTAATGAGATCTCCCTTAACACCCTTGTCCATGAGATGTGAGCTAGAGCTGTGCAAGGCTGCACGATGGGAGCCACTTGGTTGCATCTAGACTGTCCTGTGCTGCAAATACATAAACCACCCTAGGCCTTGTGGGGGAAGGTGGGGGAAATTGAGGTGGAAGCCAGTTGTGTGACTCTGAATGAGGACAGCATGTTCATGAGACCCTGAGAGCTGTTGTGTGGGATCAGACCAAGGAGTCATCTATCCAGTAGCCTGTGAATTTTATATCCTCCCCTTCCAAGGCCCCACCAGATAACAGGATTTTCTTGTCAATGACGTTCTTGCCTTGGGTGAGCCTGTCAGCAGCAGCTCTTAGAGGAGGCAACTTGCGGGGGAATCCCAGTGCCTGTGGGCCTATTTCAGTTTTCTCCTCCTGACCCGTCTCCCCGTAGACCACCACTGGGCAGCCTCCCCAGGTCCTTGCCTACTTTCAGAGTGCTCACAGCAGTGCTGTTAGAGATGCTCAGCTTGATGTCCCCCTGTGAATCCCTATTTTTTACATTTGCGATCCTTTGACTCTCCCTTGCCTTCCTCTTTCCACTTCCGTATTCCCCTGCATTTGCTTTCCCTAATTTATTTACTCTTTATTCACTGTTCACAGGTAGTCTTAGTTGTTTTTTTCTGTTTTTTAGGAAAGAGCTGACACCTGTCTCTGAATTGAGAAGCCATGTAGGAAGAGCAGCCATAAACACAGGCCTAGGTGGAGCAGCAGAGGGCAAGAATATACGATAGAGCTCCTGTTATTCTCCCAGCGTATGCGGTTTGAGACCTTCTTGTGGTTTCTACACATTTAGTAACGCCCTAGTAGTCCAGCCTCACCCTGTTGTCACTGGGTGTAGGTGGATGCTGGGGGAAGACTGAGAGTAGGAGAAGCACGTGCTGTACTCCCTCAGGGATCGTTCCAGCCACTGACTGCTCTCAGGAGATGCCTGAGCCTGATACGGTTTTCCTGCTCAGTAACCCCTGATGGATCTTTCTTTCTTCTACAATGTCCACAACGTCCTGTGGCAGTTGGTTCCACAGGCCGGCTCCTTGCTGTGTAGAGAGGCATCTTCTTCTGCTTATTTTAGGCATGTGTCCTACCAAGACCTATTATGTTTATCTAGATGTGGCATACTAAGTATGTTTTCAATCCTAGAATCATAGAGTTCTTCACTCTTTAAAGTAAAAAGTAATGGAGGGAAGAATACCAGATCCAATTCTCCTTTTAAAATGGGAGGAGACAAGTAGGTGATGCAGAAGGACTTAGATTAGACAGGTTGGGGACAACACCATCCACTGCACCTCAGAGGTTCACAATGAAATTTTCCTAGGAAAAAAAGTGCCAATATTCAGCAGATCTGAATCACAAGTCATTCCAAGACCAGGGGGCCTAGTTTGAAAGTGTCCTCCAAATGTCCTATTGAAATGAGATACGTACTGGCACATTTCTGATTTGGTTTCCCAACTGTAGTTTTCTCAACAGCAAAATGCCTTGTGTAACAAGAAATCAACAACAAAGTTACGCTGCTACAAGTGCCTGATTCACTTTGCTCTGTCTCCCTTATTGTTTGCAGTGAGAAAGTATGTGACTATTTTAAGTTTCTTTTGCTGTTTTTGCTCTTCTTCAGATTGACTAAATTTCTTGTGCCTGTTGGCTAGTTATCAGCTGTTTCATCATAGCTTTTGTCTCACACCTCTTGGAGAAGACCAACAGACCATTTGACGCTCCAAGTATATTCTAGACCATTTTTCTCTATGTAGTCAGGCATATGCATAGATACGTGTGTTTTAGGACAATAAGTGTTACGTTATTGTTGGCTCTCAAACAAGGATCCAGTTCTTGATATCAGGCTCATCAACAATCCTTTTTGAAACTAAAATTTATTTTGACTTACTCGGTGATTTATCACAGTAAAGACCACAGATGATGATAAAGTAAAAATATGGTGAGGATAGATGAAACAGACTTTGAAGGTATTAGTTCCATTTGGGTGCAATTCACACTTAGAGAGAAACAGTAGCAGAAAACCACTTTGGGCGTGAAGTGTAGAACTTTTTTATTTCTAGTCTTACTCTTAGCCCATTAAAAAGTTTACAGGAAATTTCATTTAACAACTGTTTTTGCTCACAGCTTTGCCAGACTTCATTATCTTCATCTGACATTTTCAGTGTTGCATGCCCACTGATTATTGTTTGTGTTTGAAAAAAAAGTCAGCTGAGATGTCTTAGCTGGTTTTGAGGGTAAATTTTATGCAGTATGACAATGTTTTGCTCATTCTGGTGATCTTTTCTTGGAAATGTGGTAGCATGCCCTATTCTGCAACAGATAATTGAAATCTGGCAGGCAATTGTTTTGGTAGCAGAGAGATGGTCTGTCTTATCACTGTAAAAATCCGCTTAAACTTGGAAACATTTTAATGCTTTAGAAAAAACTGCTTTATACTGCTTTTGCAGACACTTGCTAAAATCTTAACAGCTAAAATCTCTGAAGTTTCTCTCCTCACTGAGCATGCTTTATTTTTTTTAACAGTGTCTGTCTCATCTTTTGGGACTCAGAGCTGGTCAGGGAAATAGGAGATGGAGTGGGCTAAGTGCTAATTATGAAGAACACAAAGACAGAATAGCAACCGGAGTAATAGGGGAAAGCTGGTACTGGCTGGACAAAGAAACTGCGATGAAGAAGCCTTTGGGAGCACGGGTAATTAGGGTCGCAGAAGCAGAGTAGGGAAAGAGGAGGGTTGTGAGACAGGGCCTGGCATATGTTTGCTGAAGAGATGAAGGACAAGGATTTGTGGCATAATGTGGGAAGGTGGTTGCTTGGCAACCTTAATTCGGTCCCCTTGTGATACGTGTGTGATCACATATTGTTTTTATGCAGGATTTCTGGCTCAAGCGCTGTGCGGGATGGACCTGCTCTGGGGATGTACTAGGGCTGTGCGGGAGAGACGAGTGATGCCCGCGTGCCTCCTGCCTCATTTATTGCTTGAGCTGGGAAGTCATTAATAAATGAAAGAAGGGAGGGTAAAGGAAGGTCACGTGACTGAAATAGTGCACTGTTGCACTGGACTTCTCCTATCCAGTGCTACTATAGCCACTTAAAACAGGTTTGTGATCTCTGTATGTGGAACCTCTAATAGTCTAATAGCTTCTAATTATCTAATTTTTAATGACCACCTTTAGAGTCCTAAATCCAATTTGCTCAGCAGTCACACCTGTGACTGATGCGGCAACCTCTTTGTTTGAAATGTTGTTAAATGCTTTTAAATTACATCTATGATGCCTCAGACAGGACATGTAAAATCAGTGAATACCTCTGCCTTCAATTTTTCTGTGCCTCCACGCCCTATGTTTTGGACAGCAGTACTACCTTTTCTTTGCCACTGTGGGTTTTTGTGAAGCTAAATTAATTTGCATTTGTGCAGCACTCAGATATTGAAGTGATGAGCACCATTGAGAAGCCCTGGAGGAAATTAATAATTCTGCCGTCATAACACAATTGAATAATGGGCAGTAAACAAAGCACGGGCCACACAATGAGTTATGAGGTGAAAGCAAAATATTGATTAGCTGTTTGGTGAATGAAGCAGTGGTCCTATGCAAAAATAGTGATTAAAGACTGTGTCAAAATACATAGATACAAGATGTTATTATCACCCTTGTACAGGAGAGATTTCCAAGAGGGGGACTAAACAAGGTACTGATGCCCTGTGTGCCTTTTTCTGTCTCTAGGGCAGGGTTGGCTGTTTGGCTAGTATGGAGTTTCAGGTTTGTGACGAGTGCTTTAATGGCTATACTCCTATTTTAAATGTGTAGGGTTCATGAGTGCACTTTGTGCTGAGAGTGATGGAGTTTTTGGAGGTTCTTGTCACTTGTGGGAATTTGCTCCACACTATGCCCCACATATAGTCACTGCCTCTGAGTAGTATGGTTGGGTACACTAAGGGTAAATAGTGCTTAGGCAGAGATGTAATTTGTGCCATGGAAGATAGTGGCAATGCATTAACAGCTTGTGCCTGGTTGGAGATTAAATAAACATCTTTAATGCTACTGTTTGCAAGGAAAAAGATGTTTTCCTATATAGTAAGAGTTCATGCAGGTAGGGAGCTACTGGCTTACTAACTCACAACAAAAGTCATTCAAAGAGAATAAAGAATTGTTTGCTTTTGTATTGACCTTTCGCTTTGATTATTGATACACACAAGATGGGTTTTGGTAGTGTCTGCCTGTAGGTACTGTAGGTATGGGGCTCAGTAGGAATCTACTTTTTGGATCACATAAAATGTCTCCTCATGTTTGTTGGTTCAGCTCTGAATTTGCAAATGAACTTGCCCATGTGCCACCTGAGTTCCAGCTCTGTGACATGGGTGATGGTTCTGCTGACTGGCATACATCTGCTCTGTCCCTTTTTGCCTTTTCTTGATTTTATTTTTATATGCAGCTCCGCAGGGCCTGTATGGTGCCATCCCATGTCACCAAGTGCCCCCTCAGTTTTTGCCCTGCAGCATAATTAAACCAGACCTTTGTGTTTGCCACATGGAGAAGGCGGTAAAAACCCCGTGCTACCAGCAGCCTATACTATTTATGCTTTTTGCTTTGCATAGCTGTTTCTTTTTTCACGTCTAGAGTTTGAATGTAATCACTATGTCCAGAAGGAATGAATCTTTTCCAGTAAATCTTCAGACACAGAAGTAAAAGGGAGTCTTATTAAACCACAGAACTTGAAAAGACCGTGAGCTATTATTCATATGAGCTAATTCAACAGCCAATTAAAGCAGTAACTCACTTTTATCTTTTCTAGGGCTGAAAAATTCCTGTCTGACTTCTGATTTCCTATTCAGTCAAATGTTGTTAGATTCAAGTCATGTAAGGGCTCTAGCTTTAGCCAGAAAATGAAAAAAAAAAGAGCAAAAGCTGCCTGCCTTTGTCAATGCTTCCATGGTATGTAGCCATTGTAATAACCAAACATGGAAAATCACATTAGATTAAAACTTCCAGTTCAGCAGCTGAATGGGACTGGCTAGGAGTGCATCTTCATACTGTTTTTTAAACTTCAATTCAAATTGTTCAAAAGTTCTCTGAAGTGTGGGGTTTTGGAGTGGACTTCTTGTATTCCTCCAGAGAAGCTGGTAGATAGAGAAGTCTGGACGGGTCATAGTGTTGGCAACCTACAGATTACAGCTTCGCTCAACACATGAAAGCTGTTTTTATCTGAAGCCTGAAAAAGAGAGATGATTGAGGGAGGTTCCTGGGGCACAAATGAGGTTGTAAGCTGAAGAGTGAAGCACTCCTTTTCTAGGGAAGATTCAAGTAGGAATCTACAGTGGCAGATGAATACATGTACTGCTATTGCTAGCCACAGTTGTATTCTGTGGACTGCTATAGGATATCAGCTTCCAGAGGCTGCTAACTTTTAAAATTAAGTCAATTTTACAATTAGGAATACTTCATTACCCAAAATTACAGAATTTAGAATACCACATTTATATGATGGCTTGCAGTAGAAAATCCAGCTGCTAACCAAAAACGTTTTGCTGTCCTTGGTATTCTAACACATCTCTAAAGCATAAGTAACATTTTGGTGCTGATTGAAGCTCACAAAACCAAGAAAACTAAGGCTGTAAACTCATCTCCTTTTGAAGCTGTTCCATTAAAATATTGCAGTGTATATGTGACATGAGATCATGCAATATGAGGAGGGTACTGCAAATGGAAGAGTATGACTTTCAGAAAGACAACTTTAAGCTCTTGGATTTATAGATCGAACAGTTAGGCAAGGATCAAATTCCATTCTTTCAAGATGTGGATCTTCTGAAATTGCTTGTTAGATGCCTGGTTAGGAGTGAATTTCTGGCAACAGGATTCATTGAGCCAGAAAACTTTGATCTCCTTTAGCTGAAATCCTTGCTGCACTGACCTTTCTACTTTTGTAGAGGGACAGAACAGGGTAGTAAATCATAAAGTCTCTTCCTTTCATTGATTGAACAAATACACAGTTACTCTTACATGCTAACAACTATTTGGCAAAATGACTCATATTTTCCTAAACATTTTCTAGAAAAGTATCTAGTCTTCACCTGAAGGGACCGAGAGGTGAAAAATCCACTGATCTTTGTAAAAAAAGATGTCTAGTTTTTAAGTTGAATTTCTCTGCTTCCTAAGTCCATCTTGTGATTTTCTTTGTGCCTTTTTCTATTTTAGTTTCCAGTCTCTTTTGAGTCCTTTTCCTGAAAAATCAAGATAATCTGACCCCTCAAGTTTCTTGTTTTAAGACATTATCTTAGGCCTGAGCTTTATGGTTCTTCTTATTCCATTTCTGTCCTTCTTTTTTAACATCTTAAAAAAAAAAGGTAGTAGACAGGAACATAATATTCTAAAATGATCTCATCAAGAGGCAAAAACTACCTCTCTGCTTTTGCTCATTTCTTTTCTTTTAACGTGTTCAAAAATTGTATTAGCCTTTCTTGCCATAATGTAGCTGCTTAAGAGTTCGTGCCATTTCTCCACGGGGACCTACAGATCCATTTCAGACTCTGCTTTCCAGATCCCTTTCAGGCTCTGTTTGCCAGGTTATTGTTCTCTGTTATGGTAGACTACCCATTTCTGGATCTATACCTTTGTATAGGAACATATTAAAATGCAAATTTACATTATTTGCAAAATACAACAAATTTATTTTCCGGGTCTATGACACAGGTTCCAGTGTGTTGCGATAACCATCTACATCTTCATCACTATAGTAATGAGTTGAAGTTAACTGATAGAAGAAACAAACCAAGTATTCTTTTACCTCTGATTTTTCACAGTGTTGTTTCATCAAGCATCAGATCCTGCAATTTACAGATCTCATAAGTAGCTTTATATTCCTATGTAGGTAAGCATAAGATAGATACCTGAAGTTAATGCGAAACACCCCCTGACTTCACGAGGAGAAGCAGTAGGCTCCTCAGTAGGCCACTCCACGAGCATGTAAATGTTTGAATGTGGAGATGTTTGCAGAGAACTGGGGCATAGTGTCATCCTGCTAAGTACTATGTTTAATTCTGTGAACGGTTTCATTAATTAGACCTATTGAAGGTGCGGTAAATCCTCCAATCAATAGAGTGTCATCAGTTCATAAATTTTTAAGTCTGGAAAAGGCTATTACTTTCTCTGAGTCATTCTGCAAATAATTATTTATGAAGTCACAAATTTTATTAGTATTTTCATATCTACTAGCATCGGTTTAATAGTCCCATTTAGATTTCTGACAAATGCTTCTTTGCATCTGATTTAAAGTAGATCCTTTTTTGGGAACCTGTCTAGCAAGTACCTCTTTGCATAAAGATGCTCTGCTTGCAATTATTTTCTTCAGTCTCTCTGGTTAATCAGCCTTTAGACATTTAAAGTGGTCACATTTATTTAGGGCATTTCCAAAAATCAAAACATCAAATTAGTTCAAGCTGAAGTGTATCTTACTGAAATCTGTTATAGGAATGTAACAAATTTATATCCCTCGTGAGCTTTTTCATGATATTGCTCAAGTTCTAATTCCTAAGAGTAAGTAAATACAATGTTTTTTGATGGGATTCCGAGGTATTAATATGGATGAATGAAGTATTCCTGTATTGCCGAACCAGTTCTGATTCTAGTCATTGGGTTTTACTTGCAATCCATCCTCTGGTAATACATTTTACAAATGGAAGAAATTCAATTGTCTGAAAGGATGATAAGAATCCTGAGCAGCAAAAGGAATGCAGCATCCATCACTTCTGAGAAACCATGTATCTCTATTGCTAAAAAGGAATAATTTCAAAAGTAAATAAGGCACATTTGGGACAGCTCAAATTTTCAACTCAATAATGCATTTAAATTGGCATTATTAAACATCAATAATGGCAGCAGTGATTCTAAAGTGAGAATTGACAGCTAAAAGTTTGCAAAATTCAGTGAGTTTGAAATAACATAGTACAACCCATGCCTCTTTTATCTCAGTAGTCATCTATCTCACCATTGTAGCAGTAAGATAATAGTTATTCATATGTCTGTGGTAGTTCTAGGGGCTAAGAATTTGCTTTGAATAGCCCCTGGAGAAGAAGAGACCGTAGCATAAAATTATTTTTTTAACATTAAGGTGGCATCATTATTGGAAAATTTCAGTTGTGGTGGAGAATGGAATTGGTATGACAGTAATACAGCAGGCAATCTTTTCTTTCTCCTGGTGTGTCAGGCTTAACAGGATTTTGCTCCAATTTTATACTTAGGGAAGCTGAGGTCAGGTGGTAATGTGACTTTTGAAAGGCCACAGCTTGACAGCATGTTTCACTAAGAAATTTGTTTTCTTTACTCAGGAATCTAGGTGCTCAACTAAACCTTCGTACATCAAAGATCTTCTCATCTAGTAACTGTCAGTCTTCTAATATGATTTTATTTCATCTGAAGGAATCCAGTTTGCATGCTCCAATCAATAGTAGGATGTCCATTGATAAACAGATTCATGATAGGAGTGTGGAGATGTCTTCTCTGTACAGAAAGGGAATATTGTATCCAGTTCATATTCATATTTAAAAAAACTGTTGAAAGGTTTGAGAGAGCAAGGGAAAGAACTACCAAAATGATTCATGAGCTGTAAGAAATACCTCATCCCATGAGAAATAAAGAAATTGGCATGTTAGTGAATTAAAAATAAGACTCAGAGGTGACCTCATTAAAGTGCGTGAGCATTTTCACAATAAGAAAATTCCGAGTACTAAAGAAGCAATGGCTGGAAGCTGTCACCAGCCAAATTCAAATTAGAAATTCTGTGCCTGTTTTTAACAGAAGGAGTGATTAATCATTGAAATACATGATGAAGGGAAGAGATGGATTCCCCATCTCTCATTTTCAAATTAAGACAGGATGTCATTCTGGAAGATGTATTTAAGTCAAACACAAAGTTACTGAGCTCAGTACAAAGGTAATGGCCTGCGATAAGTAGATCAGATTAGGTGATCACAAATGGCACTTCTGGATTTAAGCACTGTGACTCCAAGAGATCACGTCTCTACCAAGAGCTGGGTGAGCAGCTGGTGTTTTTTGCGTGGACCATAAATTGTACCACTCGTAAAATGCAGGTTGCCGAGCCCCTACACTATTATTATTCAGGTGTGTGGAGTATGCTCCAGAAGAATTTCTTTGTGATAATTCTGGCAAAATTAACTAGACCAAGCCAGTGACCAGAAAAGCTACTGGAGACTTTTGACTTTAATATGTCTTGGATCAGGTGACACAATTTTGCCCATTAACACCACGTAAAAACTTCCACACCAACTCAAATTAAATGGCCATGTATCCCTCTAACTTGTCTCTGATATCAGCTAGGATGTTAACAGTGTAAGAAAAAAGCATGTATAGAGGGACGTAGCACAATTCAGGTTGGAAGACACCTCAGGAGGTCTCTGGTCCAACCTGCTGCCCACAGCAAGGTCAGACTGAGGAGAGACCAGGTTTCTCAGGGCTTCCCAGCTTCTGGCGATCACTAGTCAAGAGGTTTCTTAAGCAGCACTTGGAATCCTGTGTTTAATGTCCTGTCCCCTGAATTTGTCTAGGGCTATTTATGTGTTGACTGCCCTAGGATCCAGTGATAACGAGTTCCACAATTTAATAGTACACTGTACAAAAAGCCCTGCTTCACTTTGCCTTAAACCTGCTCTTTATCATAGAACCATAGAATAGTTTGGTTTGGAAGGGACGTTTTAAAGGTCATCTAGTCCAACCTCCCTGCAATAAGCAGGGACACCTTCAACTAGATCAGGTTGCCCAGAGCCCCGTCCAACCTGACCTTGAATGTTTCCAGGGATGGGGCATCTACCACCTCTCTGGGCAACCTGTTCCAGTGTTTCACCACCCTCATTGTGAAAAACTTCTTCCTTAGATCTAGCCTATATCTCCCCTCTTTTAGTTTAAAACCATTACCCCTTGTTCTATCACAGCAGGCACTGCTAAAAAGTTTTTCCCCATTTTTCCTATAAGCCCCCTTTAGGTACTGAAAGGCTGCAATAAGGTCTCCCCGGAGCCTTCTCTTCTCCAGGCTGAACAGGCCCAACTCTCTCAGCCCGTCTTCAGAGGAGAGGTGCTCCAGCCCTCGGATCATTTTTGTGGCCCTCCTCTGGACTTGCTCCAACAGGTCCATGTCCTTCTTGTGTTGGGGGCTCCAGAGCTGGACGCAGTACTGCAGGTGGGGTCTCACCAGAGCAGAGTAGAGGGGCAGAATCCCCTCCCTCGACCTGCTGGCCACCCTTCTTTTGATGCAGCCCAGGATATGGTTGGCCTTCTGGGCTGCAAGCACACATTGCTGGCTCATGTCCAGCTTCATCCCCCAGTACCCCCAAGTCCTTCTCGACAGGGCTGCTCTCAATCCCTTCATCCCCCAGCCTGTATTGATACCGGGGGTTGCCCCCACCCAGGTGCAGGACCTCGCATTTGTCCATGTTGAACCTCATGAGGTTTGCCCAGGCCCACCTCTCGAGCTTGTCCAGGTCCTTCTGGATGGCATCCCATCCCTCAGGTGTGTCCACCGCACCGCTCAGCTTGGTGTCATCTGTAAACTTGCTGAGGGTGCACTCGATCCCACTGTCTATGTCACTGATGAAGGTATTAAATAGTACTGGTCCCACTGCAGACCCCTGAGGGACACCACTTGTCACCGATCTCCATCTGGACATTGAGCCGTTTACCCATGGCTTATCCTGTGAGAAATAATGAATAATCATTTTCCTTCTCCCGCTGTCCACATTTTACTAAAGATCTAGCATAGTCTCCTTCTTTTACCCTGGTAATAAAATGCAAATATATCTTTGTGCTCTTCCTGCTTTAATACATGAGATTAAAATGTGATGTTGATGACATTAAAAATAATGGAGCAAACACACGTTGTTCCTAAAGGTCTTAACTATAATGAGTTTTGGCTTCACTCAATAAAAAATCTTCTACAAGGCAGAGCCTATTCAAGACTGAGTAAGCTGTGGAAAATCAATTTTCCATGGCTGCTTTGGCCTTGTGCAAAATCTTAGTGGTTTTTATAGTGAACCAAGCCTTTTGTTTTATGATTTGTTCTGCTTACAAATTGCGAGGATTGAGCTACTAATTTACAAAGGACAAACAAATCTTGTGTGACAGTTTAATCACCTAATTAATATCTTAAGTCAGAAGTTTTATTGTATTTTGTTGCATTTGTGGGATTTTGCACATTAACACCTGAGCAGGAACATGTAGTAAAACGTACCATGAATTTATCAAATGTCAAAACCCATGACACAGCTTAAAACTATAATTTTTACAATGAAATGATATTTGAATAATTGTCGCGTTGTAAAACGGCAGCCCTGCGGAGGCTAATGGAAAACTACATTTCAGTATAGCTCCTGAGGACTGCTCCCAATGCATTAATTAGGAAAATTACCACTAGCTTTGTCGGGATGAGATTGGGTCCAATTTCTTGGAATAACAATCTGATTCTGTTATGCACACTCATGTGCCGTAAATCCTCTGCATGTTAGGGTGCCAGCTTTCAAGCCAAAGTATCGTACACCGTGAATAAGCTTGGCTTCAGTCCTGCAGGCTGCGGATATCAGTACAAAGAGTCAAGGCCTGAGCAGAGAGTGTGTATTATTTGCTTAGCATGAGCGAAGCTGCATCTCTGCGCTCTGCAGAAGAGCTGGAGACACGCACACAGCCTCCACAGGAGTCCGCGAGCGAGCAGCAGGGGCCGGCGAGGAGGAGAGACCCTGCTACACCACAGTTCATTCACCGCGGCGGATGAGCACAGTTGCCAGCTCTCAGGACTTGGTTTGATCCCCAGTAGGAGGTGGAGGTAGCAACCTCCTTGGCCAAGGCTTGCAGAGCTGATCTCTGAAGAGTTTTGGCTGAGAAGGATTTTGGCAACAGCATCCCAAAAAGCTAGCTGCTGAACATCCCAAGGTGGATGCTAGGCGTAGCTTTCGCAGGTCTCCCGTGTTTGTTTGCCTCATCTTACTGAACTGGAAACAGTTAGTTGTCATGCTCAGCGGCTCCACTGGTTTCTCAGCAGAGTTTTTTTAAAGTCGGTTTGTTGGCTCCCTGAATGACATAATTATAAAGTCATATATGGCAGTTCTGACCAGCTGCAGTTAGCGGACATATTTCCATAGGTCTACTCTGGATTTATACCAAAGATTACACTTTTACAGCGATATTTTACTTTTAGGTTAAAGCAATGTGATACCAATGTTGTGAACTACTTACAGTGGTTTCTGAAACTGAAAGCTTGCCTAACATGGGCTTTTATTACTAACTTCAGTCGGCTTTCCTGAAAGCTTTGCTCAAGTTTAGGAAACTCTGGGGTTCATGCCTGAAGGTCTTTGCTTCAAAGCAAACCCAAATGAAATTCAGTGCTTCCCCCTGGGTATCGCTTTGAAATTTGGAGTTCATTTGAAACCTCCCGCAGATACTTTGGAAATTCTGTAGTGTGGAAGCAACGGGAGTGACACACATTCAAGTAATAGCAATGGATCCTCGTAGCCTTGGGTGGGAGGTGTTACACCTTTCAGAAGAGTTAGGAGCAATCTGTATTTTTCACAATTAGGCATTCAGGTGCCCGTCCTGCTCCCATTACTGCAACGGCGCATTGATTCGTTCTGTAGTGTGTCTCAGAGCAGCATTTGTGCATGAGGGAGAGAGAGAAATAGAGGAAAAAAGAGTACTGTTTAAGGCTGAAAATGTCTGCTTTTACACTTTTATATCCCTACACCTGTATTGTATCATTCTTTTTATGGGATAAAAACAGATTACGTCTTTATTTACACATATAACCTTAACAGTGAAGGAAAATACAAATATTTGGTTCAGTTAGTGTTTTGTCTCAGATGGTTTTGAATTTAAGATGAGAGACCGTGATGTGTGTTTATACAATCGTTTTCCAGGTTTTCTCCCTGAGATTGTCAGTAAATGTGTTCATCCCATTCACGTAGCAATGATTGCTGTAGCGCCGTCAGAGATCGCAGAAGTAATTGTGGGCCTGTTACCATGGTGTGTTCTCCTTCAGCTGCTGGAGTACTCAGCACAAGTCAAGTGAACTATTATGTAAATGTCCTTGAGGAAACATCAAGTGGTGAAAACATCAACAGCTGTAAGGACAGGACCCACTTATTAAAAAAATAAGGTCGACTACTCCATTGAGCTCCCTGAGGAGGAAGAAAAATGACTTCAGGGTAGTTTTACATGAGGAACCAAAGTTTGATAATGGGACCTTGATTTTAGCAGACCAAGGTGTAAAAAAACATAGAGACTGGAAGTTGAAAGATGATTTCAGCCTGTAAGTATGGTTTACATTTTTAACCATGGAGGTTACTAATCATCTCAGTTATTTCTCAAAGATTGTGATGATTTTACTGTCACTGGCATTTTTACACGTCAATGTTTTCGTAGAGATATGTTCTTATCCAACCAGAAATTAATTCAGGAAACATCTGTCGTTCTAGAAAAGATTGTGTTACTTTATTCCAGTACTCTCAGCTTGCTTGGCGGTTGCTGAATCGCTCACAGTTTTTGACTACAAAAGGCACAATGACATTATGTGCATTGACTTGTATATGGTCACTCTAAGCACTGTCATGACGTGGGCATGGATACTTCACTTTTAGTTAAAACCAGTCACCTAGAGAAGGACATTTCTATGTGCTGCTTGGATCCACAATAATTATTGTTTGCCGTGTAGCACTTTCTTGTGCCGGGGCTGTCTCTCCCTGCCCTTTCGTCTGTTTGGTGGTCCACCAGTGGCACCTGGCTCTGAGGTCACCGCAGCTCCAGGTCGGGTGGCAGGGGAGAAGGAGGGCAAGGCGATCCCAGTGTGTGGTGGGGGACCTCCTTCTCTTCGTGCTGCTGGGACGAGGAGGCACACCACTCTGCAGCCTTCAGCTCCCCACAGCAGGGCTCTACCCAGTGCATCTGGGACTGTGATTTGGATAGCCCAGTGCTGGGACAGAAGGGAGGAGATGAAGATCTGAGGTCCTCTTACCTCCTTTCTTCCTCCTTGACCAGTCCATGCCTATAAGGGTTCTGTATTATTGTTTAAATTTGACAGAAACCCTTGTGCTATTCTGTGCTGCATAGTCCATAGCAGAACTGTGTCTTTTAAGACACTGGGATACATATAAAAATAACTATAACTTTAATAATTTCTAACACGTTATCTGAATCTACGTCAGTGAAGGTTTGGTGAGTGCTGATGAAGCACACTATGTGTCCTGTCTAGGACATAGAGCTGTAACAGGGTGCATCAAAATCCCCCTTTTGGAAGGATCCAAAGAAGGATTTTTTTTTTTTAGTTTAGAAAACAGGGTGGAAAGCTATAATCTGTCATCTCTGTTCCCATTGTTCAAATTGGGAGAGTAATAACTCAAAAATCCGAAGAGTCCTTGAATTTTTTTTTGCAAGGCATACGCTATTAAAAATGTATTATCGTATTCCAGGTTACACTGCAAGTTCTAGCAAAGAGCTGGGTATTTGTTTATTTAAATATATTTATTTGGCATGCTGAAAAGACCATACTTAGCAATTTTTACTTTCAATATAGAAACATTAAATCTTCCAGACAGGTATAAAGAAAATATTTCTGCACAATGAGGATGGGAAACACTGGAATAGTTACCTAGGAAAGTTGGTGAGTTGCCATCCTTGGAGATACTCGAAACTTTCTTGGACACAGCCTTGAGCAACCTCATTAAACTGGAAGCTGGCCCTGCTCTGGGAGGTCCGCCTAGATGACCTAAATTCCTTCCAACCTAAATTATTGTATGATTCTTTAAGAAACTTATAGAACAGAGATACTTCTTGTTTTAGAGTTACAGAATTATGACTAGTTTCCTGCTAATAACTCTGCTTTGTGATTTTTTTTTTCAATGTCTGCATCATGGAGTGCATAAATAAAGGAAAAGCCCTATGGAGACTTCTGTTGTTTTCCATCATACGGTTTTATGAGAAATAATCATAGGAGCCACAATAAAAGGAACTTCTCACTGGCGACCACAGCCCTGGCACAGCATACCATAAATGTATGTCCATACTGGGAAGCTGTATGAGAGGGACCGTGTCATTCCTTACCTTGCTGATACATATCCCTACTCATTGGATAGAGATCGCCACCCAGCCAAAGCATTTTCTGCTTTCTTTTGCTCAGATACATCCTCCAATTCTAGTTACTAGTAAACAGTCTAGTTACAAAGTGCAATATTACATACCAAATGTAGGGGCATACATTTTTTCCATGTGCAGGAGAAACGGTAAGGTTTCAATGCCCATGTGTTCGACCTTCAGCTAAAAAGATAACATAATAGTAGTGATTGAATGTTCAGCTTATTTAAATTAGTGACAGCAATGAGAGATGTGCATTAGTCCACAATTGGCTTGATCGTACCCAGCAGAATATTCTTCCCTTACAAGTTCTTTTTCATCTGACATGATTGCTTTCCCTTTCTATTCTGCGGGGACTCACCTCCAGACCTGCTGGGTTTAGAATTAGTCCCATTAGTCTATTATTTTTCCTTTCAGCAATGACAGCCTCTTTAAAACAGGCCCCTTTTATAGACATTTTAAAGGTTTTCTGTGGCTTTCACTGAAGCCTGACAATCACTAAACCATCAGTAAATTAGCCCCGTTGCTCTTCAAGTCAGTGTGCCATTCTGAGGATTTTGCCTTCCCTCCAAGGTCTTTCCAGAAGGGCTTCTCTTGCTCCCTCTCCCCCCAGGCCCCCCGCCCAAACCTCTTCAGCCATACTAAGCATTCCTCATCGCTGTAAGCATAATGACATTTTCAGTGCAAATGCTCCGTAGGCCCTCCTGCGCACATAAGGACGTCTCCTCTCACCTGTGAGACCATTGCGGCAAGGGATCTTCTGCTGTAAGTCACAAAGTGCAATGTAAATACACATTTTTACATGGATTTTAATGGCAACAAGCCCATAACCACAAAATAAAACCCTTTTGGCAAGGCAGGGATTGAGTAGAAGCCGAGAGTCCTGAGTATAGCATCACCATCAAATCCTTGTCAGAGAGTTTGTAGCTCATCAGGTGAGCTGCCTGTTTTTAGCTTGGTTTCTGCTGCACTTTCCTGTTTATTAAATCTTTCCTGTATTCTGCTTGTGTTCTGAGTCTTTTTCATTATTTTATGGCGTGGTGCCCCTTATTCCATTTTGGGAACTTCTTCACTGTGTAATCTGTGCAAATGGCTTTCAAGGTTATTTTCAAGCTTCCTTTGAAACATTTTCAAGGGCTCACCAATTCTTCTGATTTTTTGTTTTCTTTTTTCCCCGTTTGATGTCAATAATGTTATAATTTCAGATGGCTCATCTCTTTACAGGTTCAGCCTCCGTCTGTGTTCAGTTTTTCTCCTAATGTTGCAATGGGATCTTGATTTTCATAGAATCATAGAACAGCCCGAGTTGTTCTGCCTTCTTCCTTTCCTTTTGTAGGGGATGGGCTGTTCTGGTGCTTTCAGGAGGTTGTTCTTGAATAATTTTGCAGAATGTGAACATGTGGTACTACCAGAAAGTAGGAAGTCAGGAAGCTTCTTGCTGACATCAAATTAAACATAATTTCCCTGATTCGGACCCTTATTCTTTATTCATTTACTGAAGACCATGATCCTTGTAGTTTAGCGAAAAATGTCTCTGTAGAAGGACATAAGGAGTTAGCCTTCGTGTACACTTGTGTAGAGCAATGAATTTAGTTAATCTTTCATAGCTAAGTAGGAAAACAGGAGGGAAAATATGTAGTTTTTCCAAAGCAACATAGAAAACTTCTGATTTGTAGGTCCTCCTTGGGTCCTCATTGGCCATTTGACAAGGAGGGAGGTAACAGATATTAGCCCTCTCTTGGGAATCTGTAGAAATGTAGATACCCGTGAGCGTCAGGAAGCTGCAACTTACAATTGTAGCTTTAATACTGAATCTGTTGAAATCTTGATCCATTCATTTCCTTTTTTCTATCTTGGGTTAATTTTTGATGGTAAGATGGAATAAACAAAACCTCACAGAAATGTTGTGAACATTAATTAGGGACTGTTGACTAAACACTGGCTACTTACCATGTGGACTGATAAACAGACATGCAGTTTTTTCACATTAACAGTAGAAGTAAATAAACATCCCAGAGGAGAACCCTATGGTAATTTTCAAATATCAGTAAATTGGAATTATGGATTACCAGAAAATCTTGAATGCATTTCTCCAAAACTGTTAATAAGAAAGCAGAGGCTTTATCTGGAGTGAAAATCTTTCACTTTAGAATACTTTAATTTTCTATTTTAAAACCGATAATTCTTGCTACTGCTGGTGGGCTGTGAGATGTTATTCAGGTCATTTATTCACTGTTCCTGATGGAGCAAGAGAAGACAGATACAAAAATAGTTGTCTTTATCATACCCAATATGAAATTTTCCAACACACCTATCAGATGGGATTGGATTGTGTAGAAAATTATTTCTCAGCATTTCCAGGGAATGAATTCCCTATTCAAGGGGGGGAAATAAACAACTGCTTTAATTTTACTATAAAAATAAAATTATTGTATCAATTACAACAAAGATGAGCTTATGCAGTTTATTTGGAAAGTTCAGTTGGTTCAGTAGCATTTGATGTCATAGGAGAAAGGTGCCTGTGAAATGAGGGAAGAGAGATTTCTTTTTCTGCCGATTGCAGTAACATTTTAATGGTTTATCTGTTCCCACTGAGGATGGTGACCCTCTGTTAAAATATAGTGTGATAGGCTATTATCTTTTCGTCCTGTAAGGCATTTTTGTGCCTTTTCTGCAGACTGTCTTCTGATTCAGAAGAATTTGTACTGAACCATCATATGAAGTCCAATTTTGTGCTAGTGCCAGGTAGAAGGTGCATCTTGTAGGCATTGGTGCATCCCTGGAACATTGCCACAGCAGGACCACATGTTTTTTGATTTAGGCATGTGCTTGAGAGGCATTCCTGTTTGGAGGGACAAAATATTTCATTATTTAGGTCACATGCATCAGATCAGTCCACACTCCAGAGTCACTTTGCTTAATCAACTAATTATGTTGCCAGCTGTAGCCTAAACTAGCATCCTCCATGAGTTACATTAGAAAAGCAAAAAGAGAAGGCTCTGAGGAGACCTTCTAGCAGCCTTCCAGTACCTAAAGGGGGCCTCCAAGAAAGCTGGAGAGGGACTTTTGACAAGAGCACGTAGTGATAGGACAAGGGGTAATGGCTTTAAACTGAAAGAGGGTAGATTTAGATTAGATCTAAGGAAGAAATTCTTCACTCTGAGGGTGGTGAGGCACTGGAACAGGTTGTTCAGAGAAGCTGTGGATGCCCCATCCCTGGAAGTGTTCAGGGCCAGGTTGACTGGGGCTTTGAGCAAGCTGGACTAGTGGAAGGTGTCCCTGCCCATGGCAGGGGGGTTGGAACTAGATGATCTTTAAGGTTCCTTCCAACCCAAACCATTCGATGATTCTATGATGTTGTTAGGAATTCCTTCAAAAATTATGTTTCTGAGAGCAGAACAATATTAATTTGATTGTTAGATAAATAACTGTATGTGTTCAACTGCAGTTTGATAGAGTGTTGTACAGAGCAACCTTTGGATACCTCCCTTTTGTGTCTCCCTAAGTTCTACAGAACCCCAAGAGAAAGAAAACCATCTCTATAATTAAAATTTATTGTCTTATTTCTAATGGTCTTTCAAGTCTCAACTCTAAGCAAAAAAAATCAGTGAATAAATCTCATTAGAAGTAATCCATCTTCCTCTGCATCCTTTTTGTAAGATAATCTTGTCACCCTGTCTCCTAATTTTTAACATGTCAACCATTTGGTAATAGGATCCATTTCCTAAATAATTTTATATTGCCCGTCCCATCTGTGCTATGCTGTCCTCAGTACTTCAGGACAGAAAACATATTTCATGATAACAGCTCAAGTGGGAGACTTCTATGAAAACATTAAAAGCAAGTTTCTATTTGCAGTTGTAATGGAAATTACAATGAAAATTACTTACAGAAATTGCCTGTAGAATACTTCGCAGTTGCACTTCTGTATACAATAAAGATTGATTGAATTCCTTGTAATGAATATTCAGTGCTTTGAAATCTGATTGCAAGATGGCTCAGACACTTAGGCGAAGCACCTGAGGGACTCTACGGCTTTCTGTTTCCCTTGATGCAGCAGCTAACGTGTCTACATTAGCCAGTGCCGCGGTCCAGAGGGAGCAAGGTCTGTACAGTGAAATGCTGTGAGACCTGATGTCCACGCTGAAAGCATTTCGAGAGCTTTTACTTTGGACTAATTCTTACCTGGTTGTGAGCACTGAAATTATGTTTCTGAGAGCAGAACAATAATTAATTTGATTTGGGTGCTTTTCTGGAGTGTATCTTCTTGTTTAGTTTAATCCAGAAAGAATTAAATGCAAATTCATTTCAGTTTAAATACAGAATTTCAGCTCCAAAACTCCTCTGTAGTGCAAGCCAAAGTGAGGTAGGTGGGGGATATCAAGACATTTGCTATTCGAAGCACACTCCTGGACTGAACCACTAAGGGAGGTGTACCATTTCAGGTCTACCATCACTTCCAGAAAGCACGTTGTGCAGAGAGGGTATGCAGCAGAGGGGTGGGTGTCACGCCGTAAGGGGTTTTGTTCCTCGGTAGTCCCATATTGCCGTCTTTGCTTTGGATCGATTCCTCATTACTGCCTGCCCCTGCTGACCAGTCTGGTTCAGCCTCATCTGTATCAGAGGACAGAGAAGCCTTCATGAGGCACAGATAGATATTTGCTCTATTATGTGAGTTTTCTGAGCTCTCCTGCCTCCTATCATAGCCTGCAGTTCCCAACAGCATTTTTTTTACCAGGGGCTGGATTGGGTAAAGTGAGTTGCAGAAATGCCCAGGACTGGGCAAAGCTTGTTAGTGAGGGTGCAGTACTGTATGAATGTAGATATTTTGCATACGGCCTGAGCTGCCTTCCACACTGCCAGGTACTCCAGGAAAAGAGTGACAGAAAATAGGTGTATTAGTATGGCTCATCTTTATAGTATCTATGTCTCTTTTAATAACATTTTCTAAGTTTGCTATATGTCAGGATGTCAAATTGTATATGATGAGGTTCACACTATTGGCATATGTTCCTTGGCCGAGTCATCTGGGGTGAAATTCCAACCCCAATGAGAATTTTGCACTGTAAACAAGGGAAAGAAGTTAATGATGTCTGACGTATTATTCTCAATTTTCTGCTTCTATTTTCATTTAAGCTAAGGAAAAAAAGGAGTGCAATGGAGCTGGTGATTGTTTTTTAACCAGATTTCACATTTTCATGTGAATAATTATCCTAACCATGTTGAAAGGCAAAGTCAGGCTCTTATTCTGCCCTACATTAAGGAACGCTGGATGGTAATCTCTCTTCTCTTTGCCTCCCCTCCTGCCCCAAACCCTGACCAGTGGAAAGGAACTGAATCATGGAAGTGAGAGACACGTACCGAAGGATCAGGTCAAGCTCAGGATCCAGCCCGTCAGCAGGAGCTGGAGAAAGAGTGTGTCCCCCATTCATATGTGGAGTGGGGCTTTTCCCTCCCGTCTGATGGATGCTACAGGCAGGCTGCTGCCCGCCTTTTATCTTTATCCCAAACTGTGGGACCTGTGGCTTCTAGCTTTTTGAGGGCCGTAACATGTCTGTGCAAGTAATTGATTTTTTTTTTCCCCCTGAGTTCAGTTGAATTGAAAAAATGGAAGAGTGTTGGAAAGAACAGGTAATTCAGGTCATCCCTAACTGACAACATTTTAGGGTGCTTTGTTTGTTTTTAAACAAACAAACATAAAACAAAACAGGTCAAGTAAATCAAACAACATTTCAGCAAGGGATTTAGTTTTTAGCTCTTTTTATCCCCCTTTTTAAATGCTGAAAAAGAATTTTTTTTTTTTTTTGACATAAGAAGTCCAAATGATCCTTTTTGGAAAGGTTGAACAAAATGTATTTCGGAAGGTAAAATTATTTATCAAATGATTTTTTAATGTGCAAATCATTTCAGTGTCCCTCATAAAAATCTGTATTAGTTGTTTCTCTTTCCACCTATTTTTCTTTCTTTAGTCTCCAGTCCCAGCTATTGTTATAATTTGCAGCTGTCATAATTGTTTAAGCCTTTGTTGAAGGCTGTCAAAACTACAGGCTTAAAATTCATTTAAAGTAAATTAGTCACATTTGGCAAGTATAGCTTGTTCATCAGTTCACAACTTTAGTATCTTAATGTATTTAGAATAAAATAAGAGAATAAGTTAGCGAAGACTAAGGTAGCATCTGAAGGACACTGAACATCTTCCAGTAAGGCTATGTTTAAATAGCTTTAGTCTAATCAAAATATTTGAATGTTTACCTTGATCTGCTCAGATCTGCTCCAGCAGGTAAACTCTAAAGAAAATATTTTGGAAAGAGGTCCGTAGGCGAAGATGATGGAGGAGCACTGAGTCTCTGAATCCTGCTACGAGATAAGCGGGTGTAAAGGTTGGGTACTAAATAATTCAATATTATTGACACTTAGGTGATCCTCGCTGGAGAAAGTCAGGCAACAAGAGAATTTTTCAGTTAGAAAATTAAGCACCCAATGCTGACGTTTTCCAGCTCTGCTCCACAGACCCTGGGGAATCCCTGCAATATTCTCATGGTCTTAAAATAAAGCAAGTTGACAGTGGCCATACAACAGTCCCACAGTCATGTTTATGATGTTCATTGAAAAATGTCTTGGGCTCCACAAACTGAAAAGATGAAATTTCTTGCCGAAGGAAATTGGGATGCCTCTCTGGTTAGGCGACAGCTAAGTGCGGTTCAGCTCCCCCTCAGTTTCCACTTTGCATGCTGTGGTTAATGGCAGAAAGTGAAATTGGGTCCAAAAGACAGCCAGGCAACCATGTCCTGTTCTGAGGCTTTCTTACACTGGTCTTCATTTGTAAAACAGAGATAATAACCTCTAGTATAAGCCTTAGTCTTGTTTGCTTTGAAATGAAATGTAAACATTCCCTTTGGGTTCTGTGTGGAAGGATCGGGCTTAACAGCACTTCTGCCAGCACTCAGCAGCTACAGGATCAGGTTGTCCTGAGGATTGCCCATCTGCCTGGTTAACAGTAAAATATAAATTACCACCATTCCCTAAAGACAACAACTTTCCAAGACTTTGACCAAATAGCACCATCATTTTTTTTTGTCATCTATTTTGACACGTGTGAGTTTTCTTTTTTTGGGGCACAATGGTGGAAAAAAAGATGAAAACAAGAGGTTCTTGGACAGTGATATGCTCTTAGTAGTCCTCCCCAGATATTACTCCATTTGCTTTACATATGAATTACTCTAATCACCTCTGGGATGGCTTCTTAGTGCATATTTCTATTTTGCATCAGGAAGGGAAAAAAGTATAAATAAAACTCCCAAAGGTGGAGAAAGGCTCATCATTTGAACTAAATAATGAAGGAAGGAGCACTGTGGACAAGGAAGAAAAAAAAAAAAACCGCACCAAAAAGAATATTAAATTAGAGAGGATGACATGATAAAACCATAAAACTTACACATTTTATTATTCATCACTTACTGTTATGGAAATGTATGCAGTGGCTCCACTATGATGCATGCAAATCCTCGACCCATTCTTCTGACATTCACCATCTGCATGATTTTCAATAACCCCACCTTTTTAGGTCATCTTCAAGCGCTTCTGTACTCTTATTTAAACTAAAAAACAAAAAGAGAGAGGGAGAGAGAAGTTCCTAGTGTAACGTAGCATCATGGTAGCTGTTACCAGAAAAGCATGTATGCGGGAACTGAGATCTGCTGATGTGTGTCCAAGTCTCCCGGTGATATATATGGTGAGAAGGCACGAAACGGATGCTATGTGTAATCAGTTTGTAATTAATTTCTTTGTTATATTGTCTCCCAGCTCCCTGGTCGCATAGCTGCTTATACTTGGAGGGATGTAGTGGGAAGGTAGCAGGGAAGCACTATCAGTTTCCATCTGCACAATTTTTCTGAATGTCTCTGTTAGAAGGACAGACCTTCCTCCACTGCCTTATTCCATGAAGTGGGGAGTTTAACCTGTCAACTCCAGGGACATTACCCACAAGTAGGATTCATAGTCATTTCTGCTGAGGTCCTGGCAACGTGTTTTTTTTTTTTTCCTGAATTCAGGCCTTTTGGGTTCCTAAATGGTTTAAGCTTATGCTTGATTTTGAACAAGAATTCACATACATGCCCCCATGCTGAAATGCTTTATTGAGTCACTACAATGGAAAGGGGCACTGCACGAAAATGAATCGCAGTACCACAATGATGAACATCCCTAAAAGAATTTCTCCTAGGGCTTATTCTATGATTTTGTTACTAATCTGTTACTACCATTCTCAGATAGAGGAGCCCACATACCGTCATTCTTTCTAGCCTCTAATACGCAGTGTCACATAGCTGCTTGGAGAAATACTTGTTAATTTTGACCAGGAACGTTCTAAATATATCTTACAGGAGCGATGGCATTTCCCAAACACTTTTAAAATGCTTATGCCCTTTAGACCCAATGCTTACTATAGCACAGCGGTGGAGCTGTACATGAGACTGTAGTTTCTGAGAAATGTCAAGTCAGTAGAATGGTCAAAGCACTGAATTCCTGCCCTATAGGAGACACTGAAATTTCAGAAATTTGGCCTCACCTTCAATTAGGATGAAAAATCAACATTTTGGAACTCTTCACAAAACTGAATATTCCGCAAACCTCGCTCTGATTAACCACACCCTTTTGACAATCCTGTAGGTAACTGAAAGGTTGTATTGATAAAGTTGAAATGGAATATTGTAGTAATTTCATGAGAAAATGTCTGGATTTTGCACAGATTCCTGCAGATTGCTTCATCTGAGAACTAGAAACTTGTGGCAAACACTAAAATTGGTGGTAAAAAGATGGTTTAGTTAAAAGTGAGAATGTTTCTTTGGTAGATTACATGGTGATTTTTAGTGCTGAAATGTGACATACTATTAGTGCTAGAAATCTGAGCAGTCCAGAGTGTACCTGAATACTTAAAAACCTTATTATTAATTATTAATTTATGAAGATGGAAATTATATAGGCATTTGTGCCTGCAAGAATGCCCGTAAGAATGTAATATACCTGTATTTCTTACCCCTCCCAGCAGTGCTGATTGAAAAAGAAGACAGAATGTGGGAGAATTGAATTATATCATCAGAAGCTGAAAATTCCTGTAATGCTATGAAGTATTTGCTAGAAATAAAGCTATGAAGAAGTGTGACTACCTGGGTAATACTATAGGAGGGAGTCAGAGATATATCACCAGTTACTTCGGGTGGATGTCTTCTATTTACAGACTGATGAGTCTGTACGTGTGAGTTACCTTACTGACACATATTTATTTTTGTATTGCTTGCTGACCAGCAATTCTTAAGAGGAGACTGAGGCTGAAAAGATTCCCAAAGCTGAACAAGTCCCTCAAAAAGCATCTGTGTTCTGAGGATAAGTGCCTTGGGAAATCCTGGGGCCCATCGGATCTGCAGTACAGGGTATGCTGCTGCTGCAGTCCCGCGAGTGCCAGCTGGTGGTGGTTTGTTCAGGAGCACATTTTCAGCAGGCTGTGATTCCTGATCTTGGTAGATGCCCTCCTTTAGCATCATGGCAGCTTTCTGTGTCTGAAAAGAAGAGCAGGTGGGCAGTAAACTTGCTCAAGATCAATTACTGACTGGCTGATGTTGCCTAAACACGATCTTTGGCTTTGTGAAACAGTTGTGCTGATGCTTGTTGGAGCTATTTATTATGTCCAGAGCCTAATCTTTCATGTAGTCCTTGGACTTAAAGTTGTTCTGATGCATACGTTTTCTGATGCTGATAACGTAAACAAGCAGAAATAACTGTCTAACATTGTCATTTTCCTTTGGTAACTGGCAGAACTCTGTCTTGCACTGACTTGGTCGAAAGCTGAGCTGCATCTGCATGCCGGCAGCTAACGTGAGGGTGTGGAGACCACAGCCCTCTGACTCTTCCCATGAAGTCAGAGCCCATCCACTTCTCTAGTTGTTGGCTTCATTGCTGATGGGGTCATGTAAATTGCTAGGTCAGAGCTGAGATTTAGGCTTTTCTAGTATAAAGAGTGAAATCTGATTCTGCTTTGCAGTATACCCCATTACTTTAGGATCCATCATTTCTATGAGATCACAATTTTTGTAAACATTTTGGCTGACTGAGTGAACAATGGTAGAAAAACACCTCCATGCCACAAACTTCCTAAGGCAGAAGGAAACTCCCGCGGGAGTTAGTTCCAGAAATGGAGATCAAAAGAACAGAGTTTGGGATGTGACACCTGTGCTAGTGGTACTGGTGGGGAGACGTGTTCTCTCCAATACGAAAGCTGAAGGGGGTTTTAATCACCCCTCTGCCAGAGTGAAAAAGCAACCAGACAACTACAGTAGAGCAGCAAGGTGCTGCTTTTATGTAATGGTACATTACATAGGAATCTATGTAGCTGCCATAGCAACTGTAGCTGCTGGAAGTAGGAGAAAACTATTGCTCAAGACAATGAAGCCAAAGGCTTCATTGCTTTCACTGCTTTGAATCCTCCTTAGCTTCATTGTTATTAGCTAGGAACTCATCGAAAATGTATGGTGGTGTGTGCAAGTAGACGTTTGGTAGCTTATAGTTACCCATGGGTGGCTGTAAGCCAGGGAAAAGTGAGAGAAGCTAAAGAATGGGGTGGGGTAACCCGTGGGGTCCTCCATAGGCTGCAGTGTGGATATCTGCTCCACCGTGGTCCTCCATGGGCTGCAGGGGGACAACCTGCCTCACCATGGTCTTCACCATGGGCTGAGGGGACTCTCTGCTCTGGTGCCTGGAGCACCTCCTCCCCCTCCTTCTTCTCTGAGCCTGGAGTCTCAGGCTGTTTCTCTTGCATGGACATAAACATACGTATATATAATGAGATTGAGACAAAGAAGCTCCACTTTACCATCAACATCTCTCAGAAACAGCTTTAGGAGCCTGTGAATACCAGCTAATGCCTCAGCCCCTGTGGGAAACATTATATATAACTTAACATTTAGAGCACTGGATGAGTGGAGTGGAAAAATTGTAATTTTCATTTAAAGGGAATATTTGAAGAAATCAAAGAGTCAAAATCCTTTCAAGAGTGCTTCTGGATGTCTGCACATATTATTAGCTAATGATCCAGTTTCTACGGAGCAATATATCAAAATACGCAATGCACTGCATAACATAGTGCATCTGTAAGTGGCACAAGCAAGAAAATAATACAGTTAGCACGGACACAGCAACACATAAATACATAGTATAGATCACTAGACCCATTTTAGAAATGCGGAAACGAAGCTTTCAAGTACCTTTATGGACCTTGCTTTTATTCTTTTTTCCTTAGTTTCCTCAAAGTGTCAGGACAGGGTTCCTAAGCATAATTGAAGGCCTAAAGGGGTACTCAGCACCTACATCCAAAGTTTTGATGGTCCTGTTGTGGTTTAACCCCAGTTGGCAACCAAGCACCACACAGCCACTCGCTCACCACCCCGTCCCAGTGGGATGGGGGAGAGAGTCAAAAAAAAAACCCCTCATGGGTTGAGATAAAGACAGTTTAATAGGATAGCAAAGGAAGAGAGAATAATAATAATAATATAATAATAATGGTAAAAGAATATACAAAACAAGTGATACACAATGCAATTGCTCACCCCCCACTGACCAATCCCCAGCCTGTACCCGAGCAGCGATCCCCCGGCCAATTCCCCCCAGTTCATATACTGAACATGACGTCATATGGTATGGAATATGCCTTTGGCCAGTTTGGGTCAGCTGTCCTGGCTGTGCCCCCTCCCAGCTTCTTGTGCACCTCCAGGCCTTCTTGCTGGCAGAGCATGGGAAGCTGAAAAGTCCTTGGCTTAGTAAAAGCACTGCTTAGCAACAACTAAAAACATCAGTGTGTTATCAACATTATTCTCATACTAAATCCAAACCACAGCACTATAACAGCCACTAGCAAGAAAATTAACTACTCTATCATAGCCAAAACCAGGACAGGTCTTCATAAAAGTGCTGGGCAGTTTCTGAGTTTCCAGAAGAAATTGGGTTCTCTGGCCATAGTTAAAACATTCATTTGCCTGGTTAAAAGCAAACTGGGGCTCCAGTGCTAGCTCCATTGATGACTTGTGCATTTTATTTAATGGCTATTTAACATTAAATCTGTAAATGCTGACTTTTGTCTTGATCTTGGAGCAAAACTACCTGCAGAAGATGTAGGCTTGAGAACCCTGAATGAAAGGATCCACCTCCTCATAGCACTTCAGATGCTTTGCAGTCCCTGGGGATTGGTAGAATTTGGAAGTCACTCAACTTTGCCTCCTGGTTAGGGTGTAGTAGCTCTTGCCAGTCCTCACTAATACCAACACTTAGCTGTCATCACACTTCACACAGAACAGGTGAACTGCTGAGGGTTGCCAATGCCCCTGCAGGGAGCAAGTCCCCAGCACAGTGCACAAGCAACCTGACTAAAACCACACTTGAATCATAGAATCATAGAATCATAGAATTGTTCTGGTTGGAAGAGACCTCTGAGATCATCGGGTCCAACCATTAACCTATCACTACCAAGTCCCCCACTAAATCATATCCCTTAGGGCCTCATCTAAACGTCTTTTGAATACCCCCAGAGATGGGGACTCCACCACCTCCCTGGGCAGCCTGTTCCAATGCCCGACAACCCTTTCGGTGAAGAAATTTTTACGAATGTCCAATCTAAACCTCCCCTGGCGCAACTTGAGGCCATTTCCTCTTGTTTTGTTATCTGTTACTAGGGAGAAGAGTCCGACCCGCATCTCTCTACAACCTCCTTTCAGGTAGTTGTAGAGAGCAATAAGGTCTCCCCTCAGCCTCCTTTTCTCCAGACTAAACATCCCCAGTTCCCTCAGCCGCTCCTCATAGGACTTGTGTGCTAGACCCTTCACCAGCCTCGTTGCCCTTCTTTGGACACGCTCCAGCACCTCAATGTCTTTCTTGTAGTGAGGGGCCCAAAACTGAACACAGTACTCGAGGTGCGGCCTCACCAGGGCCGAGTACAGGGGGACGATCACCTCCCTACTCCTGCTGGCCACACTATTTCTGATACAGGCCAGGATGCCGTTGGCCTTCTTGGCCACCTGAGCACACTGCTGGCTCACATTCAGCTGGCCGTCAACCAACACCCCCAGGTGCTTTTCTGCTGGGCAGCTTTCCAGCCACTCTTCCCAAGCCTGTAGCGTTGCCTGGGGTTGTTGTGTCCCAAGTGCAGGACCCGGCACTTGGCCTTGTTGAACCTCATACCATTGGCCTCGGCCCATCGATCCAGCCTGTCCAGGTCCCGCTGTAGCGCCTGCCTGCCCTCCAGCAGATGAAAGGGTCACTAAGAACCCAGACAAGAAGGCAGGATCCCTGATGTGCCATTTCTTTGTCTTAAACACCCAAGCGTTTTCACTTCTTTTTAAAATAATACATTCTTAATGTCTTTACTTTGCTTTAGGTATAAATAATTAAGAGATATTTTACCTCTTACCTCTAGTTGTTTTCTGATACATAAAATCATTCCAAGTGACAATCTTTCTTTGACAAATTGTTGCAAGAGCAACATTTAGATCACGGGAATTTTGAAAACACTAAAGACCTGACAATCAAGCATATTTCTTTCCTAAACTAGGAAGCACATTGTAATGAGAACAGTCTTTCCAAATGCATGTGAAATTGAGCAAGACAAGATTTTGGTTTTGCCATGCACTATGTGGGATCACCTTTATGCTGTCCTGTGTATAGGTGCAAAGACACACCTCATGAAGTCAACTCACTGACAGCCACTCTCAGGCTCTCACACTGGCAGTGTAACAATAAGAGGAATGAAATTTGAATAGTAAGGCAAAGCTAGCCCAAGATAGCTATTATGAGCAAAGAATGTGAAAATCTTGGTTAAAGCAAAGCAGGTTTTGTGAGTTTTGGAACGCAACAGAAATATAACTGTGAGACCATCTGCCATTTTGGCCTCATACAATGCTGCAGGCCATCACGAAACTGGAAAGGTGTCTCCTGGAAATGCAAACTTGTTGAACAATATAGCAAGGTGTCCTTTGAACCTAGTAATATGACTGAAATTCCCATTAAGAGTCTTGAAGAAAGAGAAAGAATTTGAAGAAAACTGGGCAGTGACATCCTGACCTCTTGTATTGCTCCGATGTTTCAGCAATGCCAATGACCTCATTTCTTCATCATGTACCTTTAAAAAAAAGATAGGTCAAAGCATATAGTATTTTATAGACATATTAAATATGCCAACAGTCTCCACTCTAAAACAGGTTGTGATACTTGTGTTTGTTATGTTGGTAGGGGTGGTGTCAGTCTTGTTGGTTTTATCAGACTAAAGGCCAAATCTCCCATTTGTTCACTGACAAAGCCTTTTAGGAACGTGGCTTTTCCCTGGCTCAGTACCAGTGAGAGTTGTCCAGCTACTTTTAGAATCAAGTGATGTTTTCAGATGGATTGGCTGATTTTGCTTGTCTGTGAAACCAAGAAGTGATGCGATTTGCTTACAGTTTGTCATCAGATTTAAAGAGAAAGTTATTTCTTCTGTGGAATCTGTTCTGGGCTCCAGTCTTTGTGGCTTTGGCTTTTTACTCTGAGATTGTTTAAAGAGCAAAACCATCTTTGCATCTGAAGCTGGTCCTTGGCAAAGTTTAATGTTGCCTCAATGCCTGTCTAACGTCTGCTGCTACCAGAAAAAATGTTCTTCCAGACGGAGGCTGCTGTTGCAAAAAGATCTTCTGCATTTGTGCTTGAAGCATCAACAGAAGTTGCTCTGTTACAGAGGATAGCTGCTGAGATGTCAGGCTGGTGGGTTTGGTCAACTAATACTCTTAGGGTTTTGACAAATTTGCCTTTGTTAGCTACTCAAATAGGGCTTGTTAGCAAAGGGAAATACAACACAAGGGAGTCTCTATGTTTAAAGAGTTCAGCTAATAGTTGTAAGGGGCCAATTTCCACCTGTCTGCACATGAATGGCATTTTGCACTATATTCTTTTGCACTGTGTACAGTGAATGTATCAGGGACATTAGCATCCTAGGGAAAAGAAGAGTTACGGTTAGAGTCTCACTATACAGTATAATATAAATGTTATATATGGTTAAATTTCCTTCTACCAATAGTCTTTACTGCTGTACTGTGCAGCTGAAGGGCAGTAGAGGTATGTGTGAAGGACACTTGGCTGAAAATATTTGTCAGCTACTATACACAGCCAAATCAAGTCCCCAGACATGTATGTTATATACCAGGCAGGATCTCAGCTCTGTATTCTAATGGGTACTGTTGATAAACATACTATTGATCAAGCTATACCTAATTCTGTGTACTTAGGTACTCACTACGCAGTGTAAGACCTTCTTGTGTCATGGTTGGTTTCTCAATCAATTGAATTTATCTTTGCTGTGATACACAGACTTGTAATTAATTTTGTAGAATTATGAAATATTTTGCACATTGGTTGTAAATAGATTAATTTCCATCTGATTTACTGGTTAAAATAGAGGAAATAACTGTATGTTGTCTCTATATCTGAAATCTCTATGCTAATGTTGATTGAGCAGACATAAGACTGTGGTTTCTTAGGCTGTCTTTGCATTTTTTCATTGTCCCATCTCCTAAGAAAAATTATATATAGAAATGCATAAATGAATTGTGTCCTTCTTTCTTTCCTTGTACCTGCAAGAGAGCCAAAGGTTAAAGATGCAATGTGAACCTTAATGTATGACTGGAGGATTGCATCAGTCTCCCTGGCATCTCAACACTTAAGGTGCTTCTCCTGTGGCCAGCTCCAGTGCTGCATCAAGTGTCCTATATTTCTAAAAATGATGGAATGAAAAACCCCACACCAGTAGTAATGGCATTTTAAGGAGAAATGACTTGCCTGGCTCTGTTCCCTGATGCTGACTGTATAAGCAAGGAGCAGGAGAGGATTAGCAACTTCAGCTTTTGACTGCAGTGAAGCAGAAGTGAGAAACTGTGAAACAGATTGTGGCATGAAGCTAATTGGAAGAGTGAAAGCATAGAAAAGGAATGGAGAAGTTGAGGGCCAAAGAACCAAAGTTATACAGATGTGGCTGAAATATCATAGTCATGAAGCAGGGCACAAAAATAGGGTCCCAGAGAGCTGCTCTTTCATAGCGGTGTGATGGCGTTTTGCTTGTCTCCACAATGGAAAAAAGCTGGTACGTGAAAGCTATGACAGCTCTAGATGGTGACTTTAGTTTTGATCAAGGCTCAGTGAAAATGGGTGGATAGACAAATGATTATTCTATAATGACAATGAGAAATAGAGTTGATGACACAGGCTCAGATCTACTGACTTGAGAGCAGGGCCAAAGTGATAGGAAGACAGGCGGAGGCCCATGAATAAACATCTTTGAGATGCCAGGGGAACAATAACAAGACAGCTACCGGTGATTAACTTTAGGTGTGTATTGCGGGGTTCAGAGCTGTGAATCAGTTGTCAGATTCACAGTTGACCATGAATGCAGGTGCTGATAAATTATGCTGTGTGCTATCCCAAAATATGAATAGCAAAACTAAGCTATTTCCTGATTTTGATTGCACAAAGAAATGTTTACTGATTGATGCACTAACTGTGTATCATGCCTAATAAAAGAGGTGTCTGCTATTCTAAAGAGCATCCGGCTCTTTATGTGCCAAGGGTGTCAACCTATCATGCACAACTGATGAGTGGGTAGAGTGTTTTAGTCAGATATCAGAGGACATGATAGAGCACTTCTTAATTAGATCACAACCATTGGGTCATTTATTGACACCCTTCTCTTTGCCCAGGAGGCAGCAGCAAGGTTGTACAGCCTGCAGCCAACAAGCGTATTTGGGTTGTAAGACTGGGGTGAGGAGGAAGAAGAGAAATTTCCAGGCGGCCTTGCTGAATGGGGACTGTACCTTGAGGGTATAGTCAAAGACAGGGGACAGAATTCCAACAAAGTTCAAGTATCGCAGGCAGGTTTGGAGTACAAGCTATTTGTGAAATGGCAAGGATCCATGTGAAATACTTCGAAACAGAGGCTGGTTGAGCCACAGGTGCAAGAAATAGTTTTGCATAGGGAGGGAGAAAAACCAAAGCTTTTAAGTAGCACCTTATCTCTGTAAACCCAAGCTGAGCCTAATCACACAAGTTATCAGAGGAAGTGCAAATAGGAAATCAAAGGGCGGTACAACACTGTAAACCTTTAGATTATGTGGTACAGAGGTTAAGGGATGTGTTCTCTCAAGGATGAAGCAAATGCATCTGTTATCACATCAAGACGCTTCCATAAAAAAAAAAAAAAAGGTCCTTGAATTAAGGTCAAAACCCAGAGAAGCTGCTAGTCAAAAACAAGAGCTGAGTGAGATGTAAAAATAGGGAATGACAAAGGAATCCCATATCCTGGGGGAAAGATGGGTAGTGATGTCCTAACCCAGCTGGCTTTCTGGTAGGTAAATGTGAATCCAAATCTAAGGCATATTTGATGAAGTGCTAAATTTGCTAATTTGCCATGTCTATATCCTCACTGTTTTTAACCAAGGGACTTCAGTATATCCCCCTGACCAGAAGGGAGAAGGTGGGGCAGCAGGCAACCTGGCCTTTCCACGTCTGGAGTTCAGAATAATGTCATCTGGTCAGTGGATATAGTCGGTTTTCAGCATTCAGTTTCTCTGGGCCCATCAGGCACGTATAATGACATATTCAAACGACACTGTGATTTTCAGCGAACAATGGGAAGACCAGCTACATGTGATCAGGATTTTTTTTTTCTGAATTTGGAATTTGATTAGGAAGAAAGATTGAGAGCAATCCCTGGGTAGTGTGTGCAGACTGTAAGTGAGTTTTGTCCTTCGGGCTTCTAGGCAAGAGGCATCTAAAACACATGATGGAATAATGTCCAGATGCAGTGCAGACAGATTATCACAAATGGAGAAAGAAGACAGATGTATGCATTTTTTTGTGTTTGGATAGCTATATTGGGCAGTTTGTATCTAGATTCTTGGAAGTGGTATTACCGCTTGCAGAATAAAGAAAGAGAACAGCACCACTGCTGATGGTGCCAGATTTTCCAAGCCATTTATACTCCAGACAGATGCCTCCAGCAAGGTAAAGGAACGGCATTATATTGATATAATGTTAAGTATACTTTTAAATATAATATTAACCTTAAGCACAAAGCTATCAGCATGAAAGAAAGCATATTCAGCCATTGAGAGGACATCCTTGCCAGCTGGTGGGAAATTACAAGCCTGACTCAGTATCTACTAAGCACTTACTTCTCTTTGATCTATACTATAAACCAAATCATCCTGGGTAGCGGGTTGTAATTTTAAATTACTGCCATCGTCCCTCACTCCACAGCTCTTTTCCTTTTCATTTGAACATGGCCTTGGGAAAGGACAAACAGAGATTTCTTTTCCTCACAAGGAGGACCCTCACCATGTTTTTGGGACATGGAAGAAAGTTGCAGGGAGAGATTAGGAAACCTATATTAATGCTCATAGTACTTCCAGTGGAACTGTCTCTTTGATCTGTCCCCTGGGGAGCGCTGCCCACTGAAGTAGCCGCTCCAGCCAGGGCAAGGCAGGCTCTGGCCTGAAGTGAAAAAGGACCTCTGGGAGAAGGGGAAAATAGAGATCTCCTCGAAGCTGGCCATGGCCGAGACGCAAAAGGACAGAGATAGCTGGGCAGATACAAGAGGCAGCCTCCTGGGGAAGAAAACCCAAAAAATACAATCAAAAATGCCTGTCATGGGCTCAGCTATGTGTGATGTTAAGAAAACGTTTAGTGACAGTGGCGTGAAGTATCGGCTGAGTCCCACAGAGATGGTCCTAGAGATACAAACTCCAGGTATTCTCAGAGGCCTCCTTTCACGGGCAATCTAGAATGCTGATGTTCTTGAGGTGAAAGAGGGCAGTAACCTCTCTGCCCACTCTATGTTTGCCGTAAGGCAGATGCCCAAATAGCGTCACAGAGCGTTTGTATGAGGCTGGGTGGGCCTGATTTTCAAACATGCTCGTTCACCCACAGATGAGACTAAAGTGAGAGCAAAGAGCAACTGGAAATTTGGCCACAGCATGTAGTATATTTACAAAGCTAAAAATAAGTCTCTTCCTCGGGCACAAGAATAACAGAGCATTCCTCATAGCCGATATCAGTGTCACAGAGAAAGGTAAAGCCACGGATGAAAAGAGAACATCTGGTGCCTAGAGAAATGAAAAAGAAATAAATTGGACACTGTGCAAAACCACATTTGCCCTGGACCGTGATGGGTGGTGGGAAGAGGTCATAAAAGGACAGGTAACAGCAAAGGGCAGCAAGATGCTGCTACAAAGCAACAGATCTACTATTCCTTTAAAAATAATCTGCTGCCTCATTTCCCAGGCTGCATGCGTGTCAGGGCTATTTACAGGCTAGAATTTGCAGCGGAGACCCACGATCCAGTACTGCCAGCCTTAACATTAAACTACGTGACAGAGCTCTGGGGTGCTCTGTCTCTGTAATGCTCCTGAAAGCACTAGATACAGGTGTTGGTCATTGCAGAGTTAAAGCTGCTTTGGCATCTACCCATGCTTTTTGCTAACAAACCATCTGGCTTAGTAAGAGAGGTTGTTCAGCCACAAATCAGCAGTTTTCTTGCAGATGTTTGCTATTTGCTACTTCTTAATTCCCTTACTCCCAGTTCCTCCTTTTGCCTTGCACAGCTCTCACTTTGCCATTTGTCTCGTTCCTTCTGCAGAGGTACCTTTCATTGCGAATGTACTAGTGTCTGGGACTCTCGTTATAATTATTTCTTTCTGGGTTCAGAACACCAAGTTTTAGTGTCTGGGAGGTATAGATTTTCTGTCTGAAATGAAGGTATGACATCTTCTGCAGACTCTGTTGGGATACATTTCTGTCCTGTATGCACAGAGTTCAAAAGGATAAATATCACAACCTACTTTCCTCTTCTTTGAATTTCATTTCAAAGGCTAAGTATTTGAGGTCACGGACAGCGTAGTGTTCCTTATAACAATCATGTCATCATTTTGCTATAGAATAAGGCACAGAAAATGTGCTGCATTCTACTACACTTTTGTAAGTTATGGACAAATATGTCCAAGGGAAGAAAAATAAATGCTCAGGGAATTGGGCATTGCTCTTGGAAGAAGGCAAATTATGGGGATCAGAATCTGCATGTTGATGTTGGTGTAGAAGAGAAATTATGCAAAGGAGAGATAAGTCTAATGATCTCCAGGGCATTTTTATAAACTACATCATCCTCCTTCATTTCTCCCCTGTATTTTGTCTCAGATGATACCATTCAGTGCATTTTCTTTTACTTACCTCCTCCTTGGCTCTGGGGGTGGCATTCCATTTCCAATGCAATTTGCATGGAAATTAACCTTTCACATTGGTGCAAATCCATGTGGGTGGAAATAATGTGGTTTGTATATTAGACAGTAACTAGAGGCTTTTGAGCAGACCCTGGAAGACATTCAGTAAAACCTGATTTACCATGCTTTCTGTAATAGTAGTTCCTTTCCTAAAGTTGTTCTTCTGCAAGTTGTTACTGTACTGAGTCAGCATGGATTTTAAATTTATGAAATGTTATCTGTGCATCTAGAAAATTTTTATCTGAAACAAAAATAATAATAATTAAAAAAAAAACCCCAACATTAGGAAAGTGGGAAAATGTGAAAGAAAACCTAGGGCCTTAATATCTGTGTGGGAGACGACAATGTCTGCCTCAGGTAGCAGCTTCCTGAGGGATTGCTCTTGCCTATTTGCTTTCTTCCTGTGAGTAGTGAGTTTAATGGATAGGGTCCCTCCAGGTGGGCAATCACAAAACTAGCATTTTTATTTTCCTGACAGAAAATTGCATCTCTTTTTCCTAGCAGAAAATGACATTTCCCCTAGAAAATTCTGATGCTTTTGCATAAGTGGTTTTCCTTGTCAGAGTATCTCTCTGAAGCAACATTTCCCACTGTTTTTAACAATCTAGGCAAATTCTTGAGCAAATTCTTCTTCTTTACTCATTTATTTTTAGTTAGCATGCTGCTCTGGCAGCATGGTCTCTCCCTAGGTAGCTTGGGGAACAGGTGGAGGCCATAGTTCCTCTGTCTTCAGTGCTACCAGATTCTTCTGAGGATGAGAGAAATGATTTACAGATGCTTTTTGTCTCTTCTTGGCTGCTTTGGAAAGTTTTCCAACAATTCATTAGGAAGAATAAACCCTTTCTCTGCTCAGAGTAACAGCTGAAGGTGCTGGTGGTGGGGAGGCTGCAATGGTCTGGCCCTCATTTCTATGGGTGCAACCACCTGTTCTTACTGGTACAAGAAGAACTCAAATAAATAAATCAAGGTTATTGTGCTGTAACTGTCTAAGCTTTTCATGCCACAAGTACAAGAGCCTTGGATCTCTCTTCATTAGACCGTGTCCTGTCCAGCTAGCAAAGTCCACCCATGTTCTCTGAAACACTCTGCCTCTTGTTAACAACTTTCCTCCCTTAAAACGTAGATATCAGCAGCATTTACCCAGTGCGTTTAAGACTCCATTTTACTTTGATGTATTGGATGTTTCAGAGGTATATATTTCTGGAGATCTTTTTACAGAGAGCTGTTAAGAGGAGATTCCTCTCCCTCTTGCAGTGCGGCAGCCTTGTAGAACACCAGCGGCGCTGAACCGCGTGCTGGCCGCTGCTCCTCATCGTTCTCGTGGAGACTGTTTCATCTTCTGAGCAGAGGCTGATGGTTGGTCATAGTCCTCTCTTCGTAATGTGAGGGAAGCTTTGAAAAAAGACAGTGTGTTCAAACCTGAAAACTACAATGAAACGAAGCATGAGTATTGGTTTATGCCACTGAAAATGATGAAAGTCATAGCTATAGCTGGACTCTTAAATACTACTCTGTTCCCAGAGAAGTCCTCAGAATTTTTGTTCTTAAATTCCCAGTCATGAAACACAGCAAAACTGAATGTGGATGTCAGTGAGGAACAGCACCAAGGTCCTAACTTTGATATTATTTACTTTCAAAATTAAGTTTGTATCAGACTCTTGGTATTGCTTAAGTAGATATTTAAAAAATGTTTATACCATTATGCACAGGTTTTATATTTAACAGGCCTATGCTCAATGGACCTTGAAATTAATTAAAGAACATCATTCATCTAAATTATTTCAGACAACCTCTTTTGCTGCTTACTGTCTTTGAATCTTTAAAAGTTATCCTTTTGTCAAGACAAGTTGTTGTGAAGTCTGAATTCATTAATAAGGAAGATCCTTGCAACCATCTGTGAAGTACTCTGGGGCAAGTATTTCACTGTCCTCTAGAAAATCTTAACTGTGTGGTGCTTTGGGGTACACAGATGTTTCCAATGCTCTGTCAGACAACCCCATCAGGTTGCAGGTGATAGGTGACCCCACTTGCTTTCACTGATTGAATCGCACTTGGATTTCCCCTGGGTTTGGCAGGGAAAGCATCTCTGATAAGGATTCACGGGAAGAGCAAACTTCACGTGCTCGTGTCAGCTGTTCTGCCAGGAAAGAGAGGGAGAAAGAGGAATTTCCTGCGCATGTCCTGAACCTGGAGATAGGCAGTGAAAACACAAGCGTTATGGCTCCGATGACAGTGATGGATGGTCCTGTACAGAATGTTTTCTTCTGTACTATAACTGAAATCCAGCCCAGGCTTCCCTGACCTCTTTCTGCCTAGAAATTAGCCTTTCTTTGGACATTGGAAGCCCTCTTTTTCTCCATGCATAGCACACCTACCCTGTCTGATGAGAGGGCTGGATGGACTCTATTAAAAATACTCAGGCCAATGTTACCTTCTAGATTGTTAAAGGAGAGTTCACAGAAGGGCTTCACGGGATTTATGCATATTCCTGGATTTTCACTGGAAACAGAGCCTTGAGCCAGTCAGGCTGTTCTGTGCTAGGA
The DNA here is from genome assembly GCA_009819775.1 of Phoenicopterus ruber ruber. Lineage (NCBI taxonomy): Eukaryota > Metazoa > Chordata > Aves > Phoenicopteriformes > Phoenicopteridae > Phoenicopterus > Phoenicopterus ruber. The sequence goes on along the minus strand of CM020216.1, from coordinate 137,915,358 downwards.
GTATTGTCATCAGGAAGGCTGCTAGCTATTCAATTAACTGCTTGTGGCTGCTGTGAAACCAGAGGACAGACTTGCATCGTCTAACTTTGGTTTCTGGGGCATTCATTTTAGGAATACAGTCATCCCTTTCTAATCACAATTAGAGAGAGACACTCACAAAAGCTGATTCTGCACTGCTCTCTAATCACTGCCTGTGGCAGCAGCTTAATGTTACCAGAATCCTAATTAAATTTAAAGTGAACCTGGGCTGAACCTGGTCTGCATCTGAAACAGTGGTGAGGAATGAAGCTGGCTTGCCAAGCGTCTCCAGACTGGCAAATGCAAATACAGACTTGGTATCTTCTAGTTTACCAGAAAGCAAAGCTTGCTGCAACAAGACCATCAGTTACTGGGAACACATCCACAGTTCTCCTGCAACACTAGGTTTAAATCAAGACACCATTACTGATTCCCTAAGACAGCCATACTGTAGGTCTCAGATACTTTTTCTCACCACAGATTTCAGCTTTCTCATAACTTATGTTCCTCAGGAGTTATGAGATCACTACTGAAAAGCAATTTCAGTGGAGAGAGAGCTTTACTACTAATTGGCTCAGGACTGTGGACATTAAGATGGAGTTGTTTGGTGGCACTTCCAACGAAGGTGACCTAAAATTGACATTTGTGTTGGCTTTCCCATAATTGCAACCCAATCAACGATGTCTGAGAAAAAGGAGTCAGAGAGGGATTAAATCTCAGCTTGATTCAAGATAAAAAGAAGGCAAAATCACTGATAAAATCTGGTATTCATGTACTCTGCTATTTAGTATAAAGATTTTTAGATCTTTAGCAGATCTCAAAGCAGTTTCCTCATATGCATTGGGTAAAGTATATGTTTAACTGTTATGCTTAACATTGTTTTCACACACTTTTCATTTTTCTTTGACTACTCTGTCACATCTACCTCCTGCTATTGCAATTATGTTCTGCTACAGACTGAGGACACAAAAGTTTCCTGGTGACTGGAAGGCTGAACATGAGTAATACAGATGTACTGTCCTTTGTCAGTATGGTTTGACTAGTGAAGCTGGAAACATATTTACTGTTGCTGACTTTTTTTCAAAGACAGCTGTAAATATTATTTATAAGCAAATAATTTATGTTCTTCAAAAGCAGTTCCTTTAGATTCTTTAGTTGCATTCCTGCTTTTTGGAAACAGAGATAACTGCCAAGAGAGTCTTCCACCTCTGCACTTTTAGTTTCTTCTCCTAGGTAAATAAGTTCATGCACAAGAATGTGGTGCAACCAAGATCTGTCATTTAGAAAAATCTGATGCCTGTTGCTTGCTAAGTTTGTCAGTTGTCCCGTGTCAAGTCAGACAAACTGTATAAATGTTTGTCCTCGTATACGGTTCGACCAGGCAGGTGGACTATTGCTTCAGCTGCTGATGGCGAGGTTTAGGCAGCTCTCTGAGGTGGTGGATGTGTCTGTTCAGGTTTCTCTTGCAGAACGTGCACCCTGCCCTGCCTACACTTAGCTCCGTTATCAGAACCGGACTCACCATTTCTGCACACTCAGATCTGCCGTCTTTCTGGCGTTAGGTAGTCTATATCTGCTCTCAGGACTTTGTTTGACATACTTCAGCTAAGTTTATAGTAAAGAGAAATGACAAAAATCCCAACCAAAAAGACTCTACTTTGTCTGTTTGTTTTGCAGTTGGTTTTTAGGAGAGGTTTGCATATGCTCACAATGAAATGTCCATCACATTGCCCTAGTTTCCTTTTTACGTTACTGAAAAATACACAGATGCAGTCTGAGGAACCACACACGTGCTTAGCCAAAAGGTTAGTGACTTGCAAGTTTTAACATTTAACCAACATCCAGGTAACTAGATAGCAATAGATGGCATTTCTCAAGGATCTCGAAGTACAGTTCAACCATTGTATGTAATGATAAATAGAATCTCAGAGAGGAAAAATCAGATGCGGAGTAAATGAGAGAGGCATAGCTGGCCTCACACACACACAAACACAGAGATAGATACACATACATACATATAATCAAACTTGAATTTTGAATTCACTTTCCCTAGATCATGTAGGGTATGAAATTTGTCTTGGTCCTGCTGAATACACGTATTTTTGTTTACTCCTTCTTTGCATGGTGCTCATCTTTTAACCTTATAAATATTTATTTTATAGTTCCTAGTTTATCAACTGGATTCTCAGAAGAGGTAGAGAACTGTTTACTGCATTACTGGGAACTGTTTACTGCATTGTTTCTTGTGATGATCTTTGAGATTTTAGGAAACTAAATATGTTTGAAGGAACCTGGATACCTCTGAGTGTTCTTGCACTGTCCCATAGATATCAGATTGATTTGTAGAGAAACACTGTGCATTTAAAAATTATCCTCACTAGCAATATTTGATTTTTAAGGCTTGCAGAAAATGGGATCAATGAAAGACCTGTTTAGAATGTGCTGGGAAGTCAGAGAGTCAAAACCGCCAAGCCCTGGAAACTGAGAGATGCAAAAATTAGAGGCTTTTATTGCTAGAAAAAGTGGCACTTATTCTCATAGCAATCTGTCCTTTTTATCTGGCAAATATTTTCAGTGAAAATAATACACTGAGGAGAAATCTTGTATGCTTCTGAGCACAGTGTGCAATTACAATGATCAGGGAGAATAGAGCTGCTGATGCTGTGAATAACTTGCTTTGAGTTTCATTTCAAGGCACAAATGACTATGCAGCCTTTTCTCAGACCCAGAAGACACACGGAAGTTCAACTTTTTTATTCCCCTTTATCATACTGAAAGTCATCATTGCACAGGGGAGAGTCAATGTTATGGGTAATTTTACATATTTGGTTACATCAGCCCAACAGCTTGGAATTATGCAACCTTTCAGCTTTGGGACAGGAATTCAGATGGGAGTTTCTGAAGAAACTCCCCTCTAATCTCATCTTTAATGCCATCTGTCAACCCACTGGCATGTGCTTAAGATCAACTTTAGGCATTCAAATAACCTCAAAGAACACATTTCTTTTCACAGGATTAAACACATTAATGAGAGATAAATTGAAGTACATTCTGGACTTTCTTCTTGGAAGTGCGTTCCCAGCATTTGTCTATGCTTAAGATTGCATGCAATGTCTGGGTCCTGCTTTGAGGCTGAAGGTTTGCTGGAGAGCCTTTGGGGATCCCACCTCTCACCTTTATTCTGTGGTCTTTCTGTTAGAAAGCTTTCCTAGTACACAACCCCATCTTCTCTTTTACCAACCTAATCTTTCCATACCTTTCCTATCTTCGTTCAATAAAGAAGACATTTCCTCTCTTGTGCTTTACATTAACCCAATATATTTTGGACTGTCTTCTTTAAGTGTCCTTACATCTCTCTAATCCAAGTGGGTTGATTCTTTAAAATTTTGTCTCATATTTCATGCTTTCCCATCCTTTGCATTGCTGGACCTTGCATCCAGTCCAGTTGTCTTTACAATTCTGGTTTCCAAAACCATGTCAATAAAATCACCAACCTGGAAAGCTTTCAGGAAATCCATGCCAAAAGTCACCTCTACTGAAGGACTAAGTACAAGATTTGGTAAGGTGCTATGGACCTGCTGATACTTTTTCCATTATTAGCCAGTAATGGTAATTCTTGTGAATGAACCAGAGACCACCTGCATTTCAAAATAATTTTTTATTCTTATGGAGTGACAGTCTGATAAAACCCTTAGAATTAATTAGTTTGCATATAGCTGATGAACCATTTGGTGTCTTGAACTCCTTATTTAAATATACCTACATCACTAGACCTAGGAAGAGAGAAGTCAGATATGAGACAATTCCTACCAGTGAAGGCTGTGGGACAGTGAGCAACAACTTTTCCCTTTGGGTGGCTCTATTTCTTTATCAGCCAAGTTAGATATATAGTCAAGAATAAACCAGAAAGGAACAGTTGTAAGCTACATGTGAAATCTATTGAGAAGACGTGTAGATCCATTTGAAAAGATTTAGGTCAGTTCAGGCTTTAAGAAGAAACATTTAAAGACAAAGAGTAATGTCTGCAAACGGTATAACTCATGCATTTTCATTGGGTTAAGTGCAAATATGGAAATATACACCAGACTAGATTTGACCCTCAGTGTTACCCAGAGCGTATTCCTTATTCACAGAATGCCCTCTAAAGGACAAATGTAATATGTAATCTTATTTGATAATATACATTCACATCTCAGAAGATGCTGGGGAATTATTAGCCTTTGACAGACTTCCTTTTGGCTTTAGCAATTATCAGAAATGAAACTCGTTAAGATTAAATTCATCCTTTGGACCATGTATAAGTTTAAGACTTTTTCTATAACCCAATGAAAGAAGCCAAGCACTGAATTTTCAAATGATTGTGCAGTGATTTAGCCAGCTCCTATTGAAGCTGTTCAGACTATGAAAATGACCTGTATGAAAATGAAATTCTTGGCCTTTAGAGCTCCTTTGAAAAGTGTGCCCTGTTTCCCCAGCATCTGAAAATAGCATGTGAGCATAGGGAATTGCTGAAGATGGAGAGGGGAGCAGGGTTTGTGGCATATGTTATTGCCCACATATGTTTTAAGTTAGATTGAAAGTATCCTCAACATGAAGAAAATAGCATTCTTTTAGTGTTGGGAAAGTGAAATTGCTGTATAATGCAGCGCTGCAGCCTTTCAGAGGAATGGCAGGGGTCTGTGCCTTATTAACCAAGCTTATTGATGCAGGTAAATGAAATGAAAGTCAGTAAGTTGCTGATGAAATGGAGTTCAGTGGATTGTTTAGTCCATTCCATGCTGGATTGGTCTCTACCATACATTACCCTCCACTGTGCCCAGCTCAGTTTTAAATAATGGGACTCCTGACACTTTTCTTGTTACATTTACAAAAGTAATGGCTTCCTCTTTCTGTTCACTTGACAGGCTAAAACATATTTAATTGGAAAAAACAGTCCTGGTGGTAGACCAGTATTTGTCTGAATCGTACACAGAGTTCATTAAAGCAGCAGCCGCTGGTGAAAGTTTATTAATGTGTAAAGGTACCTGCAGGTTGGTCTGGATCCCTGGTGGAAGTGGAGCAGAAGTAGCCATTATGGGAGGAATTTGATGAAGCTGCAGCTTGTCATGATTACAGCATTGGATGTAGCAGGCATAGGAAAATACTCGTCCTTACTCATCGACAAATACATTAATTCCATCACGCAGCAGGAAGAAACTTTGAAAAAAAAAAGAAGCAGAACTGAAGATCTGTATTGGAAATTATTATCTAGAGTCAACTGAGTCTAGGAAGTCCTTATGGAAAAATCCACTGACTACGGTAATTTGTATACAGGTGTATATGCTGTAAGATTTTATAGGTTGATCAAAGGAGATCAGAGATGGAATTTTTTATTCCGTAAAAATACCTTGAGTAAGTCATCAAAAGTCCTGTTGCTATTGAATACTAAGAGAACTTTCAAAAATCTGTTTCAATGGCCGGGCAGGGCAGGGCTGGGGGGGCTGGAGCCCGGCCCTGCTGCAGCGTTGCTGGGGCAGGGGCTGATGGTTTGTCAGCTGCCAGTCACACCAGGTTGAATGGGGCAGTTGGGCTGTGCCTACCGTAACCACCACAGCCCTGAACCAGAATGAATCTGGCTTCATCTCCGCAAGAAAAGCGACACCGGGGAAGTTGTAGAAGCCCATGTTAAAGCAGCGCATCCCTACAGTAACAGGTGTCTTTAAATCCTGGCTTGGTGAATGACCAAAAACGGGCCCTAACCCACTGGTAGCTGCATTAAATTAGAAATAAAGGCCTAGATGCATTATTGCTTTGGAAAGCGCTGACGATGTTTAGGATGTGCATTTGTCCTAAGGAAGTCTAACCACTCACTGACGCATGGGAAGGCATTGGAAGGATGAGGTGACTGTTACTGTCTCAGATTAGCTACTACTTGCAGGGCAATCAGAAGGTATAAAGTATTTTAAATGCCTCACCTAATTATTGTTTCTATGAGTGGCTATCAAAGCCTGAGTAGTGCAGGTGACAGGCTTTTAAGCATAAAGTAGTGAGCTACCTAGAGAGAGACATATTTCCCTCTCCTGGAGGAGGTTTGGAGTATTTTCATTTCAGTCCAGCCGGCAAAGCCTTGACTGATGCTGTAACATCTGGAGGACTACCTAAATTCTTAAGTGCTGTGCGAAAGGGCCAGAGGATGAAGAACCTTATCCGAAGAAACCTTTTTTGCAGTTAAGAAGGCTCTCGGAGTTTACACAGGCTGGGCACTGTGTCACCGGTACGGGCTGGATTTCATCCACAGAGTGAGATAGAAAGCTCAGCACAATCCACCAGTTGTTCCCCGGCTCTTGCGATGCAGCCTGGCAGCAGAACCCCCCCAGCCAGACCCATTCCCAGCACCGTGCTTCGTCAGCCCTTCCCCTGCGCCGAGAAAGGCTCGATGAGTCAGCGCGTTGGACGCCCTGTTAGTCAAATAAAGCCATTCCTCCTTTTCTGCGTCCACCTTTTCCGTCTGGGATTCCCAGCACTGGGATCTTTCCCTGCCAGAGACGGGAGGGACAGTGTGTGTGAGCAAGCACCGCCTGCCTGCGGGACATGCCGAAGCGTGTTCGCGCTGAAGACAAGCAATCAAAGAGCTTAGGAGAGTACATCATCCGCCGCCTCAGCTCAGGGAGAGCCAGGGAGACTATGGTTACTTAGACATCGACACAAAGAAGGCCAGGGAATTTGGGTTAGCATTTTTCTAATTAATCTTTTAATCACTTTTTTTTTTTTCAGTTCAGAGTAAATCTATTTAAGGTTCCCTGCTGGTTTCAAAGAAGGAAAGAAAAAGGGTTTTAATTAGAGCTGTACAGTTCATGTACCTAATGAATCAATAGTAATTGAATACAGTGGAAGCTTCTTCAAAGCACACCCGTGGAGTATAGTAAATCCTTCCTTTATCAGGATTAACTTTTTCCATGCCAAGTGATCTTTAAAGAGGATTCTCCATCATATATTGGCCTGAATGTATGTTTTTTCCATGTATTCTCTTGAGTTCACCCAGGTACTAAGTGCCTGGATGTCCAGTGGTATTAATTGTAGCCATCTTTGAAGATGTGGGTATTAGACACAGTCACAGACATACTTGTCAATTAATACACTTCCTAAAATTCTGATATTCTCTGTATGTAGTTTTAGGAAGTCCTAAATGGGTTATCCCTACAGACTACTGAAAATGGCCTATAATAAGGCTGCAAAATATCTTCAATCAACAGATCGGAAAAAGCAAATTCAGGCCATCAGAAGGAGAGGCCTTCCTGAATAAGCAATGCCTTAGCATGACGTCGATCACACTTCCTTAGGCAAGAAGAGAGATTCGTACTGGAGCACGGTTCTTCAGATCAAGAAATCATTGTACAGTACAGAGTTTTTGGAGAAGATCCTTCTCTAAGGAAATCCCTCACAGCTGCTCCTTCAAGGAAAAGCCTTCAGGTATGGATGCAGACCTGGACCTTCAGAACTTGTCCACATGTTTTTTGAGGACATTTTTAGGATATTTTGAGGACATAAGCATAGCAGGCTTAGGATACAATAGTTAAATTGTTACTGCCTCACTGATGAGGACGACTTCTCAGCCTCACACAAAGGTGCCTTTATAGTCTCTAGCCCATTCTGGTATGGTCACAGATACCATCTGTATTGACTTAGGTGTCTTTATCCTACTGTGTCTTCATCTGCACTAGCAGTTTGCAATGATGTACCTGCATGGTTCGTAGGGCAAAGCACTCGAGCAGATCTGTGCTAGTCCTGCTCAGTCCCCCTCCTGCGGTAACACGTCAGCCGGGACGGAGGGGACTGTGCAGGGAGAGCTCGGCAGATAATGAAATACTCCTTTGATTTCTCCAGTAATTCAGTTTGTTCAAGAATTTCACTGACACCCAAAGGATTTCTGCCTTGTGCAAACCAAGAGGTTGTTCTGTCTTGTTTTGGGATTTTACGTGGGGTCTTTTCGTTATAGATGAAGATAAATAAGCCTTTCAACTGAAGAGCAAAGGCACTTTGACAGTGACAGAGGGAAGGAAGCTCACATATACACGCACCAAAACCACACTGTGCTTTAGACGTGCACACCTTAAGGTAATTCATCTGCACTGCAAAGGTTCAGCTCTCATCACACACGGTAAAATTCCTTATCTTGGGAAAAGCCAAGCACAAGGGCATTTGCCTCAAAAAAGTCTGCTTTGTAAGACCTAAATCAGAGTATAGGAAAATCTAAGCTTTCATTTTCAGAAAGCTCTCCAGCCTTCTTCATTTTTATGAAGAAAATGCAACCTGAAGGCATGCCAAGACTATAAAGCCAGAAGGCATTAATATGATACATATACATACAATATATTGCAATTATATAATACATATGTTTTATATAATAGAATATATTAAGTATATTTAATCTCATGATTTTCAGATTAATATCTTCCTTCTCAAGGGTCTTTGTGCTGATTCTGGAACATTCATAGCTATCAATATTGAAAAAGCTTTCCTTGAGAAAGAAAATAAAAAGAGCTACAAAGTAAATTTTTGGACCAAGTAATTGAAAATCTGAAATTTAAATGCAAGCTTTTTTTAGTTAAGCTGTTCTCATAAAAAGTCTGATGTACTGGCTAGCTAAGATCTGTGTATGTCCTGCCAGAAGTTAGATCCCAGCTTCAATGTCTCTTTAATATTTTTTTTTTCGTTTTCAAGAACTCTCTTTCTAGAGCTTATCATCCGGTGTTATGTATCAAAATTAATAAAATTCAGCAGCTTTGTATTACATTTAGGAAACATTTAAACAATTTAACTGTCAGAAGGGTCTTGATAAGGAATCTAGAAACCCTTAATATCTCAATGTGAAAAAGAAGGAGCTTAGCTGTGCTTATTTGAACTTGATTTATTATTATCAGAGAATGCTGGTGCCTGGAGCACCTGAATGTCCTTCTAAAGGTAACTCCTGGCAAGTGGTGAGGAACAGCCAAGCAATTCAAAAACATAATTAACTTTCGGATGCTCTTTTCTGACGTGATAACCCAAGGTTATAATGTGTTCTTTAGGTGATACTAGTGTTCCCAAATTGCATTTTGGGTGGAAGGATCTGTGCTGGAAGGAGCTCTACCAGAAGGCATTGTCCAGGATTCCTTTCTAGTTGTGGCATTTTTTTTATCTATTAGAAGCAGGATAAATGTAGGGGGAATTCCTTGCTCCACTGATGAAAAAACTCCCCCCCATTTGAGTTAGTTTGTCCAAGTGGGTTTATCTCTTGAAAAATTGATATAATAGTGTATAAGTGGATATAATAATGCTTACGTGCCTCAAAAGAACATTGTGGGGCATAACAGGCTGATTAATTGACTTTTGTGCTACGCATAATGTTTCTATCAATTCTTAGATTTCATATGTGTGTGTCAAAAATCAGATCGATAGATAAATGTAAAGCAATGCATTCAGGGAAAAGCAATTTTAACTTCACATATAAAATGTTGTGTTTTGAGAGACCATTACCACTCAGGAATGAGACCTTGGGGAGATTATAGATAGTACCATGAAATTGTCAGCTTAGTGTGCAGCAGCAGGCTGAAAAGCAAACAAATGTTCAGAAGTATTAGAAAAGGAATAGAGGAGAAAAGAGAAGACATCATTATGACAACAAATACATTCATGGTTTGCCCACACCTTGACAGCTGTGTGCAATTCTGGTCCTCCCATCTTAAAAAGTAAGTCCTTAAAGGGGAAAAGGTTCAGAGAATAGCAACAAGGACGATTCAGAGGTATGGAACAGGTTCTGTATGAGGGAAACCAAAATACATCTACCAGTTTTAGTTCAGATCAGACATCTGGTTTTGAAACAAATCTTCAAATCATCCTCACTTACTGCACTTTGGTTCAAACACAGGGCAGTCTTGGAGCACCTGAACTGAATTGCCTTTGGATGAAACAAAACCAGCTTATGTCCTGGAACGTGCCTAGCGCAATTCTGGAACACACCTAGTGCAGTCCAGCTGCTAACGGGTATACAATCTGCAGGACCAGTTTTATGCTAGTTGGAAGAAAAAAGCCCCCTGAGGATGCCAGAGACTCTGCATCGATACTTTTGTTTTAAAAATGCACTCCTATTACCTACTGTATAATGTGGGCATAGGTAAGGTGGACTAGGACACTTCAACCTGAAAAAGAGACGATTTATTGGAGATATGAGAGAGGTCAACACAATTCTGAGTGGCATGGAGAGTAACGCAAGAGATCAGCTGGTGGTTGTATTTTTCAGATACAGATCCCGTAGAATGAGGTATGGCATTAATTTGGATCAGGTTCAAAACAAAGAAAAGGATGTGGTTCTTCATGTGACATGCAGTGCATCTGTGGAACTCCTTGCCAAAGGATGTTGTATATGGATGAAGTTTAGGTGGGTTTGAAGGCAGACTGGACAAGTACTTGGAAGAGAGATCTGCTGACATTTAGTAACTGGGTTACAAATTGTGTCAGAATTGGGAAATCTCTTTGGCTGAAAGTGGCTAGATCACATATGTATGTTCCCTTTTCTTTCTCTTCCCTACATGTCCACTTGTGACCACTGCTGGAGACAGAACATCATTAAACAAGGCAGGCACTTGCTCTGAGCCAGTGTTTTCTTCTTTCTTGTGTTATGTTACGTTCCTATATACCTTTTTTTTTAAAAGAAATGCTGTAAAAATGATCTTTGAATAGACAGTTAGACTTGGACTTTACCTTTGTGGCTGGTGCTTGTGATTTCCATACTAGAAATGTTTCTCAGAAGCCCGTTCATGTTAAATTAAAGTGTGTTTTTCTAGAGAAGTTTTAAATGAGTCATTTAGATGATTTTCAGCATCACAGGCTACCTAGACTCTAAATGACTGCAACAATAAAGGGTATTCATTTGAAGCAGCTACAAATTCCTGTTGATATTTTATGTTCATTTTGATTTAAACTTTATCATTGCAACACAGCATAATTTCACGGGTGTATAAAAAAGCTGAGTGTGTTAAATGTGCCATTAGAAAGGAGGAGGGGAGATAGCTGAGGGAGACCCCAAGTATTCTTAGTCTCAGTCTTTATATCATTTATGGCAAAAGAACATTTTTTTTTCTTATATATATGAATGCCTCTGCGTAGTAGCAAAATAAATCCGCCTTTGGGTTGAACACGACAATTTTTAACAATAAACAGCAACACTATATTTGACATTTATGACACAAGGAATGCAATGTCTGATTGTGATGGCAGAGGATTTGAAGTGTTGTCCTTAGAGAGATGGTATAGTTAGGTGTTGCTGTGCCAAAGCCATAAGAGGACTGTCAAACTCTGAGTCAAATAAAGAGCAATTGGTTTAGAGTGATGAATTAAAGCTCTGTGCCTTGGGAGAAAAAGGAGCTTGTTTGATCTAATAATCAGAAATGGTCAGAACCTCTTTTTTTTTTTTTTTTTTTTTTTTTTTTTTCACCCAGAGCGCAGTGCTTCCAGCTACACCATTTTCCCAGCTGCTCTTCTTGGAGGAGGTGTTGGTTATGGAGGAGCAGCTCTTCCCAGTGTTGGGTGCCTGTCCTTGTTGTGCTCCTTTGGAGATGGCAGGGGACAGGGTCTCCTGGCTGGCTGGCACGGCCTTGGGTGCAGAGTGTGGTTAAATCACAGCCTGGGGGGGCACGGCTGCAGGGAATACTTTTTATTACAGCTGAATGACTAAACTATTTAAAGTGAGTCAGGGAAGCCTTATGAGTCAACGCTTCACGGTATTACAAGATGCATTTTCTTACAGTTGAGGACCTTGAATTCCTGTAACTGTACTCTGCTGGTAATGATCTCAGGCTACGGGATGGCAAGATGTGACTGTAGCTCTGTCACGGACCAGGTCATTTGGGTGCTGGGCAGTGCTCTGGCTCCCAATTGCTTGTGTGGTTTGAACTGTGCTTAACTGGAGAGCAAAGCACCATGAGAGACGGAAAAGTTGCCAAAAAAGAATATACCTCCACTCTGGCCTATGGCTTAGTATGCTGAAAAGACTTGTCGTTTAAGAGATATGTAATCATTAAGAGATACGTAATATACTTTTTAAAGATAGATGGTCTGTTACTTATTTTTAGGTACAATTTAACATATAGTGGAAAAAACATTTATACAGATATTGGTTATCAGCACCATGCAGTTGTCAGTTTTAAAACTTGCAGAGGGGAGAGAGACTCACAGAACCTTCTGGGGGTGATTTAGAGAGAGCTGAGCCTCAAGAGGTTGATATATTCCTGCTGTTCAACTAATCTTTTGATTGTGATAAGAATGACTTCATCACCAGCATTCTGCTCATGTAGCTGTAAATACTTGCTTTGCTCTAGGAAAAAGCTGTGCCAGAGTTATTATCAATGCACATGATACCATGCACCAGGTGTTTTCAGTATGAAAAATGTCTTCACAATAGCTCAGTGGGAACATAATTTCAGAGGTTATTTTGTTTGTTCTCATTGTACCTTGTGTGTATGCAAGAGGGAGTGCACATGCACTTTAATGTAGCCAACTAGAAATGAGAAAACTGCTAAAACACAAGAAATGCCATGATATAGCACCTGTGGAAAGACAATTAAGGAGAAATCAAGATTAGGGAATGCATTTCCATTTCCCCCAGATTTTTTTCATTGAGATAAGGTATAAAACTGAGAAACCTAACTTTTGACTCCATTTTCATTCAGCGGTTTGATTTTTATTTGAGTTTCCCTTCTAATATGACAGAGATTTTCATTTGATTGTGAGATGTTTCCATCTCTAAAGGTAGAGGAAAGGGTTAAGGCTCTACCAATATATCACCAATTCCTTCTCTCAAAGGCTGGGGTAATGTATGGGAAGGTCTATAAGCATGGCATTTTTGTATTTTAATCCTCTTCCATTAAATTCTAATGACCGGTTGCTAAACGATGTCATGCATTTCCTGCTCCTTTTATGGGGAGCTGTTTTATAAAGCAGCAGCTTGGAAGCGTGCAGGAAGCAGTCATCTCTGGAATTGATTGCATTTCTGCTAGAGCACTTTTGTACTATATCCCTGGAGAAACGCTGCAGGTCATAATAGCTTATGTTCTCCTTGTAGCTGCAGCATAATAATTTACAGAAGTAGAGCAAAGACGGAAACAAGATCTACCATCTTTAAACCTCTTACTAGACTCAGTTCACCGAGTTTCTTTTTTTTTTTTTTTTTTTTAAAGAAAGCAGATCATTATTATTAGTGAAGGGGAGTGAAGGGCGATGTACAATGAAAACCCCTGGCTCTGAAACAGCTGATGTTTATAAATTGGTTGGGAGTATGATCTGCAAGAAACATGTCCAATTTGATCAAGTGATGTGGAAAGGGCAGTTGAACAAAAGCAATATTTGCATACGTTGGGACGGCAGTAATGATTGTGTACCTTCTGTCTGTCACACGGATTCATTACAAATGGGTGTCAGCCGTTAAGCTGTGATTTTCAGCACAGATAAGTAATGAACAAGCAAATAAAGGAAACAAAGGCTGGCCACACTGCAGAGCAGCGTGATGATCTGATTATGCTGAGGGACTGTCCGCCGCCTTCTTGGCTGGCTGTTCAGTATAAGGGGATGCTTCCCATTTTTTCTGTTTCCATAACTCTGTCCTCAGTCAAATATTGGTAAGAAATGTGTGGGTCTTACACGCCTCTTCCCTGGAAAATTGCTTTCCTTGCTTCCTGATAGAAATCAACAAGACGGTCCCCTCAGTGAATTCTTCCTGATGTGCCAGATTTAGTGAGTGCCCGGGCGTGCAGAAAGCATGTAGAGAAAAGCTTTTGAGGTTTGTAAAACACATGGCATTTGCTGTGGTTTCTTTTTTCCCGTTTGCAAGTGTGTCGGTCCTGAAGAATATATAAAAACAGAGAAGGTTTTTACTCTTTCTTTCTGCACATGCCTGGAATTTTAGCATGGGACTAAAGGCCTGTGCCAAATAGAAATTGGCACTGGACATCAATCATTCTGCTAGTATCAGGCTGTCACAAGCAATGTTTTATGACTGGACTGGTGTTAGCCTGAGCAGATTTCCCATGATACACTTATGCAGTAGCTCAGGCCAGTTTTTCTTTAATACTCTGGTAATTTGGATATTCACTGAACCGTGAACCGCCTTGGCACCAAAATTGCTGGTGGGCCAAGAAGATGTGCTGCTGTGACCAGAGAAGGGCAAGGATACTTAAAATATACTAGTAAATGTACCTCTGGCTCCCACTATAACTTTGGGAAGGCCACTTACCTTCTCCTTATTTCAGCTTACCCATTCATGATGTGGTGATAATACAATGTCATTGAGTGCAATGGAGTTTAACAAATCCATATTTGCAAGGCAAATTTGGCGATTTCACAGAAAGGCATTTGGAGATTTCACAGGAAAGATTTTGCAGTAACGATGCCTGAGAAGGCTGCAAAGTCTTGCTGGTGAAGTCCGTAGTGGTCACCCTGAGATGAGACCGCTCTTGAAAACTCTGAGAGAGAGCAGTGGAGAAGGGGGCCTCAGGCTATGAAAGGTGAAACAATGTGGAGGCAACACTCTCAGTGGCAGAGTGGAGGCCTTTTTCTCCTTCCTTTTTTTTTTGTGCCGAGTAGCACTTAGCGTTATGTGCAAATCCATTGGTTTCAAAGCTTCTCATGTAGGAGAATCTAGCCTGTTCTTTTTCCTAGAATTATAAAAATAAGCATATAATAGGGATGACAGAAGGGAATGTGCAGTATATGACTAACGGAAACTTGATATAATTGATATGATTTTCACAAATGATATCACTAGCTCTTAATGATGTACAATCATCTTTACATTAAGGAGAAAAGCTAAAAAAAACCCCCACAGCTATCTTAAGCTGTGGTTCATCCTTTGTTCTATCTACTCTCCCAAGCCCTAGATTTGTGCGTAATGATGGATTAGTGACATCCATTTCTCTCTGCCTTTTCTCTGAACTGAAAAAATAAAGTAGTTTCTTGAAGAACTTGTTACCGATTGTCTGTTAACGTTTGTATTTGAGAAAAGAATGATATTGGAAAACACAATATTCGTGCATCATTAATTTTGATCATAAGACAGTCTGAGCTGTCGGTTGCAAAACAATCAGAAAAGGAATACCTGATCTTCAGTTTAGAACTTCCTTTTTACTCACTGAAATTTTTTTACGATGTGGTGAACACGTAGTCCTGGAGAGATACATCCCTATTTCAGTCCTCTTCCTACTTGGGTCTCTGGGCTATTAGGAAATCAAATTTTATCATGTTTCCTTACATTTGAATGAAGCTGGGCTCTTTCTGTGCAAGGCAGAAAAGAGGAGTTGTCACTATTAATCTATCTGTTTTCCAGGGGTCAATTAGATGGGTCTTTTATCATCTTTATAGCAGCAAAATGACAATGTGATGATTGTGAGGACTCTGGAATAGAGTAAAAAGACTTTTCTCAAGTGGAAACCAAAGAAAAGTGTGGTCTATAAAACAAGGCTTTTGCCCACGGAGGTCAGAGCGGAGACTGCTTTTGCCAGGATCTTTCCTTTCCTTCTCCCTTCTGGATGGGGGAAGGATTTTATCTGTAAGTTCAGGAGAAGTGTTAAGAAGGAATAGCTGAGTTAGGAGTAGACTGATTAATGCTCCCTTATTTCCAGAAGGTCTAGTCTTTAGTGGAATGATGATTATTTGCTTATCTTGCACCTGTCAGTACCAGACGTCCCCAAGGAATAGCCCTAGATGCAAGTTCCAGCAGAAGGAAGCATCCAGGAGTCTGAATGCAATACTTCTGGCAATTTTAATAATCTAATTCTGCCCACCATTGCTGTAAAAATCCAGGAGTACATTTCAGTTCTTCTCAAGCTACTATCTGTTCCTGAATATGTATTTTATGTTAACACTTAATATTTACAATGAGGTCTCTCTCTGTGCATTAAAAAACATAGGTGCATCCCTAAGGAAATCAAAGCATTAGGATCACGCAGTAAGATCTTTGTAAAGATGGTGACAGAGAAAGAGAGTGAAGTGACATCATTGTGTTTAATGGAATGTCTCCACAGCAATCTCGTCCCTTTGGATGGTGACAGATTATATAGCAACATACCCTAAGCACTACAGGGTGCAGCCAGCACGTTGGGTGAGGACTCAAAATTCCGATGAGCAGACCAGTCCCGAGCTAGAGTCACATACTCAGTGCCCAGGGAAAAATGTTGACCGCAATGCACTGGGCAAAGAAATTTAGATGTTAATAGTTATTTTGTAAGCATGGTATCTCCTTGATCTATATTTCCTATCTTTTTTTAAAAAGCCATTTTGATTTACATGCTAAGAAACAGGCAACCCAGTGCCTTACTAGCTAAGCTATTTAAGTAGCTGTTAAAAAAAGTGCTACAATTTTTTCATAGTTTTTGTCTATCCAGGGTTCATTTTTACCCTTGGGATCTCATGGTGAGTTTGTTTTGCTAGATTAAAGAGTGATCTGTCATCAGAAATCTCATATGAATATTTGTAGACCACAAGCAAGTTGCCTTGTCTTATGAATAAACTAACAGAGCAAGCCTTTGAACTCTTTCAGGATGAGGCATGTTTTCAACAGTTTTTTGACAGTACAACTGGTTACTACTGGTGTATTACTAGTAGTTGCACTTATGTGCTAAAGAAAGGAAATATTCCCTCAACTACCTGTTTCTATACATCCATTTCTGCTTACTCTCCTAGTTAGAACAGGATGCAGATACAGCTCGTCTAACTGATTATGTATTGGGACTCTGAGATCCTCCTGATTGCCACTGCTGTCATGAATTCTTTAGGTAAGGTTCATAAATGTGTGGCCCTCCATCTGGCGGTATTAAAACATGATGTTAGAAGATATTTTGTTGTCTTCCTTTTCTGAAAGATAAGCTCTGATGGCCTCTGTCACTTGGTAAGTATGACTATGGCAAGTAGGTCCTGCAAGAAGTCTCCCTTCTGAACATATTCCGATTTGGGTTATTTCCTTCTCTCCACCAAAATTGTGCTTGCAATTTTAGGTCTCCTGCCCAATCATCTAAGACTGTGGCAGAGTGGTGCTCCTGTAGTCTGCTCTAGCTCTGCACCACGCTGGTAGTAGAGTTTCTTGTATATCTTGTGTCCATCCACCACTTGGCTGAATCTTCTGTCGTCTATGCCCTGTTATTAAAAGCCACTGGAAGGAAGAGGAATAAACTAGAAATTAGCCTATTTCCTGGAAAGGGGAAACGGTTGTACATTATTGCGCTATTCCTGCTGCAATGTTTCTTGCACATTCACCAGTTTTCCCTTCCCAATCAGCATTTCTCTTCCCAATCAGCATATGTCTCTACCTCAGCAGCATCAACAAATCTAAGGCTGTGGTTGTACACCCTAACATAACCCTGAATTCTCTGGACATTTCTGCAATTAAATCTTGACCAGTAATTTCTGTTAAAATATTTTTCCATATAATGTGTTCCAAAACACTTTTTTTTTAACATATGCCTGATTCTTTTAGTTTAGTGTTAATTTTGGATACATTTTCCTATTGTGAATAATGTATCCATTAAGCTGTATGGTTAACGTTGCTCAGTTTCCTGTTAGTATTTACCCTGCAGTAATCTTCAGCAATAGAACAGTGAAAGGTTCTGTTTATCATTTGGTCTTCATTTATTATTAATCTAAGATTTGACAGACTCCAAGAGTCTATTGTTTTTTATTGTGGCACATAAGTGAGCTAGAGGAGCTGACAGACTTTTCACGTTTGATGGAAATAGTCGTATGCATTTTTCTAGAGTATTGTTGGTTTTCCGAATACACTATCTGCTAAAGGAGTTCCTTGTTATCATCTTTTCTGCTACTTTTGATTTAAAAATGTATCATTGTAAGATCAATTAAAATGCTATTCCAAGTTTAAAAAGGAGAAGGAAATACAATAAAAAGCACAACATAAAAAAATCTGTGTTCTACAGGCATAAACTGATTTAAAAAAAAGAAGTCCTATAATACGCAAGAGAACAGTCAATGTATTTGTTGTGGTCTCTAACTCCGAGGGCAGTAAATCACATAAAAATGTGGTAGTTTTGGTACATTTATAAATTCCCATATTTTTCTTGCATCAGAATTCTTATTAAGGAGATTATGTTTCTAATGATTATCCCCAATGTTGTTTTCAAGTAAGTTGAGCTCCTAAATTTGAGTCCAGCTACCATTGCTACTCTCAGGGACATTAAAACAAATCAAAATGCCTACATAACAAATGGCAACATTTAGCTGCTATTGGGAGTGGGTACTCCAGATCTTGAGTGCTACCAGGTACAACTACTTCACCTACACCGTGCCCTCCCTCACTCTGTTGTCTCTGGTATAAGACCTTCTGTTATTTCAGACTGCTGTTATCCTCCTGCTGTTTCGTTCTGAATGTGTCTTAGTAAGATGTGTCTTATTGGTACGGATGATAACCATTTACCAACCAACCCTGAATACACTTGGAATTTTTCAGTCTTTAATCAAAGCTGTCATCTGGTCAGACTCCCTTACTCAGACTTACTTGTCTTCAGGCTTATTTGACCTTTTGAGATAGCAATGTCAGGTCTGAAAAGCTTTTCATCTATTTAGTGACTAATATCTAGCAATATACATAGAAAGAAAATCTATAATTTGACAAGTGGCAAGGAAAGTCAGAGTAGTAAATTTAGATCAATTCATGGTTTACATTCTTGGAAATGGTTTTAGCCTTTAGTGGGCTTTAAATTGATGCAAAGCAGTTACTGAAACAAAGGTACGGATTTATCAAACATTTGCTCTTAGTTAAATATAGTAGCAGTAGCAGTATTCAGGAAGGTGTGTACCCACATGACATTATGCTAGTTTTATTTTGAAACGTTGTGGAACTGCTAGTTGATATTATGTAAATCGTGAATATTGCAAAAATCAAGAGATACCTGAGAAATTAGACAGATAGCAAAAGTAAAATTCTGAGACTTTTGGAGTCCACAGCAGTCTGACAATAATTCCTATGCCAATAGGAATCCAATAATTCAGATTTGTTCCCTGTGTATACCAGCTAACTAAAACCTGACGAGCAGAAATGTATCCTTGGCATGATCAGACAACTAAGTTCTGTAGGTGCAAAATACATGGGATGGTTGGTGTCCATCCCTCTGTGAGCGAGGCAGTAAGATTTCCCCCTTCGTTCTCTGCGTACCCCCACCAGAGGAAACCTGCAAAAACACCAGTTCTTGTTCTTCCCCAAGGACCAGCATGCCGTGAAAGTTGTACTGCTTTAATGGTAAGGTACAGCCCAATGGAAGCAGGGGGATCAGAATCGTAATGGAAGTATTCTTGCGGCAATCAGTAGAAAAGGCCCAAGAAAGCAGAAGGGAAAACAGTTCTTTAAACCTTTCCTAAGTTTTCTCAGATAGTCACAGGCAGGCAGGTGGGCAGGCATGAACACATAGATATGTGCCCTCCCCCTGCCCCACGCATACCTGTGCGGTTATGCACATGTGCACACACTTTTACTACCAGTCTAAGTCCAGCTTGGAATTGGAAATGGGATGACCACCTTGCGCCGTGGGAAGAGCATCCATATGCAGTTGCTGCCAGGAATGGTGGGAGAGAGGAGGAGAAGGACACTGGAATTAGAAACACAGAGCAGTGCATCCTAATGGTTATTCTCATAATCCTGACAATGTTAGCCTGTCTCCATAACAGAATTTGATTATGGGGGAGCCCAAGATCACCCCATGCATGATCACAGTCTTCTTAGTCTGCAAATAAAGCAGTGAAGAAAACAGAACATTAAAGGCCTAATTCTTTTCCTAGATCAGTTTTGAGTAGTGAACATCTATCAAGAGCATATTACTCTGCGGTGATAAGGAATTGGCTTTTGTGTTCATTCTTATAATTTTGAAGTAGAAGCACTTACGCAAGTGTTGTGCCTGGAGTAGGATGCTTTGGTGCTATTTTAGATACCTCAGGGAATCCCATCTGAGTCCCAGCCACCAACTGAGGAGGCAAAGGCTTCACTGCAGGACTGACCATGTCTGCCATCCTCTTTTGGTTGTCCTGGATACTTAAATGGCATTAGCTGCTTAAGTTTAGGCCACTGAATTTCACCGTGGGACTGAAGTCACCCTTATCTTTACTGCCACTCTGCGACACTGTTTTATGGGCATTGGTAGACAAATTATGATGTGAAGTTTGATAACTTTTCCTGCCTTTATAGTCATGGTTGTCAGGAGAAATCCATCACCACTGTGAAGGTACATTTAATGGGATCCATGTGAGAACACAGGTAGGTAGGTAGATGCCACTTGTAGATGGTAAATTATGAATGACTTATCTAAACCATGTATGCTATAACACTATTAGCTCATATCATTCTGACAGATTCACATCATGTTTGATTAGTCAGTCACTTTATTCTTTGGAAATCACAGTGTTAATAATGAACAACTAAACAGTTACTGAGTCTTCCATGTGATTGTCCACCTCCTACATGTCTGTTAGCATCTTCATTAACTTCTACTCTAGAAAGTGATGATTTGACAGCCTGTAGAACATCACTTTTTTTCCCCCTTGAACAAGAATGCAGTTTGATGTGTGCTCTTCAGCGTATTGGGTTACGTCTGTGACGTGCATCAGTTTTGCCTGACTTGACCACAAGCTAGTTGACTTACTATTGCACGTCTACATTGAGACTTCACAATAGTTAAATCATTAAGCTTGTAAAACACAGGTTGCTTATTTCAAATCAAACATAACATGAGACTGCATGGCATCTGTAACACTGAACCGATTCACTAAATGCACATCTGCGCTCGTAATGTTTACAAAGCTTATAAATCCACCATCTGACACTTCCAGGAAATGCTTGTGTATGCAATGTGGAGGAGATCAATACCGGGCTGGTAGGAGATTGCCTTTCCGTTAGTCTGGGAGATCAGTGTATTCAGAATAAAGGGGGCAGGGCTCGCTGTTGATGTTTTATGTCCGAATGGCCTCATTTTTTGTCTAGTAGCGTCAGGTGTTTCTGTTTTACATTTTATTTGATATGCACCTTAAGCAGAACATCCTAAACTAAGAGTAATAGTGGTCTGGTTTCCCGCCTGCATAGAGTTCCTCTCCATCTGTTAAGAAGCCAAAGCAGAAAATCCCATTTTAGTAGATTTGCACTGAATCTGCAAATGCCTTATAGGGAATCAAATAGGTGTTTCCTGAAAAAAAATGGGGATACTAGACATCTTTGATGCATTTTAACATATGAAACTATGAAATTTGACAGTCTGTGTGCGTGTGTAGTGAAGACAACCAGCAGTAAGGGTTAGAGAGAGCAGAACTAGCGTTTCTAATGCATAGCTGGATTTAGCCAGGAGATTTAGGTTACAGGGATCTGCCCTTGTCTGATATGTGATACAGAGTAAGGTGTTATCCTCTCTGTGCTTCTGTTTGCCAGTCTTTAAAATAAGCATAAAGCTGCTGACTTCCTTGGTGGAGATAGTGAGTGAGCGAGGGAGAGAGGGAGGGATTTTTACTCCTCAGAGGAGTAAAAATCACTGTGATACATATAAAGGTATTATAGACCTGTAAGGGGAGGGCAGAAAGCAGAATCGTTTGACAGAAGTGATGATGTTATTTATGTCAAGATGAGAGCCAACTTATGAGCCAAAAATTGTAGAGCAGGGATGCAAGGTGGGATGCTCTGAAAAGGTGATGCTGCAGAACAAAATTGACCAGAATTAGATTTTTCTCTTCCTAGGTTACTTCCTTGCTTGACAAGTGGTCACAGCAGACAGTTTATCAAAAGGAAGATCAAGAAGGGACTTGATTACAATGTCTAAATGGTCTCCTGGGTCAAAAATATCCAAGAAGAAGAAGAACCAGTGGCTGGAAGTCAAAACCTCAGAAATGGAAATGAAAAATAGCATGCACATTCAAATTGAACGTGGATGGCTTTTGGGGAGATATGCTTTTGCTAAACTCAAATTATTGCACTCAGAAAGGGTGTAATTGAATGAAAATCTTTGGCCTCTGGTAGAAAGATGCTCTAATGGTTTCTTTGGCTTTAACATGGGAAGCTATGGCAACAAATGACTGCAGTAATGAGACTCTTTCCCTTCATTAAATGTAGTAGCTGCTATTGAAGAATTTACCACTGTCTTCTTTCCCTGAAAGTCTGCGACACAGACATGTAGCTCCAAAAGCAAGGCAGGTTGCCAGGTGTTGAGCTGAATGAGTGGTCTCTGACTCGCCGCAAGTGAAGGCAGCTGTAATCGGCTGACAGAAAAAAGACTTTCAATATGGTAGCGGTCAAGGGCAGAGCTGAGGTTATTTGTGCACCTTACTTCCTTAAAATGTCATATTTTTCAGTGTTTTAAAATAATATTGATATGGCCTGATTCCTCAACATTTTTAAACAAAACAAAAATGAGAGTCTGCTTTTTCTTCTTGATATGTTTGTTGTGTGGTTTTTTTTTTGCCAAATTCACAGTAATGAATGCTTTTCTTTAGTTTCAGGTTTATAGTTAGGGTGCACATAGCACAAAATATAGAGTAGACAACATGCAGTAGATAAAATCACTCTCTGAAAGACTTTCAGTGTAAAAAGATGACATACATATCAGTCATTTTATGTTTTCATATATCTGAGCTCCGGTTAGTGAGATGTATTGCACTAGCTACAATAACATTTCCTGCAAATGTATACTAAAAAATTAATCATTTAGATTTGTGCATGTGTAATTGCATGAGTTTAAAGGTGAAAGGCATCCTACCACAAAGCCAAATACATCCAAAATTCGTGTCAAGATCCCTAGATTCTGCATCAGAGCTGGGAGTTTGGGCATTTTTGCAAGAACTTCAGGTAACTTTAAATGAAGATTCAAATTTGAATCTGGACATATCATCTTCTGTTACTACTGCTATATTATTTTGTGGTGTTCCCACGCTTTCTGATGATCATTTCCTGGGTTCAGAGTTTCAGAGTTAGCAGCCCTTTAAGATAAATGATGTTGCCGAGATCTGCGTCCTATTGTTTTAGTCTGCTTGCTAGTGCAGGAAGACATGACTTGCAGTTGATATTCCGCTCACATTCTCAGGCTTTTCCTTGCACCACAAAGGCTTCGCTAGAGCCGCTTTTGTGCATGATGAAAGCTGAGAACCTGGAACATATTTTGCAGCAAGGGATAAACTGCAGAGTCACCAAATCATGTAGTGTACAGGACCCTGCCTGTAGCAACACATCTGTCTCTGTGAGTTCACATGGATACTTAAGTATCCATGTGGACGTAATGAATGCAAATAAATTAACTGCGCATAATTATATGCTTACTAACACAGAGGGAAGCAAGTTAAAATTTCATTTGTCATGCTGAACCACGTATATTTGCAATCTGAAGGAGCAAGGCTGGGGTTTTTTTGTTTCTCCTAGCAAGTGGGTATATTATTTTTTTTTTTTAGTAAATCATATCATCATTCACCCTATAATGAGTCAGACAGATCTTTGTGCATGGGCAGGTACATTTTCAGAATATTTTTACTCATTGACAATTTACATCGTGAATAATGGATGCCAAATAAACTTGATGTCACCAATTATAGGGTCATCTGCAGCTGGCTAGGGATTTTGTTTCAGTTTTATACTCTCGCTACAGAAACACAGATAACAAAATGCACAGGAAAATGATGATTCAGTGTTCTGTTACAAACAGTACTTTCCCTCAGTTGAATGCAAAGGCTGTGAATCCCTGTGCCTGAGAGCGCAACTGGAAGCATTAATTATGAGCACGGGGCAGAAGGTTTCATCTTCATTTGAAATTTGCCTCGGGGTAACAGGGCGGTATCAAACCTTGTCCCTGGCTTCTGGGCATCTTTAATTACCTGCCTCCAAGTTTCTAACCACCGGGGCTCCCTCTCCGTTTCCATGACAACGTCCCTGCTCTCAGCATCTTGTACCATTCTGTCTACGCTCCGGTCACTTGGAAACCCATCCAAGTAGTTTAAACAATATGGAAATAATGCAGACGTATAGAAAGGTGAATGCAGAAAGGTTGTTCATTTTCTCCCTTCCCCTCGCAGCCCCTGGGAGGCAGCTGGCTGCGGGGAAGCCTGCAGCCTGCCTGCGCACGAAAATCTGAATGGTTGGCTTGGTTGTCTTCCTGGATGATAAAACCTTCTCTCCATGACTTGTTAAATCCGTCACGTTTCTAGCACAGTGTCACAGGGTGAGAGAGAAAAAAAAAAGGCAGTGGAAGGTGGGGGAGGGAGTAAAGAGGAGGCCGGGGAAGCGCCTGTCTGGCTGCTGCCAGCTGAGACCCGCCTGAAGCACCTGGGGCTCTCAGCTCCCTGCTGCTGCGGCTCTTGCGTGTGCCTGGGGCCGAGCGGGGCGAGGATGTGGTGAGAGGAGAGTGCCCAGGGCTGCAGTCCCAACGGGGTGTTCAGGACCCCTTGTGCAATCTGCTGGCTCTGAACGGTTCCTCCTGACTTCTCCAGACCAGACTGCAAGCCTGGATTTGGGTCTCTCTTGCCCCTAGGATTGTGCTGTTAAGACTTGTTGGTCATAATGTATCAACAGCATGGCAAACAATATGAAAGAACACTCTCTTTTCCACTGCCTGTTGTTGCACCTGAATGCACTGGTCCTTTGCAGTTTTGCCAGTCTGCCTGCCTCAACTGACCACAACACACATTGAGTTTCTCAGTTCTCGATGGATTAATGAAATTCCTTGAATCCAGCTTCCCGTGCATATAATCACATTAATTTGCACTGTGGTTTTATAGACCCCTTAGAAACAGATGTGGTAGGAGTAAGACTCATCTGCTGTTGCTCTTGTTACAGAGCCCCCCAAAAGGAGCTGTTCTCAAGTGTCATCTTGCACCGGCACCCAAAGCGTTGCGGTCTGCCATTTTTTTTGCCAGTGCAGGAATGAATATGTCTACATACTAGTAATGGACTTGGCACAGGATGTCATTTCTGGGTAGGGTACGCTGGAAAGTAAACCAACAGGTTTATGGATATTCAGCTGACCATTAAAGGACATTAAAGGACAGGGAAAAATGTTTTAGCAGGGCCTGCTGTGATAGGACAAAGGGCAATGGTTTTAAACTAAAGAGGGGAGATATAGGCTAGACATAAGGAAGAAGTTTTTCACAGTGAGGGTGGTGAAACACTGGAACAGGTTGCCCAGAGAGGTGGTAGATGCCCCATCCCTGGAAATATTCAAGGTCAGGCTGGACGGGGCTCTGGGCAACCTGATCTAGTTGAGGATGTCCCTCCTTATTGCAGGGGGGTTGGACTAGATGACCTTTAAAGGTCCCTTCCAACCCAAACTATTCTATGATTCTATGACATGCTAATTCTTACAGAAGACGACTTTAGGAAGAAGGGGGGAGTAAATAGACAATTGACCCATGGGAAGTCATGCTTATTACTCTCTGCAATCAGGATTCTCCGTGTCTTCCAGCTAGAGATGAAGGCCATCTGAGCTGAGGGAAGTGTTTGCAGGCTAATGCAAAGAAAGATTTAGGTAAGTGGAAATACATGTGTAGAATCCTATATTTACTGTCTTCTTTTTTTTTTTTGGCATGCTTTATATCTTAAGGTGCAGGAAAAAATACTTTGTTCTAAAGAAGCTATTTTGGAGTAATTTTGTTGCTCTCAGTTGTTAAGTTCTTTAGGCTTCCACACTTAATTTCTTTGATTAAAATAGATGGAAGATTAGGGGCAGAACCACAAAGATTTGGTTTTGAAGGGGTAATGCTGCATGGCTTTGCCAGGCCAAAAGCAGGGAGACAAGAAGCCTTTCACCTGACAGCTGTGGGGGAAGGGCAAAAAATCACCTCTTATATAGCTGGATTTATAGCATTAAGTGTATGTAAAGCAACAAAGAACTGAACCCTAAAAAAAATACGATTTCAGTAAGGATCATCTCATACATAGTGGACACATAGAATCATAGAATCATTCTGGTTGGAAGAGACCTCCGAGATCATCAAGTCCAACCATTGACCTATCACTACCAAGTCCCCCACTAAATCATATCCCTTAGGGCCTCGTCTAAACGTCTTTTGAATACCTCCAGGGATGGGGACTCCACCACCTCCCTGGGCAGCCTGTTCCAATGCCTGACAACCCTTTCAGTGAAGAAATTTTTACGAATGTCCAATCTAAACCTCCCCTGGTGCAACTTGAGGCCATTTCCTCTTGTCCTGAAAAACATTGTCATGAAAATATTGAGAAGTTGAGGTGTTGAAAATGTTGAGATTTCCATCTGATTATGGCTCTAGTGGGTTTCCCATTAGTGATTCCACGTCTGTCATTTGCAAAAGTTGTTCCTCTGTTAATCTCTCTGCCTCCTGGCAGCAAATTGGACAGACACATACACACACAAAACCAAACATACATCTGTTTTAGGCAAATCAAAGAAAAGTGCTCAGAGAAAAATCTGCCACTTCCTATTTAGCTTTATAGCTGTATACATTATACCATTATAAACAATCAAACCCATGTAATTACTAATTTCTGCATACTCGTGCTTTTTTAATACATGACGGTGGCACTTTAATCCGTGCCTGAGTTTCTTGCATCCAGACGTGCATTTACTATTTATTTAATTCAGTGCTTTAGGAAACGCTGTGTGAAGAACAAAGAGCAGCTGAGGAAGGGGCTGTTGTTGAGCTGTCAGGGTCATTTACAGGGTCACTAGAACAAAAGGCTGACTGAGATTCCTCCTACAAATGGACGGGGACCTGAAGCCCTGGCTCTTTGTGCCCCTGGACTTTATGTCTCCGTACCGAATTTAGATCCTGGCCTAAGTTTTGCAAAATTCTCTTGCGGGAGCGGAAGCAATAACCTGCTTTGAACACTGAATCTAAGTATTTAAAAAATAAATAAAGACTGTAGCTACTCTTCTAAGCCTATATTTAGGTACCTGAACAAGTGACCCGATTTCTGAAACACTGAAGTCAAACTCTGAATTAACGTTTTTACTGACATCTGTGGGAGTTGTTATGTGTAAGAACTTAAGAAAATCAGGTCATTCATCTTGCAATTCTGAATTTGGAGTAGGAGTCTAATTCTGTGGTCTTAATTTTTGAAATCTGAGTGTGCCTGTAGGCTATGTTCAGGTCTGATTTGGTTTGGAGATTGGATCCAAGTTTAAAAAATAGCTTGTGGAAAGCTGAAAAAAACCCCCAGCAACGCTACCTTTGTATCTTTTTAAGGGAAAGAGACCTTAGAAGTATAGTTTAAGTGTCGTGATGATAAGAGGTTAGGTTACATGTTGGCTAAGGGAAAGAAACGCAGGACACCTCACAGTCAGCCCCTTTCTCTGCCTAGCCAAGGTATAGGTCTTAGGATTTTACATCCCCTTTCTTTTGGGGGCTTTCTCCTGTGTTTCCCATCTCCAGTGTTACTCTGTACAGGGCAAAAGCAGAGAGGAGATCTTGTATGCCAGTGACGCCCTGTGAGGTGTTAACTTACTTCGGGCAACACGAAAAGCGCTCCAATATCAGCATCCTGGCTGTGGTGTGTCACTGTCCCACCAGGGACAAACCCCACTCTGATGGCTTGCTGGCCCACCGGTCTGCAGCTGTCCTGCTGTAGCTCAGGAGTGTGGCTTCAATCACAAATCTACCTTGAGCCTCCTGCCTGCTGGTCCTACCTACTGCTCCGCTTTGCCTCCGACTGCCTGCTGGTCCTACCTACTGCTCCGCTTTGCCTCCGACTGCCTGCTGGATCCACACGCAGATCTGCTTCACTGCAACCTCAGGAGCTAAACGTGAGGGCAGTGGGTCCATGTCCTGGTCACACTAGTGGTAGACATCATTGTCTCTGATGTGTATGACCAGTGGGTATTTGTTCAGAAGGGATGTGACATATAGGTATGTAAGGAAGGAAAACAGAGAGTGAGGCATCAAATTTTTTGATGCTTTTCCTTGGTTTTAATTTAGTACCTTTACACCACCTTTGTTTACGTGAGAAGGCTGTGAAGAGCTCTTTGGAACAGAAAGAGTTACTGCAGCTTAGCAGGTCAGCTCTCTGTTTATGCGAAACCGTCAAGGCAAATGTGATGATAGTGGTTTAAAACTAATGAATTTTACTTAACAAGTACTGTGTTCAAGGTTCAATTACCAAGGTTCATCCCATGAACTAAGACAACAATTTAGTCCATTTTTCTCCATAGTACTCAATATCAATACGTTCTCTGCCTGCTCATCTGTTGCTGATACATGACAGGTTAAGTCAAGAAACTTCCCTAACTAACGATGTGAGTTGCAAGAGCTTGTACTACCAGAGAGCAGGAATTCAGATGTTGTAACAACTCACATCCTCTGTGGATTAACATGGCTGGGGGACATTAACAGACATCCACTGGAGGGCTGTGTGTACATTCAGGCATAGGTTACTGTCTTTCCTGTCTTCATCAGCTAATATGAACTTGACAATATTGATCAAAATTATTAACTTTCTCACCTCTTTTAATATCTTATTTATTTGGATTGTAAGTGCTTTGGTCCATGGGAAGTCTCTTGTCTTCAATTAATGCTGTTTGCATTGGCCTCAGCTGCATCTTTAGATAACGTTGCCATATGGCATTATAAAGCGATGATTACCAATGTCTGATGGGATGATTCCTGTCCCATATAAGTAGCTATGTAAAACTGTATGTGCTGCCATACAGAAAACGGCTAAGGCCTGGTCATGTTCTGACAAAGAGTGCACCTGGACTTCAGTTGGGACTTAGTATGGCCCTGCTTTAGAGATTTACAGGAATTTAATCAGGGCACGAGGAAGTTTATCCTAGAAACCCCAATTAATCCTTCTGCTTGGAGCCCATTGAGACCTCTCCAGTTATTTCAAGGGTGCATGGTAGTCTGTCAGTGACTTCAGTGGGAGCTAGTCACCACTCTTCAGCTTCAAACAAATATCCAAAGCAGCTGAAATGCGAGAATGCCATGCAAAAATCTGCTTTGAATCTTCCTCAGTTATCAAACAAGTATCTTCACTACTGTGAGTGCTGTAATTCTTGATCATTTGAGTGTGTTGCCACCTCTAGTAAACGTTTTAGTAGTGGTATTAGCTTTGTATGACATCCTTATTTTCTCCATAGCAGACTGCTAGCCATGTGAAAGTGAACTAATTCACTTTTAGTGATGGTGATCAAAATAATCAAAATGGACAGTATGAACATCTCCAATACTTTAACTACGTCCTTGTTAAAGTTGACAAACCTGGGCAGGACATATTGCAGCATGCAGTCTGATCACATTTGGAGGGCTGATGCTTGTGTTTCTCTTCT
Source organism: Phoenicopterus ruber ruber (assembly GCA_009819775.1). Taxonomy (NCBI): domain Eukaryota; kingdom Metazoa; phylum Chordata; class Aves; order Phoenicopteriformes; family Phoenicopteridae; genus Phoenicopterus; species Phoenicopterus ruber. The sequence goes on along the minus strand of CM020216.1, from coordinate 137,886,076 downwards.
GACTTTCCCCTCATCCCCTGGGAGGTGAGCAGCTGATGCGAACTCTTGGAGCCCTGGATCCAAATGCATTTATTCATGAGAGGCTGTTCTTCTGGTTGCCCATCCTTTCCAAGATGGTGATTATATCATTCACTTTGCATACTGAAACACAGTACTTTTGTAAAAAGGTGCATATAATTTAAGTATTGAATAGAATAGATGCTCTAGCTAGCATGTTACCTGAGCTAGGATTTATGTGTGGTTGATATGTATGAAAATAATCTCTATAAACAGAAAAAAAAGGAAGAAAAGGTTTTGTCTTATCTAGTAAACTGAACAGAGTATGTTCTCTAGGGTATGATACCTGAGGGCAAGTACCGTAGCAGAATTTATATCCACATGACTAAAATTTCAGGAAGTTGTTAGGAAAATCTGTCTTGACAGTCTCACCTCTGTCTTCTTTTAGATATATTTCTTCCACTAATTAATAGGTAACCCTTTGTCATTTGTGCCTCTGTTTCCTGTGAGCAACTGTAGTTAACTAAGTCCTTCTTTGAAGAGGAGGATGGATTTTCCATTTTTCTTACATTAAGAACAGCCGAAAAGCCCCTCTTCTGGCATCAAGGAACCTATGCTTTCATGAATTGTAATCATTAAGCTTCCCTTATTTTCAAGCACACTTCTTCCTCCCACCCATTCTTTTACTGTCAAATGCAATGAAGAAAATAGTCAGTCCTGGAAAAAGGTCAGTCCTGTCACTGTTTTGTACTTATCAATTCTTTGAAATTAAAGGTGTCTTTGTACTTGGCCCAAGAGTACAAACGCAATTTCATTCCAGTGCAGATTGATTACAGCATTTTTTCATAATTATTTTCCCTTATAAGTGACATTCAGTTTTACAGCTGGTGGACAAGGATGTTCAAAAATGTTATATCAAAGTGGTGTTTTAATGGGTTAGTTTGCTTTGAACAAAGAACATATTTTTGCGGGGAAGTTCTGAGTTTTCTCAAATAATTTTAGCACATATAATTTGAAAACAACAACAAAACCCATTAACATTTCCAATACTGCAAGTGTCATTGTTCTTTCTCCTAGGCAATGTTAAATTGGTTGTTTGACAGCTCCGTAGCTTGGGCCATAGCTCCATAGCTTAAAGTCACTGACATCCTCCATAGCTTGAGTTCCCAATTTGACTCTTCAGTGGTCATTTTTTTTTTCTCAATAATACATTACAGAATTTCAATAAGAGGAAAAATAGTTTTGCCTCTGAGAGATGTTGTCCAGTTGTGCAATCAGTCTTAGAAAGAAAAGTAGGAAAATTTAGTTCCATAATTTTTGTAATCAAGAGATTCTGTGGCAACCTCTCTGCATGATCTTTTCAGTTTTCAGTGAAGAATTTATGTGTTTTATTTAAGGATAGAATGTTTTGATTTTGAATTTTTCACAAAGTCGCTGAGTTCTGTGGGAGGTGCAAGGAAGAACATGTTCTATCTATCTGGCATGTAATTTCTACTTAGAGCCAATAGGTGGAAAAAAGCAGAACTGCATTTTTACATCACAATTATCAGCAAGAAAAGTACAAAACATAGTTTAAAGATCCCAGTGGAAGCCCAGGAAATCAAAGTGTTGGGGTTATTTCCATTTCTGTTTTCAATCTGGCAAAACTGTGTATGTCACATTTCGTACCTAAAATTGTCTTTCACCTTTACATATACATGCATAAATATAGACCAATATAAATATATATATGTATGTATGCAAACGTATATATGTGTACAATGGATGTGCCTGAGTATTCAACAGTTTAATACGGAAAAAAAATACTTCTGGGATAATGGAAGTGATTCAGGTTAAAGTCATTGACTCCTCAATTTTTTATTCTTATGTTTTATTATCCTCATAGGTTCTGGATGGAGAAAAGATAAAGACAGTCTATATTTTTCTGCAGTGAATCGCCTTTTTCTGTATTGTGGACTATTCATTCCTGGAATTTTAAGAAAAACAGTATAGAATATGAGAGGACCTCCTAAAATCCACATTTTTCTGTTTACTCTCTGCATAATTCAGCACTCTCCATATTGGAACTTTCACATGTAATTCTTTATAAATTTACACTACATGCTTATGACACCAAAGGATTTTTTTACAATATAATTTGATCAGAAAAAGAACGAAAGGTTGAAATTCAGCAACTGCAATGTCCAAGGACCCACCTCTCCACCTGCTCAAGAATGGACATGCTTTTATAGGTTTTCTTTGGATCCATTTTGAAACTATTTTTCTAGTGACTTGAACTGAAATTTGGGGATGAAATTACACGTATTTTAATTTTTCTCCAAAGCTGTGAAGAAAACAAAATATTTTTGTTCATATGACTGAAAAAAATTAATGAGGGAAGATTATATGTCTGGAGAAGCTTGGCTAAGTGGAAAAGATGATAGTGTTTGAAATTAAGTGAAAGACATTTTTAGTTACTTAAAAATGTAAGATTTTTTTAATAGCTGTGGTTGAGCTATTGCAACTCTTCCTTGAAAACCAAGTTCAGACATGGATAAATTCCTAACAAAAATAGAAAACTTGGGCTAAACTAGAAATGAAACTCTACAAAATACCTTAGTTCAGGACTTAAATTACCAAGAGTTTCATCGAAAGGCTGACTGTTGGTTTGTAAATTTTTGCTTTGGCTTGATACGAGAATGAAACGTTTGTGTAATTTTACTTGCAATATTGTTTTAACCTGAACAATGCACTCTCTAGGTCAACTGTGTTCCCACAGACAGGAGGATGACAGCTTAAAGATTTTAAAAATTATTATTTTTATTATGATTCACAAAAGAGGCCTCATCAAATGCCTCAATCATTCACAAATTCATATTGAACTCAGATAGTCGTGTCCACCTAAGAAAGAAGAAAAAAACTTTTAAAATTTTAAAATACTTTGTGTTTAGAAAAAAGAGGGTTTTTTAAAATGCTAAACAGATTTAAATACAAGTGAAATGAAACATTTAATTTCTATTCCAGTAAAATAATCCAGTCTGCCCAACCATAAACTTAAAAAAAATATTCTCCAGTAGAGGGAAACTTTTTATTCCTAGGAACACAAACACTTTGTTTTTCACAGATTGTCAGTGAGACAAACCCATTTTTTTTCCACAGTCTTAAATATTAACCGTAGAGCTAAAATGATGGAAATAGAATTTATTAATGTAGAGGAATGTGTAGTTGCTTATTAATGTAGATGAATGTGTAGTTAAAATTAATATTTCTGATTTTTTAAAAAATATTATTTAAAACATTTCATTAGTGGAATCAAAATGAAACCGGGTTATTTTTAGCAAAACATGTTTCTCAAGAAATGTAAGTGAACTTTATTCGGAGCAGTGAAGGCAGAGGGATGTTTCTAACGTTTCCTAACCTTTGCATCTTCTGACGCTGCTTCTGCTCCTGGGCCCACCGGCGCAAACGGGGACCCAGGCTGGAGCGCGGCTCGGCGCCCCGGGTGCAGCACTCCCACCGGGCGCTGTGGCAGGCAAGCGCGGCTTCTTTGCACCTGCTCTCAGTTGGGTTTCCTTCACTTTTAGCGGCTGGCTGGTTTCTTTCTCGCGCCAAGAGGGATCTCTCTGCAGGAGGGGCTACAGCATCTTCGTGGAAAAGGTTATCTTTCTTTTATGATAAGTCCTTTTTGATCCTTTCTCAGGCGTGCAGCTGAGTGGACATCATTAAATCACATTCTCTTGATGTGGCAAGTTCAGTTATTTGCAGGAATAAGGCCGTTTGGTCACAGTGGCCATTCATACCTGACCAGTCACAAATTTCTCTGGCCTGGGAGCAGAAAAGATTATTTCCAAAGACTTGAGTTAAAGACTTTCCACACCTGGTTATAGACATTAATGGTTTGTTATTTCTCAGTCATCTTTTCCAACTAATGTTGCTCTTTGATGTTTGCTTTAATCTTCCAGTATAAACAATCACACTGAAATCTCATAAACCAAACCCCAGAACAGATAGTATGACATTTGCTCTTTAAGGACAGCACGAATGCAGTTAGTTTTATTTATATTTGCATAATTTAAAACTTCTAAGAGATAATTAAACTGCTGTGTTTCATTTGTTTCAGTTAAAATCACAAAACAAGGATATTTATCCAAAATTTAAAATGCCTTACTCCTGCTTGTGGAACATTGGGTTGTAGCTGTGTGGTGTGTTGCTTAATCAAACTGGATCCAAAGACTGAAAAAATATCTTCTTTTTAAGAACTGGAAAGGATTCCGCCTTATTCTGGTTTTAGCGCACTTCCCATTTTCATTCTGGGCTAGTTAACTCAGTAAATGAGCACATAGTTCAAGTTACAGTTTCAAGAAAAATGTTTGAAATATTTCTTAGTGCTCAGACTTAGAACCCTAAAAAATCCTATCTTGGGTCTTGGGATAGAAACATAGATTGCCAAATTGCCCAATAAAATTGAATTCGGACCCTTAATTCTCATCCATTCTTAATCCAAATGTCTGTCTGTCCTTCACTGTCAGTAGTGGATTTCCAACACACAATTTTGCTTTTTTTGGATGTCTTGATATTTTCTCTTCATTTTGCTGAGTTTCACTGGGGTTTCAAAAACATAAATCAAGGATTAATACTGGAAGTGGAGCCTTCTTGGAATATTTGTAGAAATGCAAATTTTGCTAGAGTGTAACCAGAACTTATATGAAAAAGGGCTATCATTGGGATGAAAGTGAAAATTTATGAACATTGGAGACATCGAAGTCAACAGAAAAGTGAGGGAGATGATAAGAAGGAGGAAAACCAAAAAGAACCTTAAAGATGCACCTGAAAATTGCAAAGGAGGTAGATTCTGTGCTGTGATACATTTCAGCTGTATCCACAACTGGTTTAGCAGTCAAGGTGGAGAAGTGTTCACTCTGCCCTATGTTTGCCTGCTCAGAACTTCTCAAACTGTTTAGGTTTTTGATAACATTTTTTAGCAGTTGTTTAATATGAAAATGTTTTCTTCTAACTGTGAGGTCTTACAAGGACACTGTTTGCTCTTTCAGAGCTACGCATGAATATTTATTACTTCTCTAAATATGATGCATGTGTTTCTTCTCTCTCGGTTTTGATGGGTCAGGAGCAAGCATGGGTGAAACTGGGTAAAAGAGGCATGAACTTCACAAGAAAGCAAAACTATGAGTTTGGGAAATAAAACAGGTTTTGTTTTAACAGGTATTTAACTACTTTTAAAATCTCAGTGAACTTGCACATGTAAATAATGCTGAGGTTTTGTACACATGTATGCAATTAGTTAAAGGTTTATTTGCTTATGCAGGAAAGTTTTCCTACAGCTGGAAATGGTTCAGGGCAACATGAGCTGAGTAACTGCTGAGTGATGGGGACTATTTCCAGAAATATGGTGTCCCAGAGGTTATCACACAACAGAGCAGATGAAGTGAGCTTTCAGGAAGGTCTGTAATATAGTGCACTTAAGGACATCTCTAGAAGGCTGAATCATCACCTTTTCGTTTCACAGAAAGCAGCTGAAAAAGAAGAATACCTTCTTTTTCCATCTGATGGGGAGACAGGGAGTCTTTTTTCACCGTTTCTGTTTTACCCAAGGCAAATGCGTTAATCCCTGTTGAACGCAGGACTCTGGCAGTAGTGTAGCAATACTGCGCTACAAGAAGCAGGAGCCTTGTTCGCAGGAGGAAGAAGCCTTCCTTACAGGGCTCGGTGCTGTGCGTACCTCCAGCTATTTGAAAGGCAGATGCCTAGTCTAAGCAGATGCAAAAAGAGGCTAGGATGAATCAGTGTCTGGAGACAGCCACTTCTCTTCATTGGCTACAGGGACAGTCAAAATGGCTGGTTAAGATGCAATGCCTTTCAAATGGCTAAAGTTCAGGGAGGTCAATCCCAGTCAAATGCTACTGTTTATGTACAAATGGACGAGGATGCTGGGTTTTTTTCATGCAGCTGCACCAAGCCTTTTTTTGTTTGTTTCATTGGTTGTTGGGGTTTGTTTTGTTTTGTTTTGTTTTCATGTGCCAAGCACAGCTGAATGAAAGGAAATGGAAGGAAGTAATGTTCTGTAAAGAACCCGGTAGGAAATAGTGCTGAGGAGATCTGTAATACATACTTCGATATTAATGAAAGATGTAAGAGAATGCTGCTCACCAGACCTCTTGGCTTACTGCGTATGTTTAGTCATTGCTGAAGGCTAAGGAGCAAAATCTGGGATTGCCTTTAAAACAGTCGGTGCTCCAGGTTGTTAGCAAGAGGTGGTGAACGGAATAAAAGGAGCAAATTACAGCAAAACAGGCCTCAGTGTGTGGATACAGAATGTGTTACAACAGGCCAATGATGAGTATATGCCCCCTGTGGGGAATCAGACGTGCCAAGGGGTGTGATGGATTAGGTCTCTAGAGATCTCTTGAGAAGGTCAATGTCTGGAGAATATGACACCACCTATGTAATTCTGAGAAACGAAAAGGTAAAAGAACATGAAAGCAAATGCTTTTATCGGATGAAAAAAATCACTAACAATTAAGCAAAGTACTTGTATTTGTTAATATAATTTATCTTTCCATTTATCTATACCTGATTGCTATGTTAAAAGTGTCAGTAGTTCTTACAATGTGTAATATTGATTCTTTTGATGAAATGCAGATATTAATGGAGTAATATGCCCCTTTATCTTGTGAATTCTTGGGAAATTATGAACATGAATCAAAATCTAAAATTAAGGCAATGACTGATTACTTTCCTGTGATTATCTGATGATTATTTTATTAATCTCTAACCTAATCAAATAGAAATTTGAAATTATATTTTTTTTAGCATTTTTCACACATTTTTATCATACTCCTTATCTTGGGTGCACTCTCCATCACACACATGCCCCTAAATTTGAGAACAAATAATCAAACTTGCCAGGTGCTAGTGGAAGTGCCCCATGCGTTGTAGTGGGGAGGATCAGCTGGGATACTGTTGTCATTGGAGGGAATGATCTGGGCAGGGATGTTGCCTTTCCCTGCCCTTCAAAATTAATTCCACTGGGTTGTCACTTTGCTCCCTCCCATCCCCTCATCATCCCACCGCTGGCTTTTCTTTTTATATCACATCAAATGTGAAGCACTTGACTTCACCTTGAAGGCCCTTCAAAGCTGCACCTTCCCTACAGATCATCTATAATTCACAGAAAGTGTCATCTCTCAGCCCTGATAGGTCACTGATTCTGGCTTCGACATTCACTTGTTAACGTTTCAAACAAGCACTTTCATGTCTTCTCTTACGCTGCCTTCGAGGAGCTTGCTGCACACCTCGGTGAAGCTGCCTCATTACCCTCCGTCAGACACCGCCGAAAGCTCTGCCTGGCCACGGTGCCGGTGCCGGTCTCCAGACAACGAGGCTGCTGCCAGGCTGAGCCCGCTGTTCGCTGTACTGCCCACCCCGTGTCTCCTCGCTCCCACCTCCTCCCTAGCTGGTTGTCTCTTCTCTCATGTTGCCAGGGTTTTGTCCTTTTTTTTCCCCCCCCGACCTTGTACAGAGCCAAACAAAATGGACGTCCTTGTCCACGACTCCAAAGCACTGTCGTAACAGCAGCTTGTAAGAATGGAAATGTGACTGGTACTCATGAGCTTGATTATTTAAGACCTTATGGTAGAAAACCTTGATTCAGTACAGAATTTGTCAGACACACACTTTGTTCACTAAGATGTATTTCTGTCCCACTGACTTCAAATGGAGAGAGTGTTTATTTATTTTTAAGTGTGTGGTTAAGTATCTGGCTGAATCAAGCTGTTAAACAAGCCATAATTTTGGTGCGATCAGCCACGTTGTCTTTGCACTGGCATATGCATATGCAGGTCCCTCATTGCCGCATGCGTGCAAACACTTCACGGGGAATGCCGTGGGCACAGCGGCAATTAACCATACAAGCAGGAGAGGCGGAGAAGGCTCTGTTCTAGGGCTGGTGCTTGGCAAGAAGGTCGTGTCTTCAATTTGGGGTTAATTACAAATAACCTCTGTTTTTTGCATAGCTGCATCCATGCACATGTGAATAGAATTAAAAGGAAGTGGAAAGTGATATATGGAGATCAAAGGGAGGCTGGAGGCCTGGAGAATGAAAATTATCTAACACCTCTAAATATGCTCAGGCAGCCTGTCATGTTACAGAACAAGAACACATTTGTCTTCTAACAGACTGGTGTGACCTCTGTGATTTACTCTATGTACCAAACCCTGGAACAGACTCTGGAATAGGAGCAAATGTGTTCTATATAGCAAGGCTAGGGCAAAGGTGGAAAGGAGGTTGTAGAGAGATGGGGGTCGGACTCTTCTCCCTAGTAACAGACAACAAAACAAGAGGAAATGGCCTCAAGTTGCGCCAGGGGAGGTTTAGATTGGACATTCGTAAAAATTTCTTCACCGAAAGGGTTGTCAGGCATTGGAACAGGCTGCCCAGGGAGGTGGTGGAGTCCCCATCTCTGGGGGTATTCAAAAGGCGTTTAGATGAGGCCCTAAGGGATATGATTTAGTGGGGGACTTGGTAGTGATAGGTTAATGGTTGGACCCGATGATCTCGGAGGTCTCTTCCAACCAGAACAATTCTATGATTCTATGATTCTATGGTTATTAGTTGCTCTGAATTTGCGGAATAAAATACTTTGGGACCAATATAGCAGTGCTGGGTGTATTCTGCAGAGATGTAAATAGACAATAATGGCACTCTATAAATTTCTGTCTTATTTATGGAAGGCCCAACTGATTGTATTTTGAATTTTGTTGCTGTTCAGGGTGGCAATTATGCACTCTGCTCATGTGAGGTTCCTATTTTGGATGCTGCAAAGTGTGAATACAGTAAATAAAGCAGCAAAGGAAAATTTAAAGAAAACAAAATGAACAGTATGTGATGAATGCATTCTCCAGAAATGCATAAATCTGGGCTGGACTGAAATCTTGTGCATCTCCTGGCAAGTTGCAGTAAGTCGGGATATCATCTGAGCTCGTGTCATTAATTAGCCTGGATCTACTAGTGACTGCTTGCACATCTATCAGGTTTGCTCTTTTGGCCAAGTGACACACAATTCCACATCGAGTCCGGGCCCCTGCTGCTCCCTCCTGCCTTGCTGACTGCTCTGCCCTTCTCCGGGCAATACTCAGTCCCAGGGGAGCGGCTGGTCGCCTCCTGTGTGCTCACTGCCACGGGGCACAGTGCTGTGACAGCGCTGCAAAGATCGCGTCTCTTCCAGGTAGTTTTTTTAACCCCCTTTTTTTAACCAACGCACAGCCTTTCTGCCCTGGTCAGAAAGCCCTCAAGAATATAAGAGAAAATTAGCTGTTTTTATAAAGTAGTTCATAAAACAACAACATTAATTTCTACATTTTTCTAGAGTAACTGCTTTAGAACACTATTTGTTTATTTAGACTTTTAAAATAAAGTTTGAAAGGAATTGTGAAGAGCATAGATTTGTTTGTACTGTATGTAATATCATCATTTTTAAGATCATGTTGAAGAAATACTGTATTACTAACTGAAAGTAGGAAGTAATCAGGGATTACCTTTAAATAAAGCATAAACAAGATTATTTCTGATTTCCCAGTTATTTCGTGATTATCTTACTAGATAAAAGGTACCTAAAGTTTTAAAGTGGTAAATGGTGGTAAAAAAAAAAAGAATGAAAAACATAAAGGATAGATTAAAGGTTAATGGGATGCCTCAGTTACTGACTGTGACAAATTTTCCAGTTAATTAAGAAATCAAAAGGCCTTAAATTGTCTGAGTCCAATTTTTATCCAATAGAAGGGCTGGTGGGTGTAAATCCCCACTCAGGAAACCAACACATTTTGTTGTGGTGTTCACATTTTTGTAAGTTGCCTTCAGTGATTCTCAGCAGAATCTTCTGTGTGGGAATGGCTGGAGAAGGTCGCATTCAGAGGTCATTCCATGGCTGGAGGGGTGGCGTTAGTAGACACAAATGAAATTGTGAAATTGTAGCTGTGAAAATACAAAGCCGATCGTCATAGGCCACCATGTGGCCAGGGAAGATCCATCATTTGTTATCCATAGGGTCAAAAGATGTCCAGACCCTGAAGGCACTACCAGGCCCTACTGGCCCTGCCCAGCCTCGCCCCAGCCCTGCCCATGGGCCCAGGAGCCCCATTTCAGCACAGACCTGGGCACCAAGTCTTTGCTTGAGCTATATTTTAGGTTAACCGGTGCCTTGTCCTTGTTCCCTGGATGGATGTTGGACCTGTGTGGTAGGCTTGCCTCCAGCCCTGTGTCTATCTCCATCTCCTGCAGCTCCTTGTGGGAGTCCCTAGATGGACCCTCATCCTGATTCATCACTTTGCCTTGTCTGGGACTGTTAACAAGACCACAGCCCTGTGCAGATCCTGTGCGACTGTGCTAGGAAGGGCACGATCCTGCCAGTTGCAAACCAGCAGTGCACCGTGTATGCTTTAATAGCATGTCTCTTCTGAGCTTGGCGGACCTTCTCCTGTGTGAGTCATCCCCTTGACAGCAGTGACTTGCGTGCATGTGCACTCCTGGAGAATAAACAAACATGTCATGCTCTGACCCCAAAAGCTGTGTTTTAATGAGCTATTTAAAAGCCAAAGTTTCCTGCTGCAATATGTGGTATCCTGTATAGCATTGCAATGGGACTGTTTGTCCCAGCTGTTTGTAAATTTTAGGGGCGTAGTCCCATATGCTGCCTTAATGTTAGGAGACTTTTATTCCTAAGCTAAGTAGCCAAGGGAGAGAGAGGGAAGAAGATGCTAGATGGCTAAAGTAGGTTTCTGCTCTTTAACGCTCTTTGGAGGAGCTTTCCTCTTGACAGTGTTTACTGAACCCCAGGAGACAAGGTCCCTAAACTAAAGTTTTCCTTTACAAATACTGCCCTTAATTGTATCATTAACACACCATATAAGGCCTGGGGTTGAATGTTTCAGTCCCACATTTTGAATTCCAGTACAGTAATGGCAGACTTTTCATTTAGCTCCACAACCCAGAGTTTATGTCTGTAAGCAGAACCACACAGAATCACAGAATGGTTGAGGTTGGAAGGGACCTCTGGAGGTCATCTGGTCCAACTCCCCTGCTCAAGCAGGGCCACCTAGAGCAGGCTGCCCAGGACTGTGTCCAAAGGGCTTTTGAATATCTCCAAGGAGAGAGACTCCACAATCTCTCTGGGCAACCTGTGCCAGTGCTCAGTCACCCTCACAGTAAAAAAGTTTTTCCTGATGTTCAGATGGCATGTCCTGTGTTTCAGTTTGTGGCCATTGCCCCAAATCCTGTCACTGGGCACCACTGAGAAGAGTCTGGCTCTGTCCTCTTTGCACCCTCCCTTCAGGTATTTATAGGCATTGATAAAATCACCTGTGAGCCTTCTCCTTCCCAGGCTGAACAGTCCCAGTTCTCTCAGCCTTTCTTCATAGGAGACATGCTCCAGTCACTCAATGATCTTTGTGTCCCTTTGCTGGACTCTCTCCAGTACGTTCATTTCTCTCTTGTACTGAGGAACCCAGAAGCAGCAGTTATCCACAATCTCTATAACATAAAAGTGTTCTACAGAGATGCTGACTTCAGATGTAGCGTGAAGCAGGACAGAAAGGCTGATTCAATAGAAATGCTCATCGTGATTACAGTACAGCCAGAGTCTTGATCATCTTTGGCATATATGGGGGCAAATAAACTTGTTTATGTACCACAATTTCTCTGGCTGAGTTAATGATGGTTGACATGGTCAAAAGCACCTTGGAGTTGTTTCAGAATTCTAGGATCATATGAAAATAATCACTATTTGAGTCTCAGAATGGACCTTTGCTAGAAAGTCATGAGAGATTTCAGTCACACCAGCAGCTATCATGGAGAAACTTTCCTGATGTGTCACTGTGATATCACTTTTATGTGTGCCAAACCGAACAGCCAAAATCCACTTGTAAGTGTATTGAAACACATAGGTAACCATATACTTTCACACAGTAATAGATTTATGTCCACAGTGCAAGGTTTATGCAGACAATTTAGTGATGAAATTTACCATAGCTAAAATTAGAATTTAGTTTTAAATTTGTTTAAAAATCTCTTTAGGAAGAGGAGAAAAAAATGAAGATCAATAAGAATATCCAGAAGAAAATGCACAGAATAGATATGTATTCACCAATACATTTCATTCAGTAATCCTCTGTACATGTGGAAGATACCAGAAGAACTGCAAGAACTCCACAGACTTCAAAAAAAAAAAAAAAAAAAAACCAAGGTAGAAAATATGATTGCATTGAGCGAAAAGTCATGATATAATATATTGAATGAAGTTGTATCTTACATAAATAAGTTTATTTGTTTCATTTTGCGTAGTAATTACTTCTTTTGTTACTTTCCCTTGAGAGTCATCAAAATTATGTTTTGGCAAAGCTAACAGCCTTAGTTAGATGACCAACAAACCATCACTGCTCATGAGAAGTAGGTGGTGTCTATCCATCTTTCATCTCTTCTTGTCAAGAAATAAAGCAATATGAAAGGAGATAAAAGAGTTTATGAATTAAAAAATAGGGAAATCCAGCTGATGTTTTACGTGAAGAATGGAAGCAAAACAAGTTACTAATTTGGCTTAATGGGTCTCACTTGGTCATTTCAAAGTACATTAAAACAAAAATCTATTGAATGTGTACAATAAGTAGTGAGTGCAAAGGACTACTTCAAATGCCAGATATTGTGAACTTTCCATGTATTTGTAGAAAGTAAAGTGATTTCATGGCAATTAGGCAATGTATTCCTTAAATTCCTTTTTGAATCAAAAAGAATATTGAAATGGATATATTTTTACCAGTATGTACTAGTATAATGTAAAATTTCGAGAAATCAAATGAAATGGCATTTCAGAACAAAATGAAAGTATCTTTCAGTCAGAAAATATCAAAGTCATTCTGACATGATCCAACATTTCTTTCCTCTATGATTTTATTTCAAAATGAAAGTCTAGTAAAACCCCCGTAACAGAAAGAGCTGCATCAGTGGGATGTGATTAAGTTCATTACCTGTTCCTGTTATCCCGCAGAGGTCCATTCAAATGACTGAGGCTGTGTTATGTCTGAAAGAGTTGCGCTCCTGATTGTGCTGCAATACGCGTACTGTTTTACTCTGGGCCGTTAATGTATATTCATTCATATATACTCATTCATATATCCATTTATGTGTATACTCAAAGTGCACTTCAGATGAACCTGTGTGAAAATTAGAGATCTGAGTTCATGGCTATGTTCATTTTACAATGGTAATTTCTTTAATCATTGTTGAAAATAACTGCTTCTGCGTATGGCGAAAAAGTATTTGCAGTCTTTGTGGTGAATGTTACAGGAACCAGTAAATGACCAAGAAACAGAGAAGTTTGAGATTACATAGTTATATGTTATGTTTTCATTCTGAACTGTTTTATACTCTCTCTGGATAAGTGCTATCTTGGAGATAAATCTAGGTTAGTTAAAAAGCAAAAGAACAAACACAATAATAAGCTCAGGTTCCTTGTCTTAATTAGTGGAAAATATTTTATGTCAGATCCTGTACAATGTGATGAGACACTGATCTGATCCAGTCTCTATCTGCAAACTGAAGTAGAATAGAATGTGCAATGCATTAAGCACAAAATGGTAGATAGGTTCTAAGATGGCTTTACAAGCAAACAAACAAATTACTGAAAATTGTTCTAATAAAAAATAGTTAAAATATAACTCATGACTAGGCATCAAGTAATATCTATGTAGAGGTGGTCTACTTTTTTAGTAAAGCAATTGGATAGCAAGCCTGTTTTTCAGCTCTTCTTTCCATCTCAGATTTTGTCCCTGAAGCCAATGTAATTTGAATGGACTAAACTATAATCTTGGTAGCAACTGCCTTTTAAAAGGAATTGATTCATCCTTCCTCTTGCCCTCGAGTTGACTTCCAGTGCAGCCGGTCTGAAACGCCGTAATTTATTGAAGCTGCCAATGTGGTCCATTAAATTGGTCTGCACCAAACAGTTTGCTAATGACACTGAGCCTTGTTGGCTGTTTTTAACGATTATCTCAAATAGTGTTTGATAGTCTTCTCACATTGATCACAATGTTGTCTCCTTTGTTCTTCTAGCAGCAGCTGTGTTTGTCCTCTCTGGGAGGCTTTACTCCAGTGCATGTTATTGATGGATGATGATCATTCTTTTCTGGAGCAGGAGTGGAGAATAAATGACCTCTGCTGCTCACTTTTCAGCCATAATCACGTTATGTAGATCCACATTCATGAGGTAGGTTCTCCACTTCATAAGACAGGTTGCAAAAAATTTTACATGGAAGAACAGGCACTTCAAATCAGCTCTCGAAATGAGGATCCGTACCTAGGAGACTTGAGGTGACTGGGTGAGACTGTGGGTGACTGGAAGAGACGATAGTTGCAGTTGTGGGGACACGGGTAGGGGAAGGCGTTTTTATTGGTCTAGACAGGAGGAAATCTCAGGAAGTAGTTTGTGTTGATACTTTCCTGTTTGAAGTCACTTGGACCCATCATTGAAAAAAGTAATGTGGTTTAAAAATTACAAATTGTTTACTTTCTCTTTCTTCCTGGTGTTTACCTTGAAGTAGTTTGCTGCAAGTACCGTGTCTGAAACTGTTTAACTTCATGGCAGCCTCATAGTCTTTCTTATGCATTTTGAGGAAGCTGATTCATTTAGTTTGAAGTTTTCTACTGCTTTTTTTGTTTCTTGGTGTGTAAGAAAAAGCCAAATCTCTTCCATCACTCACAGAAAGAGAGGAATATGCTTGTTTCCCACAGATTTGTGTCTGGCATCTTCATTGCCTGACATTAACAGCCAATCCAGAGACTGGGAGGGGATCCTTTCACTGACAGCAAGGGAAGACCTAGGTGGATGGGTTGAGCATCCCTGTATCCCTGTGTCCGTGCCTGTTCCAGACCTGACAGCATTGGCAGTTGCTCACCACTTCATAACACCTTCCTTTTATCTGCCCTCAATATAGAGAAAATGTATTATTTGGGGCAGGAACTACTGAAATGCGTAGCCTTTTTATGAAACTGAGAATGAAAATAGGTTAAAGCAATATAATAGTGTAGGATACAAAATCCTTCTTCAAAAGATGCATATTTAAAGCTGTATAAGGATTTTTTTTTTAAATTGTCCTGTCAAGTTTTGCACATGATGAAGCTGAGAATACATCATTCCCTGGAAGTGCCTAACTCAGTATCTACTGTTCATCACAATCAATAGTCACGTGACTTCTTTTTAATGGACTCAGCCCCTGGTGGTGTGTGTTAGACCTACATGGACTGAACCACTGCCATGATGGTCTCACGTCTTGTATAAATTTTTCTCCTTTCAGAGACTACAGCATCTTTCCTGTGATTGAAACATCTAGTAACAGTAATTCTCATCTTCCTCGAGAACCATCATCTGTATGGTATGCTAATGATATCCAGAAACACTGTCTTTTGAAGCATTGAAAGGCAGGTCATGAGATTTACTGCTATTCTAAGAAATGTTTTATTCAGAGTGCATCCGCATAATTCATTATACTGTTTTGTCCTCTTGAGACAAATCTACCGCTGACTGTACAATTCACAAATGAGATATTTCACAAATCAATGGGATAACTGACTGGAAAAAATGTCAAAAAGCAGCCTCCCCAAACTCCATATAGGAGAAGTATATAAAAATACTGGAAATTATCTATGATGTTTTATGTTATATTGTGCTTTCAGCAGGAAAAAAGCTCCAAGAGAATTATGCATGAACAACCCTAATGGGACATGTTCCAGAAATAAAGAAAATTGCTCCCATTGCTTTGCAAATAGAACTGACATCAATATTCACATGATTTTTAAAATAATACTGCATGTTTGTTTCCAAATTACTCCATTTAAAGTGCAAGGTCACATACCTCTGAAATGAAATAAAAAAATATTTGTTATGTTCAAATTAGACAATTTTATGAATATGTTACTGTTTAAGAATGAAATACAGAAAGCAAGTTGAATTTAATTCCCTAAGTTTGAAAAATGGTTGTCCAGCCACTGAGGAGTTCTGACTTACATTTCTGGAAATGAAACAGAAATATTCTCAGATTCATGATGACTGTAAGTATATGCTGCAGTTTTATAACACACTGCTAGAGAAAGTCAGCCAAATATCTCTAAAACACTATACAGAAATGAACCTTCCGTTATTTTTGCTAATGACACCTTTTAAAAGATCTTTGATTATGGAAATGGGCTTTCTTAAACCTCTTGAAGACCCTAAAGATTTGTGATGGAAACAGAAATCAGTATTTTGCAATGGGCTGAAGACTGAGGTGAACTGAGAAATGACAGAAGGTTTACTAAGAGGAAATTACTTCCGTTGTTCACCAAGCACACTTTCTGAAGCAAAGACCTGACTGCTATGGCTGAGAAAATGAAGATTTAATAAAAAATGGCGTAGAATATCTCATCAGCAGTAAAGAACATTAAAAAAATAGAACAGGAAATTGGAAAGAAATTTTTTACCTTTGTGTTTGTATATATATACAACACATGTACATATGCCCCCTCCATATTTTTTTCCTATGCATGTAAGCATTCATGTGTTTATATGTGTATACATGCAGGCTGACACACAGAAGCAAGGCATGCTCCTTCTTTGAGAAGAGAAGCATGGTCTGAATACAGAGTCAAAAAGGCAATAATACCAGCTTTAAAGAACCTGGAACTGAAGTAAGTTTGAAAAACTATGATATGTCGCAATGATGTGTTGTTCCAGGGGGCAGAACACAAGAAGCTCTTCAGAAGAAATAGTGACTTGCAATTCTCCCCTGTTTGTTACCCCAGCCATTATTTTCACAAACTTTTAGGAACTAATAGTCTTGGAGGCTTCTGTCCTCTTTCATATTTCATTAAAATTGCCTATTAGATAAAAATGTCTATAGAAGGAACTACCCTTTAGGAAACCAGGCTGAAAAATGGATTTAAGAGGTCTAATTTGTGCACTTGAATGGAATAATGAAAGAAAATTATTGCCAAGAAAAATTAGCAATGTTGAGAAGAATGCCTTAAACATCCTGAAGTGGAAACTGATGGTCCCTGAACAATCAAGACTCTTTTCTAAAATATTTTAAAGTGATTTTATCGTTGAGATTTATAGATGAGTAATGAAAATTGTGGCAGTGAGGACTTTGGATCAGTGATTACAAGCCAACAACAGCTGTACAGGTGAAAGGGCCTTGTAACCTAGTGACCCATCTCCGTCGTGTCTGTTGGTATGGTAAGGAGAGAAGTCCAGGACATCAAGAGCCTTTCTCTAGTATGCTCACCTAGCGTCTCATTCCAGCTTTAGCAAGATGATGTGACAGAGAGCCTTACAAACAAAAGATGTGCTGTCTCTCTTTCTCCTGTGCAACAAACATATGGTAAGAGCACGAGAACAAATGAGAAAAGGGAGAAACCAGACGCAAATGATTTCCCTACCCGTATCCTCCTCCATTCCTGGGAGACCACAGAAAACCTGGAAGAGCTCATCAACTGTTCATCTTGCTTTAGCAAGCTCTAGAGCCGTTGAAAATGTAGTTTTGACAATAACCCATGAACTTGTAAGAAAATTTCTCACTTCAGTGAAGCACATCCTTTCCTCGCTGCCAGACCTCTTTTCAGGCAGTACGCAAAGGAGGAGGCCAGAGAGGAGCGACAGTAGGCTTCCTTCGGCAAGCAATTTCTTGATGAAATTAGAAAAATAAAATACGCTTCGTAGAGGTCAAAGTCAACACCACTCTGGCCCCTATATCAATTTGTGAAGCTCCTTCATCACAGGGAGAAGTAAAGAAAAGGAACATAGCTAAATCCCCCAAGAAGTTCAATTACTTTAACTGTGACAGTCCCAGACCTCGATGCTCTTTGAAATACAGAACAAGAGAAATCATCCCTGTCTTGTTTCGTAACAAAAACGGTGGACAAAATAAATGAACAAATGTATTGATGTGGAAGCAGTCTTCCAAATTTGAGGACTGTTCTTTTCTGAGAAGCTCTTGTCGTCCAAGCATTTTATCATATAATCATAGAATCGTTTAGGTTGGAAGAGACCTTTAAGATCATCGAGTGCAACCATGACTATCACTTTTCATAAGTTCTACCTTTCAAATAGAGAAGGTTTAGGTGTCTTAATCATCTTTTAGGAGTGGGTTGCTCTGTATTTTTAAGTAGTCAGAATGCGAGACAAATCTTATTTGATTGTTACTTGAAGTTACTCAAGAAGAGCTCTGTAACAATTTACCTTTTTCAGATTTTAAAGGTTCAAATAATGTGCTTGATATTGTCTTTGGAAATTCACTCAAAATAAGAAGCTGTTAATTAGTAGAAGTATGCAATTATTTTTTATCCTAGAGGAATGTGTCTACATTCTGCTGTTCTTAAAATAAATAATATCCAAATAGGCAATATCTACATCATTCAGTATACTGCCTTGTTAAGGGTCAAAATAAACATTATGACAGATCCATAGTGCAAACTCTGGCAGTAGTGAAGACTTAGATTTATCTACAGTAGAAACAGATGTGAATAAATAATGTACCATCTAGAAAAATAGACAAGAGGAATTGAGCAGCATGACTAAAAAATTGTATTATGGTCTCCAGACGTTTGTTTTTAATATCAGTCATTTACTTGCCATCTCAGTCCTCCAAAACAGAGCAGATTTTGAACCCTACCCAGTTTCTTCTACCAAAGAATGCTTTAATGCACACAAATTGTAAGAGACTTCAAAGGAATAAACAAGACACAAATGTTAACAAATGAGTATATATTTTACAATCTCCAGTCCATGTATCTATCCAAATTGGCTTTGCTATTGACCCTTGAAATGACTCTCTTGCATATGGGTAGTAGAGATTTGCCAGTACTTTATTGCTAACATCCCAAGTCTTCCAACTATCCCAACTGATCCAACTTCATTTTTCATGCTCCAGGTCAGGCAAGTCAGCACTGTTCCCTGGTCTGCTGCAGACTGCTCTAGGATCGGGTTGTAAGAACAGGAAATAATATCATGTTCCGTATTTTGAGTGCTTGACTTGTTGCTGGCCCCAGAAGCGCAGAGTAAGAACATTTGTGTGGGGAAAAAAACTCACCTTGATTAGTCTAGCTGGAAAAAGCTATAAGCTTGGAGGACACTACAGTGGGGTGTTGGAAGGAAGTATGAAGGAAATGGGTGGATGGTGGGAAAACATATACTGAGTCTTATGAGAAGATTAATCCCCTAGAAACATCTGACGGCAGTTTTCTATGATGATTTTTAGTGTGGTTATTGTGACAAAAATAATTTACTAATTCACTCAGTAACTCTATCGAAGTTCAATTCACAGATATTTCAGCCCTGCAATCTTTACTTTACAGTGAGGAGCAGAAACGTGAGTGATAAAGTAATCTTCACTATAACACAGAGGAATAACCCCTGTGCTGGATGTCATGGCTTTTGTGCAGACTTTTGCACCCAGGAAGAGGTGCATAGTGGTTGTACTGGAATCAGAAATGAGCCCATGTTTCGTACTCTTTTCTTTGTATTGAACTGGATCCAGCTGTAGTGTTTCAAACTATTTCTTGAGCTTTTCTTTTGATGTCAATAATTATCTACAGAATCACTGAAATGTTATAGACCATTTTCTTTTGACAAACATTGTGTGGTACTTCCTTGCAGAGATTAATCTTATTTAAGGAACACTATTATGTGTAATATGTGTCATGGGCTTATCCATGGCCACATGCTTTGAGGTGCTCCAGCATGACGTCACGCACAGCCACTGATGCTTCAAGGTGTACCTGCTGCAGCATGGACTTATCCACAGCCACAGGTGCTTCAAGGTGTACCTTCTCCAGCGTGGACTTATCAGTCCACAGCCACAATCCCTTCAGAGGTTATATCTGCTGCAGCACAGACATAACCACAGCCACAGATGCTTCAAGATGTACCTGTCCTGGTGTGGACTTATTCACAACCACAGATGCTTCGGGGTGTCCTGGTCCCACATGGACTCATCCACAGGTCACAATCCATTCAACTGGAGTTCACGCTGGAGTTCCAGCCTGTCCAGTGCAGCAGCACAGAACCAGCAGCGATGCCCTGGCCATGTGCCAGCCCAGGCGCATCACCATTGCTGTTACCAAAATGTTCCCAGGCGCAGCAGAGTAAGATGGTAAGCAGTACAGCAGTACGGCAAGCAGCGAAAGCAAAAAGCAGCCACTAACGAGCACTAATATACAGTAAGGCAAGCAAGCCCCATGGCAAGCACAGGAGCCTGTCAATTGATAGCTAAACAGCAACAACAGCTATAAATTCAGTATCTAGCACATTCCAATCAAATCTGTCGTTGTCTTGAACCCTTTGAGCCCCACATTGGGTGCCAAAAAGGAGTGTCATGGTTTAAGCCCAGCCAGCCACTAAGCACCACCCAGCTGCTCACTCACTTCCCCCCGCTGGGATGGGGGAGAGAATCGGAAGAGTAAAAGTGAGGAAACTCGGGGGTTGAGATAAAGGCAGTTTAATAGGGAAAGTAAAGCTGCACACACAAGCAAAGCAAAACAAGGAATTCATTCACTACTTCCCGTCGGCAGGCAGGTGTGCAGCCATCTCCAGGAAAGCAGGGCTCCATCACATGTAATGGTTACTTTGGAAGACAAATGCCATCACTCCGAATGTCCTCCCCTTCCTTCTTCTTCCCCCAGATTTATATGCTGAGTATGACATCATATGGTATGGAATATCCCATATGGAAGGTCCCAGCTGTGTCCCCTCCCAACTTCTCATGCACTCCCAGCCTCCTCGCTGGTGGGGTGCTGTGAGAAGCAGAAAAGGCCTTGACGCTGTGTAAGCACTGCTCAGCAATAATGAAAACATCCCTGTATTATCTACACTGTTTTCACCACAAATCCAAAACACAGCCCCATACTAGCTACTGTGAAAAAAATTAACTGTATCCCAGCCAAAACCAGCACATATGACATGCAAGGAATATTTACATTCCCAATATCTGCCATTTCTTTTTTTGGTTGAAAAGTACAATTCACTGAAAACACCCTGGTTCAGCTAAGCTTCTGTTGGAAAAGGTTTCTCAGGTACAGGATGGAGCTCCAGATCTCAGTAAGAGCAACGGCGTCAACCCATCTTCGGAAGACGAAGAGTCTGGTCCATGTGGTTCGCTCAGCATGCCAAAGATTAGGACTCAAGTTTCTGTTTTAAAGAGTCTACCACATCCTGGAGGATGTCTCTGTCCCTAGATTACTGTGTGGTTTCTCTTGCTCACATTCAAAACAAAATAAAATAATTTAAAAACCCCAAACAAACTAAAGCTGCAAATGGCATTAAATTAGTTTGATCATGAGACAAGAAACAGCTGGTTGAAGTTTCTGAGGCCATGTCTATGCCAGTATATCAAAAACTCGGAAGTGCCTGCACCCATACCATCAAACACTGCAAAACTAGGTGGTCAGCTCCACAATTTTAACTGGAAATGGGCCATAACCCATACCAGTTCCTGAGTTGTGCAGGGGAGAGTGGTGTGTAGCCCCTGCTAGGGTTTGTTTTAGCATTTTTAAAAATTCAGATGATTTTGTTTCCTTATATGGGATTGTTGCTTATTACTGCTAAATTCCCAAGGAGAAGTATAGCCTAAAAATGTTTCCGTACAAGAAAACTTCTAATCTCCTGAATTTATGGTGTGATTAGTTTAAAAAGGTTCTGTGCAGCTTTTCAAACAGAAAAAAATGCTGTCATTTTTATCACTTCTAATTAAGTAATAGCATTCAGATAATAGCAGTCATCTTTTTGTATAGTCCATCCTGTTTCTCACAGAGCAGTTACACTCTACTATGTTCAGAAGAGCCAGTAAGGAATTTCTTATTATGACCTTGTCATGTGTTGTTGGGAGAAAGTGAAGTGTTTGTGTTTGCCCCTTTCATCCTGCAAAAAGCCTTGTGGAGGAAGTTCAGAGCTGCTATTTAAGGTATTTCCATCTTGGACCGTATGTTATAACCTCTTTCTTAAGGAGGGTTCATTGATTTTTCCTTTCTGTATAGCAAAAAGATCTGGCAGCATAATTTTCCCTGGGTTGCTGCCTACTGACATTCATTATGAACCATGGAGCGTGTCTCAGTTCAAAGCCTCCATTGACTCAGACTGGCTTCGACCAGGCTTAAAGACACAATATAGAAGTGCGGTGGAAAAACAACCCCTTCCCAATCTGCATGTCGCTATGCCACGAGGAGAAAGGAGAGAATAAATTATTCATTGTGATCACTCAGCCTGCCCTGTAGGCGGCCTTTCATAGTGTAACAACTTTAAACCAACTGCTCCCCTTCCCTCCTCCCAAAGTGCCACCACTTCTTAATGCATAGTGACACTCAATAACATGATAGGCAAATGACCTAAATGCTAGATATGGCCCACTGAAGAGACCACATTTTTTTTATACTTGTGAATATTTTATAGATATTCTTTCTTTTTACACAATGAAAAGGAAAAGAGCTCCTGTGTGTTAAAAGGAAAAAAAAATCAGAGTGAGAACATGCTCATTGTAAAGCAGTTTAATACTGAGGATATTCTCTGAGAATATAGCACTACCTACCTGTAAGCAGTGTAGAGTGCAAAGATCACCAGGCTATTAGCTATTCCACAGTGAAGTTGTCTCTTTCTCTTTCTTTGCAATAAAAATTCTAGCTAAAAAACCTGGAATGATGAAAATGCATGGAAAAAAAATTTTGGTTTTCAATTTCAATTAGTTGGCGTTTTCAGATGGCAAGCTATTTCATGGGAAAATGTCAGAAGAGCTTTCAATCCTAGGCTTGGAAGTCAGTACTGTTCCCATACCTAAAATACGCATTTCGCATACTGAATTTGGTTGGTTTCCAGTCTGTTCTCTTCCTTCCTCTTTTCCCCCCCTTCCTGCCCTTCTATGTCATATGTCTACTGTCTTCTTTATTGCTACGCTTTAAATGTGAGTGATCATGTTCTTGCATGCCAGGACTTAATAATGTGCCATTATATCATACGAACACTGCTTCCACATAACTCACAGCATACTTAACTCCCCTCTCTCTCCCTTATAGACAAAACTAAGGGAAGCTTTCCACTGACCTTAACAGTTTGTGAAAACAGACCTGGATTTTACAGGTTTGAACAGGTTAGTGCAGGGCTATTACCTTAGCTGAATGTAAATACCATCAATCAGCTTCACAGTTTTCATCCATTGTAAGTGATTCATCAGGCATTACTTCTTTCTTTCTTTGCAGTCACATTTTAATCCTCTGAAACTCTCCTGGCTAAACTCACCTTGGCCTGTGAGGTGAAAACTTTTGCCATTGAGAAATGTCTTCACTTTTCTTTGCAGACTTTTTTTTTCCTTCCATTTTTGCAGATGACTTTTTTTCCTAAATGGGCATTTGCTAAGGTTTGGTAGAGCCATATAAAAGCAAATAGCTGACAGTTAGCTATACAGAAGGGTGTTCTGGATGGCATACCAAATGGACACCTGGGAGAAGAGGTCCTGCCTTCTGCCACAGGCTTCCCACATAGCCCTAAGCAAGTCATTTAACTGCTCTGTTTATCAGGGAGATGGGATACTACTTCCATTTCTAGCTTGTCTAGACTATGAGGACTCTAGGGTGGGTCGCTACGTTTACATACATTCCCTAATAGCATGTGTTCCTCATAGCTTGTTCTGCACTCTGATATTAATGACAATGGCAAAGATCATGCAGAAAGAGGGAGTTTGAAAAAGAATTTCTCCTGATTCTTGACCTCCGTAATCTGTCACCAGGCTCTGATGTGTAGGTTACAATTTCAAGCAAACTCTGTTTTAACAGTTCTGTGTTCACAAATGATATTATCAGTTTGTGATTGAATCACTATCACAGTGCTGCGGCTCATGACGATTTTCATTCTGCATTGCTGCTTCAGTGAGTAGTAACATAGGTTGCTTTACTTAAGATCTTCCAAATTGGCAATCTACAGAGAATCGATAGAAAAATGCAAGTGCCCCTCCCTGCGGCAGCCAACCAGGAGACAGTGACGTTTGGCACATTAGCACAGCAGTGCGCAAATGGATTTCAGGTTTCTCCCCATTGATTTCCCATCTGAAGCCACTAATCCATCCCTGGCTACAGCTGCAATGCCATCGCAGGAGCGTGCAGTTGCAGGCTCTCGAGCAGAACTACTGTCTTCCCTCAAAGTGGATCCTGTTCTCTCAGAGCTGACATCTTTGATCAGATGCTGTGTGCCTTCTGAGTCCTGTTTGACAGAGTGCATGCTTAATAACCAGTATCTAAAAGTTTCATCAAATGACACTGCAAATAATTCATTGAGGATCGTCTTCTCCTTGAAACTGACAGCATTCAGTCTGTTGCAGCATCAATCTGCCCATTTGGATCCTTTGGGGCTGACCTTGGGCTCCCGTACACTCCTTCAATATCATGTGAGCTTTGAATGTGCTTTTTCAGAGCCTTTACAAATCCAAGACAACTCCATTTATGTACATAGACATTTCTGCAACAGTTGTTTTCCCTCTTATTTTTGGCCTTGAGAAAATGGTTCTTCCCCTGTTAAAGTCTTTTTTTCTTCCTTTTGTTTGCAGAACATCACGTCTTATAGATGATACATGGAGTGCTTTTAAACCACCCCCATGCTGAACAAAATGTGCTAGCATGCAATTTTAGTTATTCATCCATTTGGAAGGCCAGAAGTATAGATACACCAGTGTTAGCAAAATCTTGTTAATTTGAGGCTGCCCACTAAAAAGAGTGGAAAAGTCAGGAAGGCAGCCTTTTATAAAGAAGTGAGTTATGACAGTTGCTCTTCTTATTGTTTACTCTTTACATTTCTGAAATTAAAGTAGTTCCTTTCAGCTAGCCCTTGGTGAGCATTCTGGTGGAGCTCCCCTGCTTGACGTTCCCCAGGCAGCAGGCACCAATGTTTTAAGGCTGGGGTAGCCTGAGACAAGCCCTAGTGGCATTTCTGCTTGGGCTGGCTCCATGGGTGCCCCTTGTAGGGCTCCAGCATCACGTGGCGTCTCTTTGGAGAACTGGCATTTCTCAGTCCTACCAAAAGGCCCTCCAAGAGCTGGCATTCTCTGTAGGAAAGGAATTCCTTTTGTAGGGAAGGAGAAGGGAAGGGAAGGAAGGGAAGGAAGGAAGGGAAGGGAAGGGAAGGGAAGGGAAGGGAAGGGAGGGAAAGGGAAGGAAGGAAAGGAAAGGAAAGGAAAAAGGAAAGGAAAGGAAAAGGAAAGGAAAGGAAAGGAAAGGAAAGGAAAGGAAAGAAAGGAAAGGAAAGGAAAGGAAAGGAAAGGAAAGGAAAGGAAAGGAAAGGAAAGGAAAGGAAAGGAAAGGAAAAGAAAGGAAAGGGAAGGAAGGAAAGGAAAGGAAAGGAAAGGAAAGGAAAGGAAAGGAAAGGAAGGAAAGGAAAGGAAAGGAAAGGAAAGGAAAGGAATGAAAATAAAAGGTCTTTAGCAGCTGGGTAACTGGGGACAAAAGTATGACCGCACAAAAAAAGATGTTTACTAGGATCTGTCACTGGCCTCTAAGGACAGAAAGAATATTTGAAGCCATATTGTAAATATGATTAGCAAGAGTCCTGTAAAAAAGTTAGAATACACTGATCAAGGGGAATTTTAATTACGCTACACTGCCTAGAAATCTGGACTTCAGAACGAACTGAATCCTATGGAAAGGAAACAAGTTTGGAAAAAGAGAGACTGCTTACCCATGAGTGCCTAAGAACAAGTGATCACACTGCAAGTCAGAGACAAGATGGGTCTGCCAACAGGGAATAGCATAAAAATATTTATGAAGCACACTTCAAGGGAAAGGAACTTAGATAAAATGACTAGCATCTATGATTGTTTCAGAAATTTGCGAAGTGAAAAGTGATAATTAAGAGATTTATAGTCAAAGCATATGTGGCTTAGAGTCCAGGATTACATCAATTTTTCTTTTCCTCCTCTTTTGATTTAATTTTGGGAGAAGGTTCCACAAGTCTGTTTTTAATTCTGTTCATCCTCTGCCTAGGGAAGACTGAATTTGCTGCTTTAAACTCTGTTTGGTGACTGATGTTCTGAGCCATTTTAAGATGATATCCATCTGAATAGATCCTGCTTTGTCATACTATTTACAGCTAGGCAGTGATTCATTAAAAGGCATCTATTTCCCAGACACCTGGTAAGAGTTCCACAGTATTGAATGTGTCCAACCCCAGGTAAAGAACAGAAAGACAGATGATGCTAGGAAAATAAAAGATCTAAAGACAAAGGAAGACATAGCTGACCACATAACTTATCACTTGACCTGAAAAAGGAAAATTAAAAAGTATGAGGCAGCAGAGACCCCTTATATATGTACCAATTAGACATACTTTGTTTTTGCAAACTCCAGTTATTCTCATAGATCTCTTAATCATTAGAACAAATATGCCAGATTTTCTTGTGCTTTTCAATCAGACTTCTAAAGGTATTTCTTTAGAAGAAATACAATGGCAAAATTATGAAGAAAGACAGCGTCTGTAACTTTTCGGGAAATACAGTTCTGTGAGTATTTATTGTCCGTATTGTGAAAGGTACACTTTAATCCTAACTTAAAATAAATAAGAGTTAATATTTCAAAGACACTTTTAAAACTAATTGCAGATGCATGACTGTGTCTCTTGCATTATTTCAAACATTTCAGGCAGGCACTTTTCTTGGCCACGGCGCAGTGTAACCCACTCCTCTCCCAGCCTGCCCGTTGCCTGCAGCAGTTTCAAGAAAGCAAGGTGGAAGCCACATGGGGATACCAGCAGATCCAAGTCTCCACTCAGTTATACAAGTGCAAGGAGCAGCAGATTTCTGACCCTGAAATTCACTGCACAGCGGCTGGTGCTGGCCCTTTGCAATCCCATTTGCAGGATCTAAATTTCCAATGCAAGTGTGAGCACGCCACAAAATGTTCACTTCCATAAATTCGCTTTTACGTTAAGTAGTTTTGTCAGAAGCAGGCAAAAGGTCTTTTGTATTCAGAGCCACACTAATTCCACAGCTTTAACATTTGAGCCTTTGTTCAAAAAAGGCTCTTGAGAAAAAGTGTATCCATAATTCCCAGCCTCCATCAGCAAAGGACTTTGAAGAAAAAAAAAAAAATCTCATAGTAACAGGGGTCCAGGATGCTATCTCAGTATAACCAGCCTCCTGTTAACAAAGCTGACTTGACTGGCAAAATTAGGTCTTTAAAATACTGGAGCATAAGACACCTCAAACTGTGATAAACAAGGATTAGCAAGAATTGTCTTCGCAGATTGAACAACAAGATCACATCCCAGCAGCCCTGCTGAGTAGGACTTGGGGGGTACTGGGGGATGAAAAGCTGGACATGAGCCAGCAATGTGTGCTCGCAGCCCGAGAAGGCCAACCGTATCCTGGGCTGCATCAAAAGAAGCGTGGCCAGCAGGTCGAGGGGAGGGGATTCTGCCCCTCTACTCTGCTCTGGTGAGACCTCACCTGGAGTACTGCGTCCAGCTCTGGAGCCCCCAACACAAGAAGGACATGGACCTGTTGGAGCGAGTCCAGAGGAGGGCCCCAAAAATGATCAGAGGGCTGGAGGCACCTCTCCTCTGAAGACAGGCTGAGAGAGTTGGGTTGTTCAGCCTGGAGAAGAGAAGGCTCTGGGGAGACCTTACTGCAGCCTTTCAGTACTTAAAGGGGGCTTATAGGAAAGGTGGGGAAAAAGTTTTTAGTAGGGCCTGTTGTGATGGGACAAAGGGTAATGGTTTTAAACTAAAAGAGGGGAGGTTTAGACTAGATCTAAGGAAGAAGTTTTTCACAATGAGGGTGGTGAAGCACTGGCACATGTTGCCCAGAGAGGTGTAGAAGCCCCATCCCTGGAAACATTCAAGGTCAGGCTGGATGGGGCTCTGGGCACCTGATCTAGTTGAAGAAGTCCCTGCTCATTGCAGAGGGGTTGGACTAGATGACCTTTAAAAGGTCCCTTCCAACTCAAACAATTCTATGATTCTATGATTCTATGATCCTGGGCAGGTAGGAAGCATACCAGACAGAAATACACTCGTTTGAGGACACTCCAATACCCGATAGATGCATAAGCTGTTCCCCAATGCTCTCTGTATCCCTCCCTTCGTGATTCCTTTTAATCAACTTCAAACTTAGGACAAACCCCTTTGCATTAAAATCAATGGAAGTTTTATCAGGAGAGCTAATCTTGCCTTCAGGCTTCATTTGATTTTTTTCTTTCTTTTTATCTCCCTTATTTTTGGTCTCAAAGCACATAGTGCCAGTGCAACATTGGTCCATACATTCAAAAGTATTCTTTATATAGTCTGTGGTATAGCTTTTCGAATTTAGGAACTATGAACATAAAACTGAAAGCTGCTGTAAAAGTAAGCCAAAAAGAGAGAGTATCCATTGTGTGAAAATGCTTTCAACAGTAATTGCATTTTTATTTCTATTGCATCTCTAACCCAAGGATCTCAGGATATTGTACTTCTGATAAACAAAGGGGAGGTTGACTATTGCTCTCTGACACACAGCAAATGTATTTTCATAATCAGATTCTACCAGGTATCGATAAGTCTTGAATTTGAGCACAGGAAAGTAAACAAGGTGTAGAAAATATTCTATTTACTTAGAACAAGAGCCATTGTTTGGAAAGATACAAAAAAGTTATAGCTGAAATAGCACAGAGCTAAAGGCCCTGAGTCCCAGAGAATGTGTTGAGCTTGGGTATAATCAATCAAGAAATCCATATGCCAAAACTGCTGGTATGGAGTTAGATTTAGATAAGGAATAAAATAAGATGTGGATCTGACTATTCTACTCACTGACCAACATGAATAAACACTTGCATCCTGAGAACGTTGTTCACAAGAGTGTATTTTCACATCTTTATTATCATACTCAGTATTCTTTCCCCTTTGTGTTTCTCTGTTTCACCAAGGATGGTTAAGTGACTATCACTCATAGCACAGTATTTCAGAATAGAAGTAGCTCTTTTTTCCCTTTGCAAAGAAAGATTTTGTACAAGTTAAGGAATTTAACAGAAATTGTCTCTGTGAAAAAAAGCTGTTTGTAGCTTTTGATTCATTTTTGTCTGCATAACTACAAAATTCCATTCTCAAATACTGATGTTTTTTCTTATTTCTGAGCTTCTTATGTGGATTTTCTACATTTTTTCCATGGTAGCAGAATGGTCCCAGGTCTTTGTATTCAAAGTCCTCAGTGATGTTTCCCTGGCTGATGTTGTGAAGCCACATGGTTGCACTAACCTCTTTGATTCTTTGGTCCCATTTATTCCGAAAAAAGTAACACCAAAACAAACAACTCTCCAGACTGTTTTTTACAGTAGATTCAGGAATTCCAGGATTCATTCATTTTCCTTTGTAATACTGGGCAAGGTTCTTTTTTTTTCCTTAAGCGCATTGAAGGAGATTCAACATAGTATCATAAAATTGTGAAGTATTGCAGTCACTCATGCAGTGACCTGCATCATTCTTAAGGTATACCACAGATCTGTTAGGTTTTTTTAATGGTTTGTTTTTTTCAGTGAGAGCAATTCAGAACTGGTAATTTGTCAAGGGGCCTTGGGAAATTCCTCTTTCCAATCTGTAAACTAGGCTAATACTGATCACGTTTCTGAGGAAAGGTTTTTTTCCCAAAGACTTAAAACCCATTTTTTCAGCCATGGCTATAGAACGTGGCCATACATTAAACATTTCTTGTTTAACACAGAGGATAAAACATCTTAGTGGGATGCTGTCTGTATTTAAAATGCTCCAGTCAACAGGAATGTCCCTAAAGTGAACACTCTGGGGCAGTTAGTCCAGGGATACTGTGCTCTAGAAATACAGGCATGGCACTACAGTTGGTGTTATGCTGTCAGGAGAAGCAATCCTCATAAAACAGCATGGAGATTTGATATCTGGGGTGTACAGATAGAAGTAATTACTTTATCTTAACCAAATGATAACCAAGGGTGTGATTTTCTACCAGAATGACAAAGGAGTCAAAAGATGAGACAAAGTACACTGAAAAGGTAAGAACTATAAGTGAATGTGGAGGGCTAGGATACTAGATGTATGAGAGGTTGTCTGATGTTGCAACACAAAAGAAATGAAGGATATGACTTCTGAAAAAAAAAAAACCCAACCCCTCTTAATAAATAGACCAGTGAAGAGATAATAGTAGCTTGATAAGTTTAGCAGAACTGTCTGTAGATATTTGAGTAGCAGGAACACCAAAAAGAGGGAAAAATTATGAAAAAAGAGAAAGGTGAAATTAAAATATTTTCTCCATGGTTACAGTAAGATTAATTGGGCAATGGTCAATAAAGACAGAAGTTTAACTCCACTCCCTTTCAGTGCAAGAAGGTGAAAGGATCATGAGTGTACCCTACAACAGGGTACAAGAGGAAGAAGTGCGTGTATTTGGCTTGATTGTGAATTACCCATTTACTGATACCTGAGCCCTGGAGGGACTTCGTATGGCCCTAAGTGAGCTTAAGCCTCCAAGCTGTGTATGCAGAGCAAAAGGGACTTGGAAATGTGATCTACAAAGAATAGGCTGGGGTGGAAGTTGCCTAAACTGTTCAACAGGAAACACTAAGGACCAAAGGAGGTCTTAAATCCTTGCGTGTGGTGATACTCTAAACACCTGACACAGCACTACTGAAAGTTCAGAAATTTGAATCTGGGCTAAGGGTAAGCATGCAAGATCTTTCAAAACAGCTCCTCAAATAATTGTAATTCAATATTTTTGTGGATCTAGTCCACAGATGGAAAATAGAAGCAACTTTGGAAGTTTTTAACTCAGCAGGATCCGCCTCTGACCCTGTACCCTGCTCCCACATTGTCACAGGAGGGTACAGAGTCTTATTTTATCCAGACCTAGAGAAATATGAAAAGTCAGTGCATCTTGAAAAACTAGGCAGAGATTTGCATCTAAATATACCAATATGTAGAGAGATAACACATTTATTTGAAGCAGGACTTCTACAAAATGCGAATGGTATGAATTGCATAGCTAGTAACTCAATTTTATAGAGCTGTAAGCTGCAGAAAAATGTAACAGAAAAGTTAATGAAAGCATTTAATAAAAGACAATGAGCAGACACCATAAATCTAAGCAGGAACGGACATTAGAGAAATGTATGTAGCAGCTCACTCAGTACAGGAAGGATTCCTTAACTGCAGGACATTTAGCATAATGCTATTATGCATAAAATGGCCCATACACATCCTAACAAATCACCAGCAAGGTATTTTAACTTTCATTGCAAGGCAGTTTTGAAAACTTTAGTAGATTTGCAAGGATTCTGGGAGCCTAAAGTAGATGTTTAGATGCATGTGTGTCAGGATGGCAGGTGTCTGATTACCCTTTGTAAAGTAAAACACCAGCTGTGGAAAAACCTCATCTGTGATCTCCAGCTATCCATGAAGTCCTCCCTGTATTTCTTTCACGCATGGAGGAGATCTTTGTTACTCTTGTTGCCTCCTCTGTGCAGAGGTGCGTTCTGCCTTCCTTGCAGAGGAGAAGAGGGAGGTGGGCAGAGGAGATCTAACCTCAGCGTGCAGAAATCAAGCACATGTGGTTTCCTAGAAGATGCTTCACTGACAGCTTTGAAAACTGATGATGGAAGCATAACCCACTTATGACAATGATTTAGAATTTCAGGATTCCTGTGGTATGAGGATGGAGAGCTCGGTCACCAAAAAAGCAAGACCAGACAGTGTGCTGCTAGTCCTTTTGCCACGGACTTTCGTAACAGAGCTTTTAAGACCAGAACTTGATTGCAAGCCAAGGCAGTTTCCTGTGTTTCCCTTCGTGTCAGAAACACTTGCCCAGGAGGTTTGTACATGGGACTTTTTCAGCTGGAAGGATCTCGCTTGAAGCTGAGGCCCTGCCTGTTGCTTAAAGTTTTGGAGGGAAACAGTTACAGGGTCTTTATAATAAGATGTCCCTGCAGTAAGCTATTTTATTACCTGAGGGCCTAATTCATTTTTTTTTTTATTCATCCTTGAAATGAGTAGCACTCCCATTGACATATGCTGGGCGCCTACCTGACTGGAAATTGAACTTGGACTTCTGAGTGTGATCCACAAATAATAATTGTATACATCAAGAAGGAAGGAAATGTTTGTTACAAAAATCCACAGTATGTGCAGTTTCATCTCTCCCCGTGTCTTTGTATGTATGCTCACATTCATGGGAGGCTGAGGGGAGACCTGATCGCTCTCTAAAACTACCTGAAAGGAGGTTTGTAGAGAGGTGGTGTCGGTCTCTCCTCCCAAGTAACAGGCGATAGGACAAGATGGAAATGGCCTCAAGTTGCACCAGGGAGGTTTAGATTGGATATTCGGAAAAATTTCGTCACTGAAAGGGTCATAAAGCGCTGGAACAGGCTGCTCAGGGAAGTGGTTGAGTCCCCATCCCTGGAGGTATTTAAAAGACGTGTAGATGTGGCACTTAGGGACATGGTTTAGTGGTGGACTTGGCAGTGTTAGGTGAACGGTTGAACTTGATGATCTTAAAGGTCTTTTCCACCTAAACGATTCTACGATTCTATGATTCTATGGACACACATACACGCAAACACACACACTGAGAGAGGAAAAACCTCTTAAGTAACTTTCTGTAGTCATCTACCAAGTGCAGGAAATTCTTTTGAGGGTTTTAAATATGGTTTTGAGGTCTAACAGTTACCTAGGAAGGTATCTATAGAAGGTATCTGTATGGTGCATTATATAGTCGTTAAACAAACAAAATATGTTTAGGTAAATAGTAGTATAGGACTGCTATAAGAGAATAGTAAGTGCTGATGGAAAATCCCTCTTTTCAGATTTTACAAAGGAGTTATTTGTCACCTATAAGTTATAGCTATGATAATATTGGAAAGTCCATGGATGTAAATTGCTTTTCCTGTATGAAGTCTCATTGACTTCAGAGAAAATCAAAGAAAATAGGTTCAGAGTGACCTCAAGAGGTCACTGAGTCTATCCCTTGCCCCAAACCGAAGCAACCACACCTTAAATAGACAGATTTTGTCTAACCTGCTCTTGAAAATTGCTAGTGGTAGAGGTTCTGTAACCTGTATGGATATCTGCTCCAGTGCTTAGTAGCCCCTATGAGTAGAAAGTTTTTCCTCAATATTATAATAAATTTCCCTTGCTATCAGGCAAGGCCATCACTTTTTCTTTCCCCACTGCATACGAAAAAGAAGTTATGATTTTCCTTTTGCAGCTCTTTTTATATCTTCTCTCAGTTTTACCATTCAAAAGCAAACACACAGAGTCATTTAAATCTTTCAACTCAGACCAATTTTGTTTGGGAAATGGTGAGTATGGCCTTCTTCATTGTCTTCCTCTGGATTTCCTTCCTCCCGCTGTCAGGGAGGCCTTGGGCTTTTCATGGTGGACTCCCATTGTCTGCTCACGGCCCAACAGAATCGGCACTGACCTCAGAGTAGATCAGCTCACCAAATTCAGGTCTTATAACTTCTTTATAGAGGTGGGTATTTCGACCTATTCATCATCCTTTATGATAATGTCCTGGTGCATGTCGTGCAGGGCGTGCAGGGAGGGCGCTGAAGCTTCGCCGGCTCGACGGGGGAAGCGATGGTGTCCACCCGGCAGAAAGCCATGGCTGCTCCAAGCCTTGCACCCGCCACGGCTGACGCAGCTTCCCAGACGGAGCTGCAGTGGGAACACGCTGCCACCCAGGTGTCAGGCTGCAGGTGTGCCCTACTCTGACGCCAGCACCGGGCGGCAGCGGCAGCGAGCCCGCCTGTGGGAGGTGTGCCCAGGTAGAGGAACTGCTCCGCCTGGTGACAGAGCTCCGGCAGGAGGTGAGCAGGTTGAGGAGTATCAGGGAGTGCGAGAGGGAGATCGACGACTGGACTCGCACCCTGCCCTCCCTGCGACAGGGCGCAACAGGCAGCCAAGGTGCCTGTCACGGGAGACTCCCGATCCCGACCCTCCCCCTGCACGGCTGAATGCAGGGACGTAGGGGACAGGGGACAGTGGCAACTAGTGCCTCCCCGGCGAGGCAGGCGTGTTTCCTCAGCGCCTACCCCACCTCCGCAGGTGCCCTTGCACAATAGGTACGAGGCCCTGCCACTGGAACCAAACAACGACCAGGCTGATGGTTCAGCCAGCCTGGATGTGCCGCCGAGGACTAGTCAGCCGAGGGCCTGCATCCAAACTGCCCCCCACAAAGGAAAACAAGAGACGGGTCATTGTCGTAGGAGACTCCCTTCTGAAAGGAACAGAAGGGCCCATATGCAGACCGGACCCACTGCTTAGGGAAGTCTGCTGTCTCCCAGGGGCCCGGGTCAAGGATGCGAGGAGGAGCTTCCCACCCTAGTAAGGCCCTCGGACTACTATCCCCTGTGATCTTCCAGGTAGGCAGTGAGGAGGTGGCAAAAAGAAGTCCGGGGCAATCAAGAGGGACTTCATGGCCTTGGGGCGACTGGTTAAGGGATCAGGAGCACAGGTAGTGTTCTCCTCTATCCCTCCAGTTCTGGGGGAAGGATGAGGGGAAGAAACTGGAGGAGCCAGCAGATCAACAACTGGCTCCGAGCCTGGTGTCACCGGCAGGACTTTGGGTTCTTCGACCATGGGTTGGTTTACATGGCACCAGGCCTGCTGGCGGCAGACGGGGCAAACCTGTCCCAAAGGGGGAAAAGGATCCTAGCGCAGGAGTTAGCAGGGCTCATTGAGAGGGCTTTAAACTAGATTTGAAGGGGGAAGGGGATAAAAACTAGGCTTGCTAGAGAGAAGCCTAGGGGAGGCACGCCGATGAATGAGGGATGGCGTGCCAGCGAGGCCCTTCGGTCAGCTGTCTCAGATGAGGTAGGACAGAGAGACCCGTGCAGCAGCAGGGACACAGGGGTCATTGATCAGCTAGGAACCACGGAAATACCTGAGATGGGACATGTAGGGAGTAGGGCTTCTCCCACCACAAAGGCAACAGGATCACTAGCCCAGCTGAAGTGCATCTACACGAATGCACGGAGCATGGGCAACAAACAGGAGGAGCTTGAGGCTGTTGTGAAAGGGGAAAACTATCGATATAGTTGCCATCACGGAAACATGGTGGGATGACACACATAGCTGGAGTGCCACGATGGACGGCTATAAACTCTTTAGAAGGGATAGGCAAGGAAGGAGAGGCGGTGGGGTAGCCCTCTATGTTAAGGAGAGTCTGGACTGCCTTGAGCTCGAGGATGGTGACGAGAGGGTTGAGTGCCTGTGGGTTAGAATCAGGGGGAAGGCCACCAAGGCAGACATTGTGGTGGGAGTCTGTTATAGACCACCCAATCAGGATGAGGGAGGCAGATGAAGTATTCTACAGGCAGCTGGGAGAAGCCTCACGATCGCTGGCCCTTGTTCTCGTGGGGGACTTCAACTTGCCGGATGTCTGCTGGAAATACAATGCA
Source organism: Phoenicopterus ruber ruber (assembly GCA_009819775.1). Taxonomy (NCBI): domain Eukaryota; kingdom Metazoa; phylum Chordata; class Aves; order Phoenicopteriformes; family Phoenicopteridae; genus Phoenicopterus; species Phoenicopterus ruber. The sequence goes on along the minus strand of CM020216.1, from coordinate 137,850,645 downwards.
GCAGAGAGGAAAACAGTCCAGGAGGTTCCTGGAGTGTGTGGAAGATACTTCCTCACGCAGCTGGTGAGGGAGCCCACGAGAGAAGGCGCCCCGCTGGACCTGTTGTTTGTGAACAGAGAAGGTCTTGTGGGTGATGTGATGGTCGGAGGCCGTCTTGGGCTCAGTGACCATGAAATGATAGAATTCTCGATTCTCAGAGAAGTAAAGAGGAGGGTCACCAGAACTGCCACCTTGGCCTTCCGGAGGGCAGACTTTGGCCTGTTTAGGAGTCTGGTTGGCAGAGTCCCTTGGGAGGCAGTCCTGGAGGGCCAAGGCATCCAGGAAGGCTGGACATTCTTCAAGAGGGAAATCTTAAAGGCGCAGGAGCAGGCCGTCCCATGAGCCGAAAGATGAGCCGGCGGGGAAGAAGACCGGCCTGGCTGAGCAGAGAGCTCCGGCTGGAACTTAGGAAAAAAAAGAGAGTCTACCACCTTTGGAGGAAGGGGCAGGCAACTCAGGAGGACTACAAGGATGTTGTGAGGTCATGCAGGGAGAAAATTAGAAGGGCCAAAGCCCAATTAGAACTTAGTCTGGCTACTGCCGTAAAAGACAACAAAAAGTCCTTCTACAAATACATTAACAATAAAAGGGGGCTAAGGAGAATCTCCCTCCTCTATTGGATGCGGAGGGAAACTTAGTGTCAAGGGATGAGGAAAAGGCTGAGGTGCTAAATGCCTTCTTTGCCTCAGTCTTCAACAGCAAGGGAAGTTGCTCTCTGGGCACCCAGCCCCCTGAGCAGGAAGACAGGGATGGGGAGCAGAATGTAAACCCCGAAGTCCAAGGGGAAATGGTCAGTGACCTGCTACGCCACCTAGACATGCACAAGTCTATGGGGCCGGATGGGATCCACCCAAGGGTGCTGAAAGAGCTGGCAGAAGTGCTCATCAAGCCACTCTCCATCATTTACCAGCAGTCCTGGCTAACTGGGGAGGTCCCAGTTGACTGGAAGCTGGCAAATGTGACGCCCATCTACAAGAAGGGCCGGAAGGAGGATCCGGGCAACTACAGGCCTGTCAGCCTGACCTCGGTGCCCGGGAAGGTTATGGAGCAGATCATCTTGAGTGCCATCACGCGGCACATACGGGACAACCGGGTGATCGGGCCCAGTCAGCACGGGTTTATGAAAGGCAGGTCCTGTCTGACCAACCTGATCTCCTTCTACGACATGGTGACCCGCTTAGTGGATGAGGGAAAGGCTGTGGACGTTGTGTACCTGGACTTTAGTAAAGCCTTTGACACCGTCTCCCACAGCATTCTCTTGGAGGAGTTGGCTACCCATGGCTTGGATGGGCGTACTCTGCGCTGGGTAGGAAACTGGCTGGATGGCCGGGCCCAAAGAGTTGTGGTGAATGGAGTTAAATCCGGTTGGAGGCCGGTCACAAGTGGTGTTCCCCAGGGCTCAGTACTGGGGCCAGTTCTGTTCAATATCTTTATCAATGATCTGGATGAGGGGATCGAGTGCACCCTCAGTAAGTTTGCAGATGACACCAAGTTGGGAGGGAGTGTTGATCTGCTGGAGGGCAGGCAGGCGCTACAGCGGGACCTGGACAGGCTGGATCGATGGGCCGAGGCCAATTGTATGAGGTTCAACAAGGCCAAGTGCCGGGTCCTGCACCTGGGTCACAACAACCCCAGGCAACGCTACAGGCTTGGGGGGGAGTGGCTGGAAAGCTGCCCGGCGGAAAGGACCTGGGGGTGTTGGTTGACGGCCGGCTGAATATGAGCCAGCAGTGTGCCCAGGTGGCCAAGAAGGCCAACGGCATCCTGGCCTGTATCAGAAATAGTGTGGCCAGCAGGAGTAGGGAGGTGATTGTCCCCCTGTACTCGGCCCTGGTGAGGCCGCACCTCGAGTACTGTGTTCAGTTTTGGGCCCCTCACTCCAAGAAAGACATTGAGGTGCTGGAGTGTGTCCAGAGACGGGCAACGAGGCTGGTGAAGGGTCTGGAACACAAGTCCTATGAGGAGCGGCTGAGGGAACTGGGGATGTTTAGTCTGGAGAAAAGGAGGCTGAGGGGAGACCTTATTGCTCTCTACAACTACCTGAAAGGAGGTTGTAGAGAGATGGGGGTTGGTCTCTTCTCCCTAGTAACAGACAACAAAACAAGAGGAAATGGCCTCAAGTTGCGCCAGGGGAGGTTTAGATTGGACATTCGTAAAAACTTCTTTACCGAAAGGGTTGTCAGGCATTGGAACAGGCTGCCCAGGGAGGTGGTGGAGTCCCCATCTCTGGGGGTATTCAAAAGACATTTAGATGAGGCCCTAAGGGATATGATTTAGTGGGGGACTTGGTAGTGATAGGTTAATGGTTGGACCCGATGATCTCGGAGGTCTCTTCCAACCAGAACAATTCTATGATTCTATGATTCTATGTCAGATCATCCTGTCAACCCCCTGGGGGCTCGGGGGAGGAAGGGAAATTGGGTCAAATTAGGATGAGGTCTTTGTTTAAGTAGATATATAAAGAACATTTTGAAGGCATAGTAAGTGCATGTGGTAGTGAGTAGATTTAAATCAGTGATCGTTGAAAAAGTGATCCTCCACCTTGTTTCTTCACAACACTGTAATATTTTACAGCTAGAAGAAAGTATTTGTTATAAGATGTATCAAAGGATTTATTTTAAGCTATAACAAAAGGTAAAAAATAAATTATTCTATGAAAATTAATGAACTACACTCAACATTTTTGGTTTAATCATGGTATCATTAGAGATTTCTTCTCAGTCAGCTAGATATTGATGATTGTTGTGAATATTTGATGTACTTTAGTAATCTGAGTTAGAGGTACAGATGTGAATAAGCAATTCATTGTTAAATAGTATTTTTCAAGTTGAAAACTATTTATCTAATATACAGGAAACATCCTGTAATTTCAATATCAATGTACACTTTAGTGTTGTTAAGTGATTTTTTGGCCAGTTGTTGCCATATCCTTGAAGGAAACATAGGGTATCTGAATACCTATGGCCAATGTCTCAGCACAGTAAGCATGGAGACAATGCCTGATATCACTGAAGGACATTTGATCCTGAACACATGTAATTATCCCAAGGTAAAACATGGATCTGAATGAGGTTCAAAGCTTATCTGTTTGCTTATGTTACTCTTCAGAACAAGAAATTAAAGGGGATGATTGAAGTATTGATGAGCTGGAAACTTGTTTGTTGATATTATGTCAAACATTTATTTTGTAATGAAGGAGTTGGATTTTCTAGTGATCTGAAATGGTACACCACCATCAAATCTTACCTGGCAACAAGGAATTTCTCCCTGTGTTTTCAAACTGGGCATGTTCTAAAACTGCTAGCTTTTAACTCAGAATATCCCAACTCAGATAGGGCAGTCAGTTCTTCTGAACTCTTTCAACTGAAAGAGTTTTTATTTCTTTTCACTGCTCAAATTGAACTCATATCCTCTCATTGCTCTTGGTTCAGTGCTACGGTTTCAGACAACTACACATCTACCATGTTAAGCTTTCCTCTTTGGGAAAAAAAATGAGATTTTTAAAGAGAAAAGATGCAATGCACTTTTATTCTGGCCGTAAAATGAAATGCCAATGTTTTTTTCTCTTTTCTCTGTATTATAAAGAGTGATATGCTCATTTTCTTGCCAAAAGAAGTGTTCTGTGCAGTAGACCAATCTGTTTTTAAAAATCACATACTTATCACCATTCTGCTTTAGAAGCTGTATGAACATTAAAGCTTTTATTATTTCTATTAGCAGCACACAGACAATGCACTTCAGAAACACAATTAGCCACCAAGTTTGGCTGACAGTTATACAGGTGATTGTAACTGCGTTGTGTGCATAAGAAGTGAATTCAGCTCTTGATGATGAGTATCTTTTTGACAATGGAGTAATCCATGTGCCCACCCTCGTATTTTCTACAGTCATGTAGGAAAATTGTACGTAAATGAAATAATTTCTGATTTTACGTAAGTCACCAGACATATTTGCAAGTGTATATTATTTAGCGATCCAAACTAAACGTACTGGAATAAGCCATCATTTTTTATGAGACGATCTTTTAATAAGACATCAAAAAAAACAAAGTAGCTTTCCATAGTTCTTCAGATTAATTCATAATCCTTTGGGAAAAAAACGATGCTGTGAATCTATTCTGAATATAAACATCTTCCTTATAACCAGGCTGTCTTGGTACATGTAGACAGAAGCCAGTTTGCAAATAAACATACAAGTTGGGAGAAAGATTGGAAGGAGCAAACTGGGTTATGATGTCCAGTTGCTGGTTATCCGAGGTGACCATATATGCCTTTCCATAATGTCACTTCCCATAAATTGTTCATAAATCTTGATCTTAAAATCACTGTTTGTTCCCATCCACTATTTCTGTGTGGAAAAGTATTTCAGTACCTCCCTTCTGCAATGCATAGAAATTTTTCTCTAGCTGCCAATCTAAATGCAATGCACACGTTATTGATATTCCCAGAAATGGCTCCATCAGGGCAATTGATTTTGGCTCCTAAATGATCCTGGCCACGTTGTGTGTGTCTGGCTGGGCTGACAGTAGTGTCATGACATCATGAACAAAGTATCTTTCCATATTGCAAAGGCCAGAAAAGGGTTGACAGTCTATTTGTTTGTTTGTCTGTCCCATACTATTTGTTTGTCTGACATCTATGCACATCTACAGAACTGTCAAGGTTCATGGAGGACACATAGGTATGTATTTCCCATTTTTATTGTGGATCAGTCGCTGCCATAAGCTGCCTCTGAGACAAACTAGCTCTGAGCAAATAACCCTGCTGCATGCTATTGCTTTAATGGCATGACTTAGCCCTCAAGTGTTTATTAAAAGAGAAATTTAAGAGTTTAAACAGTAACTGATACAATATATCAATAACTAAATTCAGCAACTAACTTTATGTTGCTGTAAGACTTTTAACTTGTAGATTACCTGAATGATACCTTCAAAGTTTCATTGTTCTATCTGTTTGTCTAGTAGTTGTCTTTTATCTTGTGAACATCTGTGAAATGAACATTTTGGGGTATTGAAAGAGGTCTTTGTGTGTATTTTTGTGGTATATCTGCATGCCTGGATTTTTTTTTTTTACCCCAAATGTCTGCTCTGTTCTTTTTGTAGTGTTTATGTATTGCTCTTTGCTATTAGCATTTGAAGATTTTTCAGCATTAACTTTTAAATGGAATCATAGGTCATTTATCTTAGAATGAACGCTGAGAAGTAATCAATTGTAGCATCACTTTATTGATGGTGTTTTGAAAGTCTTCCAGAAAAACTCTTTACCTTGTTCTGTAGTTCATTCTGATTGGATTGATTTATGCCAAACATATTTCCTTGGGTTCCACAAAAGCTGCATTTTAGTGGTTGGCATCTTACTATCCTTCATTGGCAGTAATAATAAAAAAAGGATAATGTTGCTCATGGAAATACTACAGCCATTAGCACAATTTAATTATTCAGATAAGTACAATGGAGCCATTAATAAGAGACCATAATGACGTCAAACACCACCCACAAAACAGGAACGTTCACTTATTCCCATGCAGATTTAACAGACTGAAGCCTTGTTTGTGATAAGAAAGAAAAATATTGAACACAACAACTGCTTAATTATGAAGCAAAAGTGATTTAAAATTAAGCCAGTCAATCCAGCTTGTGAAACAGGGCAGTAAAATATTTTATTCTTCTTGAATTATTTTCTATGTAACTTCCATTAATCCCATAGCGGAAAAATTTCCAGAGGCAAGACAGACCTTTATTAGCCTCAGGTTAAGGTTTCCTGCTTTAGAGGATGAATACCAATGAACTCTAAAAAAACAGAGTTAAAATAATCAATATGCCAAAGCAAATGTATGCAGGATAGCTGCAAATGGTTTATTAGAATACAGCGCTATTGTATTTAAAAACCTAGAGACATCTTTGGGGAGATGAACCTGTGTCAGTTGTGAAAAGAAGCAAAATTGTTAAATATTTTCAAGTATTTAATGAAACCTCTCATCTGAAACAGGCTTGCTAAATTATTTATTGAAAATCTAATTAGTACGTGTAGCCCTTAGAGCTTGGATTTACTCTTTCTGAAGTGACCCGTAGCTATCTAATACAACAGGATATCAGAAGAATTCCAAAGATTGCAGAAATTGCTAGGAGGTATTAAAGTAGCGATTTCATCTGTCCATGTAATAACAACTGCATAATTTTCCTCTCATTTACATTATGGGGAAAGCAATAAATTTTGTATGTTAAGAGACCAAAAAAATCTAATTTCTCCTGTTCCATGAAAGCTCAGACTTTTGCAATTCATGAAGGACAAAGCGCCTCCAAGAAAGCAATGCTAGGAACCACTGACATGATTTCCTCCTCTATTTACCAACATTTTGACATCAAATAGTGTTTTTCTGACTATAATTTGTTGGCAGAAGTTTCTCACTTTCTGAAAGCATGAAATCATGCAGGCAAATACAGCAATGGATAGCTTTTACTGGTGATGGACTCGGTCTTCTAAAAGGTACTGGGGTGTGTGCAATGCCAGTAAAGGGGAGAGTAAAACCGTTATTAGTCATGAACCCTGGGACCGTTTAGTATTGCTTGATCGAGGATTAAAATTGTGCTTAAAGAAAGAAGGTTATTTTTCTGATGAAAACTGGACTTGGTATGTTGCCTTTTCCAGTCCCTTTTCCTGCTTCCTGGGGAAAAAAGTTTTTATGTGTATGTCCACGTGTATATGTGTTTGTGTGTGAGAAGGAGAGAAAGGGAGGAAAAAAATATAAAAAGCAACAATTAGTTGGAAGAAAGAGACTTGTCAGAAATGAGTTCTGGGAAAGAATCTGAAAAAACTAAAAAAGCTTAAGTGGTCAACTGGAGGTTTTTTTCTATATTCCAGTGGATGCATCATTTAAGGCATTAATTTCCAGTGAGAGAATGAGACAATAGGAAGAGAATAATGACTGATTATGATTAAAGCACTGAGTCACAGTCAAGCATCATTAACACTGGCAGGTTACTGGTTCAAGAAAATATTGAATTTCCAAGATATCTAGACAGGCAGTGATATTATTTACAAAAGAGATTTTTTTTTCCATTAGGTGTTCACATATTATAATGATATAATGTCTTCCCTTAGTAAACTCCATGTGTTTCACAGTGAATTTTCTTTGAAAAATGAAATAACATAATGAAAGAAAATAAAACCCTCAAACAATCTGAACTGGATTTTTCCCACAGCTATAGGAAGCCCTTTCACCAGACTAGATTAAAAAATGGTAAGGAAAGATTCAGCAGTTTAAGCATGTAAATAGTTAACATCTCTTGAAAAGTATAAACTCGAGGGCTTTGAAACGTAATCTCCATTGGAGCTGTGAGAGGAGACCCAGTTTGGGGACGCTGTGGTCCCTCGGGGAGGCCCGGGGACGCGGGGTGTGAGCTGGGAGCCCGCTGCAGCATTTTGGGATTGGGCAGCAGCCGCAAGAGGCCATTTCAGAGGGAAGGGAGGTGGGAGTAAGAACAGGGAAGGGCCCCATGTCCCTTGTCTTCACAGCCTGTTTAACACAGGGCCCCTTAGGTGTTAGCACCTCGCGACCCTCAGCATTGCTAAATGGGGGGTGGGGTACTTAATGCGGGATGATTGGAAAGGGAAAATAGTTCCCAGCCCTCCAGCACCTTACCCCTTTTCGTGCTCGCACACAGCTTGTCACAGCCTGTCCTCCTGCCACTCAGGAGAGGAGCAGAGGAAATGTCCGTGTTTCTGGAGCCCACCCGTGTGCGTGGCTGGATCGAGAAGGGAAGGGAGCACGTGCCAGTGCAATACAGAAATACGGAGAGAACAAGTAAGATAGCTCCTGCGGCACTTAGAGGAAATATAACTGTGTCAGAATCTAGAAATGGACTTTTCAGGGAGAATATATATACTTTTAAAAGCCAGATTGGAAAAGATTAACAGAGTAAAGATGTACTCTCTGCATGCTAATGCCAATGGGCTGTGCTACAGACCAGCATTTGTGTTTATTTCCCTGTTGTTAGCTATTGCAGGTGTTCTCTTATGCCTGCATTTTCATATCCTGCCTTTAATATAATTTATCTGTTTTTCTCTCATTTGTTTTTTTATATTAGTCCCAGGAAATGCATTAACTGCCCTGCTGGTTTAATATTTCCTCCTTGCTTCAGGAAGATAGTTTGCAATGTTTTGTGCAAAGATTAAAACATTCAGTCAAAGTGCTTGCCTTTCTCGTATTTATTAAAGGACAGTATTTATCTCACCTGTACAGTGCTGGCAGTTTTTCCTAGAAATACATCTTCCATTTGGGAAATCTTAAACTCTAGTACAATAAATGCAATAACGGCCACCACAAAACATGAGAAAGACAGACAGATACCAAGTGAGGGAAAACTATAAGAAGCCAGGTATTGTTTTTATCTTATGGAGCCAGTTTGTGGTAATTAACAGCTTCTGAATCCCACTGGAAGCTCATTATGCCCAGTTAGCTAGAGGGTAACTCTCTTTCCATTGTCTCCAGAAGTGCAGTAAACCAGATAGTAAAGGATCCATTCTTCCATGTGCTGGGGAAAGGTAAGAAAGAAAGCGAGAGGGCTGATGGTTATTAGCAATAGCATTGCCATTTAAGAATTCAAGAGGCTCTCTGAGGAGCTGAACCTGTGTCAAATGTGAAAGGAAAGGGTTTTGTGAAATAATTTCATCCCTATAATGAAATCGCTGACATGAAATCTCCCAGTTGCTGAATTATTTAGAGGACGAAAAAGTAGTAAGTAAATTTGTCTCGCAGAATCTGCTTTTGCCTTTCCAAAAATAATTACTTCTGTATTTTCTGCTTGCATTTTTTTCTCTGGAGGCTTTTTACATCCCCAGATTCCAGGTGGACTTTCACCCAGTATAGGCTTTTAACGGTTTCTTTTATGAAGTAAATCATACAGTAGGAAAAAATGAAGATAGCCAACAGATTAAACTTGGGATGCAATGCCCAGCAGCAGCAACCACAGAATCTTTTTAGGCATGTACATTTTATGTGAAGGAGACTTCTTGCAAGGAGTTCTCATATTGACTAGTGTGGGTGTCTCAGGCAAAGTTTTCCTCTCTCTGAACTCGCATAGGCCAAGTGGACCTTGCTAAAGGTCTTTCAAACGAGAGGTAAAGTCCAAGTCCTGACTAGAGTGGGCTGAAATGTCAGAGCAGAGTTCATGCTCTTAAATGTCTGTTTATTCTTTGAATGCTTCTTTCACTTAGTCAGATTTTGTCTGAGTGTGGTTTGCGAGTGGAATTTCTCTGTGGAGATTTGGTTATAGCACAGGCACAGCCCGCAGAAGGCTTCTTCTCCGGATTTGGGAACTGACCTCACTGCAGACACGCGTGTTTAAGTTCAGCTGCTTTCCAGAATTTACCTAGTTTGATCAGGACAAAGACAAAACACCTATTACTGCGAGAGCCCTTTTATACTTAACGTGACACTGAGGGTAACAATCGCTTCTGCCAATATGTCCTTGTAAATAAATATTGATTGGGCATTTGCCTTTTGTTTGTGTTCAAACATCAGCGTTTATGACTCACTCGATTCTTTGTAATTTTCCTTCACGCCGTTATGCTAACACATTTCTTCGGTGAGCTACTGCAGACAAATCTTTTCTAATATGGTTTTCCATCTCCTGTGCAACATTAAACCTTTACGCCCTCCCCCCTCAGACTCTCAACTTTTTCACTTCAAGCCCTAATTACTCATCTCAACTGTCTGCTGGTTGTTACTCTCTCTTTGTAAAGCGTGATTGCACATCTAACTCATACGGTGTCATTTCTTTTCCCTAGGGGTTATCCGCAGAATTGTCAATGGAACTACAACAAATAATGACCAATAAACACTTCTGGAAATATAATGAGAATACAGTTATTTAAAGGGGACAGGGTATTCACAGGAGATGAAAGTTAACTCTTGGCAGAATTCTGGCAGCCAGGGAGATTTTGCTTGGTATGACGCCAAGTATTCAAAAGGAAACAATACACTGTCATGGAGGATTCTAAAACATCAGTGAAGAAGCAGTTGTCATTTCTGATAAGTTAGATGTGATAGTTACATTAATTACAACAGTAAAATGATTCATAATATGCATCTCATCACATATTCCTTTGGTGTGTTTTTTTCAAAGAAATAAACTTATTTTACAGTGATGTTCAGTAAAGCAAACTAAATAATATATATAATAATATAAATAGAACATGTAGGATTAAAAAATGGACTACACATTTTCACTTACTCAAATTACTCTTGTATGAGTTTTGGTCTTTGGATGATTTTTTATGTCTAAGACCTTAAGTTATTATTTTTTTTTTTTTTCAGAAGGAAACCTGAAACCAACAGATGCTTAGTTTAGTATGAAAAACCTTAAGGTTACTTGCTTTAAATGAACTATCACAAGATTACTGTAAATGTTTTATAACCAATACTGGAGGAATAACAAGCATAACATTTACCTTGTATCAGTCTGTCTTGCTCTTCTTTAGTATGCCCATTTTTTTCCTTCATTAACGTGCATTAGTGATAAAAGCTGTTCCATATGATTACAGTGTGGGATGATCTTGTAGAAATGTTGCAGGAACTGAAGGAAGTAGGCTTCATCTGTCAGTGACAGTGGAGACCCATAAAACCCATTTTATTTCTGAGACAGATAGTGAGGACTCTGTTTAACAATGCTAGAGTCCTTGATTAACCTTTTTATTCCGTAGGATACTTACAAAGCCATGCTGTTACTTTTATTCAGAGATGAAAAATTCATGGCTTAAAATATCTGAAAAGTTGCTGGCTCAATTGCTACCTTGGAGCTGATACCACGAAGACTTATGCACGTACCCAGGTTTAAGTGCAGGCATGGCTATGCTGGTTTCAAAAGGAGTATTACCAGGATTAGAGATGCATGTTTATTTAGTGTGATGAAAAGGCCAAGAGGATTTTAATCCCCCCCTTCAAGCATCTTTCCCTGTCTGTTTTTTTAGATAAAGCCAGTGTTGATGAGAAAAAAAAGGCAAAAAAAAAAAAGTGCATATTTTATTATAGGTATTCTCTTTAAACCAAGGAAAGAATGGGGTACAAAGAAGCATTCTGAAGAGGAGGCCGCAGTGGAGTAAAAGGTTAACCATGAGATATGAGTAGGCTGAAAATGGTTCTACTGCTCAGCAGAAGGGCTGATATGGAAAGCGAGACAGGCAAAGATTATAAAAAGGCAGCATTCTCTCCAGTTAGCCTAGTATGTAAATAAACTGCAGAATTTCCTGTTGGAATTAGGACCAGAAAAATATCCAGTCTTTGATTTAAAGGTTCTATGGTGGTTCTGCAATAGACTTTCAAGCAGAATTTAGGATAAAAACAAGTCTTTTCTTTAGATGGAGATTTGTAAATTCAGAGAAAGGATTTAGAATGGGACTGGATGTGGTGACCCAGATTGCCCTTCCCAGTCCTGTTTGGTTATGCAGCTGCGGTTTTAAACAAATATGTACCCTCCCACCAAATATTTCTTCTTTGTACTGTGGAATTAAAGATAGTTACCTGAGTGCATGTCTTTAATTCTCATGTCTTAGATAAGGGCCATTTATTAACTCTGAAAAGTCCTTCATATTTTAATTAATCTAAAAGGCTTTTGTGGAACAGGGACAATCAGGAGGCATTTCTTTTCTTCCTCAGGTGCATTGAAAATGATAATTTATGGAAATCAAGTTTAAACTGCTACAGTTTTTCTCCTGTTATTTAGCTATTGTGTTGTGAACATGAGAGAGAGTATTTACAAACTGTTTCTTAACATCAGTGTGCAGCCTCACATCACCACTTGGTGTTCTCACAGTATCTGAGGTGGTGAAGGTTGTTCAAGTAGACCAGTCAATGCTTTGTGATTTATCATCTCTTTTACATCTAAGTGATATGCTGGGGTAATACAGCACAGCAGCGTAATCATTATTTGATGTTCTATGAAGTCATAGTAATAAAAAGTCCAAATTCAGTATCTGTTGGCTTTCTTACAGAACACGAAGTGGCTGATGATTTTTAGCTCCTAGCTGAAGTCCAGCAGGACTCAAGTTCTTCTGCTTTCCTTTTTTTTTTTTCCCCCGTGAACTAGAGGTCTAAGATCTTTGTGGTTGGGGACATTGAGATTTCCAGCTGCACATCTGATCTGTTGTGACTGTCTAAAATGTAGATCTGCCTTTGTGTCTGAACTAGTGGCCTAAAATTCATTTTTAATGGGTGAAAAAAAAAAGCACTTGTAAAATGAGAGGCTAAAGCAGCTAAGATGAAACATGCCCTAAAACTACCTATATACCTGTTTCATACTGGTAATTACAAGAAGAACCTCTGGTGATGAGGTCAGAGGTAGAAATCTGCAGTTTAGATATTTAAAGTGAGGTCAGTCTAAACCACATGTAGCATGTATTGGGGAAGCTTAATATGTAGGTTGCCCTAATGCCTCTCAATTCCATCAGAAACTTCTGACATTCCTGGATGTGGCTTCCATCTGGGTGTGCAGTCTCGTTTCCAAGAGCTTTTGCTTTTTTCTTATATCACCAAATGACATCAGGCCTCATCTTATTCAAGGGACAGAACTTTTACTCTGATCCTGGGACTGCTGTGAACACTTTGCATTTTGTCCATTTCAGATTTTTAGTGGCTCTTTTTTTTTACAGCTCAGAAGTATAAAGAAAGCTCCTACACACTGAGAACTAACAGCTGATAGACTGGAGGAAATTACAGTTTCTGCTCCCTCGTATGTAACTCTCATCCACGAGGGCTTCCAAGAGATGACATTCCTTCACCAGGAGGTTCTGGTGCACCTCCCACTTGTTTAAAGCCTGTCTTCTATTTGGGGCTGTGTCATGGCTCAATGCTAGGCTAAGGTGCCTCTTTTTATTCCCTGTTCAGCATTCTTGATTGCACTTCACTTGAGACTTTAGGGAAAGCCCTGCCAGACTCTGTACAAATCAATGATGGTTCAGAAATTCCCCTTTCTGCTGCTTTCTGGCATGCCACCCTTTGCTTTTAGTGCTTGGACTTACACAACTGACTGGGACATCCATGAACCAGGATGGAAAGCTCCTGATGAGAGGTTTTGACATCTCTGAAGAACACTAATGACTTTGCTGCTTTGTCATCACTCCCAGGAAGGTAGTAGTTAAACCTGCCATATATTCTCGTATTTCAGTCTTATCTGCTTGACCTCCCTGGACTTTTGTACAGCAGTAGTACTTTTGAAGCCATCTTTCACAATACTTGGTCACAGAAATTACATGGGGTTTTGGGACACAAGTGGTACTCTCGTCACAAATGACAAGGAAATCCTTTCTGTTGAAAGCCTCACAAGTCAAAGTTAAGAATATAAAAGCAATGTTTCACTAAGGACCCAAGTCCTCCTGGTGAAGACCCTGCTTGCACTGGTCATTAAAACGTATAGCAGAAGGCATCATATAGTCTTTGGTTGACATTATTCTAAAGCCTATTCAATGATAACTGTAAAATTATTTGGAAAATGTGTTTGTCTATACAGTAGAGTCCCCGTATTGTAAACCATCGTCACGGTCATCCCTGGCTGACACCCATAGCATCCAACTTATTTTCTGGTCTTGAGAGGTGGTCCTTTTGGTGCAGTACTGCAATAGTGCAGTACTACAATATTGGTTTATGTCTTTGTTCATGCTGTATCCATTAGCTGCATAGAGGACATATGGACAGAAGGCTTGATATTTAGCAAATTTTTGTGATTACTAAATCAACGGGATTTAACAGAGAAAGAAACACTGCTGAAGCAAATGATAAATTGTGGAATGTTACATGTAACATTTTCTTGTATTTTACGTATGAAATACACATATCGTCATTCTGGAGTTTGTTAGTGGATGATATCATAGAATCACAGAATCATAGAATCGTTCTGGTTGGAAGAGACCTCCAAGATCATCGGGTCCAACCACTAACCTATCACAACCAAGTCCACCACTAAATCATATCCCTTAGCGCCACATCTAAATCAAAGTTGAATTTTTACAATAATTTAACAGGTTCTTTTAGATATATCAAAACCACAGTGCTGGAATGGCTGCTTAGTTGCTATCCTCTTCTGGCATACTAACATCTCTAAAAGTAAACAGAGCATATCCATAGCTGTACTCTTCATTATAACCTAAACAATAATCAGGCTGTGAGATTCAGAGGTTTAAAATCAGCTTTGTCATTCTCTTCAGTATTAATGCATGGCATCAGGCTGCACAACTGCTTGTATCAAATTTACATTTATATGTTCATACTATAACTCAGCTGTTAATGCAGTTTCAGTCTATGATTGCAGGACATTATTCAGTGTTATTCTCTGGTGTTTTGCTGCTGATCCTCTGTATAACGCATACCATATATGCTATAGCATTTCTAGAGGCAACTTAATTTTGTATTTCTGTAAGCATTTTTATTCTAACCTAATACTTCTTCAATTCCTTTACTTTTCTGAGTATTGTCTTTTGAGCTTCCATTTCGAAGTCTTAATGAGCTTTTTGTTGTAGTTACTCTGAGTTTGAAAGGCTCTGCTATTTTTAATGCAAGTAAAGAGAAATAATGGGCATTCCTCTAACTGGAAAAAATATTATACCATTATTGAATAAACTCTTACAACGCCTTACCAGAACACTGATGCAGGGGTCATTTGGATGACTAATGTCTCTCAAAGATGCTGAGAGATTCAGAGGCTACGTTAGATTCCAGAAAGGGTCTGCACCAAAGATCCCTCACCTGATTAGGAGAGATGCATTGTTTCATCTGGCAAAAAGAGGCAGTGATGTAAGTGGGGAATAAAAGGCAAGAACTTTACACTGTTGAAGAAAATAGACAAAAAGCAGAGATTTAGATACATCTTCCTTGTCAGTTCAACACAAAAGGGCAGGATGACTGGAAGCCTTCAAATGACAGTTTCTATCGACCGAAGCAATAGCATAATCTCATTAAAAGGAGTGGCACGGGAAGATGCAAAGCTGCCCAGGGGCTTCTAACCGTTCTAATACTATTCGTTCACCCTTTATTTAACACCACCATTAGAAAGCCTAATGGACTGTTTATATCACACTATTAGACATATGGCAAGATCTTTAGTAATTGGAGTGTGATATATAGTAATGGGCTATTGTTTGCTTGGTGCTACCTACAATGAGGCCAGTGCTGAATACTTATTTACTGCGTGTTCCAGATATAAAGGCACAGGAGATGGGGCTGCCAGAGATAAATGTCAGGGTGGAAACAGGCTTTCCTGAGGCCCTAAAAGCTGAAACATTAGCTGCTTGTTTTATCTGGATTTTTTACACAGCACGGTGAGTTATTTGGTAATATCAGCTTGAGGCTATGCTTAGATCACGTTTCTTCAGAAAACTGTCTGGAAGGCTATACCAGACAGCAGTGCCATTAAATATATATTACAAATGCTCCAACAAATTAGGTAATTAATTACAATTCATTTCTATAGGAGAGGCCATTTGATATTGCTATTCTTCTTATGGTAGATTAGGTTTGATGATGTTGTATTATGATATTCTTTCTAAGCCATTAAGACCTATTACTGACTTTGGAGAAAACATACTTAAAAGCAGGTTGGTTTTTTTTTTATCATGTTTCAAATACAATTCTGAAGTGCTAAAGACATTAGCAATGTTAAATTTGCTTTCGCTTCTTCTGGAAAATAAATATCAAATTTACATGACTGAAGGTAAATCAATAAAACTCTTGCAGAGGAATTTAAAAAAAAAAAAAAAGAAGAAAGCACTCCCCCCCCTCCACAATCCCCATTTTTATCAGGCTAGCCTTTGTACCTCTCTGGACTATGAGCATATTGTAGGTTTAACTGGCCATTTATTTTTGCTGTAGCAATGTAATGCAAATCAACAAAATAAATAAGAAGGTCATCTAACCCCCACAGCTAGCCACAATTATAAACTCCCAAACAGCAGTTAATATTTGGTTTTTAGCTTTTGTAATGAATTCAAATAATGATGTCTACATAGGAGAACAAAATCGCGTCAGAGCTTGATCAAGTTCTTGATGCCCATCTCCGTGCTGGAGGGGTGCGGGGCTACGTCTCTGCAGGGGAAGGTCTGGGGCTGTTTATTCTGCAGGATGGAGAAGCAGTTGTATTCTTTTGGGGAAGACCAAGGTAGGCTGCCAAGCACTGCTGGCTGGCAAACCAGAAGACCAGACCTTGACAGAGGAACGGGTCCTATTTTTTCTTCTTAAATAAGTTGATGACTTTTCCTATCTGTTGAGAAATGAAGCAAAAGACTGTAGAATTTTGGACATGTAATCTTCAAATTATTCTTAATATAACAAGACAATATCCGTGCAGAGCAATAGGTTGCTTTGGCATCAGTGAGGGATACAACTTGGAGAACCTGATTCTTCTTTCGGAGCAATTTAGTCTCACTTCCTGCCATAAGTTTTCAGCTGATAGACATTTAAGACATAAATAATTAAAAGGTCACGTACGCCTACAAATTCCTGAAGTGTAGCACCTATAGGGATTTTGCCTAGGAATAAAGGGCAGCAAAGCAATGAAAATGATTCTCCTGAAAGTGAAAAATAGACTCTTTCAGTAATCAATGGACAGGAGCAATCAATACCAAATTTAAAGAAGAAAAATCAATAGCACTCAAAACACATGGCTCCCCTTTTGCACAGGTTATCCTACTATAATGCGTTCTCATCCTTGGAAAATTCCAGTGTGGCTGCATATAAATTCTCTTCTATCAACAGGGTCCAATTCCCTTCTTCAGCCATATTATTGGGAGACTGTGGATATGGACTGTGAAAAAGATGGGAAAAAACACATGCTATTGCCTGCATTTCTACCACAAATTATAAAGGAGGCCTGTTCAGGATTTTTTTGTAGCAATCATGCTCATAAAATAGCAATTATTCCATCCCTTCATAATAGTGTAGTATAAATGTCCTGCTGCTTAATTCTTTTTTACTGAAATAATGTCACAGTGGCATCAGAATTCCTGAAGTGTAAGGGGAGACATTTTTTAGCAGGGCCTGCTGTGATAGAACAAGGGGTAATGGTTTTAAACTAAAGGAGGGGAGATACAGGCTAGATCTAAGGAAGAAGTTTTTCACAATGAGGGTGGTGAACACTGGCACAGGTTGCCCAGAGAGGTGGTAGATGCCCCATCCCTGGAAACATTCAAGGTCAGGCTGGATGGGGCTCTGGGCAACCTGATCTAGTTGAAGATCATAGAATCATAGAATTGTTCTGGTTGGAAGAGACCTCCAAGATCATCGGGTCCAACCATTAACCTATCACTACCAAGTCCCCCACTAAATCATATCCCTTAGGGCCTCATCTAAACGCCTTTTGAATACCCCCAGAGATGGGGACTCCACCACCTCCCTGGGCAGCCTGTTCCAATGCCTGACAACCCTTTCGGTAAAGAAGTTTTTACGAATGTCCAATCTAAACCTCCCCTGGCGCAACTTGAGGCCATTTCCTCTTGTTTTGTTGTCTGTTACTAGGGAGAAGAGACCAACCCCCGTCTCTCTACAACCTCCTTTCAGGTAGTTGTAGAGAGCAAGAAGGTCTCCCCTCAGCCTCCTTTTCTCCAGGCTAAACATCCCCAGTTCCCTCAGCCGCTCCTCATAGGACTTGTGTTCCAGACCCTTCACCAGCCTCGTTGCCCTTCTTTGGACACGCTCCAGCACCTCAATGTCTTTCTTGTAGTGAGGGGCCCAAAACTGAACACAGTACTCGAGGTGCGGCCTCACCAGGGCCGAGTACAGGGGGACAATCACCTCCCTACTCCTGCTGGCCACACTATTTCTGATACAGGGCAGGATGCCGTTGGCCTTCTTGGCCACCTGAGCACACTGCTGGCTCATATTCAGCTGGCCGTCAACCAACACCCCCAGGTCCTTTTCCGCCGGGCAGCTTTCCAGCCACTCCCCCCCAAGCCTGTAGCGTTGCCTGGGGTTGTTGTGACCCAAGTGCAGGACCCGGCACTTGGCCTTGTTGAACCTCATACAATTTGCCTCGGCCCATCGATCCAGCCTGTCCAGGTCCCGCTGTAGCGCCTGCCTGCCCTCCAGCAGATCAACACTCCCTCCCAACTTGGTGTCATCTGCAAACTTACTGAGGGTGCACTCGATCCCCTCGTCCAGATCATTGATAAAGATATTGAACAGAACTGGCCCCAGTACTGAGCCCTGGGGAACACCACTTGTGATGGGCCGCCAACCGGATTTAACTCCATTCACCACAACTCTTTGGGCCCGGCCATCCAGCCAGTTTCCTACCCAGCGCAGAGTATGCCCATCCAAGCCATGGGTAGCCAACTTCTCCAAGAGAATGCTGTGGGAGACGGTGTCAAAGGCTTTACTAAAGTCCAGGTACACAACGTCCACAGCCTTTCCCTCATCCACTAAGCCGGTCACCATGTCGTAGAAGGAGATCAGGTTGGTCAGACAGGACCTGCCTTTCATAAACCCGTGCTGACTGGGCCCGATCACCCGGTTGTCCCGTATGTGCCGCATGATGGCACTCAAGATGATCTGCTCCATAACCTTCCCGGGCACCGAGGTCAGGCTAACAGGCCTGTAGTTGCCCGGATCCTCCTTCCGGCCCTTCTTGTAGATGGGCGTCACATTTGCCAGCTTCCAGTCAACTGGGACCTCCCCAGTTAGCCAGGACTGCTGGTAAATGATGGAGAGTGGCTTGATGAGCACTTCTGCCAGCTCTTTCAGCACCCTTGGGTGGATCCCATCCGGCCCCATAGACTTGTGCGTGTCTAGGTGGCGTAGCAGGTCACTGACCATTTCCCCTTGGACTTCGGGGTTTACATTCTGCTCCCCATCCCTGTCTTCCTGCTCAGGGGGCTGGGTGCCCAGAGAGCAACTTCCCTTGCTGCTGAAGACTGAGGCAAAGAAGGTATTTAGCACCTCAGCCTTTTCCTCATCCCTTGACAATGTTCCTGCTCACTGCAGGGGGGTTGGATTAGATGACCTTTAAAGGATTCTGTGAAAATACAAATTACTTATCCATGATTTTTAGAATATTATAATAAAATTAAAAACACTGTTAAATTGCTGGAGAAAAATAGCACTGATAAAGTGAAGTTAGAGAAGGACCTTATAATGACAAATTACTGAGCAATAAAATACAATGAAAAGCAAGAAACTTCATAAAGAAGATAACTAGTCCCTACTGCATATAGGAAAAGAGAGAAATTGAAAGTAGAAATCAAATTAACCTAATTATTTTCTCCTGAATCTTGACTTGTGTACAGGAATGTTTCCAGTGAATATGCGTAACTGAGAGTTTCAGTAAGAACTTAGTCACATTTGCAACACAGTCCAATGGTACTGAGCAAATGGAAATAACTCTGCAGGTTTTACGAGCTTTCTTTGCTACAGTTCATCACCACAGTGAAAATGTCATTGTGGATCTAAGTAACATGAACTGAAGCTAATAGGATGGCTTAAAAAACAATTGCAATTGTGGTGTATTTTCCCCTCCATAAAGACATCATTATGTGCATTTTTGTCTTTATAAACACTTCACTCTAAAGCATTTACTTTTCTTGACAACCAAAGGGGCAGAGGGTGGACAATTTCTTGTACAGCTCATTACGACCACAGTCATGACAAAAAAATTCAGATACCCACTACCAGAGAGTGATAGAATCAATTCATCCCAAGGTTAAACTAAAATCCAAACAAATTCACCAAAGGTTCACTCATAGGGCAATTTGTTTTCATCAGCATGGTTGTCTTCCCAGTGAAACATCTGGTAAAGCATATGTTGCATCAAGGTAAAAAATTTCTCAACCTTCTGGATAATCAGTTCTCAGAAATGTCGTGCATGTCAGGGTAAAGTGGGTCAATTGTTCATAAAAGGGTGCAGTTGTCATAAGGAACCTCCAAGAGAGACATGGAAATTCATTTCTAATCTCTGAAATGAAACCAGGAACTGAAAAGTCTTTTGACAGTGTCAAAAGAAGGCATGTATTCAGAAAAATGTCATTTGATAAATAGAATAAATAATGGACCTAAACATTTTGATATACACTTTGCAGCATATATCTAAAGAGCAGAAGTGCAGAAAAGAATGGGGAGGGTCAAGGAGTCACGTGAAACTGTGGTACTAAAATGCGAGAAGCATTTTGAAGGATTTGTATTTGATTAATGTGAAAAACTTCCTCCAAAGCCCTGTGCAAATACCTGCTAACCCACCCTTACTGTAAACATTCATCTGCCGGCTGATTCATTAGTATTTTTATTCTGCCCGTTCCTCTTTTGCCATTTACCCGTGCTATATCTTAATTCGCAATTGTTAAAGGCAGCTGTTAATAATGGATTCCTTCTTTCCTCTGCCTTTATTCTGTCTCGTCTTTTAAGGTTTCAATTCTCTAAGAGTCTGGCTTTTAATAAGTGTCCAACGCTTTGGATTCCTTTTCGCTTTTGGGTGTTTTCTTCAGTGCATGATAACTTCAGAGTGGATAGTTCGATGCTTACCAGTGCAAGGCAGCCGACCTACCTGTGAGATTGCACAGTCTCAATGACCAAGCTCCTCCCACGTCCTGCATTTGCCCGGTGCATGTCTGACAACAGAAATAAGCGTGTCTGTGTTTCACGGTTCACAACTACACAGATAACTCTATGCCCTCATCATGCAGCAATTTATCTGTTTCTTCTTGAGGCTGAGGGAGGAAATCTAGCCTCACCAAATTTTGTTGAGTGGTACTCCAGTTATGAGGGTGATGATGTGTTTTTGGGGATAGGGTGCTCCTGATTCTTCCTCAGGCGTTGAGTTGCCTCTTCTCTCAGAGAAGCTGGGACTTTGTGTACCTTCACATGCTGCTGCCAGAAGTCACAAGAAGTTTTGGAGATAGTTCTGGAGCAAACGGAAGGAGTGAATTGTAGTTACGCGGGAAATAACAAAAACCACAACAGAATGTGGTAATGTACACCTGGAATTATGACTGATATTAATGAAAGCACCTAATCAGACTATAGGTAGAACCCCCCTGAAGTCATGTTCCCATGCTGGCCACTGAAGACGTCCTCCTGCCACTTCTTCTGTAGCAAGTATACAGGTCCAAAGATTAGTATGGAGACATAACTTTTGGTGTCTTCTGTGCACTGCTACTTTATATGTCCTCCTCATTACCTGCTTTAGACTTCCTTAGCCACTATTCATTCAGTAAGTCATGACAGAATTCTGAGAGTTAACAGACCGTGACTGTAATGTTCCCTCAGTGATGGCAATTAGTTGCCAACATTCCTCATGCTTTACCTGCAATCAGGATGTTGTACTCTTTCCATAGCTGCACCTTACTATTATTATTATTCCTGCCTTTGCCACCCCAAAATAAGATATCTGCAATGGACTTTACACAGACTCAATTATCAACGCACCTGGAAAAGGTCCAGATTTTACTCTTATGAGAAGGAAGATTCCAGAGACGCTTGATTACAAATTCTCGTACATGGGTAAGTAAAAGGAAATGGAAGAGCATGTATTTCTAGGTACTGAATATTTATAACAGTATTAGACCGTAGTAGTGTATTCCCTCTAAAACATATAAGCCTATCATTAATGATTAAAGAAGTAATCCCTGTTTTCATTAAAAAGAGGCACATTTCCACTCTTCATTTTTCAAAGAAATGTTTTAAAATGTGAATCAAGCATAATAAATGGGATGTCACTTGCCTGAGTCCACAGAGACTGAAATAACAGCCCTGACATTGACACCATGCCCCGGGCAGCTCGGTACAACATTAACTGCAAGCCACGCTTTTCAAGGAAATACAACAAGGTGGTCTGTGCGTGTGTTTGGCGACGCAAAGTGCAGCGGGCCCTGCTCTCCCCCACACCCAGCACAACTCACTTGCTGGAGCTTCTGGGGCCTCTCTGTTGCCGTCCCTACCTCTGTGGGATGAAACGCAACAGTTGTTCAGAAGAGGAGATGGATGGCTTGCTGCCACATTTGTTGGGAAAGCTGTCCCACGGGGCTATTCTTCTTCATCTGAGTGGCAGAGAGGGTTATGGCCTAAAGTTACAAGAACAAATATTTACTTTTCTCTCCAAAATATGTCAGAGGGCAGTATGTGTCTTTGCGGATCTAAACAGAAAGTTCTACCACATCCAAAGGCAGGAGAAGGTAGTCCAAAAGGCAAAGGAATCTTTGCTTGACAGATTTTTTGCATCTACTGTTGATCAGGAGATTTGAGAAATACAGAAAAGCAACTATTTCATAACATGCCAGAGCTTACTAAAGAATATACTTAACAAGATAGTGTGCAAGGATTGCACCAAACCACATAGATGATAAATATATTCATTTCTATTGTTGTCTAAGGTCCAAATTATTGTCCAAGCAGGGAGCATAAGCTTCAAGCCCAGAACTTGGGCTGGGAAATCACTAGAAGATAAAAAAATCAATGACCAGTCTTATGTACATGAATTAGGACACAGACTTTTTTTATTGTTTTAATTATAATTTGTTTACAATTATTTTTTTTTTACATTTATATGAGGAGTAGATTATTACTATCACTGTATTTGAAAATGGATTTAAGCATTATGCAAGACATGCTCTGGAATAAGTGAGTCATCCTGATATTTCAAAGCATCATAGACCCTAGGATTTAGATGAAACAAAGGCACGTTTAAGCTTGTATCCTACAGATCAAGAAGCACAGAATATTCTTAGAATTGTGCAAAATAGAATTTTTGTTTTCTTTTTTTCTACGTCTGAAAAGTCTGAGTCCTATGTGCAATGATTTTATGAGTGGAATTGGATGGGATTAGTAGTAGCCCGAATATGATGATGTCCGCATCCAGGGCAGATGGTCAATGATGTCACAAGAGTAATATCTGCAATGAGTAGAACAGAACAAATTTTGTAGCAAAGAACAATGTGATCTATAGCTTTCATGATGCTGACAACCTTGGACTGGATGGCAGGTTAGGTGCACATCCAGACTAGAGTTCTTAACATGGAATTCTCTAGACTGAAGGACATGTGGGTGGAAAAAGGATGACTTTGCAAGTCTAATTTGACCTGGGAGTAGAGTCTCAGGTGAATAGTCCTTTCTCTCTCTTTCTCTTCCCTCTTTCTCGACATATAGTTGCTCAAGTTTTCCAGTTTCCCAGGGGTTGCTGACTGTTTGCTAAGTGAGAAAGAAAATGTTTAGAAAGGTTCAAATTTAGTTTTTCAGGCTCATAGATAATATGCTCAGTGTAGATCTGAATCATTCTTTTATTTATTCTACAAAAGGTTCCTCTCACAGGCTGAATTTGACTGTTTCTGCCATTGTCATCCAGCACATAAATTGTTCCTCCTTCCGATCCCCAATGTATTGGTGCACATGAACTCTGCACATAACACGTGTTAATGTGAGAATTATACATAAAATCTTTGTCTGCTATTTGGGCGGTACCCTCTAACGGGGAGTAAAGCCTATTTATCCTCAATTGGATTGTAACAATAAAAGTGAGTCAAATAAACCATTCTGCAAAAAGTCGTGTAGCAGCTGTGACTACAACAGCCCAGCAGACATATTTCCATATTTATAGGGGTCTTCTTGCTTAAGAAGGTTTGGAATTTCTGGGTTGGTGTACTCAGAACTGTATACAATCTGCAGCATACTTCATAGGCCAACAAGTGAGAGCATAGCAACCACAAAACCAAATACCTCTCTCTGCCAAAGAAAGATGGAGACATACCGTTAAACGTACAGTGTCCTGATGACGTTGTGCAGAATGCACCAGCCACGGTATGATGGGATTACACCTAGTGCTTGAGATGCAAGAAAAAAAGAGATTTGCCAGGAGAGGTAATGCAGCTCATTTGACAAGAAAACTGAATGGTAACAGCTAATTAATACTAATGCCCTTTTATGTTACCTGTTGTGCGCATACTGATAGGGTGTTTGACAGTAACATTTGCTGAAATGCCATAGAACAGACTGCAGGAGAAGCTGTGAAAAATATCTTGGTGAAATGATGGGAATTCCAAGGAGATGGATTGATTTTATGTGCAATAAACTATGCTACTCCGGCTTGTAAAAAAGAGAAAGTTGAACTAGGGGGTGGAGGGAAGGAATAAAATGCAATGGCCTGAGAAGTCTGCAACAAATTCCAGGAGACGAGAGAAGAGAAAGGATGTACACAGGTTCATCCCAGCTAAATGAATAAGTACATTTTTCTGTTAGTTCTGTTGTGAGGAATAATTGGCATTTTTATATATTATTTATTTGCATCTGACAGAAGATGTCAAAAATTACTTTTAAATGCTATGCTTAGAGTCATTATGTTATTCAGTCTGGGTTTATGACACGTGTGGGTGGTATTTTCATTTTGTTTTTAATGTACTTTTAACATCACTGGAGCTCCCAGGATTCACATACTTCTTCCTAGAAAAGCAAAATAGGCTTTTCCTTTTCTTTAGTATGTGATTACCCCTATCTCTATGCTAAACCAGATCAAAAGAAGACAGTTGTCTTAACCTCTTTAATGTGATTTTTAGTCATTGGAGCATATGGTTTTCTTCTGGATAAACCTTCTTCCTTACTCAGACATTTCACCTGTCGTCCTATAACAGCTTTTCCCAATCTTCTGAAATCAGAGTCTGCTTCATGATAAAAAGAACTGTGCACTTTAAAATACAATTCAAATTCTCAAATATAGATAAAAAATGCAGTCTAAATTGTTTTTTTAAGAGAAATGTCACACTCCGTATTAAGGAAGGACTTGTGCTGCGTTATATTTTGGAATTTGAAATGAATATAGATAATTCTTTTTCAAATTCAGCATAATATTACTGAATGGTGACCTTTTAAGTGTTTGTTATTGTACTTTCACCTAGCCATAGGCTCTTTAGGTCTTGCTTAATCCTTAGTAAGTTTTGAATTCCCCAGTAGGTTTCTTGGTCTTAGCTCCTTGAATGGAAAGAAGGGCAAGGGAGGGAAGGGATGGTACCTTCATTAGAAACCTTCAATTCATTCTGAGAGTCCCTGTAAATCAATAATATGATAATACTTAAATTACATAGTTTGTAAATAATTGCTCTCTTTCTAGAATTTCTCAATAATTATGATTAACATTTGCCATGGAAAGTCATGAAAAGCTCTCTGCATTAAATATGTTTCTCAAAGGAGAGATGCAGAAGGAAATGCAGTGCCTTTATGAAAGTAACACCCAATTAATAGCAAAAAATCAAAACCGTACAATTTTTCAGTTATCCCACAGCTTTATTTCAATTGCATCATGCATGCAACAGGAAGCAGCTCATGGTGAACAAGCAAGAACACAGGAAAGGCCAGAAGTTGGGACCATCCCTTAAGACACTTTCTGTGAGCAATGGGAAGAATTCTTATTCATGGGGACAGGTGAAAATGGGCACATGGGAAGAATGACCACAGTGACACATTGAGGTGTTTCTTCCTCCGCTGGATTCAAAGGCCTCGTGAATTTGATTCCAGCATATTGGCACAGAGGAGAGCAAAAAAGCTCTTTCATAAGCGTAGATCCACTTTTTTTCTTAGCATCAGAAAGCTTCTGTCTTAGAGTACATTATTTCATGCACTTCAGAAGACAATCAAAACAACTCTGTGAGACAAAACTTCAGAAAATATCTCATTTATCATTTTGAAATGTGACAATAAATTTTAAGCAAGGGTATTCAAGTGGCTCTCTGTTTCCTGGTGGTGACGGTCTTAAATATTAATGACTATGCTGCGCTTTGTGATTGATATTTAACAGCAGAGGACATGTTCTTGGAACCGTAACCTAGTCATCTGTGCTTTTGGTTATCACAAGTCATATTTTCATAGCAATTCAATGGTAAGTTATTTCTTTGAGGAATATGAATGCTATTCAAGCTTTTGCTTTTCCACTGTCTCTGCAGGGCTGTCTCAGGTATCCTGATGGCATCTGTTACATTTTCATTTTATTCAAGTAGAGGCAAACTAGTATCTTACTAGGGAGTAATTTCAGGGTCTAGATTGAAAATCTCATGAAATTTGTTGCTGTTGCTTTTCCTGTCCTCTCCATGCACTAGAATTTTTGAGAGAACAGTTATAATGTCACAAATCTGCTGACTTAATTTGAGATCAGACAGCTAGCTTGTCATGTACGTCTTGTACAACTGCCAACCAGACTGGAAAATAATGGTTCTTAATTTGTTAGGAAATAATCTTGTAGTAAGTCAGCTTTATATTTGGTTTATGAGGAAGCCTGCATAGTAATCTCTCATCTCTTTGCAGTTAACTGCTGTTTACTGTGCTATGAAATTTGGCCCTTGGTCCAGTTTCGCCTACAGATTCATTCAAACTTTGCAGGATGTTGCTTGGCCCCCTGCTAAGTTTGAGGGTGAATTGAAATTAATACTGTGGATGCCCTGTATGCTACAAGGCAGCGATAATTTTATCTAGTGGTGTTATTTTCTAACTAGCGTGGCAGGTATCTAACATTCATAAGGGTTTTTTCTGGCATGGAAAGTCAAGAAAAATGTGACAAGGGTGAATTCAGGCCCTCACTTAGGTATTAGTTTTTGTTAACTTGCCCACAGAAGTCCAGTAAGGTGAAACGCCTGTTGCAGAGGTCATATGCTCTTACCAAAGCACAATTAATGGGACTGGGAAATTGTATCGAAGTGAACATGGGCAAACTTGAATGTTCAGAAATCTTTCTATGTATAGTCTTCCTGCTGTTATTGGCAAACTCTGGTTTCAACTCTTCTTGATAAATGCTGTGTCTTCAACAGTTGAACTGCAAAACTGCATGTCAAGTCCTTGACGAGATTTGTCCATCACTGTTCAGCAATTAAATTCATTTTTCATTATTCACATATCTACTGAATTTACACACTTTGTCTTCTTTCCTTGCAATAGTTGAATGCCTTCACGGTATAAATATGAGTTACATAAGAAGACTCTTCTGAGTACTCCAAAGTGTTTTTCACTTGTGTATGAGCCAACTAGATCTGTCCCACGTTGGCCACAGCAAATCGTAGCATCGTGTATTACACAAGTTCCATACTGCAAGAAAACACAAGAATTTTTTGATAATCCACAATATTTAGACTGTTTCTCCAGATGAAAGAGATCTATGCCTTCACAGATCAGTAGTTAAGTTTCAAAATATTGTATTCGTTTTGGCTTGAATTATCCACGCTGCCTTCCACGCTGTAAAAGTCCAAGTAATTGGATTTTGTACTTCACAGGATAGAAGATAGTGGGTTCACCACATTACATCAGATAGGAGAGTGGTAACGCAGCCTCATATCTCCATCTACTCCATGTATAGGCTAGAAAAGACACCACTGCTTTTCTACACATTTCTTTGGCAGGGCCTTGGGATCCAAAATAGTCAATGATATTTTTGCATGCATTATGCAAACTGATTTTGCTCGTACAAATACTTCTATCTTGCCTTAATTATACTGTTAATGGGAGTGTCTGTCCTATGTAACTCCTGTGTTTTTCAGGGTGCTCTTGATTTCAGTTCAGTCAGTGGGTTAGACAGAGGTTTGAGTTTCTTAAGCCTTCGTAGCAGCTCCAGCTCTAACTCTTCTCTAAATAAAGCTACGAACAAACTATTATGCCTTGTGAGTTCATTGCTGTACTGTAGGGCTGTTTTCAGGTTTTCCCGTGCCATAACCCCAGATCTGTGTAGTGCCCAGCGAGTGGGAGACAAGCCAGCCTTTCCAAACTCCTCATCTGCCATCTTAACTTTGAAAGCTGCAGTAACTCAGTAGGAGTTACAGGGACTGCCAATAGGGAAACATTCATTGGGTCATATCATCGCTGAGTGTACTTTATAATCCACTGATAGTTGTTCTGTCCTTTCAAAGCAGTGGAAAATGTCTTATGCTCTGCTTTTGTTCACAGAATCATAGAATAGTTTGGGTTGGAAGGGACGCCCTTCTGTACATTTGATACTCTTTCCCTTGCTTTTTCTGCTGCCTGCAGAGCTGTCTCAAAGCTTCTGACCGGACTAGCCGAAGTGCAGGCGTGCTGCCTCACGGATCGGGGTAGAGGCAGGAGCAGGCTCCCTGCTAAAGGAAGGGGAGGTTTTTCTCCCACCTTCTCTCCATCCCTACGCTTCCCACAGCTATAGGGCTTATATTTAACCTGATCTACAAACATGTGCTAGATCATATCTCCCTGCTCACTTTTTGCAGCCAAGGGAACTGCCAAGTCTTTGTCAGCAGAGAACTCAAGTTGGACAACCCATCTCCCCAGGGACCCCTACCAACCAGCCAGCTATCCTCTACCTGGGGAGATCTTATTTTTGCTTTTCAGTACCTGATTTTAATGTTCTGTCAAAAAGCTTTTTAAGGTATTTTTGCTTTGTATGAAAGATATCTTCTAAATTATTATTTCCTCCCAGAAGACTTCACTTTCCATACTGCCAGTTTCACAGCAAAGCCCTTATTTACCAAGAGCTTCTGTCCACCCTATTTCTAGGCTCCAAGCATTGCCCAGTGTGCCCAGGTGGCCAAGAAGGCCAATGGCATCCTGGCCTGTATCAGAAATAGTGTGGCCAGCAGGAGTAGGGAGGTGATCGTCCCCCTGTACTCGGCCCTGGTGAGGCCGCACCTCGAGTACTGTGTTCAGTTTTGGGCCCCTCACTACAAGAAAGACATTGAGGTGCTGGAGCGTGTCCAGAGACGGGCAACGAGGCTGGTGAAGGGTCTGGAACACAAGTCCTATGAGGAGCGGCTGAGGGAACTGGGGATGTTTAGTCTGGAGAAAAGGAGGCTGAGGGGAGACCTTCTTGCTCTCTACAACTACCTGAAAGGAGGTTGTAGAGAGATGGGGGTTGGTCTCTTCTCCCTAGTAACAGACAACAAAACAAGAGGAAATGGCCTCAAGTTGCGCCAGGGGAGGTTTAGATTGGACATTCGTAAAAACTTCTTTACCGAAAGGGTTGTCAGGCATTGGAACAGGCTGCCCAGGGAGGTGGTGGAGTCCCCATCTCTGGGGGTATTCAAAAGGCGTTTAGATGAGGCCCTAAGGGATATGATTTAGTGGGGGACTTGGTAGTGATAGGTTAATGGTTGGACCCGATGATCTTGGAGGTCTCTTCCAACCAGAACAATTCTATGATTCTATGATTAAATCCCACCTTGCATCTTGCCTTTACAAGAGCCAGGACTCCACCCCTTATCTCCTGCCCTGCATGCATTCCCCACCTGCCTGGCTGCCTGTCTTCCCTGTCGCTCTGCACATCCTACCCAATCGTTTGGTCTCTCCAGGAGCGGTTGGAAAAGAGGAGAAGCTGGCAGCGGTGGACCTGCCTCCTCTTGCTGCAGCCCGTGGTATGCTCTGATTCCGCTCCTCACATTTGCTGCATTCCCCAGGGAGGTTTTGGAGCCTGTAGCATGTTTTAATAATGCACCTGGTCTTTAGTGTTCAGAAATGAGTGCTGTGCAACAACTGCAAGGGATTTTAAGATTGGATTGCTTTTCAAAACATCTAATGGATATTTTGCTAGATACTATAACACACTGTTCCCCCAAAGTAAGAGAAAAATCACCCTTTGGAATCTAGTTTTGTTAAAAAAAATATTATGAAGGTAAGCTCTGACTGGTTTCCATGGCTACCATCTACTATACATCAGTATTTGCTGTGACCAGCATTTTAAATGGCCCAGAGTGAGTCCTCAGTACACAGATTCTCACCTGTGACATATCACGTGTCACATTACAGAAGCGGTTTCAGCTACTGACTGTGACATTGAGATTTGCTGTTATAAAATATTGAATAAATTAAATTGCAAGCAAATATTATATTTGGAATGCAGTGCAGTCAGCTGAACACCAAAGTTAGAAAATACCAGAGTAAAAATGCATGTTCCCATCCGCCTTTCTTTTTAGTATAGGTAATGTACAGTTTTCTAATGATACAGCTTCTAACAGTTATGATGTGTGCTCAGAGAAAGGTGCTCTAATAGTTTTCTTACGAGGTGAGCTATGCACATTTTCTCCTGTGTTAATTACAATACAGACACTCTGATCATAATGGTTGAATCAATCTCTAGTGATCTTTCCCCATGAAGTTCTGTCAAGAATAACATCTTCTGAAGACTGCTGTCAGTGTCTAGATATTACACATTTTGTCATCACACACCTCCGTTGCCTTGGTGAGGCACTGATTGCTTTATTTCTTAGAGTCTGAATTATTAGAACCCTTGAACTTTTTTTTTTTTTTCCTATTGGCAAATGTTTTGAAATGAAAAAAACAAGGGAGGGAGGGACTTCTTAAAGTTTTTTAGTGCCCTGGTGAAGGATGCAGTCCAGCATGTTAAATAGTCAACAGGCTACCCTCTCCCCAGCTAAACGCTGCCTGAATAGTTTGTACACCAAATCAGTCCTGGTACAATCCTCTGGAACAGCGACATGAATTCGAGTTAGCATTTTTGCACATGTTCACAATTGTGTCTCTACAACTAGAAAAAAGTAGTTCTTTTTCTCCCAGCCTTACTATCTGTCCAGTTTTGAGGCGGTCTCTAGTGTACCTCTGATATTTTACTGTGCTCACACAAGCAGAAAGAAGAGTCTTCTCAATGCTCACTGCTTATTCTAAGTATCTGATCATTATGAACCCACTGGAGCTTCATTACAACAGGACCAAGTATAATAAATTTGCTCAGTATTCATAGAGATGTCTAGGCAAGTGCTGGGGAGTTATTTGGTATTGGGTGAGCATTAATAAGAAAATGATTTAGATGAAATGTTGCACGGTAAGGAACTCTGTATTAGGCAAATCAGATGTTAATGTTAACAGCATGCTTTTTTAATATTAATATCTGCAATAACCCGCCTCATTTCTTTTTCAGCCGTGAAGATAATTCCCATCATGAAAACATCACATTTACATCACTTTGACCTTTCTATGTCAATTACTTCTCCCCCTTTTTCTCTTATTAAGTTGTGTGTAATACTTCCAGTTTGTCAGAAAGTGGGGGTCAATGTCATCTTAAATGGCTTGCAAAAGCTTTTACCAGTGATTGTTTGGACACATAGGGCATTCTTAGAAGGTGCTCATCTTCAGCCTTTAGTATCCCAATACTATTAAGTTCCCTATGCACTTAGTCATGAGTTGAATAAAGGAATACCTTTAAATAGTTCCCTCTTTTCTATCGCATACTAAATTCCTCACTCCTGAAGTGTATTTGTGATGCGCAACACCCAACTCATTCCATACACAAAAGAATTAATAAGAATATGTTGAACCTATCCAGTGGGCAATGATAAAATCAGTGATTAAGTTAATGACACTTAAGGGATGGTAACTCCAAATACTTAAAATCAGAGTTCTCTGCAAATGAGTAACATGGAGGAAAAGATGGGTAGACATTTAAAGCATGACCAACGTCATGTTTTCCCTGTCAGATATGCTTACTGCCAGCGCTGACTCCTGAGGGCCCAAGCAGAGGATAAGGCTTGTGTGTCCTGTTCCCTCTACCCACACACTGCTTAACTTGAACTTCTACCCGGCATCACAGCTGCAGGACGCTGCAGAGGCTGTGTTACTTCTGATCCTCTTCCTGGCTAGTACGCTACAGTGCTCAGAGGGAAAAGGGAACAAAAAAAAGTTAGTTACCTCGTCAAGGGGAACCACGTGTGAAAGGTTGGATTGTTGGCACCACCTTCTCCCACTAAATGCATACAGAAAAAATCTTCATGCAAAAGAAACCTCGTCTTCCTGAGAAAGATCTAAGATAGCTAAACTCATTGAGAAGAAATAAGTTGAAGTTTTGTTAAAAATCACAGGGATCACTTGGGGGCTACAAGCTGTCAGATGTAATGACTATGAGTGAACATGTTTGCCCAGAGCCTGTAAGCCCTGGGTAGAAGCTTTTGGTCTTATTTACCATACGGTTCCAGGCAGTTGCAATTCATCCAGGCCAGTGTTTTTGACAGACAGCCAGATACCTTCACACTTCCACTCTGAGAGGCCTCAGAGCTGAATGGTAAGCACTGAGCATCATCACTCCGCCGTGCATTTGACATTTACATCCCCACTGAAACCATGCCGCCTTGAATAAGAATAAAGTAGTAGACAGGGACGTGGAGAACAGCTCAGTTAATTGCTTTGATCAAGAAAGAATCTATTTACTTACAGGGACAGCTGCAGAGTCTGACACCGTAGTGGAGGTGGGAAACTGCCTTTATTTCGTTACATGCACACCGACAGTGCGTGACCCCGGCAGGGCGGCAGGTATCTGTGACCGAAGTTTTTGTAGCAGCCGGAGCTAAGCGTGACCTAGACTTGTTTGCTAAGATGGATTTATCAACCTCCACAAACAGTTGTGGGTTTTGCCAAATCTACTGGTGAGTAAATGTCCACAGACGATACTGTTACCATTTGCTTAATTGATTGTGTCTGGGAACAGAGTTCACAGCTACTGAGAGTGATCTTATTTGGTGTTACCTCTCTATCCTTTGTGCAGTGGTGCCTAGATTGACACACTGGAGACAAGTCTGCCATTCCTTAGTCCAGAATCTCAGATGAAAATCTAGTAAATTCTAAAGTTATTTTTTGTTATGGCTTTTTATGTTTCTACAGGTAAATCATACTAGTTAGATACCTGACAGATAACTTGCATGTTCTGCTCAGAAAATAGATATTAAAAAATGCTAGGAAACTTAGAGCCACTTGTAGAAAATGCAATAACTTTGCTCACTTATACTCACCTCAAGTTAAAAAAAGAAAGGCAAAATTCTCAGCGATGAGAGACACATGTCCCGCTGGAAGTCTTTCAATCTTGTACACGTTTCTCAGGTACTTCTGACAACCTTTTTTATAATGTTTGTCTAAATAAGTCACTAGAGAAATTTAAAAAAAACCCCAACAAACTACGTAAACAGTTTTTAGCTGTCAGAGGGGATTCACGGAAATTCATATTATTCATGGGATAATAAGTAAAACAAATGCGCGTGTGTGTGTGTATAATACATGCACACAAGTATATACATGCATATATATATAAAATTTATGCATAAATCAGCAGCTTTTAGGGGAAGTAGAATTTTTTCTCTGTTATTAATTACATGAGATAGCACGTAGAGAGCTGAAGACATTGCAGCTAATAGCAGGCTCCCCACTGAGTTCACTGCACTTTAGATCAGGACCCAAAGTATTGCACCGCTGCCCTTTTCCCTAAATGTTTTGTGAACAGTGACTCAGGCAGGACGTTTGTTCAACGCATTTCAAGAAGAAACGGATAACAAATATTATGCAAGGCTAAACAGAGGCAATCACTATTTTAGTAGTGTTATCAAGACAGAATGTAAGGTTGTTAATGCATCTGACTAGGTTTTATCGTGTCTGATGGTAATAATTTACTTTCAATAGACTTAATGGCCTGAGGTATTATGCTATTATCATGTCAGTGCTGTATTAGGAAAGAATGCTAGTTTGAGTGCTAGCAGCAGTTTAGTTAGAAGAGTTTCTTTGAAGACCATTATGTTGTATGCTATAGAAAATTATATAACATTGTTATTTATAAGGGCATAAGAAAAAAGAACTTCAGTACTGTGTTAACAGCCATTGTCCTAATTCATGATCTCTAACGTAGTAACACTGGATATTAGAGTGAGTGGGAGAAGATTAGCTTTGAAATGGAGAAGAATGAGAATTTATTTTAGATGAAGAAGAAAGGCTGTAGAAAGACTGAAGGCAGATCCTCTAGAACTTGCTGACATCTTTTACAAAGCACAAGTCTGAATATTTTTATTTTAATTTTTAAATAACTTGGCTCTTGTGTTTATTAATTTTGTATTTCAATCAGAGAAATTTAGTTAACTATAGGATACACAGCATGACTTAGGTTAAAGATACAGAGTTTTGTTTATAAGCCGGACCCGGTTGTGCACGCCCACATGTTGTCAATACCAAAAAATTTCTGCATGTGTTAAAACGGTTTGAGCTGCTGGCTGCCTTGCAGGGAACTGTTGCATCTTTTACAAGCCTGACTTTCTGCATTACTGTCCAGGGACTTTGGTGGGAGATGTTGTCAGTGTGGGCTCCTTAATAGACAGGACGGGACGCAGGGCCAGATGTGGCCTTCCCAACAATGAGGAGGACAGCGAAACAGCACACAGCAGCATTTCCTATCCTGTGACTAGAGTATGTGCCACACCGGATAATTCTAACAGGGAGCTACTGTCCCCATAGCTCTTCTGATAAATTTGTTCCTGCTCACGGAGGTACCTTCTCCTTATGCTACATTTACTTCCCTCGGGTCACTGTGGGATCTGTCATGCAGGTCCGTATCAGGCATCTGGTGTCTGATTAAAGCAATTATTTCAATTTCTAAGGCTACTGCTAGATGTTTTCTGCCAGCGTTGAGTACTTACAAGAAGGATCCCAAGAGCTTAATGATCTCACATATATTTTAAATTATTGATTTTTATATAGAAGTAAAATCAACAGGAGTTTATTTAAATATATAGTTTTTATTCGCTTCTAATGGCAACTTTTAAAATTCAAATGGAAAATTTTCCATATTTAAACTGGAAAACTATCGGCTTTTCAGCTTCTGCTCGTTGCTGTAGGAAAGGTGGTATGGAAAGGCTTAATATCGTCTCATTTTGGTTTCATATCATCTGATAATCCTTCTTCATGGCATCACCTTTCTATAAATACATATTCCCAGGGAATCTATTGGGACAGGACTCAGGTGCTCTATCTCCTTCAATTACATCATTTGATACAGTATGTTTGCACAGTGCTCGCAACAGCTGAGGTATCTGCGTGGCCCGCCCTTCCCCCAGCGAGGACTGACGCCCGGAGGATGGTGCCTCCGGGCTGCGCGTGGGCCAGATGCGTAGGCACAAAGCTACAAGTCAGCGAGCGCAGGTGCTGACCAGGACACCCTTTGTGGAACCTTCTTAAACAGCTTGATGTTAGAAACCTCCCTTTGTATATGCACAGAGACAAACCTCCAAATTAGCTAGCTAGAGATATGTGACCTGCACTCCTCGTCCCTCTGGGTAAGGGTAGTGGGCATTTCCCGCAGCGCCCCGCTGGGCTATGCTAACACTTTCTGTGTAATGTCGTTCTCTGTATGTACACACTACATTTTTATACATGTGTCTTATTTTTTTAGCCTATATAAAAATATTCAAAATGTCCTGATATACCTTTCAATCTGATTTTGATGATTTTCAGTTATACCTGTAGCCTGATGTGTTTTAAGTGTAAATTATCTTGAAATAACAAGACAATTAAAGCGAATAAGGAAAAATATACTTTAATTATTTTTGTGTGCATGTTAAACCTCCTACTGTTGCGTTTAGCTCAGAGAAAATAAGCTATCTGCCTCCAACGTGAAGTAATTTGCCCTACTAGAGTGATCGAGATATTCCCAAAGGTAAGCTACTGCTCTGGAAAAAGAAAACAGCATTAGGCATTTAAAGCTTCAATGGTTAAAACGTTTACTTCATAAATATTAAAGCCGAGCCAAAGCTTCTAACTCTCCCACTCCTGTAAAGGATGGTGTTCAATCACGGTGGAGCAGAGAGGGTGTCAGTGAAGATGCTGGAAAGGATCGATACAGTTCCCTAGCAACAGGGCTACGTGCCTGGGGTTCCTGCATCCGCGGGGGCCCTCCTGACCCACTAAATCAAGGCAGCAGTTTTGCCTCTGCTGCCATCGCGCTAACTTGGAGCAAACATTTCCACCGCTCTTATTTCTCAGATCAGCCCAGAGATAAGAGAAACAAGTAGCAGTGGGGTGGGAGGAAGCTAATTCTATTGCTTCTTTAAAAAGATGAGCGTGCTGTCTGTCAGGATAATCCTTTAAAGAAAGGTAGCTTTGTGAAGGGAAAGAAACCTCAAATGTGCTGATACAATTATTGCTTTCTAATATCAAGTGATGGACCTAATGTTTTATTATAGAGCAATTGCAGTCCGTAGCCATGGAGTATAGCTTCTGAGCAGAGGTTATATGAACTGTGCTCACAGGGCTGCATAATTATTATGGTCTGATGGAAAATGCAGACAGTGGAAAGTCTACATGGCTTCTTTGTTTTGCCATTCTTTTAACCTTGTTGAACTTTATGATTTAATTGTGGGTGTTAGCTTAAAAATAATTTAGTTTCCTATTATGAAACAGCATTTTTAGGATTTTTCCATTCTGCATGAGAAAGCACTGACTCGGTATGCATGGTTTTTTTTCCTCCCTGTGTGTTCAGAGCCAATATGGTGTCCAAATAAACTATCTGTTTTGGTTTCAAATTTGGTTACCTAGCCAAAAAAGGACAGCAGAAGAGGAGAAGCAGACAGCTAAAAGTCAACTAAGATTAAACCCAGAGGCTTTCTGAGACCATTATTTTCATCAGAAAGTTGTAGAATGAAATGGAAAACATGTGTTTTGTATCAGGATAAGGAGCATATTTTACTACTGTTATCACAGAAGCATGTGTTAATCTTGATGCCTCCGACAAATTTAATGTGATTGCATTATTCTTCTTCAAATATAGTATCATGAGTATATTGCCTGTATATTTTCACTCTCTCTTGTTTTCTCTCTTTCCTCTTTAAAGAAAAAACCAAAATCTTCCAATGTTGTGTTAGATA
This sequence comes from Phoenicopterus ruber ruber, assembly GCA_009819775.1. NCBI lineage: Eukaryota > Metazoa > Chordata > Aves > Phoenicopteriformes > Phoenicopteridae > Phoenicopterus > Phoenicopterus ruber. The sequence goes on along the minus strand of CM020216.1, from coordinate 137,814,028 downwards.
TTTGAACGGTCTGTCTGACCTCTGCATGAAATGGCTAGGCCCACCAGTGGCAGAGATACTGGATAGGGAAAAGAGCCCATTGCAGCAGCAAGGCTCCTTGCTACTAAACCTATTTTTCAAAATACCGTGGGCTGTTTGTAAGCTGAGACTCACTCTTGTCCTGACCTTAGATTTTTCTTTATTACAAAGTACACTGAAAATGCAAGAAGACAGTGGAATCATTGATTGATTCCTTTGAGTAGTTATGAAGATTATCTTACAGAAACTGGTTTGAGCTGCCTTCACAGGATCGTTGTACATAAAAACATTCATATAGCTTAGAAGTTCTTCAAAATCTAGGGGAAAATGCACTATCTGCTGTAGATATACCAAGTATTCAGACTACTGCCTACCTCAAAATAGATAGTAAATATTTACATGGGTCTGTTGTTTCTCCTACATTAAAGTAATTTCAGCACAGTATATTAAAAGCAAAAAGACTGGAGGTTGTAGGGGCATTGTTGGTACTTTTTTCTTGATTATCACCAAGCTAATTGAATTGTACAGGTGTAACTGAGAGTCCTATTGAGTGCTCAGTCATGGAGGAAGACAAATTTTTCAACTTCTGAAGCCTATGGCCATAGGCCATTAATTTCAGAAGGCAGTCTCGGGCCAGCACCCCTGTCGAGAGGCTAAACGAGGGTAATAGCAGTTGAAATCAAGACCAAAATCCAACGAACCCTGAATTTAATATTTTGTTTTCTTTAATTAATATTATAATAGCCTTGGCTAGTTGCACTACTCCATCTTTAATTTTTTTAAGCTAGTAGTCAGTATCCAAACTCATTAGTTACTATGCAATCTGAGTAGTTTAGAGTATATGCACTTCACATTTATCATTTCACTGTGTTAGCAGGCAACGTCTCCTATGCTGAGAGAGACAAAGGCCAAAGCAGTGTCTTTCATTAACCATCCTGTTTCCATGCTGCACTGCAGGACAGTGCAGGGTTTAATTACTGTGAATCCCTGGACAAACATTATCGCACAGCAGTTCCTGTCCAATGTCCTAGGAAAGGGGTTTTATGTTTTGGATCTTGGCTATGGGAAGATTTTTGACACAGGACTTGTATGGTCATAAAAGCTGACCACTGCTGACATAAAGAAGTCCCATAAAGCTCTGACTTGTCTCTAGCTTGCGCAATGACTTCTATGACGAGTCCTAAAAATATCCTAAAGGACACTATGATTTTTCTTGGCCTTAAGAAAACTTTGGCTTTAGCCAGCTCTATACCTTAGGGAAGGGGCATGCTAGAAGCAATGGATTTTATTAGAGCTCACCTGATCCTCACTGATATAATCACCCCAAAGAAGTTCTGCCAGCTAATACAGATGAAAGCAGGCTTGGCATCGTTATAAGCTATGGTGAGAGGAAAATGGCTGTCCCTCCACCTTCTACCAGACTGGAGAAACAATGAAAAAGAAAAATGACTTTTTCCTCCATTGCAGTCTTGTTCCAGGTAGGCTTATCTGGACACCTGTACCAGACTCTGGATGTGGGCTCCTTATCAAAGTCAGTGCTCAACACACAGCCAGCAGCTATGACCCAAAATGGAAAGGAAGGCCATTTCTTATATAACTTTATCTGAAAAAAAATAAATACTCTGGGATATGGAAAGGCTTTTTTTTTGACAGCCAAGCATCTTGACAGATCCACTGTGAAAGATGAAAAAACCTCCCATGCCTCCAAAAAGCTACAAGAGTAATTGAACAATTTGGGCTCACTGAGGTGTGGAGGGCACAGCTAGGGAGTGCTGGCACAATTCTTCAGGGCTTGACAGCTCCTCAGGAAGAGTCTATTTTTTAGTAAGCTGCTCATTAATCAGGATTCTCTGTAACACTTGGGGTAGCCCCAGGACCTTAATCGATTACCTTTTCTCAGTAGAAAGCCAGACACTCTAGCAAAATACAACCCCAGTGCACACACCAGGCCACCCCCCAGGACTGAGTTGTGTTTTACGGGGTGTGAGGCACTTTCTGGGTGCTATATGCAGTCGAACTAAATGTTTGTTTGAGGATAGCGAACAGTCAATAGCTAATAAAACATTATGGACTGCCTGTTTAGACAAAATAACATCTAAAAAATGGCCCATAACAGTAATTCAGTTCTAAAGAGTGAATGGGAAGAGGGAGATGAGGCACCTTCCTGAGGTGGCTCAGTGCCCTCTCAAGCTCAGCATAAGGTGCCTACATCCCGTCAGCATCCCATGGCCGCTGATGGGGACTGAGCAGCAGGTTCCTCTGTCAAACAGCATCGGGGTGCCCCTCGGGAGCGGGTGGCCTCAGCCCTGCACCCCTGCAGCCGGCCCAGCTCCCTCTGCCAGCAGAACGGCCCAGGCCCCGGGCAACACCGAACTGTCCCTCCTTTTGCCTTTCCCTTAGGCTACAGCACTGAAAAGAACGGAAGATTTATGAGAGCATACAGAAAAAAAAAAGAGCAGGGCTCAGTAACTCACTGATGGCAGTCCCTGTGACGGTTGTATTTTATTCAATGACTTCTCATACAGCATGCATAAGCAGTCCCTCCTGAAGGTAACTAATCCGCCAAACCCTCAGAGGACCATCTTTATACAGTGGGCTGTAAAGTCTTTGAGATATATATGAACGCAATGGTAAAACAAGTGCTTCTAAAACCTTGGACATATCCAAGAGTAGAGGCAGCAGTTCTGTCTGTACGTTTGCTAGACCCCATAAATCCCGATTATCTGGTCAGCTTTCTGGTTAAGCTTTCATTTATCTTTCCTATCAACAATTTATGTGCTCAGGAAGTAAAATGCAATGAGAGATGTAAGCTTGATTATACTGAAAATCCTGGGCTCCTATGTTAAAAATTAAGCACTGCTATTATTTTCAGCTGTCAGCATACCAAACTTTTGTGTTATTATCAAATCATTACACTTTGTGAAGCATATTTTTCACTATATTGTACTACTTCTGAAATCATGCTGGTTATGTACAAAGTTGAGGCACTGACATTTGTAAATATAAGGTTCAGCTTACTTGTTCAAAACTTGAATAACCATTTTTGTAATATGAGCGAATTCTCATGTTCTCTTGGGTTAGAGACACAAACATCCTGTAGTTGATACACAACTAATATCAAGTATAAGTCATAACTAGTGGGCAAGGCCTGTTATATTTACCTTTTCTGGAGTTTGGCTGTTGGATCAACAGAACCTACATTTTCCCACTCCACTGCTGTGAAAAAGTCTAGAGCCGTGCCACGCAAATTCTTCACTCACGTCTCTGTTTCTTCCCTTGGCAGGAAAATGAAAAGTAAGTTCCCTGATTTGAAGGCCTTGTTTCCCTCAGGTTAGGATTCTTGGGAAGCACAATATCATTTCCACTCCATTAAGATGTTTGGATTTGTGCAGCTTTGTGCAGCTTCAACGAATTCTATAGGGAGTGAAAGTCAGTGATGTGTCTCACATCTGCTACTCTTCACAACCAAACACCTACTACATAAAGATATATCATTACAGGATCAGATGGCACTAGCGTAAATTAATATACAATGACAAAAAACTACCGGGGAAGTATAGATGATAATAGGTGCACTTAAGAAGGGAAAACTTTAAGGGAATGTACGGAAAAAAGATTTAAAATGTTTATAGGAAATTTCTTTCAAGCTCATCTTGATTGAGGGTCAAAGTATTTTCCTCCAGTTTTGCACGTAACTATTTCATATGTTCCACTTGTGTAATTTGTTGCTATGTAGACCGTCTCAGCTTGCTGAATAGTTAGTAACCAAAGCAGAGCTTTCCTCATTTTGTGTTTGGTAACAAATACTGTATTTTCAGATATTTCACAATCATCATCTCATGTATGATAAAGCCATCAACGTTTTCCTTAATAAGGGAAACCTCATAGATCTTCATATCTATACAATTCTAAATCTTCTTCCAGGACATATTTTATAGTCTTTTATATTTATTATATTCCAATTTAATATAGAAATATTTAATATCAATGTTTATATACAAAGATTTTAATATAATGACATCATAACTATAATATTATAAAATATAAAAAGGAATATAAAATGTTATATCACACCATGTAATTTATAAACATAATGATAAATATAAATATTTAACATAGTAGTATTAGTATATAGTAATATGAATATATTTTTATTTTATAGTCTTCATAATTTATTTCTCTGTCCAAAATAGTTGTACTTAGTGCTGTAGATAGAGCTGTGGCAAGAGGCCTTAGTGTCCCAGATCGTCTGCCCCCTACTTTGTACAAGGAATCCTCTTCGCTATAGTTACTTTATCTGAAACATTTCTGCCCTCTGATACAGCTTGAACAAAGTTTTTCTGTGTTCAGAGGCTCCTGAAAGGACTGCATCATCAGTCCTCATCTCATATAACATCTCACCACTTAGTTTAAAAAAATCCTTTTTCACTGCCTGGACAAGTAAACTATTAAAAGGTTTCAATGCAACGTGACCACAGATAAAGTTACATCTCCAAACCAGTTACAGTTAATTTGACTTGGTATTTTCTAATTTACTGCAGTGATATGAAATTCTCTTTATTTATTTCTACTAGTAATCTTTCGCTGAAAGATTTTGTATAATGTCACAAATATTTACTGCTTTCATTTAGAGATTGCGTGTAAAGAGCTGCTTTTCCTCTTCTGCAGCTTTGATTATCCATGAAATATTAGGTTAGATCAACTTTCTCAATCTTAGACTGGATAGCCTTGCTTTTGCTGGCTTACTTTTTTTTTTTCCCCCCCTTTGGTGGCTGGGTGAGAGAAATACAGCTTATTCTTTCCATTGGCAAGTGACTAGTAATATCTATGTGAATGATATTAACAGTCTAAATGATTTTGGCAACTGTATTGATGTTAATACAAATCCGTGCTCCTGAAAAACCTAGCTCATTGCTTTAGCAATGATGGTTGGAATAACGGAAATTTAAAGTATTTGCTGTGATTTGGAAGATACTTGGTTCTGTTTGTTAAGTAACACAGCCACATGATATGTTAAAGATGTGTTACATTGGGGTGGAATGTGTTTAGATAGATGATGAGAGTGATTGGACTCTGGGGCATGATGCATGTTTCGTCAAGATAGTTGCTGACTTTTGCTGATTTGTCACCAAAGGTTTTTATAAGATACTGTAAAGTCACTATGTCCATAAAGATACTGTAAATGTGGAATTGAGGTAATTCCAAATGTATTGTAGATCAACACAGTGGAATAAGGTATCTCAAACACACTGTTGAATACAGGTAAGCAAACAAATAAATCAAAGTTTTGGGGCTATGAAAGAGACTGTTGGAGGAAAATGCTTCACAGGTTTATCCAAGATGACACCTTTAGAAACAGTTGGTAATTTTGTTTTACAAGTCCAACGGCCTTTCGCTATGCACAGAATAGCAAACTGCTGGTATTGTTTGCTTTATAAGGGTGCTCTTTGGTTCTGCTAATAATGACAACTTTACTTTCTAAGTTTCTGTTGAAATAAATGTATACTTTCTATACCACAATGTGATGGTCAGAAATTCACCAGCAAAAGTGACAAAGACTACCTAGGCACTATAAGATCTCAGTTCAGTTTGAGAGTCGGCAGTATCTTCCTCTCTATGTCCAAATACTGCCGTTCCAGGCTTCTCAGGCAGATTTATCCCAGCTGCTTGCATAATACATTAATTTATTATTATCATATGGATTACGTATAGATAGTTGTGAAACAGCAATTGTTTTCAGCGGTACCACATAGAACAATGTAGAAGACTAGAAAATATTACTAATCAATATGGTAATAAGAGACTTCTAGTGCAAACCCCTACATACGACCTGAATTTCCAATGCATAAGATCAAAAAAGGATAATTATCCTGCTGATTTGCTGTAATTCTACCATCCTGTAGAAGAAGTAGTGTTGATAAGAAAGAAAAAGTGTTAAAGGACACTACTTATTTCATATGGGATCCTTTTAAGAAGTAAAGTATTTGGCATTTCAAGTGAAGAAGTATAAATGCAAATACAGATTTGGGCCAATGCTTTTCACGGTCAGGTTAAAAATGATCTTCCCCTTTCATTATCTATCAGAATTATTTCACAGCTTTGCTCTAGAAGTGATAATTCAGCCCTTTTGGCATTGGTCCCTAGTCAATAAATTAGGTCATTGGAATAGTGTTGGAACCTTATGACTCTGGGCCTTATTAAACTAAAGAAAAAAAGTCTTTTCATTCTTTTTTTTTTAATGCTCTGAGGGCAGACAACGTTACTGTTATGTGCTATGATTATCATCCTATATTCATGTATGCTCTTAAATCTGTGCCGTAAGTTCAATTTGTATGTATGGATTCATACAGTGTGAGACTTCAGTGGGACTGTAAACAGTGTCAAAGAGCAAAGAATGCAGCCTCTTATTTTAAGAAATCTTGATCTATTATAAGTACAACTTCTACTTAAAAAGGCAAAACCTTTTTTTTTTTTTTCTCCTATCTATTTTGCAATCAGGCAACGTGCATTCCTCATTCAGTTGCACAGATTACTCTGACCTAGAGATTTCACATCATAAAACATAAATTTGTTATTTCAATTACAGTAACTTCTAGAGGCATTAACTGAGCTGATGTAATTCTAGATATTGGACATACTTCTTTTAAGAGCTATGTCCCAGCATTCTTAAAGACCTGGACTAAGATCTTATACAGCCTAGTTACTCTTTGCCTCAGTACTCCTCACTGCAGGGTTACATCACAGGCTAGGAAATACAAAGGAAAGGGTTATTATTTTTATTATTATTGTCTCTATTTTGCAGAGCACTTCCTGGGTGTGCCCAAGCCTTGAGGAAGTCTGTGGCAGAACCAAACATTTTCATCAAGTAGTGTCATTTCCATAACATTCTTTATGGCTTTTGACTGAAATAACCAGTGATTGCCTGTAAAAAAAATAAGGGGGGGGGGGGTAAACGTGAAAAGTAATCTTAGCAAAATGCTTTTTCTGACTATGGCAATGTGTAAATTTGTTTTCATATATGTGACTTACAAGTGATGGAAGCCAACCACCTGGACTTTTCCACCAATTTAAACTACGAAGTGAGACAAAAAGGGCAAGTCAGTATGTACAACACTGAACCTTGACTTTCCTTGTGTTTATTTTAAAGTGACATAAATCACAGTCAGTATCAAATTCTTTCTTATGGAATAGTTCAGTAAGGTTTTAGCAAAGTTCTCACCTAGATTTTTTCAGTAGGATAAATCAACACACATTTCATGCTTCAGTATATCATAAAATGCAAATTCCCTGGAAACTCACAGTAGCAGTCAAATGTTTTATCATTTACATCACTGTCAGTCAAAAAAGACACCTGCTCCTGCACATGCACTCTTGTGATATTAAAAATAGAGAGGAAAAAACCAACAAGAACCAATAGAAATGTGGTTTTCCTATCGTGGCTCTATTGGAGCTTTTTCCTGCTTCTTTTTTGGTGACTTTGCCCTATCAACTATTTAAATTTCATGTGTTTCCCTTATACAGGATACAATAAAAACATGTAAACTTAAGCATGTATTTCTACCCTTACTAAAGGTGTTAACTAAAAGGTAGACACTATCAGTAAACGTCACAAAATGTCTTCACTTAAAAGCTATTACCCAGGAACAAGCAATTAATGCTATTTAGAACTGGTTGAATACTCATCATTTTTGTCTTCCTCATACTGAGGCTCATAGCTATTTCTGTCCCAGGTTTTCAGAGAAAAGACTGCAGAAATAGGGATAACTAGGTACTTTTATGCCTTATTTTAGAAGTGCTACTAGGATTAATTGCCATGAGTGCAATGCCATCTGTCAGTGTCCCACAACAACATATCATGAAAGCATCCAATTAGCAAATTCAGGATGCAGTTTAATTAATCAAATGTAAAGCTTCAGATTTAAGACCTCTTATTTCTCTATCCACTTCAATAACCCCTTATTTCATTTAATATGGTGTCATCTCAGCCCTCTTTGTTCTGCTCTTTGCATTACCTCACCTTCAGTTTGCATCTCAAAGTTGCAATTAGAAAACAACTTTTTTCCAGTTTTATGCACTTTGCCTATCATCTATACCAAGAGCTAATTTAGACCTATAGTAAGTAGTCTTTTTATTCAAAGTAGGACCTAACTAAAAAGATTAATTATGTTTTTGACCTTCACATTTGAAAGATCAAAATATTTCTGGCTATTGCTGCCTAGACTTTATTCACTTACAGGTTCAAATAGCAACAAATTGCATTAAGCACAGCAATAACCTTCTTTTGTTATCTTTATTTGTCTAAAGAAACAGTCTGGGAGGCTCTGTGTGTTTGCCTATGTACATTTGTGATTCAGTGAAAGTCCATAACGTTGTGTTGGAAGAGAATATTGTGGAAATTGTTTTTTAAGCTTGGATTATTTATTATTTTGCAGTAGGAGATTTTTTTTTTTAATAAAATTTGATAAATAACTTCATTGATAAATAAATTTTACTCCTATAAAACTGCCGTGGTGTGACATAATATTTCCAAAGCACATATTATTCCTGGTGGTGATGGCAGAAATTTTAAGCATGCTCAACTATTTGATCCTGTAAGAATGAATTTATAGCTTCTCTTTTTGTTCAAATGGTCAGTAGTAGATACTAATTCTATCTCATTTCATCCTGCTGCTGTCAAAATGATCACAGTGGAGAATATTTCTTTCTGAGGGTGCTGTACAAGTACAGAAATAGCATTTTTGAGTCTAAAATGTTTGTTTGGAATGGACTGGTGCTGGTTCATTGTGAGGTAATAAATGGTAATCACAGTACTGCGGGAGATGTCTGGCCCCCAAAGCAAGAAGGCATATTTTCAGATGTTATGGGGACAGCCTTACATTTTGATTGCTGTTTACATTGATTACTGGTCTGCTTTCTCCATCATTTGTTTGAAGATAAGTCCAGAAATATATTTTGAAACATACAGATCAAGAAATACAGTGATTAAAATGACCTCTTGATACTTGCAGCTGTCATTCATCACTCATCATCTATCATTCCTAAACCTTATGTAGGTGTATTATCCCCCCAAATGGAATAGGGATTGTTTGCATTGCATCCTGGAATTCGGGCAATTGAGACAAAACTCTTTCTGAAGGTCCTTTGACCCCTTCTTAATCTATGCCAATTGCTGGGTCAGTATTCTGGGAAAAAAATAATAATCAAATCCACATTTGAAATGATGCTGAAATGGTTCTTGTTCATAATCCTGAATGCTGGCACCCTGAGACCAGTGACTGGAATCCCTAAATCTCATTTCCATGCTCTCTCACATATACATGTTCTTTGATCCTTTCAGTGACAGCGTTTGTGAGTAGTAATGAAATTACAGGCTATTTCATACACCAGCGTGTTTAAGGTACAAGACAAGAGAGATGAATGACTGTGGGGAGAGCTGACCTAAGTTCAGCCCTGTGATCAATATTGCAGATCAGGTTGGTAAAAAAAAATAGGGATGGTTAAGAAATACAACTCGTTGTTAAGCAAGACTTAATTGTAGTTCTGTTTCTTCCTTGATGTTTTAGAGACATTTTTCAGAATAGAGCGACGATACCTTCTCTCTCTTGCCATGACACCCAGTTTCCTGCATAAATGATCACTGAGTTTCAGCTCTTGACCCTCAGCAGTGTTCCCTTTAGCTGAACCATCACAGATCAGATTTCAAAGATAGGTCCTTAACTTTTTGAATGCAAATTCCTTATTTTTCCTGTGTTATTGAAAGACTTCTTCCAGTGAGAACACATGAAAAGTAGCTGGCAGGAGGATGGCAGGATCAGGCCTAGAAAATGCCCAGCTATTTACCAACACGTGAAAGAATGAATACAATCCATCCTTGCAAACACAGAAATGAGCAAGCTTGTGTATCGTTTTTCCCCTTTAGCATTTTCTCACAAGTTTTTAAATAAGTATAAGCTGTTGGTGCACACTAACGTAGGCTGGTATTCACATTTGCATCACTGATCTTTCCCCTCTGCCCTCTGCACCATGAAGAAGGGTTTGTGCTCAGGCTTTCTCAGAAGATTTTGTGTTCACTCATCACTGCACAAATGCAGTTCTGCGGTTCTCTGATATTTCTCATAAGACTAACTATAGACATTTTAAAGGTCTTATTTCAAATGGAAAAGGAAATTTACCAGAAAAGATAAGCCATCCAAGCAAAGCAAAGAGCTTGATTTACAAAGGAATGTAGTCGTGGCAATTAGCTGCCCGAGAGGGACATGCAGGTGGGGCTGCGATCCTAAAATCACTCCCTCAGTTGCTGTCTGGTCCCATAGGACCTGTCTCGCTGAGGGCTGTGGAGGAGCGCTTGCGCTCTGTCAGTGTGATGTTACTGATGTTTGTGTGTCAAATCACCACTGCTCCACAGACACCCCTGGAGCACCCTAACCCACGCAAGACACCACCAGGGAGGACACTTTTAGGGTAGGGAGACATGTTCCATTTTTCCCAGTGGCTGGGAGGGATGTAGGAGACATTATCTGAGCTCTGCCACCCTGACGCCATTCACAAGCTGTCATCCCACCCAGTGCCTCCTGCAAACTCAGTCTGGTATACCTTAACCAGAGGAGTTCAGAGGATGGCTTTTGGGTGAGGTCCATCACAGGTACTCTTCCCAGCCCCTGTGGGATTTTCAGCTGTGAAGATCTAGTATCACAAGAAATCTGAGGGGAAGGTGCCTGAGTGGCAACATCGATAAATCAGGGAAGTTTTGGCTCCACGTTCCTCTTTGTGCTTGAAAAGGTCAATTAACTCTGACGTGAAGAGGACAGAGGGCAAGTAAAGCAAACACAAGTCCTCATGGTGCTTGGTCTCACGGAAGGACAAACAGCTCACACAGTCTCCTTCTGCCCATCAAGTAGTGTTCATGTTCACACAGTGTTCACCAGCTCAAATAAGTGGGAGCTGTACAGAGCCAGGCACAGACCTCCCTCGGCCGGTCCAGCGTGGACCAGGTGCTCCTCCTCCATCGTGGAGAGGCAGGGCACTCCATCATACCTCCTCAAGGACATGCTCTACAGGGGAGAACATACAGGGCAAACGTGCAGTTGCCTGTACTTAAATGTAGTCATGAAATACAGACTTAAACCCAGCAGTGTTGGATGTCTAAGAATTAAAAGCCCTTACAAAGTCAGTTAAAAATCAGCAGATCTAGTGTCTTGTGTTTGTCAGGGAATCCCATTTCCAGTAGAGCTCTTTTCCCAATATTCCTAATATTTTGCATGCACTTACAGAACAAGGCTGATCCTACTTAGCTTCTGAGAGCTGATAAAACAGTGTAAAGCAATGTGTTTGGATGTGGAGTCGTGTTTTATTTGACTGAGATGAGACAAGCATAAAAACGGGTATCTGGCTTTCCCAGAGAACACATATGGCTTCTCTGCCAAAAAACTCAAGGAAGGGTTTGTTGGCAACACACATGATTATTTTCACTTGATATGCATATAATACCACATGTAAGTATAGATACTTCATAGGGAAATTCAACAGAGAGATGCTGGTGATTCGATTGCCCTTTACTAAAGGTAAAAAATAGAACAGGCTAGTCTTTAGAAGAAAAAAGGTGACCCAGCAGACCTCATGACAGTAGAAGAGAGAAAAAAAAGCATAAATTTAATGAAAAGGCTTATGAGGAAGTGGATAACATTAAAACATAGCTGTAGCAGTTGGTCATAACTTTCTTTTCTGTGCCGTGACACTATGCTTCACTGATCGTATAGAAGTCAACACAAGCTTTTGAGGGTAAACCACAAAATTTATGAAAATTTTGCTTATCGTGTACCTATGAAGAAGAGATAAATCACTAAATTGTTGACTATCGCTAGCAGAAAACCAGGATCATCTTTGAAGTAATGGTGACTAAATAACAGAATGTTAATATTTCATATTTTAACTGTTTTTTGCAACCTATCAATTTTTATATGAGGTTCAGAAAATTACAGTGCTCAGTGTTTGTTAACCACTTGTAATGCTCAGCTTTTATGTCAGTTTCGTAAGCTCTGCACTGAAGTAAGAGTGGGGATATATATATCTCTGTAACTGTCACTGGAAAGGTAAATTTGTCACAATGTTTGTTAAAACTGAATTCTCCTGCTCTGCTGACGGGCAGGAGTCTGCAGACTGATTTTCCTGACTGATTGGAGAATCAGGTTTGTTTGGGTGACATGTCTGCTGGAGAGAGAATGTGAAGTCTGGTTTGGATGCAGCCTCTTGAAGGTCATTTGCTTATTCCATGCAAAAAGATGACGCTTTTGCAATTCACCCAAGTTTAGAGGTGGTGGAAGGCTTTGCTTCGTTATCTGGTCTGTGATGGACATTTAGTAACTTCCAGAATGAAAGGCAGAATTGAGAGGTTATCAGAAAATAAGCAGAAAAAACCCATAATGATCGTCCTTTTCTATACATGACATGCTTCTGATGTTATAGACACTGGTTTATTTTGAATGAATAACGCAAGACCTCATGGAATGGTCCCATTTCACTAGCAAGCAATGTGAATGTGAATTTGAAATGGAAATACAGCTTATGATCATGGAGAGGGAGAAGGAGGAGGACCTCCCTCTGGTTAAAGGAATAGAAAAAGATTGCAGAGAGAGATCATAGCCTCAGTGCTATACTTTATGCCTTATTTTATTTCCTTGTTCCAATTACCAGAGAAACAATCTGACACAGTTGAAGAAAACTGGTACAGCTAATGATTGTGATATCTACATTTCTCAGTATAACAATGAGGGACTAGATTTGGTTCCAGTCAAAGGTGTACTAATGTAAATACCAAACATAAACTAAATTAGTATCTCTTATATTGAAGCCTATGTATCTTAGCCATATGAAATCAGAAACCAAAATCTGCTTTTATATTGCGAAATCTTACCACGTGTTGATTTTTTTCCATACTTAGCTGAGAAGACAAACAGAAATTTGGAAATGTCTGTGCATGTGTACATACTAACAGGGTGCTTCTACAACTATAAATCAATGCTTACTCCACAGCTCTTCAAATACTCCTAAACAGAGAGGTCAGAATGACAATACTATTTGTTCATGGACTCTATAGACTTATCCCTCTAGGCTGCGGCTTTCCTACAAAAGCATTTCTGGTGCCAGCAGCTTGAAAGAACATGTATTTGTTCTCATGTTTTCCATAGCCAGCTATTGGGATTACGGATTCACCGTGTCCACAACAGCATTGGTTTCAGCTCGGATCAGGAAGGAGCACGGGTGCTCAAGCCATTCTAAAGCGAATTCATTGACTCAGTGCACCATAGTCAACATCAGAACAGCTTTTTCTCCCCCTTTTTTCTCTTCTCCCCTGTGATGTGTGCATTGTGCACCCTTCAGCCTTATTTAGTTACTTTTGTTCTTTCTCTGGGCTTCCTTCCCCTCCCTTTTTCCTTTTTTCCTTGCCTAACTGAGACATCACCGTGCTTTAGCTCTCTTTGCATTCAGAATCGGTTAGCCATGGCACAAAACACTGAAGACTAAGAGCAGAGAACCACAATTATGGTAGGACATATCCTGCTTTGGGACAGGGCTTCAGACAAACTGATATTTAATGAATCAATATATAGTTACCATGGCAACCTTCATAGCGATCACGTTTGACCTTGCAGCCATGGAATCCTTCCTCTAAGAAACATGCAAACGAGAGTGTTGCTGCATGAGCCCTCATACCCCTGATCAAAACCTGAACACAGTCCTGAACACAAAGTCCCAAACAACCTAGCAGCATGCGGGAGTGATTAGTGTAAGAAAAAAATAACGCACTACATTGTAGCTCCATGTTTGGAATATTTCTTTGAGGTCGTAAGTATGGACGCAAATTGGAATTTTAAGTAATTTGGAATGAGATCGTGCCTGTATAGACTGAATTGCAGAAAAAAACCCCAGAAGAAGACATTGTCTTTCTGTCTCTCTGTGAGACTACTGTGTTTATTATAATATCTTGAATCATGTCTTTTGGAGGAGGGATTAGCAGTCATAATGAATATGCATCATGGCTAATCTTGGGCTATATGATATCTTGTGTTGGCAAGAAGCTGAGCTATTGTCAACTGTTTTAATCCAAGCTCGCAACAGTTAAGAATACAACATAAGACACAAACAATAATGAACAAGAGCTTGTGGGGGTAACAGTGCTACCTCCATTGATGCTCAGAGGCTAATCATTGCCTCCACTGACGCTTTGAGGCTAAGGGTCTCATAAACATGTAAGCTGCTCAAAACCCATGATGACTCTTGCCTTGTTATGTTGTGAGATTCACCATATGCAGGCAGTAGAGTTCCCCCTTTTTTTATAATGCCTCTCTTGACATATAGCTACTTATTATTTTCTGATTGTTAATTTTACGAGCTTTCTTTTTTGAATTACTGACACATGGCTGCATTCTCTTGCAATTGTGCTGTTTGAACACATAAAAAAAATAAAAGCTTGTATTACGCCTAGGGACACTTTAAAACATCATCTAATAAAAATCTTTAATATGTAGTTCTTGCTCTTTGGGGAGGTTTATGTACAGCAGCTTGGTGTTCTCTCCCCTGGTGAGCCTTGGGATGGAACTGTATCTGACCTCAATATCAAGCAGTTTAAATTGTTTGGTCTTTTTATTCTCTCCAATTTTAGTTCTGTTTTGTTATGAAAGGATTGTACGATACAGAAAACTGGGACAGACGGCTGGAATCACTGCCTCTCAGCTGGGGAGAAAAGTTCATGCTGTGAACCTGCCAGTTTGCTGGGTGAGAATGGGTACATACCACAGCAGCAGTGAGGATGGATTTTCAAATAACAGGAGCTAGGAGGTGATGGAACCTGTGTAAGTTAATATATGTGCATCTTTCTCTGCGCTTGCTTTTTCTAGATTTACCTTTCAATTGGCCTTAATCTGAGTAATTTTACATTTTCTGCTTTTAGAAAACTTTCCCCTAAAATGTGATTACTCATCAGGCTAAGAAAACCATATTTTTAGGGGGGAATATCTGATTTCTAATTAAATTTAAGTTTCCAAGTGATTTAGGGACTTTTGCAAATTTTACTTATTACATTTGTTCCATTAGGAGTAGGATGCTGAGTGCAGTGCATTAAGTAGGCCTAAGGCAGTAAGATCTATAGGCTCTCTGTTGTCATCTGCATCTTCTTTCCGAAAAAGAAAACTTCATTTGAAAATTCTGCAGATGTAAGAAAAATCTTCATGATCTCTTTCAGTCCTCTTGTGTGCACTCATTCTATCACATTTTCTACTGATTTTACACCAGTTGCATTTCTTCAGAGTCATTTCATGTTTAGCTAATGGCATACTCTTAGTGCTAGCCCATGTGTGATTTACTTTGTGTAACACTAGAAAAAAACAAAAACTAGTGATGAGAGGCACAGTAAAAACCTTTTTTTCTAACAAATAAGATAAATCATACCAGAGAAACCGTTTGTAAAAATAATGTGTCATTGTAGAAACAAAATCTGGCTATTATATGCAAGGTTTTTAGTTCTGTTTAAGTAAAGTACAAAATTGAATTTTGTGCTTCTTTCACCATTTTCTTCTGCAGGCAGTTCAGTTTAGGTTTTGACAATTTTCTCCAGTTTTTAGCTTTAAATCGCACCCTGATACTGGTTTATATTATATTGCAATGTTTTATTTTTGAGTCCTCACCTTTTCTTGATTAAACTAATGTACATGATATGGCTACAGTTACAGTATTTGACCTTCCAAGTGACTGTGCTCTTTCCAAAAATGATTCCAGTTGGCAAGAAGAATATGGCTTCAAATCAAGCCCCATGTTTTATGTCAGACTGCTCAGCTCTGTGAGGAGCTAGCAAAGCTGAGCCAGGATGAGGCCAGGCTGGTAAGCTCCTGTTGGTATGGAGGCTCCTAACGTTAGTGCATCGCTCTGATATCAGATAGGTTTGAGGTGCCCAGGGGCAGGAGGGCCACCTAAAGAAGGAGGAAATCAGAATATGGCAAACATTTTCCTCATTGGGTATTTTTAACACACCCCAAGAAAGAAAAAAAAAAAGATGCACAGAAGGCAGGATGAACTTGCACTGTTCTATAAAAATCTCTGACAAGATCTTGCATCTTTCTTTCAGTTCGAATGAGCACACAAAACTGCTTTTATCAAAGTGCTGGGAGGCCTTTACCATACCTCCTCTGCTCCACCCAGCAAGGCTTGCTGCGGAGAAACTGATGTGCAGAACCATTCACCAAGAGTTGCTATCGGTGTTGTCAGAAAGAAGCTTGCTCTTTCCTTTCTTCTGTGCTACATCTGGAAGGAAATGGTACCTAAGAAAGGTATATATTCCAGTATACCAGGCAGTCTTTTGCAGGAAGAAGGGTCTGTCTTTGCCACAGTCATGTCCCACAGCCCACTGACCAAACCTGGGAATCTTGGTAGTCAGTAGGAATTAGTGAGAGGAAGAAAATCTGGGACATAATGGTTGGACTCGATGATCTTAAAGGTTTTTTCCAACCTAAACGATTCTGGAACTCTATAACACTTGCCAACACTGAAAAATATCCAGAGAAAACAGTGGAAACATGCTCAGTTTAGCTCAGTTTAAACACAGTGAACACAGAGTGTTGTTATTTTCAGAGCACCTCAAAACCCTCTCCTGCCTGCACTGCTCTTTGCTGCTTTGGATGTTTCCAATCACATGCAGTGTTAAATTGAACTGATCATGTCAGGGAGAAGATAGGGGTAAGTCATAAGCTGAACACCTTCACTGTCAATCCATTCAGTTTTTATATACCCCTGCTGCAGAGAATCTTCTCATATTACCTTGCCAGAAATATGATTTCTGAGAGTGGAAGATTATGGTTTCTCGGGGTCAGAGTTGTGCAAGTTCAGAGAAACTAATCTCTTCCATGGCCACAGGAAAGCCTGCTATCCACAGCAAGGTGTCTGACTTGAATAATGGTTAACTATTTTGTGATAGAAAACTCTGCTATGGTGATCCAGTCTGAGGTGGACAAACAAGCAAAAATTGGAATCATGTATACATAATCTACTCTCCTGCAAAGAGTCAAACTCTTGAAAGAACAAATGCATCTTAGTGTTTCTTTGAAACACACTTCATTGAGAATACAACTCATTGGATTAGATAATATTTCACTATTATGGAACATAACAATGTCTTATCAATAGTGATTATAACAGTTTACATCATATTAGTGTACAGAACTGCACAGGCTGTGATGCCATCAGGTTACCCAAAGAAAGTAGAAAGAGGCATTGGCACTGTAAGGAAAGACATTGTCGCACTGGAGTAAATGCAGTAGGAGGGAGATGGTTAGGAGCCTGCAGAAGATGACATATGAGGTGAGGCTGAAGGAGCTGGGTTTGTTCACCCTGAAGAAAAAAGATGCAGGAGGCATCTAATCGCTAATCGTTCAGCTACCTAATGGCTGGTAATAGAGAAGGCAGAGCCAGGCTCTTCTCAGAGGTGTCTGTGAACATAGGAGAGGCTCCTGGTGCAAGTTATAGCAAGGGAAACTCTGACTAGAGAGAAGGAAATATTCTTAACAGTGGTGGTGGTTTTTGAGGGCTGAGAAGGGGGACTCTGGAGGTCCCTTCCAACTGAAACTGTTCTAGGATATATGTTTTTTCTTATGTAAATAGAATAAGTCCCTTCTGCTTCTGTTTCAGTGCTAGAAAGGTTCTTGGTACGCTGCTTCTTGGTACAAAGCAGTATATCTGTTGATTAAACTTCCATTTGATAAGCCATTAATACTTGATTTTCATTCATTCTTCTTTCTTTGATATCAGAATTACCAGACCCCTCAGTACATGTTCCCTGCAACCAAAACTGCTGCTGCTTTGAAACCTCTGTAAGGCTACCTGTAAGGCCTCCATCACTCAGGCTTTCGAACTCTGTGCTACTGAGCAGGGTCATGTAGCACCTTAAGGGCCTGCTCAGTTGTAATCATTCATAATCTTCCTTCTCTTACTCCTTGTCTGTATGTTTTTGTTCTCTAAAATACAATTAGGAGGTTGCTTGCCAACAGAGAAGGGGCAGGTTAGTGAGTGAGGGAATGATGGGGGGAATGAGGGAAAGGCTGACGTAAGTGCCATAGGAAAAGGAAGCATGAAGCAGCTTGGGAAAAAGATGTAGAGAAGCATGTACAAGACCAAGGTAGGAAATGCACTAACCTGTCAAAACAGTAAGAGCTGAAGATGGAGGCAACGTCTGTCATAAGAATTGGAAGGAGCCTCGAAGCCTGTTTAGCTTGCAGGAGATGGAGGGACCAAGCACGTGATGGTTAGGAAAAGGAGTTATGAAAGTTGGAAGCTGAGAAAGACATATTCCTCCTAAGCTATAAAACTAAAAAGACCATTTTTCGGCGCCACTTTCTTTCACAAGAGTCTCATATTACACTAGCATAAGATGAGGTTTGTCAGCTCTCAGGTCAATAAGAATGGCACAAGTATTGCTCAGTATTTTTGTATCCTACAGTAGAAATTCACTTTTCTGCCTCTGTTATAAAATCTCCCCATAAGCCCAGCTATGGCCATGTGGCTACGGACATCATGCAGGCTGTCAGTTCTTCCTTGCAAACCTCAGTGACAAGGATGCCTTGTGCTACAGCCATGCCTCAGTTTTGCTTTCCGTTCACCAGTGTGTGACCTGTTGCTTTTCCAGGGCCCGTGCAAGCACAAGCGGCAGCACCATGGGCAGCTGAGCTGCTGGTGGGGCTGGAGAGATAGGCTGCCCCGGCCACCAGCAGTGGTTGCGCTCTCCCATTCCCCTGTGGGGAACTGAACTCTCCAGGGCTTTTCTTTCTTTTGTCTCTGTCTCTCCTCCTTCCTCTGCCCTTCCTGCTTCCTCCACTCTTCTCCTTCCCCTTCCCGCAGCAGAGTAGTCCATGCCTCTCACACCTGGGGGGAGGAGGTTTATCTTGGTTGCACAAAGAGACATTTAGAACTGACTCTACTCTTGCTTTTCTCAGCTGGATTTTGTTCCTTCTGGTAGTTTTAACTTAGCCAAATTTGTTGACTGTCTTTTCTTAATTTTATTAATTTTAACTGACAGCTTACAACTTAACGATGCCAGCCTCACACAGGGGTAGGAGAAAAGTTTCAGACAAGCAGTTATGTTGGCCAAAATCATGCAGCTTTGAGCTGAGTTTGTTAAATTTGGCCATTAGTTTTACAAAAGCCCTCAAACAAAAGATATAAAATTGTTTGCTCAGGAGCAACCCTGGGAGCTGAAGAACAGGTTTGAAAAAATGTCCAGGAATTTGCCCGTCTTTATAAATATTTCCCATATCAGACAGGTCTTTGTGCCCAGTTTGAGAGCAGCAGAGCCAGAGCTGGAAGTCATTCCGATCGCAGACCACCGGCCCTAGACAGTTACTTGGAAGGGTGGTCTTTACATTCCCACCTTCCCAGCTGAGGCCAAAGCCTCCCAGGCTCCAACACAGTAACTAGGAAATCCCCATGAAAAGCAAGAACCCCCCTTCACCTGATCGTTTTTCTTCTGTTTGAGTGAAACATTTATATCAGGTTAAAAGGGAATTTTACACGGCCTATTTTAAAAGAATAAATCCTGTCTTGGGGAAAAATATCAAACGCATCAGAACACATTGTATTTGAAGAAAATGCAATAATTTGCATTAGCCAACTGAAGCCCAGTATTATATAGAGACAAAAAGGAACCAAAAAGGCCAAGTGCAAGGTCCTGCACATGGGTCGGGGCAATCCCAAGCTCAAATACAGGCTGGGTGGAGAATGGACTGAGAGCAGCCCTATGGAGAAGGTCTTGGGGGTGTTGGTTGATGAGAAGCTCGACATGACCCGGCAATGTGCACTTGCAGCCCAGAAAGCCAACTGTATCCTGGGCTGCATCAAAAGAAGCGTGGCCAGCAGGTCAAGGGAGGGGATTCTGCCCCTCTACTCTGCTCTGGTGAGACCCCACCTGAAGTACTGCGTCCAGCTCTGCGGCCTCCAACATAAGAACGACATGGACCTGCTGGAGCGGGTCCAGAGGAGGGCCGCAAAAATGATCAGAGGGCTGGAGCACCTCTCCTCTGAAGACAGGCTGAGAGAGTTGGGGTTGTTCAGCCTGGAGAAAAGAAGGCTCCAGGGGGACCTTCTAGCAGCCTTCCAGTACCTAGAGGGGGCCTCCAAGAAGCTGGAAGGGGGGACTTTTGACAAGGGCATGTAGTGATAGGGCAAGAGGTAATGGCTTTAAACTGAAAGAGGTGGATTTAGAATTAGATCTAAGAAGAATTCTTCACTCTGAAGTGATGAGGTGCTGGAACACGTTGCCCAGAGAAGCTGTGGATGCTCCCTCCCTGGAAGTGTTCCAGGGCAGGTTGGACGGGGCTTTGAGCAACCTGGTCTGGTGGAGGTGTCCCTGCCATGGCAGGGGGGTTGGAACTAGATGATCTTTAAGGTCCCTTCTAACCCCAAACTGTTCTATGATTCTATGATTCTGTAATTCTATATTCCCTACAGGTTTCTCATTTATTTTTACTGCATTCAGCAGCTATTCTAATATACTTTATTAGACGTACAAATCCAGACCTGCGTACTTCATGGAGAAGAGCAGGCCAACCCGTGAAATCCAAAGTGCCATGTTTCTTTCAGCTTCCTTTCAAGCCTCTGGTGTTAAGATCTCATGTGCAGAGAAGGCAGAGGAAGCCATTTGCAGAGCATGACAAGGTCGCCCACTTCTTAGGTAGGATCAATGCTGCACATTCTGGAGTGCCATCTACTGGCATTTTATTAACTATTTACGTGCACAAATAGAAAGTGCGCCTGTAACCTCTGTTGCTAATCAGACAGAGTATTAGAGTATTAGACTTTGTGTTCCCAGGTATGTCCCAGTATGATGGTTCCTATGTGTCACAAATCTGGTGCAAGGAACGGAATCTTAAAGAGTGTTCTGTCGATGTAGAATGATAAAAAAAAACCCCAAACATAAGCCAAGAAATTACATATTTTATGTTATTCTTAAATGCAAGCCCGTTATCAGGAAATAAAATGTACTCACTACCTATGTATTTGCCTCCCTGCCACTGGACAAAAGAAATTTTCTTAAACCAAAGCAGAATGGTTTTGGTTTTTTCAAATGAAATAAATACTATATTTATTTTGGTTCTATGTGCAATATTTTAGTTTATTCTCATTTCTGAGTTATTAAATAAGTTTTGTCTTTTTCAAAGGAAATTGAGATAATTTTTCAGACCAAGCAGTTATTTTAAAATGAGAAAATAATTCAGTACCAAAGAATATTTAATTTAATATTTTTGTCATTTTCAAAATGAAACATCTATATTTATTTAAATTGATATGAAACATTCTGAAATGTTCCAAAATTCCAACCTTTTTTTTTTTTTTTTTTCTTTTGGTAGATGAAGGGCACGTGATGTTCATCTGAGAATTTGGCCCAGCTGTATATCCCTTACTCTAGTTAGTTTGTCTCAAGGAACTGGGGATGTTTAGCCTGGAGAAAGGAGGCTGAGGGGAGACCTTATTGCTCTCTACAACTAACCTAGAAAGGAGGTTGTAGAGAGATGGGGGTTGGACTCTTCTCCCTAAGACCGACAACAGAACAGAGGAACATGGCCCTCAAGTTGCACCAGGGGAGGTTTAGATTGGATATTGTAAAGAATTTCTGCACCGAAAGGGTTGTCGGGGCATTGGAACAGGCTGCCCAGGGAGGTGGTGGAGTCCCCATCCTGGAGGTTTCAAAAGACATTTAGATTGAGGCCCTTAGAGAGACAATTTAGTGGGGGACTTGGTAATGCTAGGTTAATGGTTGGACCCGATGATCTTGGAGGTCTCTTCCAACCAGAACAATTCTATGATTCTATGATTCTATGAAAAAAAGATGCACCATTTAGGATAACTTTGTATTTTTAAAAGCAAAACTTGTGCATTCTTCTCCAAACTGAACAGATAAAGTTCATTGAATTTAATAAGAGCTTGAATCTTTGACTGCACATTAGTTTTAGCATATCATCTAACGGTGATAAAAATTGTATTGAGAAAATTTTTCGGCTCTAAGAATCCAATTTTCACACATCGGTGCTCCAGGCTTACAGCACTGCCGAGGAGATGAAGCTATATTTTATTACAAGGGTAGGCCTGTCAGATAACGCTCATTTAGTTTGCAAAGTATTTTTCAGACAAAAACTCACAGCCGAATTTTAATCACCTCCAGTGCATTATGCCACTAGCTGTCAATTCAGAGGCCAGGGATGAGTCTGCAAAGCGTGTTGTTATAAATTAGAGTGCAAAGCATCTTTATAATATTCTCTGGTCATAGGCTATAGTGAAAATGGGTATGTCGAACTGAAGCCTGAAATTGAACTGTTTCTAGCATTTCTAAACTGATTGAGTGGGTTGGTGAAAGAAGAGAATAGAAGGTCTATTATACCCTTTTTTTCCTCTGTTTTCCTGCTGCCACTGTCTGACAATGAAATCCACCAGGATATATAAAGCCTTCAGGTTCACAGGGGCATAACAAGACCCGGTTCTTATTGTTACGGTGCCACAGGAGAGAACGAAATACACTAAAAATGTATCTCTATTTCCTTACTGGGGGGATAGTAACCAATGTCTTAAAAATAAATGAAAAGGTGTAATATGACAAGCTTTTGAAATCAAAGTCATCCACAACACAATCAATAGCAAGCCTCCTCTTTTTGCCCTACTAAGAAGTCTTTTTTTGGCAAGTCTGTAGCTGGTAACCCAAAGAGGGGATTAAAACAGCAGAAGCTATTTCCTCAGAGCCTCTATGCTCTCCAGCCACCCTGTGGAGCTTGCAGCTTCACCCTGTCAGGTCTATGCAAACAAGCCCTGATAACCAGAAATCTCTCTTCCGTCCCTTTTTTTTAATGAAGGAAATGGTTTTTCCGGTATCTGCTGCTTAATCCCAAGCCCTGGCAAAGCAAGGTAAAGCTCTCTCCAGCCTTCCAAATCCCAGTGGTCTGCCCAACATACTGTTTTCTTGGATTCTTTGAAGTTGTTTGTTTAAAAGCATAATTTCATATGTCATTGTTTAATTTTATGATGATTCCTCTTGACATTTTGTTTGATTCCATTCCGTAAAGTTTCCCAATCATTAGAAATTGCATAAAACAACCCTAAAATCATTTGGTTTAGACATTTATTTGAGATGAAAATAACATTTTAGTTACTCCTAATCTGCGCTACATCTGAAAAGTTCTGTCCCTGGGCAGTTCTGTCTCCGTGGTAGCTTGTTATTGTGCTTTCTGTACAAGTTTTGAGATTCATGTGTTTTACAGATATCCCCATGATGCTCATTTTGGTTTCTTTTCTTAAAACTGTCATGTGTTTCAGCTTTCCTGATGTTAAATCTTGTTATATTTGGCAGTCTCACACTGAAAACAGTAAGTTGTTTTGCATGAGCAGCATTTTTCTGCAATAGCTTTAAATATATATCCATGTTCAGTGAGTGTTTAATGAATTTTTGTCTTTCTAAGCATTGCAATCCTGTTTTTTACAATAAGTTGCATTTGCTGATTGAGGAGGATTTGTTCTGTAGCAGTATACCTTGAGGGAAGCAGACTTCTAATGACTGACATTTCAGGCAGCACTCTTCAAAGGCAGCTATGTTATCCTTTTAGACAGTAGTTGACAGTTTGCATGATTCAGGTAGCTCTCTTCGTTCATCACAGTTGTTGTTCTGTCCTTTAAATTGCTCAGTTATGGGTCCTATGACCTTATGAGTTAGCTTTGCTGTTAATATAAATGGGAAGAAGACCCAAGCATTGAATCGCCACTTGAAAAACCAGCCCTTGATTGTCCCTGCACCTCTGCTCACCGGCATGTTGATTGCATAGCGATTAATCTTGAAGGCTGATTAGCCAGTGAACACTGCAATTCAATGCATTTGCTGCCTTACCATACTAATTGGGAAGAAGACACAATGTGTGCCATATGTCATGCTGGGTTATCCTCCTGATCAAATTCGTGGTGAGGCTGTCATCTCTCCTTTTTTGCCTTCAGCTTCATAGCACTCAATTAAAGCCTCTGCAGTGGTAGTCATGTAGTAATTTATAGTGTTTCAGCCAAAACCCAATCAATTTTCTTTTGTACCAAGTGAGGACTGGTATTACCAATAAATAAATATCGTTAAGAAATCAATTCTAGGAGAAAGTATCATTCCTTCCACAGCTCAGAAGTAAGCTATATTTCTCCATAATGTGCCAGTACTCCACACTAGAAAAAGCCTGCAGGTCTCTGTGATTTATTTGGTACAGAAGACTTAATTTACATCCGGCATATTCTTAATTGCTTCTCATGACCCACAGGGATGTCAGCAAATAGCAAAAGCTTCCGAAATTCTCTTAAATGCCCAGATAACCTCACAATGTAAGGTGATAGTCTTCATGTTGGAGGTTTTGCTAATTTCTTGAGTGTTACTTTTTCTATTAAGCCATTAGGTAAAGCAAAGAGGCTTGGGGGCAGATATGTTTCAGTCTGTTTACTGTGCTTAGCAAGTGGATTAATTTCCTCCTACTGAAATTGCAACTTCAGGACAATCAATCTTTCTACATCTTGGAACATTAAACATTGCTGTTCATTTTCAGCTCCCTTTCTGTGTGTGACTCAAATGTTTTCTTGAAATGTAGCTGATGTCCTGCGGCTCTTACTGTGGCATAAGGCACCACCAGATTGCAGAGGGTGCTACAGGGTGGTCATCTCAAGGCAGCCTTCCAGATGGAGAGAGACAATGAGCTGGAGAGGTGGCTGATGTCTTTATTGCTTGGCTAAACATTCACCTGCCCTCAGCAGTTGGTGAGCTACAACTGACTGTGGGAGTTACAAGAGTAAAGCAAATAATTTACCCTTAAAACCAATAAACAACCAGTTCGAGAAATTTTTCACCACCTCAATTATGGAATTTAGAAACCCTGTTTCACCTAAATAGGACACTATTATCAGCAAAAGCAGTGAGAAGTGCCAGCGACATCAAAGTGTAAGGCTATAACATAAGATATATGCATTTCTGCCCTGTGCTATTTCTCCCCAACAAACAGTAGAACTGGAACATCAAATATTTAATATGTTTAGAGAATTAAGTGCAGTTCAATCCATAGAGTATAAAAACTGTAACAAGAAAAAAAAAGCTAATAATTTTAAATAATGGATAGATTCAAAATAAAGTCTGATCTGCTCATAGGTATTCTGTGAGAAAAATATACCTAAACTGTCCATGTTAATTATTCATTCTAAATTACATCTCTACTGTTAGACTCCTATGAAAAAGTATTATAGTATGGTCTACGATCAACCTAAGCAGTCAGTGACATTTTAGATGCTGTAGGGTATCCTTGCTTCCAGCTGCTGGTGTAGAAGCACACAGGTCCCTGTAGGTGCCATATCTGCCAGCCCCATATGGAGGTCTCACACACCCTGGAGCACATCAAGGGACGTTAGATGCCTTTGTTTAGACCTCTGAAAAAAAATGTCAGATATCCCATTTGGCCCCTAGTCATCCACCCTGCAGGACAGGAGTATCCCTAAATCTTGTGCCACGTCTGCCATATGGATGTCCTAGTGAGCAGTATGGTGTCACAGATGCTACAAGACACCTTGATGGAGCATCCTAGGCCCCCCATCAGCTCAGTGGAGCACAAGGAAGAATTCAACTGATCAACCAGGCTCTCAGAGGAAGACCAAACCTCGCTCTGAGCTCCAGACAGATTGTTCTAGATTTATTATTTTTTTTTTTTACATCGACTGTAGATTTTTCTAGTGTTTCCATGTACAAGTGAACATAGCATACAGTAACAATGGGCAGAAGTATGCTGTGAACTTAAAAGTCGTTCTAAGTTATCCAAACCTTTAAATTTGAGAATGTGACTTTTTTTAGCGTTATTTCAACTTCAGTATTATGCCATCAATATCACATTAGTCCTGCCAATCTAGTGTAATTTTTCTTACTACAGCCTCAAAAGTCTATTTCAGAGATGTTACTTTTAAAAAGATACAGTCACAAAACAGCTATTAGACATGATGGTGGGACTGGCATAGGAGGACAGCGGTTACCACGTAAAAATCCATACTTATGAAGTTTTATCAAAGCATACCTGGATATGACAGCTGATGAATTACACTTTTCACATTGTAAGTATTGTCACTACTGTTCATTTTCAGATGTAAACACTGTCCTTTCTGCTTGATAGTGTTCAAGGTGGCCAAGACTTAGTGGTGCTCTGCAATTTCTACTTCCAAGTTGGTACTGAATCAGGACAAAGCAGGAGTATGAGTGTAGCTGTTATTGCACAGCTGATTGTCTTCCTGTGCTGTGCTATGTGCTACGATTACCCCAAATGCCTGTCTGATCATAGAACATGTCATTTGTTTGTAATGTTGCTACAGCTACCACATTCAGGGCTTAAATAAATAAGTTAGAAACTATATGTACTACGGTAGTGCATGAAGCTGAAATGACCAGTTTGGACATGCTGGACAATAGATGTTAATGCAATAGCAAGCCAGAATATTAATAGCACAGTTTATAACAGGTAGTTGATTTCGGATTGTTACAGAATGTTAGCCTTCAATTTCTGTGAGATTATTTTTTTTTTCAGTGCTCAGAAGTTACCATTGCTATTTATACTCTGAAAACCAGGCTTCTTTAATGCTTCTAGAAATTCAGAGGTGCTTGTTAAATATTGTGTTTATGGAGAACTTCTTTATAGCATGGAAAGATTCACAATATTGGAAGTTTAAGAATCCATCAGAAATCAACTGTTAACAAACTTCATTAAACTTAAGGTTCAACATATCAGCCATATACACTTGACTTGATGTATATGTGGCCAAATACCCAGAGGTGCCTCAGAAGAAGAAGTAAAATTTTTCATTCTTTTTATCAAGACGGCAGCTCTAAGATAGGAACACTATCTGAATTGCTGTTGTGAGTGACAGTGGAAGGATGTCAAATTGCTAGGAGGACTTTAAAATGTTTTTAAACATAAAGATGGTCAGATTACTGCTACAGTTGCCTACTCAACCAGAATGGAATTCCTCATGACAAAAGACTGTGGTGCATAATAAATTAACCATATGCAACACTATTTCCAAATACTGCTCATATCTGATGTAACATACCTTGTTAAAATTCCATTAATATAACCACAGTAGAGTTCGGGAGACCCTCAGCAAATTGAAATAATGTAGCAAGAATATGAGTCCTTCTAGACTTGATTCATTACCGTATTACAGTAAAATTACCATTACCACCTAAGGGCAAAATCTTTTTTGTAATAAAATGTTGAAACTTACTTTTTATTTTTATTTGACCAACTCAGCTTGTATTGTAAATTGAGCACTTTTTTTTGCAGTTTTTTGATGGTGTTTTTATCCCCAAAGTATTTCTATTTCTCAAGTCTCAAAGAATTATTCTGGAGCTATGATAATGACTAAGTATTTGTAATTAGTCTCACTTAATTTAGCGATTAGAGCCTTATTATGTAGCAGCACAAAGATACTGTTTTAATATCTCCCTAAAACTATTATCATTTCTATCACATTATGTACTTGCCTGCTGTTCAAATAATGGACTCTTTTCTCCTTTCCCTTCACTACCCAGAGGGTAACTCCACTTGTTCTAGTAGAGTTTTAGGTTAGATTTTTCTGTATTTGATCCTTGTTTACACTGCAAAAGGTGAAGAAATCTGAAGAGGAATTTGCAAATGCACCCTTATTGACATGAGAGCGCAAGTCAATGGTCCTTGCGCTCTATAGATTACCCGGTTGCCATTGAATACTTAATCTGTACATATCAGAAAATAATACTCAAAATAGAACACAGCTGACTGTGTAAAATGCTGGCACAAAAGCAAGTGGGTATAAACCACCCATGAATAAATGTGTGGATGCTACAGAAAGGTTTCAAACACACAGGTCAACATGGAATTGCCACCCACCAGACTGTAACATGGGATTTGCTTTAACAGAGGACTGGACTCAGGAGATCGTTTCAGACCTTTAATACTTTGAGACCATCAAACTCAGCTCTGTCTTCTGCTCTCCTAGAAACTTAGAATGAACAAATACATACTTTAAGGGTGTGCTGCAATACAGCAATGGGCTGGAAAGTTCCAGTGCCCTTGTGAAATCTGGAGAAAGTAACCACCTTCCGCTTTCTAGATGGGTTTGCCAAAGCTCCTCTGCAGAAGCAGCAGCCTGATTTTGCTGTTTTCAGGTTTCACCACCATTCTTGTCAAGTGTCCAGACACCTGCCACTTATACCAAACGTTACCATTTAACCTATAGCTATACTAAATAACTAGCAAACTCAGAATGACTTCTTGGAAATGCAAAATATAGGCCTTCAAATTGATGATTCGGGGCACATGATAGCTCTGTGCACCCAATGGCTTTGCTTCCAGAGTGCTAGTGAGCCACAGATAATGAACCACGTACCAAATCCCTGTAACCTCTTTTTTTATTACTTTTTTTTTTTTTTAGCACAAGATTAAATAAGGAAAAAATGTAACCATTCCAAGAACAAATGTAGTTTACTGAAGTCCCTTGAGCTTTGTGCAGGGGTTAAATGAGAACAAGTGTCCTGATAGTTTCTCTTTACAAAGGAGGAAAAAGGGTTTCTAGCAGTATCATATCAGGACAGAATTAGCAATAGTACTATCACATTAAAAGCAGTGTTTTCAAGGGTTTTGAAAAGTGTTAGTTTTCTGGCATGTATTTATATCTTATTTAATTATGCAGAGAACAGACCAGACTGAAGAAGAGCTTGAGCAAGAACTGAACTTTTACAAAGGCAATGAATTTCGTTTTGCTACAAGGATTTTCATTTGTTCATTTTAGGTTTTTTTTGCATGGGTTAGAAATCTGTTCAGCTAAATCCTTTTTATCCTAGCCTTAGTTTACCAAAACTTATCTCAGTGTGCCCTCTCTTAAGATTTAAATATTTGCTTGTTCAAGTTGCTGTGCTGAAATGTCTCTCCTAATGGAATCTCGCAGTTCTAAGCATCAATCAGCCACTCAGCCCTCACTATCATGCAGGCAGAGCTGTGCTTACGGGTGACTGAAGCACAGTCAGTCACCAGCTGGTTTCAAATGAATACAAGAAAAAAAAACAAGTAATGACAGCAGGAGGAGGCAATATCTGGAAAAAGTGATAACTTCCAAACTTTGCTTACCCAACATATAAAATTGCTGGCATGGTACTCTGCGTTTTTTTAAACCTCAACCTGAGTACCACACAGCCCTCTACTTTGATTATAAATTCTTCAGGATGTGTTTGCAGGACAGAAATGCTGTCCTTCAACAAAGCTTCCTTTCTGAAAATGGTTAATACCTCAGGAATCCGACTGCTTAGGGGCCGATGTACTAATTAATGAGAACCCAGAGCTGGCACCAGAAAGAGCTGGTTAGCATGTCTGTGGAGCACATAAGCTTTATGGCGTGCACTGCCTCCTGGACTCCCAAGTGTCGGGTTCAGGGCCAGAGTACCGCGAAACGCCCTTCCAGACCATGAACCCATTTGCTTTGCATGAAAGTGCCGTGTTCAGTTGTTTTGAATTAAAGTCGGGATACAACCATGACACGTTTGGACCTTTGCTGGCAAAATGCATCCATGCTGCACAGTGCAAGTTGAACTTTAAGACACACAAGTCACACAACAGTTGGATTGCATTTTTAATATGCAATGTTTTCAATTTGGAGTTATGTAGCCAGAAATAAACAGGTCATACAAGTTATAAATTGTAGGTTACATGGATTTCAGTAGGCTTAGGAAAGATGGATATGGTTGTATTGTACCAAAGAAGCTTCTGATAGTGTAATTCTTCATCGGAGAACAGCTTGAATCCAGCGTGATTCAATGCAAAAAAGCAATAAGAAATTGGGGAGTATGACAAGAGCCAAGGCTCACTGGCAATACAACATCAAACATAAGCTCAGCGCACAGTGTGTATTTTAAGAAGGATGAATGTAAACCTTTATGATGAGAATAAGGTATGAACGAAGTAGTGGTGAAGAACAGTGGCTATTAGAAAGAGATGATAGATGAGTGCATAGACGTCATCAGGAAATAGCAAAAAACCACCAAAAAACCTTAAGAAGCAACCAAGTAAACCTAGCTTGAGTTAGGTATAACTTAACTCAGCTTAAGTATACCTAAAAGTAACAAATAGGCATTCCTCATTAAAAGGGTGATGAATCTAATAACCTTCTCAAGGAGCCAGTACATCCTCTACAGTATCCAACAACTGCCTGCCTGGGTTAAGTGGACCTGCAGGGATCAAGGGAAACAGAACACTTTTCCAGTGTTTTCTCGTGACCTTGAAAGCTTCTAGTTTTCAGTAAGTCTTGAAGTACATACCTGAAACCCCGGTTTGAAACTCCTCAGCGTCACAGCTTCCCAAAAGAATTCAGTAGTAAACTGTTTACAAAGAGCTGCTTCTTAAATTTTGCTGTGCTTATATTTATTTTTCACATGCTTTTGAATTTTTAGAATCCTTCTTTAAAAAACCATCCTTAAAATAAATCTGTCATGACTGATTTCAGAAATCACAAAGTACATAAATAAATTCATTTGTACCCTTCCCAGTCCGGCAGTGGGACTATTTTCCTTAAAGGAATTCTCAATGCTTATATATTCCACTTGTGATTTCTTTGGAGAATAACTCCTATAAAGTTTTTTCTCTTTCCATATGCAATTATTGTGAGGAGTCAGACTGGATCTAAGTCAGAATCATTTACAGAATCAGTATAAATTCTTTTACTGGTTTCAGCTGAAATACAAGACCTCATGTACGACTTTCTGTTCTTGTGCTTTGGCAATATTTTGAAGAAAATAGGCTGAAAGGGTTGGCTATGGACTTTTGCCATAGTTAACATGAAATAAAATAAAAAAGTTATGACACAATTATGTAAAAACAATAAAACTATAAAAACTTTATTGCCTGTAACCTTGAACATAAAATAATATGCAGACACTCAGTCTGGTTCACTGTGTAACAGTGAGAATTTGAGGCATTCTGTGGATGTATTTATGTAAGTATTGCAGGTCCAACTGGTGCACTTTTAAGCAAATTGGTTTACAGCATACAGCAATCTTTGAGAGCAAAAGCTGTATTCCTTTGGGGAGAAAATTAATTCAAAAGATGTACCACAGTTGCCTAATTCACTCCAGATGCTAATTTAGTCCCTCTGAAATAAAGCTCCTGAAACATGTTTTAAGTGGATATATGTAGTAACCAAATTTTTCACATTACAGGTCTGCTCCTATTGTCCTGAACTAATGGCTAATGTAGCCACAGCCAAAGCAGGTGCCATTTATTTTGGTAACTTAAAAGGAAATTTTGGCCTTCACCAGCTGAAAAGCAAATTATTTCTGAAGTTAGTTTTAGTTTTTAATTTGGCAGTGGTTATAGTGACCACACCCGTGTCACACTTCTCTCTTTCTGGATTGATAGGTTTCAGTTACTCATTAAAGAGATGTGCGCTGGTGTAGCCTGGCAGCTAGGTGATGGAGGGAACACCCTGGGCAGCAGCGGACGCAGCCCGCAGATTACCGTCTGCTGGTGGGGTTGATTCTGCTCGCAGGGAGTAGATTTCTACAGCCTTGGGAACTCTCTCTTCAAGGAACAGGGGTGGGCTCCTAGGGAGAGATGGGATGCATCTGAGAAAGCGGTACAGTGTCATTCTTACTACCAGGCTTGCTATCCTTATGCCAGTTTCCATAAGGAGTTTCTCTCCTTGCCTTTTTAAGGGGAGAAATAGGGGATGAGTGTGCCTAGCACATTGTGACAGGAGAGGTTCCTATACTCTCCCAAGAGAGCTGAGCAAAACAGGGCCTCATCTGAAGTGCCTATAAATTAATACATGCTGCCTGGGAAACAGACAGTGGGGATTAAAAAATCCTGTGCAAACACAGAAGAATGGGATAATTGGGATTACGAAGATGTGGTACGTAGATCACAACTGGATGACTGCACTGGATAAGTAGAGATTTTTTAGGAAAGACAGGCTGGGAAGATGAGAGCTGGGGGATTGCACTCTGCACAAAGGAGTAGCTCACGTGCACAGACCTGTTGAAAACTTACGGGTCAAGATCAGAGCAGTAGCCAACAAGAGGATGCTGTAGCTGCTACAGATTGCACAAGTAACAGGGGGAGAACATGGACAAATCTCTAACAACTAGAAGAATCCTCCCACTTGAAAGCTCTGGTTATCGTGGGGGACTTTAATCACTCCAATACTTTCTGTGAGGGCAACAAAGCAGAGCATAAGCGATGATTTTTTGGTGTAGGTGTGAGACAGGCTGACCAGGAAGGATATTCTGCTGAACTTGCTACTCATGAACAAAGAAAAACTCATTCTCCAACCAGTGACAGTCATTGGGAGCTATGACTGCAGTGACCACAAGTTCAGTTTAAACACCTGAGGGAAATGAAGAAGACGAGCAGTAAAGGCACTAGATTTCAGGAGGGTAGTCTTGGTAGGCAGGATCCCTTAAGAGGCTGTCCAAAAGGGCAAAGGAGGCAAGAGAGAGAAATTTTCAAGGACAGTCTCCTCAAGGCATAAGAACAGTCTGACCTAATGGACAAGCAAACAGGCAGTCATAGCAGGACGCCAACTTGACTCAAAGGATTACTCCTGAGCTCAAATGCTGAAAGGAAGCTTATGGAAATGGGATAGACAACCAAGGACGAATATAAAAAATTATCCGGGTATGGATGCAATGGAGGCCCTAGGGACAAAGGACACAGAAAAGGCTGAGGTGCTAGTCTCTCTTTTGCCCCAGTCCTTGCTGGCATAGTCTGCTCTTAGGTTCTCCACACCTCCATGACAAACAGCAATTTGGGAAGAGAAGTACTATCCACAGCAGAGCACAATCACGTTGGTGACCATTTATATAAGCTGGACACACACAAGTCCATGGAATCAGATGCGATTCAACGATGCTGAGGCAACTGATAGATGACACAGCAAAGCTGTGGTCTGTTAGTCTTGGAAAAGGTGTGATGATGGGAGGCTTCCAATAACAGAGAAAAAAAAGCAAATGTCATTCCCATCTTCAAAAAAAGCAAGGAGAATCTGGGAAAATACAGGCTGATCAGCCTCACCTCTGTCCCTGAAAAGACTATGGAGCATGTTTGCATGTCCTCAGACACATAAATAAAGATGAAGAAGGTGAATCAGTGCATTCACTGAGGGCAAATCATGACTGAGCAACCTGATTGACTTCTGTCACAGCTGGCTCACTGCAAGAGGGGAGAGGAGTGGGTTTTGTATACCTTAAAAATGGCAGGGTTTTAAGCACAAACACTCCTACTGATAGCCGAAGTGAGGCAAAATGGCCTAAATGGGTAGTCTATAAGGTGTGTGGAAGACATGGCTGGACTGCTGTGCTCAGAGAGCCATGGTCAATGGCAGCCCATTACAAGTGACTGTCTTCAGGTGTCAGTATCTTTAGGCCCAATCCTGTTCAATACCTTCATCATTTACCCTGCACACTCACCAAGTTTATAGATGACACAAAACTGGGGTGGATGAGAAAATGGTTGGTATTGATACACTTGAAGGGGAATGCTGCCATTCACAGGGACCTTGACAGGAGTGTCCTGAAGTCCAGCAAAGACACACACAAAGTCCTGCACTGTTAACAAACAGCCTCAGATGCCTAGGGACAGTGTTACAAGTCCCGATGGGCCACAGGTTGAACATGTGTCTGTGTGCCCCTTTGGCAGCAATGGCTACCTGTACATTTTCTTAGCAAAAGCATAACTGAGAGCTTGAGGGACATGTTTATTTCCCTCTGCTCAGCACTGGAGAGGTCCAGCCTGAAATAATGTGTCTAGGTTTGGGCTCCCCTGACAGACAACAAGACAAGGTCAACAAGTGGGAGGGAGTCCAGTAGAAGGCCAGGAGGATGGCCAGGGGTTGGAGAGCACCAAGTGCAAGGAGAGGCTGAGGGAACAGAGTTTGTTCAGCTAGGAGGGAAGAAGTCTTCCTCTTGCTCTACTCCACTGTCTAAAGGGGACCTCTTTTCATGTATGTGCAGGGAATCGAGAAGAGGCAAGGGCTGCACGTTGCAGCAAGGGATGCTGCAGTGGGCATATGCTGTGCTGTGAGAGCACCAGGAGAAATTGCCCAGAGGTTTTGGAACCTCCATCCTTGGAAACTTTCAGAATTTGACTCGATGAGGCCCTGTGCAACCTGAACCAACTTTGAAGTTGTCCCTACTTTGAGTGGAGAGTTGGAATGAATTGCCTCCAGAGGTCCCTTCCAACACACATTTCTTATGATTCTGTGCTTCTGCTGAATGAGTCTGGTCCTGTTTTCTAGCTGATTGCCCTAGTATTTTGAAAGTGTGTTTTTTTGACTGTGGAGGGTCAGAAAGTTATTCTCACTTTTAAAATTTTTTTTAAGATATCGGATTACTATGGTGTGAAGTAGGAACATTTTTGTGTATGTAGAACTTAATGCAGAACGGAAAATTGCTGCATCCCCACATCTTTAAAATTTCTGTAACATATTATGCATCTACAGCAATCCACATGATCATTCTGAAAAAACGTCATCCTTAAAGAGCCTGAACTGTGCTGTAAATATTTGGGGTTTCTAAGCCTTTTTTTTGTCAAGTTTTTATACTTCATGAAAAACTTAGAAATTATTTTCCTGCTTAGATAGGAAAATCACCGCTACTGCCACTCTCTGCTATCCCAAATCTAAACTCTTCTTCTTTTTGTAAGGAAATGGCTTAGTAAATTGGTAGTGTGCTGAAGCTGGAGACATTCTTGTTTATCAAGAGCTTTTCTGAGAATTGGCTACTCTGTACCCAAAAAGCTGTACCACGTGAATTTTAGCTTCTGACATTTGCCTTGAGATATGTTTGTCTTGGCTTTAAAGAGTTGTGCAATCTCTACTTGTATTGAATTTGTACCGCAGCATACATTTCTGGGGTTGCGGGATTTTTTTAGTAAATCATTTAAATATTCTGCTTCAGAGGTCTGCGAAACATTTTTGCATTTTAAGTTTGGGTAGCTTATTGCGTACTTGAGAAATTATTCTTTGTTAGAACCAGAAGGAAGAAGAGTTGCAGCTTCCTTCACATTACTGATGCATCGAAAGTTTGTACGGTCTTAAATGTGTCACTGGTCACTTTTTCTACGGTCCCAGCAATGGGTCTTGTGAAACAGTCACATGATTTTTTCTGCCAGCGTTTCGTTTTATTACTGTTTGGCAAAGGATATTGTGTTTGTGTAGTGTCAGTTTAAAATGTGCTTTTATAGTGTTATTTCCTTTTACCGTCTGTTGTAACCATTTATGCCAAACCGCCTCAGCAGATACTTCTGAGAGCTGATGAGTAGATAGATGTAGTTGCCACTGGGACACCACTGGGAGTAGGGCTGAGTATGGTTAACCACCATCCTGTTGGATGCAACGATGCTACTGCCTTCATATATTGTCATGTATACTCAAATATGTGCGTGGCAATTTGCAACAAATTCAAGAAGATATTTATGGAAAGTAAATGGTTCAGACTTCAAGTGTGATTCCACAGCCAGTTTGGGGACATACATACAGTTGATGGGTTGAAGAGAATAACTGACGGGTTTATCCATCTTACTTTCAGATGCTGAGATAGGATATTTGCCAGGAATTCCTTGGCTCTGTGACAAGTTGTCAATAATCTTCAATATCCTGCTAGCAGCTCTTTTCCATCTCCTGCCAACAGATGCCCTGGGTAACTCTGTACTAAGTCAAGATTAATCTCGGGAAAAATTCTTGCTAAAAGAAGCCTAAGCATGTAAAGCTTGTCAGGAAAGCAGGCGGGAGGAAGCAGGGAGGAGCTGAGTAGCAGAGGCCAAAGTTGAGTAACGGCTGTTGGATGGAGGACGCTCACTAATTGATCCCTGCACCAGGAGCCGGCGTTGCGATTGCTCAGATTTCAACAGCGGCAATGGAGAGGAAGCGTGTTGGCAGCATCGCTGGAAGTCTTCACCTGGAGAAAGGCCTTACAATGCTCGCTGCACAAGGAAAACTGGGAGAAAGCTTACAGCCTTACATGGAAACGTGCTTTTTTCACAACCGATAGACACCACTTCTTATCTAGAGCTAGGACATTTCTTCTCTTTGTGGCACTGAAAATTTGCACGGTGATTTACTCCTTGTCCCTGGGAGTAAGATGCCTTTTATGTTTACAGACAGTTCTCCTTTCAATTACATTTAAATTTTGTTGTCAGAAAAATTACCCCTAACAGTTATGAAATACTAAACTGAGTGGAGTAAAACAACTTGCAGACTTCCTAGCTGAGATTTTATCCATTTTATATTTCAAGCAAACAGGAAGAAGCAGCATAGTTTGCTAAATCGTTCTTCTTGCTTGATCAATAGCCTATGTATAAAACTTTCCAACAGACAGAAAATTCCTTGATTATAATTCTTCGACACTGTTAATCTCCCAAATTAAACTCCACCTATGCGCAGATGTCTCATCCCCTTGAGCACTATTTATCACAATAAAAATTAAATATAGGCTTGGCTTACAACAGGCCCATAAATTGAACTGCCTATTAGATACTTTATGTCCCATTGGTTATGAACCTGTTCACAATCCTGCCTATAATTACTAAAACGCATCACTTGAAATTTTTGCTGAATTTGTGTGTTTAAAATACTAAGTGTTTGATGCACATATAACTCTGAGAATAGGTTTAACTGCATCTTAACTTGAGACAATCCATAATAAATTGTTTCAATTTATTTCAAACAAAACCAGAATGTCTTCTGCCTCCCTAACATCTGATATAAATACCCATGGATCAGTAATATGAAAAACTGGAATTTCCACCAGTCATTTCTGCCAGTCTTATATTTTTTGAGTACTATCTCATGTCTCCGTTAGACATTTTCTCTGAAAAGAACATGAAGGTAATAGGCTTTTAAAAACCTTGGGCTGAAATGAAATGTTCTGGTTGATATATTTGCACTGTCACTTTAGCTTGGGTTTGAGCTCACCCTTGAAACTGAACTCTCTAAATAATCCACATTCAGATTTTAACCCTGCAGCCACTCACCCGGCGTGCTACGTGGGGAAAGGCAAACGCACGATGGGTGCTGGCTCCGACCCCAGCCCTGTCCTCACAGGCGCTGCGGTCACAAGAAGCTCAGGCCATGATGAATAGGAACCCACACCCACACACCTAAATAAGCCATGTGAAATAAGCCCGTTGGGACCTGTTATTGTCAGTGTGCCTCATTGGGAGACAGTTATCCCGTGCCCCTCATTGCAATGATCTTTTCCACAATGCTTGCTAAATTACCTGTTGTTATGTGAAATATACATTATAATGACAAATGTCAGCCCACAGACGTTCAGGAACACTGCATTAATATGAACATTTATTATGTTGTTACTACTTTATAGAGGAAAATACTACAGAGCTTAAATTTGTGGGGAAGAGCCCCTACCTATCATTTTCCATTATGGAAACTAACCCATATATTGTAATATTTCGTAATGAACCATGCGGACCACGGCTTTCCAAAGAAGCTATGGGGAATACAGTCTAACCTGTAAAGCTAGTTAGACCCCCCCCAAGATACAGACAGTCCCAAGCTCCTTTTTTTTGTGTGAATTCCACAGTTTTCACATCCAGCCATCTAAATACCTTTATGCCAAAACGCCGTTATGAGTCTGTCTGTGAGTCACTGAAATCCAATGACATCTGGAAATTTGATTGCAATGCGATCTAGTGGATGAAGCTCAGAGCCAGGAGCTTACGGCTCCTCGCGGCTCATCCGATTTTGCGGCAGACATATTGCCTATCATTATGCAAGCTATTTAAAAGCCATGCCCTGGTTTGCCATGCTGCACTAATGGGAGCAATAAATACCATGGAACGCTGCTAATTAGAACACCGCTCAGTCCCACTGCTGGTCAGGTTGGTGAAAGTTTGCTGTACTACATCTAGTAGCAAATACATATTCTTCAGCTATGCTACAGATTTTTCCAATGAAAATTAGGTTTTTGATGTAAGATGAAACAAAATAAGCAATTGTTTTCAAGTGCTCGTAATAGATATATTTCTTAGGATAATCACTGCAGATAGATAACACAGAAGTTAATGTTGAGAAAACTCAATTATTTACATTAGTTAAAATCCAGAATGGTAAGGTTTCTCTGTGTCTGTATGGCTGGGTGTTTTGAAGTTTAGCAAGTTAATACATTCTGCAAAGCACAATTGCATATAATTTTCTATCCAGCAGCTTGCCTAATATTTTTATGCAAATACCACAATTAGGAGGAGGCCCAGTGAACATGATCACTTCAAATTACTTCCACATTTTCATGTGATTGAAAAATGAATCTTCTGTTTAGTATTAAAGTATTTTTCCAAATGATAGCACAGCCTGTTTAGCTGTTTTAGCAACTTTAACATGATTTACAAAGGAAACAGAAAGATAAAGGTGTCATATGCTGGATATTTGTAACCTAGTTGTAAATGTCATGTAAGACTTTAGTTAGGAGATATATCCCCCACCCTCCTCCTTAGCATTGCTTTTTCAACCTTTTTTTCTAGTGAGGTCAATGTCCTGCAGATCCAAGACTGCTGCTACTGCTCACAATCACGTCACCTTTACCCTTTGTTTTCCCATCCATCACATCAGGCTTTTTGTCTTCTCGTACTTAGCTTATTAGATTTATAGGGCAGGGACCATCTCTTGCATTTTGCATTCTCTAAATCCAGTGAAGGCTGATATATTGTATATTCATAAGTCACATTCACCACTTAAACACCATTTATATGTTGCTTCTAACTGTTTATATGGCATAAATTTCCATCTTGGTTAAGTAATGCCATTAATCAGAGCATAGTAATCTAGATTAAATCACAGTTAAGGAGAGGGCTGTTACATCCTAATGTTACAATTTCCTGTTTGAATACAAAACCTCTTCTGATTTTTGTGTGCAAGAAGGGCCACAAACATTTCTGTTTTGCAACCAGAAAGGCTTCTTAGCGTTGAGGCTGGGGCGTTAAGGACCCCCTGCATGCGTGAGCACGGTGGGGCAGCGAGGGGCGAAGGCAGACCGCTCCGGCCCCTTGGTCCTGCTGGGAGGATGCGGGGCGGTACTGTCCCTCTGCACGGCGCTGGCGATGCTTCTGCTCCACAGCCTTCTGAACGCTGGTGCGAGGGGACCCTGGGATGTTCTATATCCCCACAGATCTATTTCGGAGGGGGAGGCAGGCAGGGAGGAGGTGCTAGGCCTTAAGTCTCGGATGTCACTTGTGAATAATTTATCTAAACAAGAAGACAAAAATTACTTTTCTCTCCCAAGCAAAGACAACGACCACTTCTAGAGTGTCAGAGTGCTATTACCACGTAAAATCTGTTTGCCAGCCTTCCCAAAATGTTGGTACTCTCGCCGCAGCTCCTAGTAGTTAATGGCTGCATGACAAAAAACATTGCAGAAGTTGGCAACGGCCTGGCAGCACATTAGGAGAAGGTCAGGGGCTTTCAGCCATCTCAGAAGGTTGGCTTCCATTTGAGCCTGTTTGTGGCTCCTTAGACAGAACCGTGGGATCCTCAGCTGCACTAGCACCCGTGCATGGACACAGGATCAGTGTCTCCAGCTCCATCATTCTGGTACCTCCCGTCACCACCACCACGGAGAGCCGAGTGTCCCGCTCACTGCCTCTTTTACAAAGAGCTCAGCTACAAAGAGGATTGCAGGATGAGGCTGGTTTAAAGCTGATGTCGAGATGTCTTAGTTAAATAAGTTCCACGGCTTCTGCTGGATGCTCCATCCCCGTCACAGCCTCATCTCCAGCGTTGCCTCTTACCCCCCACCCCACCGCAGCGCACACACACGTGTCACAAAGATACGCAGTCTGAAATCAGTATTCCAGTGAAATTCAAAGCAAACGCAAACAGAATCTCTGGGGCCAAATTTATAACTTAAATCATTTAACTTAAACTTAGATCCTGCTGAATTAATGGCATCTGAGTCTCTGCATGCAAAAAATCTAATTTTAAAGAAATACAAGTCATTAATTATTCAAGACAGTGTGCTTTTATTATGTTAATACTTCAGTTTACATGTTTTTATAAGTTTGTACTGTCATCATTTCTCATATTCATGGCTTAAGATAAATTTTTTTTATTAATTCTGTATAATATGGCTAATAGTCACGGTGTAGGTATGGAAATGTACTGGTTAAGAACTAATGAAAAAGTGACAAAATGACTGTGAGGGCTATGTGGACGATATTTTGAGGTGGCTTAATTTTCATACACTCATATTATCTATGTAGAATATAAACATTCCTTAATTTACATTAAGGTTTTAAATCAGAGATTTGAATACAGAGGACTAAAATTATCTGCCATGAAAAGACATATACATATATAAAAATTAATTTTCAGCGATTTTTGCACTGTACCAACTTTCAGTTGGTGAAATTTTCAAAAACTCTCAACTCTGGTCAAGTTAAATTGTGTTTGCAATAAAAGCTGAGTTAAATTAATGAAAATACTACACAGCAATTGCATTCAATAGGTCCTAAATATGCTCTACAATGATGCTAGGATATATTTTGTTCTTTCATATTTTATAAGGAGATTTATGTAATCTTCAGACTATAGTACACATCGCTAACAAAACAATATATACAGAGGTTTAGCCATTGCTTACTCATTGTCTTCACTAATACAATAAAACAGATGAGTACGAACCAAAAAAGTGCTGGGGAATATTTCCAGGGAAGGATGTCCGTTGTCTGCTTGGCGCGGGCATGAGGATGGTCCCTGGCACAGCTTTGGCCCAAGCAGGCCAGTGATTCCCAACAGTCCCAAGCGCAGCCTGGGAAATAAAACCAGTCACTCCCAATAGGGAATCTGCATATGGTCACCCTTTTTTAGACGATCCTACAGTATGCGCGTGGGCCTTTCCTTGACAGTTGGCCTCCAAGCCAGGCAATGGCATCATTACGTACTAACATAGATGGAGCCATATGGTTCATGATGAAACACAGGGAAAAAAATGATCTCTTAAAACAGAAAATTCAGCACAAGTTCCTATGCTGCCAGCTCTGATTTTATTGTAAGCACCTTGATGTTTGATATTTTACTTAAAAACTTAACTTCTGAAAATAAATTATTTAAATACTAGCTTCCTTTTGAAAAGCATGTCAACAGTTCTTTTTAATTTTTATTTTTAATTTTATTTTCATTTTTATTATATTGGGAGGAGTTGCAGCTCATACTGCAACATGAATTAATTCTAGCATCACTTTTTTGGAGAAAGCCACTGCCATGGCGAAGGTGAATAAGATCACTTAACACATTGGCCATGCACTGCACTGTTTACCTAGGAAAGAGGTTTCCTGTCACAGGGATCAATTTGTTCTTTAGCTTCACTTTTTCCCAAGTCTCTCCAGCCTAAAGCCACTGGAAACCTCCAGAAAAGCTTTTGTTAGACCACAGACACAGATAAAGGGACTGAAAAGAACACCAAAGTCCTGTCTAGCCTTTGAAAACACTTCCATCGACTTTAAAAGCCAGATCCCAATTTGTGATTTCTTCTGGGTTCTTAAAAAGAAATCTCACTTGAATTCAGTTCTTGACCTTAGGGGAACTGTGATTTTACAGCAAAAATTGCTAAGGAGTTTTGATGTTCTGACTGACAAACACCAGCAAGCATTGACGGTCAGTTGGTGTCTACAGATACCCACTAACTCAAAGCTACTCCCAGAACTCTCCCATGAAGTACTGTAGAGTAAAAACTCAAAAATGAAAAGTGAGCTTGCAGTAAAGAGCATGATGTTTCTTATGAAGACATACGAATAAGCTTTAAATGGATATATTTTGAATGTTGATGCTTTATGATATGAGAAGTGTGTGAAAATAAGATTACTGTTTTAATCATATCTTTTATTGGCTTTTCCCAAAATTATACTAGCAATAAAGATGAATGTTGCAAAGAATCAATTTTAGCCCTGTGTTTTATGCTGACCCTTCCTGACATCTGAGCTTCTGCAACATTGGAAGCTGACATTATTAGTTGTTCAGCTCTATCAAACTGGAAATTTCACCTTATTAAAATGCAGTTGCTATGGAAACAACATAGTTCTGTGATTTTTGCTTGCAGGCGGTATAGAAAAAATCTTAGTACCAATATACAAGTCAATGCATGTCATTTTAAAATACTTTCTTGGTGCTCTGATGCTTTTAAAATGAAAAAATACCAGTAGGAAATGTAAGCTCTAGCACTTTATCTTAATGTACTGGAAGAGTGAAAGACGCTTTTCAACAATAATCTTGGGTATATGCCATAAAGAAATAATACCTAGACAGAGACTGCTTCTGAAATTGCAATTTTTTTATTGAAGCTAACACTTCGAAAGGCCCAGTTCCTGTCTCTTTTTTTATTCATACTTACTTATTTCATTTGAATATTTTTATTTTAATAGCTTTGTCCTTGGTGTTTGAAGGCCCCTCTTCTTTCTTGAGGACTCTGAAAAATACCTTTCAAATGTGTACCATGCTATCATCCTTTATGAGAAGGGAAAGGGGCTTTCACAGTTAATAAAGAAACACAAAAACTGACAAGCCGTGTGCCTAGGATGTGCAAGAAGCCCCGAGTAGAGCAAGGAGTCAAACTGTGCCTGCAACACTGCAGACTAACCTTCATTCACTTCCCCATGTTAGCATTATTTGGTTTATTGGCTTTTTTGACATGGTTTTATTTTCTTATTTTACCTTCTGTCATTTAGGTCAGGAATATTTATTCAGCTTATCATATTCTTTACTTCAGTAACACGCACAAGATGGAAGAAGACAGCCCACAGAATCGGGCCGGGTCATCTCCGCTGGTGCATGAGAACTGGACTGCAGGCTGGACAGCTAAGGTTTTATTCACAACTCTAGCACAGGTTTCATGGATATGTAGTGACACTAGGGGATATGTCCTGAGTCAGAGGAAAGGTTTGGTGTGGACAAGTGTCTTATCCCCAGTCTAGTCAATAGTAGATGCCTAAGAACAAACAACGGGCAATGTTACTTTTCTGATGTTCTCTCGTAGCCTTCAGCAATCTGAAGTTCAGGTTCCTCCATAGTTTTTTCTAATGCAACCAAACCAACCATCACCCTGCTGTGATGTCCCAAAGTTTGCCCGGGGACTATATGAAGAACCTCCCTGGTTTTGAATTTGCCATCTGATTATCTCACTTGACATCCTCTAGTTCCTGAATTATAGGAGTCGGTAAGAAATCATGAATGAGGTGTGTAATCCGCTTTCTCCACATGCTCGTGACTTCATAAACCTTTATTGCATCATGCCCATATGGGCAAGTCACTGCAATTCTCCGTTCTTCTATATTTCACCTCGAAACAGAAATAATGAGAGCTCCCTCTTTTCAGAGAATACTTCTCAATGCATACTGAAGAAACCACAGTATTAAAGTTAAAATAATAACTAAGATTATGTCAATGGATTGGTACCAGATACGAGTGAGTGAAAAGAGAAGCATCTCAGACCGTAGTGCACGTGTACTGGGTGTGACACAGCAGGGTGGGCTCTTCTGTTCGGGCCCCTTATTTTGCCAGCTGCTTTGGGCAGGTGCAGCCAGGAGAGCTGGGGAGGGAAGGGGGCTGATCCCACC
This sequence comes from Phoenicopterus ruber ruber, assembly GCA_009819775.1. Lineage (NCBI taxonomy): Eukaryota > Metazoa > Chordata > Aves > Phoenicopteriformes > Phoenicopteridae > Phoenicopterus > Phoenicopterus ruber. Next base: position 137,770,358 of record CM020216.1, on the reverse strand, counting down.
CATTCAGTTGCTGGGAAAGCCTTTTAATGCAAGAACAAGACAGACCAACACTATAGCTTATACCTGAGGCCTCAGGTATCCTCTAAAGAAAGCTTCACCTGTGGTGCTTTCGATGCCGAGTTGGGAAGCCATTTCCTGAAGAGTTCCCCTTTCCTTACTGCTGATTTCTGTGTGGCCACCTCAGAGAGCCGATGCAGAGTCGCCACTCCTCACCCTCAGGAGCAGGCTGCTGGTGGGATGCAGCTGAACCGGGGAGGCCAGGGTAGCAGTTGTGCACTGTGGGACAGACGGAGGAGCAGGGGCAGGGACAGAGCCCTCCTCCCACTCTGCTTGCCCGCCCACCACCGGTGCCCCCATCCCTCTCCTTCATGCAGCCGTGCCCTCCCGGCTCAGCACGCCTGCCTGTAGGACACAGGGCAGCAAGAGAGCCTGGATGGCAGGGAATTCAGAACAGCGGGCCCACAGCAGCGCTTCAGCAATCTGCTCTGTGTTTGGATAGGTACACCAGGACATCATTGTTTTACGTTAGAATTGTCAGTAGCCCAAGGTAACAAACATTAGAAACCGCTAGGATGGGGTCTGGTGGAAGGGAAGGAAAGCGGCAGAGAGAATCCTAGATGTGTGGTTTTATGCGGTAAAACCAGCCTACGGGGCCATCTTAAGCAATAGGAGGAATTCAGAAGAAGGTACATTCAGGCTGGAAAAAGTGATTGGAAAAGACTGATTCAGTGACAAAGCTAAGAAATTGAAAATTTTAACTCTTTCATGTGATCAAGCAGGAGTGTGACTACACAGATTTCCACTCTACAGATATTTTTACTCCTCCATTTTTCTGGCCAGCCAGTATTTCAGAAAGCCTGACAAGGACACTGTGTTATATTATGTACAGTAGGAAAATTACTTATGGGACATATGGGCTCACTCATTTTTGAAAGTATGTGAATCTTACAGGTACACAGAGCACCAATAATATATTACTGTTATAAACCACTTTTGGCACGAATGGGAAGTAAGTCTTGCTGCATTCACTACCAGTTTTATTCGCTGATTGTTATGCAGGACAATAGGATCTTGATTTATTTGCCTCTGCAAAATATAAAAGAAGATTGATGTAAATACTTCATTATTCAATATTTGTGTCAAAGTCATTTTTATCTCAGGTACTCTGCTATTCTGCAAGGTAAGATAGTCCAACTAATTATTTGTCCGAGAAGACCACAGAAGGCAACCATGATCCATTCTTTCTATGCAAGAAGTTTTAGGTCCAAAAACCTAAAGCAATTTGCTGGCATTGAATAAAACAAAACATAACAAAACATTTTTGAAGAAAAATGGGAAAAATTACTTATAAGAGGAACATGTAATGGGGGTAGATGTCAGTCCCTGAGTCCTCAAGGTTGCGTGGCACAATGAGCGAAGGCAAGTGAAGGTTCCGCTCCAGGAGAAGCGGCCTGTCCGCAGTTGGGTTATGCCAGGCTGGCTAGCCTTCAGCTGCCCCTTGGCATATACAGCCTCCACCAGCACTTCTGTTCCCTTGCGTCCTGTGTGGAGATGTACAGTAGGCCCATGTTTATTTGCAAATGAGGTGTATGTTTTCATTCGTTATTATAAGTCATTAATTTTAAAGACTACCAGGTATAAAACAGTCTGTAAGCCATTATCTTGCTTATCCTTTTATCCATTTTGGGAAAGTTCCACAGTTTTGTTATATAAATTGCCTAATATACCTTGGACACCGTATACACTTTAATAATAACTTGACAACGCCTTATTTTCTATTACAAAGCCACAAGGCCTTTTTCATGGTGGGTCCACAATCACCCTCTAGCTAAATTGCTATGTTACAATGTAGAGCGCCCACTTTAGGTTAACAGATGAGATCACATATATGATGGCATTTAATAATAAGTCTTGACTTTTGCTAGTGAATTGAAATGCGTTTCTCACCAGAAAGTCTAACCTTTCTACAGAAGCAATCCATTTTGACAGTTCAGCTAGTTTTGCAGTTGACATATAGAAGCAAGATGCTAAAGACTTTTTTTTTGCTATTTAGAGTCATACTCAATCACAGACTGTACTTCATTTTCATACATTGTTCCAGCTCACCTCCAGCACTTACAAAGGCTCAGCAGGCTAGATTAGGACATTAGTGGCAGCCGTGCATTCATTGCTCACAACAATTCTGCTGAAGATGCTCACAACAAAGTGGGATCCACCTGATCTGCTGGGCTGCTAGGGGACTGCAGAGCCAAAGGAGAAAAAAATAGTAGTAAAAAGTTTTCAGTAACCAGATGAGTAGTTACAAGTCAGTACTGAGAAGCAGATTTGTTAATAAAGACCACTTTTTGGTTATTTTCAGACTGGCACTATAACTCTGATTGCTGTAGCAATCATATTTGGCATTTTAATAGGGACAAGTTAGTTGTAGATTTTAGGAGAATCTATAGGACAAATCTAACACCATTAAACTCAGGCTGTAGTACTTAATTGTGTCATTCTCAAGGCTTCGTTGCTTGGAGGCCTATACGGCCTTTAATGTGTTTGCACTACCCCCATTAGCACAATTACTTCTTATTAGCAGGAGTGTTGTAGATGCAGTGAAGCAAATACAGATCCATTAAAATGTATGAGTTACATATTAATAACACACACTGGGGCTTACTACTTTCCTTCTACGTTCAGCTAAATAACTGCTGAAAAGAATACAACAGATGCATGAAAATATTCTTAGCTACAGACATAAGGAATTAATTTTATGAAATGCTTCTTTTTTCATTTTTGTGTTTTCAGCTTGACTCCAGCTTGATGATTCTTGCTGCTTTTAAATTCATTCTAATTAATTTCATAATGTTTTACTTTTCCAAATAAACAGCCTCCCAGATATTTATTTCAATTTTTTAAAGTTAAATAAAACTGTCCTCTTTTCCACAAGAATTCTGTGCTGTATCCATTTCTTTTTTCATAGTATCCATTCTTCTCCAGACAGTTGAAATGCTGTCTTGCAGAAGGAAAGGCGAGGCAGGCTATCACATCTTAATTAACTGCCTTAATCTCTGGACTCTGAATTAAAAAGGGCGTTCCTTGTTCTTCTTCACCTATGGCCTGAAAAAAACATCAATAGGGCTTCAGGGGAAGAATCAGAGCCTGTGACCCCTGGATTCAAGTTGCTGCCCTTTCAGCCTGGGCATGATACACACCCAGATGCAATACTTCTAACCAAACTCTACTTTCCTTGGTATTTTCTACCAGCTACATTGTCCATTGGCTCCATAGGCTGGTTTCTGTGGATGCTACATTATTCTCCTCATATATTGCATATAGAAGGTAGATGCTGCTCAGTTATGTATTTTGGGGAGAGGTGTGCTCACGGTTGGACACTGTCACTCTAGTTTAGTAGTACTTAGTTTCCTTTGCAGGCATTAGGCATTACAGTGATGCTCACTTCAGCTCAAAACTCCTACATATGCTTTCTCTTATTAGAGCTTAATCCTTGAGTTAGGCTACCCAAGGAAGATTTCTGGTTTTGTTTAATATTCAAATGTTCATTCGCTCACTCCTAATTTAGTGCCTTGACAAATGGGTTCGAGTTGCCCTCTCTGGTCCAGTAAATATGGGTTCATGTATTCGTACAAATGGAAAAGCCTTAATAACAAAGCTCCCTACCTAAGCACACCTTATCACTGTGTGCTAAGAACACCTTGATGGGAAGTGAGAGACTGTGATTTGAGGTCCTTTTCCCCTTCCCTCAGAAGACTGGATCTACAGGTAAGATCCGTGGAGATCCTGGTGTGATGACCTCATCATGAGTCGAGTGTGGCCGAACGCTCCAAGTACCTCAATAGTGTCATGGCCTCATGTGGTTACGCATGTGCCCAACAGCCAAAACATCGTAGTATCAAGGGACAGCTGAAGGGAGACTAGAGGTGTTTCAGAGGCATATAATTGTAGCATGTAGCTGCCTGCCTTTTGTATATTTACTTTCTCAGTGACTATAGTATCACCCTTTTCTTATTTGCTCCTTTACATTGGCAATTTCAAAGTAATGGAAATAAGATTTTATTCCTTTTCTTTAACACATAGGTGCATCCCCATATAGTTCTTCTGATTTCTTACCTTCCTTTTGGTGGGATTCAGATACAGGACTCTGGAGCACTCCTACAGACACTTCTTTTGTTATGGCTTTACTGGTTGTCTGTGCATTGCCCTTGCACCTGTGCTAATGTCCTCTGTCTCTCTGTGCATTTTGTCCTTTTTCTCATGTATATTATTGCCAGCGCGTACCTTCTTCTCTTATCCCTTGCCCAGAACACATCCAACCACTGCAGGTGCTCAGTTACCTCAAGCAAGCCGCGGCTGTATCATTCTGTATCATTTGCTAGTTACCCCTAATCCCTTCAGCGCTTTCTTTTGCCCTGATATTTCATAGAACAGTTTATATACTGTAAATTGCCTCCTACCTCCCTTCCCATTAAGTTACCATCTGTTATGCATTATCGTCAAATGTTATTTGCAGTCCAACAAACTTCCACTAAAAAATATGGGCTATTTCCCTTGATTTTCTTCTTCACTCTAGATTTGGCTCTGTGTAAAGCATGTGTGCAGCTGTTCAATGCTTGCTCGGAGGTTTATCTACTACCTCAAGGCTTTATCTGCCATCTCTTTTATCTCTCACTCAGTTTCTTGATTTTTCATTCTCCTTTTTTTTTCTAGGATGAAAGCGTGAGGAATAAGTGTGCCCACAGTTTCTCTGCAAGGATCTGCATCCCCATCCACCCTCTGCTATTGCCATCGAGTCAGATATCAGAGCAGGCATCCTTTCAGCTTGTGCTATGAACTCCCTTGCCCACTCAGATATACTTCAGTGAATCGCAACAAGCTGCCACGTGAAATATATTTCTGTGTTTCAACATTCGCTTCAACAGACCATTTTCTTCCTTTGCCAGTGTGACTTTTTATTTGATCCTGAACTGTAGTAAATAGTGACTTTCCTGTAACATTTCAGGCATCTGTCCTGTCTCCATTTTGCTACTTCTAAATGAGTGCTACAAAGATCCGCGTAGCTGTGGCTTTCCTCCTGATGAGGGGGACAGTTGTGGCTGCCTGTCCAACAGTGTTTCTGCAGCCAGCCAGACCGCAGAAAGGACCAGCACTGCCATCCTCCCTGACTGTTATTATTCCTCTTACTCTTAAATGGAAGATCACTATTTCAGTCCTGCAAAATCCTCTTTACAATTGGTAAAACTGTACTTCCAGAATCTGTTCAGAAGCTTATTCCTTAGACCAGGCTATTTTCTGTGAGTTATTTGTATCTCTGCATTGCAGATGGTATGCAATTTGTTCACTGATCTCACTAACACGAACAGCGTTCTTTCCCTCTTTTAATCAGCGTATGGCTCATTCCTCCTGGCTTTTGATCAGTGGCCTGGACCTCAAAGGTTTCCTCACCTGTCACCTCGCTTTTTTACTTTTCTGTTATATGTTTTGTGCCTGCTCAAACGTCAGACCCAATCACCCTTTGGTATGAGCATCTTTTGTTAGCCAACAAGTGGATACGACTTCCTCCCAGAGGCGATGCTTCAGACCTACAGCCCTAATGGAGTTCAAGGGCACTACATCAGGTAGGCTGGGCTTCTCCTTTCAGCGGGCTAAAGGCAGATTTGGGGCCATCTGTGAGAATTTCAGGTTGTCCCTTTTCTTCAGGGACTAGGGCACTGCCAAAGCTGTCCTTCTAAAAATAATTATTGAAGGAAAACTTTTGACTTCTTCAGATTTATTTCCCTTTAGGCCTCTCTCCTCGTGTTCTAAGCACAGGGAATGTATTTTACATTTACAAAAAGGTGCTATATCAATATGCCCCTGCTCTGGTCTGTTGCTACATTATGATTATGTCAGAAATGAAGATAAATATGTCTTCCTGAAGATAAATATGCTATGAAAAATGTATACAAAACTGATGATACAGATGGCAAAGGCTACACGCTAAAAGGAAGTAAAACCTTCACAATTTCGACTTCTTTCTGGCTGTTTCCAGAGACAAATGTTGTTGACAACACTCTAAAAATTTTAGCTACCCTTAAAACTTTATATTATAAAAGGTGTTATCTTAGAATAATGACAGTAGAATAAAGAATAAAATAAGTCATATGAAAGTGAATAACATTGGGAAACCTTTTGTTTCATCTTATTTCAGTATTTTTGGAACATATCTGACACTCAAATGAAGGAAGTTCAAAAATCTCACAAGATGAGATATGGCATAGCAATGAATTAATACTATTTTATAATGCATGGCTGACTTAATAAACAGAATTGGAAGTATGATCTCAGCAGGTGGGAGTTCAAGGATAGATCCCAAGCACTGCAAGCTGACATTCTGGATGCCCCTTGCGTTACAGTTTGGACAAATTAAAATCCTCGTAGATATTCAAACAATCCCCTCTCTCCCCTTTAATAAGATTTTCAATGGATTTTATAGAAATGACCTCCCTCCCAATATTCATGATGGCATTAGAGAAACAAAGAGGCTGTAATATACCCTCTAAAGTGAAAGTTTCTGTTCCTAGTGAAGTCGATGTCAGAATTCCAGTGTTTTCAGGACATGCTGAAATGGAGTATAAGCACAGCAGCTTTCAACAGATCCATTTAAATCCAGTACGTTGATATTGTGAAACTTCTGGTTCTAGGTTACACCACAGAACTTAAAGCAGAATCAAAACTGGACTTCATTGACTTTCTATTACCCCATTTTGGCATGTTCTGCAGTATCTGGGTTGCCTCAGGTCACAGGGATTGTGTGAACCCACAGTTTAAGGTGGCTGGTAGAACGCTGTGCTGGCCAGAGAGATTGTGGAAATCTGCTCTCTGCATCCCTATGTGTCTGACTGGAGTCAGTCCTTCAACATGCCATATGTATGCAACGCACAGCCTAGTATCGTTTTTAATGCAACACGAGCAGCACAGAAAATTACTGAAATTGCAGCCCATACGTCTAAGGGAGCTGACCAGTGAGCACTGGTGTCACTGGGTATTTAAGTCTTCACCCCAAAGAAAAGAAGTCTTTCTGTAGCTGCAACAGCACTCTACAAGACAAAACGCCAGGCTCTGTTTGCTTTGTACTTTAAAGAGAAGTCGTGTATGAAAGCTGGGTATTGACTGGCTTTCTGCTTCACTGTTACATGAACCTGTTCTGGCTTGGTTAACTTTTTTTGGTTTTCCCAATTACCTTTATATATATAAAAAAAGACATGTTCTAAGCAAAGTTATTTACCATAGATAAGAAAAAAGTTCTTATCAACCTGCTTGAATTGACCCTGTTTTGAGCAGAGGGTTTGGACTGGGGGGATCTCTAGAATGCCTTCCAACCTCAACTATTCTGTGATTCCGTGCTTCAGTTCTCTAGCTAAAAAACATCCAAAGTACTGGGAAAATGTCTTACTGCCAATCAAGATGAAGATAATTTTAAAATATTTCATATATCAACAAAACCAAATAAAAAAATTTTTGCACTATTAAAGCATTGCATTCCGACTGGATTTCAGCCACTTGGTGTAGTTTTACTGTAGCCATCTTAAATTTCTAAAGAAAAAGTAATTCCAGAGAAGGAAAGAGAAAATTGTTCTTTAAAAGATGTCCATATAGGGCAATTTCAAAACATGTTTCTTTTTCTTCCTTTTTTTTTTTTTTTGAGTTCCATAAATAGATTTCACTTACAAAGAACTTATTTTTGTATTGGAAAACATGTTTTTAAAGAATCCTCAATGAACAGAGGGCCCTTAATCTTGACTGCTTTTAAGCTGTGAGCATGTTCACATGAACGTTTTCTTAAGCTATGCTGAACTTCATGCCACCTTCGGTCTGACCCAAAGCAGGAGAGGGCAGGGTGCCAGAACAGTTCATATTAAGGTCATTTCATGTTATTTATGGTGGCTGTAAAACTGTCAAATAGAACAAAATAACTGGTTTGTTTCTGTAGAGACTACTGCCTCTAGAGAAAGGTATGCCCAGGAGACAGGAGATCAAGCTTTTTTGCTTCTGTGAACTGGGGTTCTGGGGTACCATAGGTGAGCTCAAAACCAGATCAGTAAATTATAAATCAACTGTACTGTCTGTCTTCATGAAAAATGACAAAGTGAACTGCACTGTTTAGCCTCTTCCCTCATGCCATTTTCAAGAAGCATGTGAGCTAGCGCATCGTTTCACTAAAGGAAACTGGTTCCCAGTCTGGATAAAATTTAACAGCACTGTCCACAGTCACATGTTCCTTCCTTCATTCCTGGCATCAGCCGCTTGCTCAAGACTAAGTAGTGATGGGCAACATATTCCTACTCCAATAGTATCTTGTTAGTACCAATAGTATTAACAGTATATTTATCCGGGCATCCCCAACATCCACTGATACCAAAATTATTAGCTGCAACCTCATAGCCTTCACTGCTCTCTTGACCCTGTCCCAGCAGTGAGGACCTGGAAAGGCTGGAGGTGGGCTACATGCCCTTTCCTCTTTTCTGCAGCCAGCGGTACTTCTGCTTGCTCTCCTCTTCAAAGCGCTGGAGCAGGGCATAGCTGCTCAAAGTGTCGGGGTAAGCAAGGCTCCACACGTACAAAAGAGAAAACGGTGCGGTATTGCCTGGCTAGGTGCTGTCGGTGCATTGCTGAAGCACTTCACAGCGCAGCCTCCACCGTGGACCCGAGTGGCATCACCAAGGGCAGGTCCTGAGACCAGACTGGTGGGAAGAGGCATTAGGTATAAGGGGAAAAAAGGAGCAACTGAGACCCTCATGAGCAGCCTTACAAATTTTCTCTAACCGCATACAGCTGGGTAGGCTCCTCAGCTGATCAGTGGCAAGTGCGCTATTTGCAGGACTGCGAAAGGCTCAGTGGCATCACACATCACTGACAGGTGAGGCGGGCTGCTCTTGCAGAGAGCCAGACATGGAGACAGCAGGGTTATAGTCCGAGTTCAGTGAATGAGGTCCAGCCCTCCCCAGCTGAAAGGCAGCAACACTCTACTTAATATGAGGGGTAGCGCATGAAGCATTACTGTGGATTGTCATTGTTTTGAAGGGTTTAACTACTTTGTTTTATTTCACAAATAAACAGCTCTTTAGAAGCATCAGAACAAGATACATGTTTGTGTTCACCATTTCTAAGTCAAAAACTCTGTAGATACTTCTTGGAGCAGCCCCACAGGCAGAACAAGCACCTTCCACCTCCTCCCTGACCACACAACAAGTAACCATTGATTAAATCTTATTTTCTGTTTTCCTCAACTCCTTGGGGGTTTGTTAGTATTAAAAAGAGTCTTTGCACCCTCATGAACTATAGATCCATGCCTGTAGTCTGTAACACCTGCAGATGAAGATCAAGGCTCACAGGCTACAGCTCTGCCTCCTGCGGCAACGTCTTTAACCCAAAGATGTTGCCAGAACCTGGGACCAGGACCGACTGAGACCCGTCTTCGAGATGTCTTGCAAGGTTACTTACAAACTCTGACTTTACAGCACTTGATGTCATACAGTTTTTTAGGAAGTGCAAGGCTCCAGCTACCTTTTTCCAGGGCAGGTGGGATAGCTGATGATGCAAGAACTCTTTTTTCTGGATCATATATCCATGTTACTGGAGATGAGGTTTGCTACTCACAACACCATCCTGTTTGCCAAACAATTTGTATGCAGGCAATGCAAACAGGCTATATTTATTTTGTCCTCCAAGGCATGGTCAGGATCATTGTAAATGCAGGTATTACAATCTTTTACTTCCACAGAAGTCAGGCGTAATTAGATCTTCAGGTCAAAAATGAAATATTAGGCATGCTAATGTGTCTGGGAATATTTCAGCAGAGGAAAAAAGTCCTGCCTGTTCACAGTGTGATGAAGACAAATCTTTGGCAACCTGGGGAACCTCTGAAGATGGTACTTGGCTTCCCTGTCCACACTGTGATGCCAACCTCCCAAGGCAAGTCTCCCCTGGGAGTATCTGCTGCTCCACTGTGTCCCACGTAACACAGATCTGTGACAACAGACAGGCTTTTTAATATACAGCAAAGGGGAGATCCATTTGCTGGTGACACAGTAGAGCTTCAGACAGGACTATGCATGCGGATTGAGAAAAAGAGTAACAGGCAAGATAAAAGCATAAGGTGCAGTTGAGGCTGCAGCGACAAGCCCTGTGCTGCTGTGCTGCACCCCATCCTCCACTCAGTCCTCAGCGGGCCCCTTGGCCAGGCTTCGTGGGGCAGCCCATGATCCCCGCTTCTTCCCAGACAATCTCTGCACTCCTCCAAGGTCCCATGCAAATGACGACTTAGACCTTAAACTGATTCTCCCGGTGTTCACATCCCCTGGATATGACCTTCTGCTTCCCAGCTGCCTTAAAAAGAAGCTATTGTATTTTGGTTTCTCATGATTCTGTGTTCAGGGGCCCGATGCATATTTATAAATCTTTGGAGGTACAAAGTTTTGCACACATTATCTGCTATGAGAAGTATTTAGCACACATGTATTTTACCAGGCCACTGCCCCATTCCTAAATTTTCATGCACAGAGAGACCACACGGGCGCCCTGAAGGCTTTCTGGAAACAGGTGTCGGAGACGCCCATGTCCCTGCAAGTAGGCTGCCTTTCCTTGCCTGTCTTTTGTCACTTCTGAGGATGTCCAGTCTCAGGCAAACACTGGGAGGAGCTGGGCTGCAAGGAGGGAGCCTAAATTTTACTCGGTTGTGCAGCTGTGAGCGAAAGAAAACTGTTGCCAGTTTACCCGGGTTGTACACTTCCCAGATGGTGCACAGTTGTTGTTATATCCCATTTCTCTTCCAAAGACAGAAATGCATCAATAAACACATGTATTAAATAAGGTTGTTCAGAGGAAGAAGACTTGAAAAACATTGTTCATTTATACGAGATACTGAAGGCGACCCATGAGAAAACTCTGAGAAAAATGCGATTATGGTGTTTTACAGCATGTAGTGTGATAAACTTCAGAATTAAAAAAAAAAAACAACAAACAAAGAGCAGCTGTTAAAAGTTGTAAACAACATTGTCCAGAAACCAAAAATTTGGAACAGGGTTGGTTTTAGACTATCTGGTTTTACACACAGCTCGTGACTGAGCTGCTTTGATGCAAATTTATGTTATCTTTGTCAACACAATATGTTTACAGTCTGAACACATTTACCAAACGTTTGATTCAGCCGTAAAAGTGAATTTCTGTAAGCACAGTCGCAATGCAAGTGAATGCAACATCGGTGACTTCAAAGGATGTGTGCCTTCCTGTATTAGAAGATTATAGACTGCCCTGGTAGGTCTCATTCTTGTTTATATGAGACCTTGTTACCTTGCTGCAGCAATATATAGGGCTTTAAGTAGAAATGAGTTACTTTTGCATCCATTTTGAGGCCCATTCACAACCTTTTGTTGGATAAAACAGATAAAACCCAGATATTTTGCACATAAAACCCAGTCCACCTTTTAATCTCTATCTGTGTCTTTTGGCAAAGCCATTTCTATAGGTTACCTTCTGACGTTTGAGGGGCTATATGGGTGGGAAGGAGGCACAAAGGAGACGATATATTGAAAGCTCTCCTTGCCACAGCTGTTGAAACTTCAGTGTTAGAACTCAGTGACTCAGGTGTTGATTTCTGCAATCCAGGGCCTCACAGAATTTAATCAGAAATTGCAAATGAAATGCAATGGAAACACAGCAAATGGATTTTGGTTTGCAGTTGAAAATAGAAAGGACAGATATGTTATTCATTCCAGGCAAACAGATACAGAATGAGCCATAGAAAAGCAAAGTACCTCACAAAACAACACCAAATTAGACCTTACATCTAAATGCATCAATTTTATTTGCACAGTAGCAAGAGTGCTTGCCAAAGGCACAGAGTTTGTAAGGATGTGCTCACACCTACCTCCCGTAGACCGTTCCCTACCATGAAAATGACAGTATTGCAAAGATTTCCATAAACTTGAAACTATTGCAAAGATTTCCATGAACTGGAAACCACAACATGGCCTGACTGGGGGATGGCCTGGTGTTGTTCTGAGTGCTGCAAGGGAGGAGTCATCTCTGTTTGCTGAAGGCAGCTGAGCAACTGAAGAATTTGCACCACTATCAGGATCGCTATTTTACAGGGAAAAATCTAGTTCTCCAGAACTCTCTGCTGATTTATTTCTCTTTTCACATATGACCTTAAGATTATTTTTTTTTTTAGTTTACATCTGAATCTTTCTCTGAAGCATTTGAGATCTCATGAGTGAAGGGCACTTTAGAACATAGAAATGACTGCGATATGTTCTATTTTATGTCTGATTTACAGCTTTTTCAATTTAAATGAAACAAAAAAATCCAATCCCCCTGGCTCACTGTCAACAGCTAGCATTATATAAGGTGACTTTGTCCTTACACAGGAGAGTCTGTAGTTTATTTTTTTTTGGTTTGGGTTTTTTTTGGTATTGTTGCTGCGTAGAATAGCTCCCCAAAACCTGGCAGCACAGTATCAAGAACAGGAAGGGGGCAAATAAGGCCTGTACAGGATCCATAGGGCCTAGTGGCTTTTCACTCCTCCCAGCTTGGAAATTCCCTTCCATATTCCAGGCCACCAGTACGCGATACGTCCTAACCTGAAAAACATTTGGAAAAATCCTCCTCTCCCTTTCCACCTCCCACTTTGGACTTCAGTGTAATGAGAAGATACCAGCCGTGTGGCAGCTCTAGTTGCCTGCAGCAAAGGCGAGGGGGAAGTTGATTTCCCTTACGCTCAAACTCACCATTGCAGAAGATGTATAAACAGATTTTGTTCGAGGTCTTTCAGTGGAAAATGGTATATTATACTAACATTTTTCACTATACAGCCGCTGCTCTTTCCCTTTAGAGTAAATGAGTGTTTTGGCCGCAAGCCCTCTGACCCATTATTTCCCCTTTCTCTTCTGGCATTTTGAGCCAAATCAGCGTCAGTATAATTCAGCGTGTTGCCTGATTTAGGGAACACTGTGATTAGAAATCATTCCCTAACTTCTTCCTCCTTTGTCACATTTCACAGAAAAATAGAAAATGATTAGCCTGCTCCCTCTGCAGTGTTAGCTAGTGATTTGCTAGTGTGCTCTGCTTCATGGCTAAGATGCCCCTAGGGAACGTGAAGAAGTTACAAGAAATAACCATACAAATGATGTCAAACTGTAGTAAGCTCCAGGGAAAAAAAGGAGTAGAATTCTCCTCTATTTTTTTGATTATTTTTAGTAAGTTTCTACATTAACATGAAGACATGGTAGAAATAACTATGGCAATCATAGAATCATAGAATCACAGAATAGTTTGGGTTGGAAGGGACCTTTAAAGGCCATCTAGTCCAACCCCCCTGCAATGAGCAGGGACATCCTCAACTAGATCAGGTTGCCCAGAGCCCCGTCCAGCCTGACCTTGAATGTTTCCAGGGATGGGGCTTCTACCACCTCTCTGGGCAACCTGTTCCAGTGCTTCACAACCCTCATTGTGAAAAACTTCTTTCTGATTTCCAGCCTATATCTCCTCTCCTTTAGTTTAAAGCCATTACCCCTTGTCCTATCACAACAGGCCCTGCTAAAAAGTTTCTCCCCATTTTTCCTGTAGGACCCCTTCAAGTACTGAAAGGCTGCAATCTCCTAGGGCGTTGTAGTTTTGCCTTTCTAAGAATAGCCCAGTGAGTGGTGCGTGTTTGCCCTTTACTGCAGTCAACTGAATAATCTATCATCTGCAGAGACCAATGGGTGGAGTGGATAGTTGGATATCATGACTATTTAGCTCAAGCAATGAAAATATGTTACTAATTAAAGTGGGGAGATATTAACAGGTTAAAAGACGCCTGTCTCTTAACTGGCATAAAGAAAGTAACCTCAATAAATAAATCCCTGAAAATAAAATAAATCGTTTCACCCATTAAAAGGAGTAATCCAATCTTAGCTTATTGATACACTGTAGAAAGAAACATATCACTCATTTTTAAATAAAGTGACATTGGGATATGAAAATAATGATATGAACTAGTCTTTTTGCTGTAGAAAAGCACTGAGCCTTAGTCTTGCTTTATGTTTGGCCTGGAAAAGGGGAAACATAACCCCCATTTTTAAAAAAGGAAAAAAAGAAGACCTGGGGAACTACCGGTCAGTCAGTCTGACCTCTATGCCCAGCAAGATCCACCTGGAAACTATGCTAACGCACATGGAAAATAAGGATGTGATTGATGACAGCCAATATGGCTTCACTAAGGGCAAATCGTACCTGACAAATTTGGTGGCCTTCTGCAATGGGGTCACAGTGTTGGTGGATAAGGGAAGAGCAACTGACATCATCTACCTGGACTTGTGCAAAGCACAGTGGGATGGAGTGCACCCTCAGCAGGTTTGCTGATGACACCAAGCTGTGTGGTGCAGTTGACACACTGGAGGCAAGGGATGCCATCCAGAGGGACCTTGACAGACTTGAGAGGTGGGCCCGTGCGAACCTCATGAAGTTCAACAAGGCCAAGTGCAAGGTCCTGCACATGGGTCAGGGAAATCCCAAGCACAAATCCAGGCTGGGCAGAGAATGGATTGAGAGCAGCCCTGAGGAGGAAGGACTTGGAGGTGTTCATTGATGAGAAGCTCAACATGACCTGGCGTTTGCAGCCCAGAAGGCCAGCTGTGTCCTGGGCTGCATCAAAAGAAGTGTGGCCAGCAGCAGGTTGAGGGAGGTGATTCTGCCCCTCTATTCCACTCTCATGAGACCCCACCTGGAATACTGCATCCAGCTCTGGGGCCCCCAACACAAGAAGGACATGGACCTGTTGGAGCAGGTCCAGAGAAGGACCACAAAGATGATCAGGGGGCTAGAGCACCTCTCCTATGAAGACAGGCTGAGAGAGTTGAGGTTGTTCAGCCTGGAGAAGAGAAGGCTCTGGGCAGACCTTCTAGCAGCCTTCCAGTACCTAGAGGCGGCCTCCAAGAAAGCTGGAGAGAGACTTTTGACAAGGACATGTAGTGACAGGACAAGGGGTAATGGCTTTAAACTACAGGAGGGTAGATTTCGATTAGATATCAGGAAGAAATTCTTCACTCTGAGGGTGGTGAGGCACTGGAACAAGGTTGCTCAGAGAAGCTGTGGATGCCCCATCCCTGGAAGTGTTCCAGGGCAGGTTGGATGGGACTTTGAGCAACCTGGTCTGGTGGAAGGTGTCCCTGCCCATGGCAGTGGGGTTGGACCTAGATGATCTTTAAGGTTCCTTCCAACCCAAACCATTCTATGATTCTATGATTTATTTGAATCAAACTTCATGAATTAAATGGAATTTTGTCGTGAACTAGCAAAGTAACCTGCAGGACAAATTTTGGGACTAATATTTGAGAGAAAGAGAATTTAGTGCCACTGCAGGAAGAATCAAAGATTCATCAAAAACTTCAGAAAAAGGTAAAACTGGAATGAAAGGGTTCAAACAGCCACCTGTGAGACAAGGAAGAGCTGATATGTCTGCTACTTTGGAGACACCAGATTTAATAATTCTTCTTGACACAAAATGTGAATTGAAACTCTGACCCAGGCTTGTACAAGGATGTGACCATATACTGAATGGAGAAAGGGCTCAGGAAACAAGATGAGAAAGGCACGCAAAGCAAGAAGGCAATCAGTGGTGAGCTGTACTGCACCATGGTGAGAAGCATTTCTCTGTAGCAGGTTTGTTCTGAGGAGTCAAGGTTCCCCAGAGCCCCTCTGTTTAAATCTTGTCATGCCCAAATTGTTATTGTGATCCTATGCAGCATTTTCTATCATGTTATAGAGGTCTCATCAGTCCACAGTGAAAAATAGAGAGGACTCCAGTGTTACCGGTTTAGGCCAAGCAGTGGATCACTTCCATATGGTTTTAGGTTACCTCGTTTTTCTTCTCCACTGCCTCAGACATGGAAGTTGTTTTTTTGGCAAATGTACATGCTACTTAGAAGAGCAGAGCAGGCATCCAGCATAAAAAGTGTCAGAAATATCTCTTTTTTCAAAAGAAACCAACTTTCTCCCTGGTTCTGTGTCACTTGGCATTTTTACTTGGTTACCAGGAAAAGAAAAGCCTTCTCCTTCCTTTCCAGAAGCTGAATGTGGCACTTGATCTCAGCGTGAGCGTTACTCTTGTACCAGGAGAGCGTAGCAAGGAAGGGAGGTCATGCAGATGTTACAGGAGAGTACTGTCACCTTCAGCAAAAGCAGCCTCTGATTGTTCAGTTGGCCTTATTAAAGTTTTTATTTATGTTATAGCCGAGGATGAGGGAACACGTTCAGACAAAATAAGTAATAACTCATGGAATGATGTCTCAGGATCACAGATAACAGTATATCTCCTGTGGATCTGGCAGTCATCCAGGTATTGTTTGAGAATATCTGGCTTGTCCTGGCTATTGGAGAACTGCCTTCATCTAACCATGTTTCTCATCAAATCTCTTTCTATAAATTGATAAAATTTATATTTATAGGTAAACAACTATGCTACAGGCAGGTATCAATTTTTATTAAAAAAAAAAAAGAGAGCAATTTCCTAGTAAAATTCACAAACAAATTGGCATTTTAGTTTCTGGTGTATTTGAATTTCTAGACTGGAGTGTTAAAACTTCCACCACAGAGAAGGCATTTGTACTATTGGAACTGTTAAGAAACCATCTCATACATTGTCCCCTTATTTTGGAAAAGTAAGATCTCATTGCTTCAGGAGTCAGTATTTTCTCTCGCTCTCCCGCTGAAGTAAGAAAAAGACTGGCAAATTTGGGTACAGTTAGAGTGCTGTGACAGCTGTTACAGCTGTTTCCCTCAAGAACAGGACAAAGGCTTCTCAAAGACTCAAAGGCACAAAAAAACCTTCTTCAGCAGAACAGCTCGCCCATGTACGTTCATACCTACCTAAGTTTATTCCCATCTGTGCACTGAAGAGCAAAGGAATTGAGAAAATGGATACTTTAGAGTTTCTCTGAAATAAATAGATCTTATAAGAAGCAGATATTTACATGTTTTGCTCAGTTCAGGTTAGAGCTGACCAATCCTAGGGAAAGCAGAAGACTGTGGGTTTTATTACAATCAATTTAATGTAAGCTAAATAGCTTGGGTTTGATGTTTTTAATCAGTGGTTTTACATGAAATCAATAGAAAAAATAGATTTGTGACCTAAACAAGGAAACACTAACAGAACTATCACCTATGACCTCCTATTTTATTGTCTCAGAAGCTGAGCAAAAGCCACGCTATATAAAGCTATCTTTCTTTTTTATTACATGCTCCAGTGGCACAGCAACAGAAAGGTTACTAAGAGAGCAGGCCAAGTTTCTGAAGCAAAAAATGTAACTGTATTTCAGCCTGTCCTAGGAATAGTGTTGTGTTAACTAATGTAGATTGGGGGCACTGTCAAATATTTGTATATTTTATTTAAGACTTCGGACCAATGTGATTTACAATAGTAAATCATGGAAAATATCTTTCAACTCCCTGTCCTTATGCACCATTTGAGGTTACGTTTCCAGCATCTCTGTCACAGTATTTTAATGGTCTGTTAGCACTGACCTTCCATTTTCAGAGCCAACAAGAGAAGTAAAAGTAAAGAACTGTAATATAAATAAATGCTAAAGCAAGATTACCCAAGTCTTAAAAGCTGATGCAGTATGCTAAATTTTAAATGTCTCTCTCAAATCCACAGTGCAATTTAAATTCTACCTGCTTTTTACTGTATTAAATTCTTTGATTGTGAGGAAGTCCAGTCAGTGTTTTATATTCTTCAGTTAAGTGTAATGGAATCCAAGGAAGAATGCTTTCCTGAATGACAAAAATTAGAGTGACGTAGTATACAGTATTCTAAAGAAATGTGTAACCATCATACTCTAGGAATCTTTCTGGTTTTGTCGCCTTGCATATGTGGAGATAGTAAGCGTGGAGCCAATCACTGGGCTCAGCAATTGAGTCAATTATACAAATTTCGACATAGCAGAGGTAGAATTCTCTTATGGGATTTCAGTCTTAAATGGTGTCAGACTGAGGATGTGAGAAGACTTCACATAATTTACTTTCTAGACATTGAAAACTGAAAATCTGGTACTGATTCGGGGAAGCTAGATGAGGGAGTGGAGAACTGCATTTCAGGGCAATTTTTCTAAAATCAGTCCAAGACCTAGAAACTTTTTCAGTTCTGCAATCCAGTAGGAGACTTGATTTTCAAAACTAGGCATGTTTAGTATGAGCGCAACAATTCATTCTGTCTGTGTGCCAGCAAATGAATTGCTAGCAGCATAATTAGGCTTTTAGTTACACAAGCACCAATACGTACTTACAAATGGAAACTTGGGTTTGAAACCCTGTGTTCCCTAAAATATCTCCAGCTGCCACGAAATATTTCTACCTGACAGGAACATCCAGGTGATTTGCTTCATTTTTAGCTATATTCTTTCACAAAAGAAATTGTAATCTACTTTGAATCAGCTGTATTTTGCAGGTAGTCCTGAAAAGGGGAAGCATATGATTTTACAACTTCAGTAAAATCATGGGCGAAGAAATATACATTTTGATTCATAAATCCATAGTGAAATCCAGAGCTTTCCATTTATTCCGCAGAAGCCCTGTGCTGGCTTGCATTTCTTTCCTTTCCAGGACAACCATAATGTGCTCCACCCACCGACTCTCCTTTGCCCACTCGCACAGGGGAGAAGAAACAGGAGCCCTTTGAATCTGTATAATTAAAGTCAAACAATTCGCGTTTCCCCTTCAACGGGAAATTGAGATGTTTTCATCTCCACAGCCATGCGGAGATCATCCCGAGACACCCCCTTACAGAGCTGTCAGCCCCAAGAGCAGTAGGGCCTCTGCCCTGGGGAAGGAAAGGACAGAAAGTTCCCCCCAGGGCATACCGTAGCTTCAGCAAATGTTTGCTCACTGCAGGATGTTTTAATTGAATTATTCTCTGCTGAATGAATAAGCTTTCTCCAATGAATCATTTTTATCACAACTTGCACAACAACCGTAAGTGGAGTGCCCAGATCATTGTACTGTGACGAACCACACAATTAAGACCAGAAGGTTAAGGCATTTTAAACTTTTAATCCCAGGCTTTTGAAGCTACATTTGAATTATCTCTCTTGTGCTATCCCTACAGGGCAGAAGTTATCTAACGATGCACTTCCACACTTCTAAATGTTTTCATGCTGGCAATGACATTTACTCTGACCTGTAGAAAGGTACCATCTGTCTTAATTCTATTTTAACCTTTGAGCTGTCTAGGAATTGCTTTCTATTAAAATTTTGTAATAATAATAAAACAATTAAGAACTCTAAGGACAATATTGACACATTATTTTTATTTTATTTTTGAATTGCACAATTCATAATCACTTAGGAGTAGTTAAATGCAACCAGAGCAGGCTAGCAAGCAATATGAGGGTTCACCAAGCAGCTAGGTCATGCGTTACTTTTATCTTCTGCAACAAGGATTGCCCTGTATACGTTCCCTTTCTTTGCCTTCCTGTTACACACTTAAAATTGCCCACAGGAATATTTGTTTAAACACGCATGGAAATTATACCTGCACAATTGGAAAATAAATATTGAAGGGGAATAGTCACTTTTGGTGCTGTTTTCAAAGCAGCTCCTTGACAGCAAAAGCTCACACCCCTTGAGGCAGTGACCTGTCTAGTGTGAAGATGCTGGATGGCAGCAGCCACCATCTTTGACAAGGGAAGCTTCTGGCTTCATTTGCATCGAGTACAATGGGAGGTAGAAGCTATTTTTATACGCAGACAGAGTCCTCACAGAATTTTGTTGGACTTTGGCCAGAGATGATGCTTGTTCTCCTGAAGAATATTTATTAGTGTCCTTCAATTCTTTAAAATCCTTCCAAAGCAGCCTGCCCATAAGGTAAGGCAGTTGCCCAGGGGCAAATCATGGTTTAATTGCACTGCCTATAAACAAGCATTTGTATTGACTTCAGATGAGTCAGCTTGTACCAGAAAGAAGGGCAACCATCTTTGCAGGTCAGTACTCGCAGCTATTAAAGCTAACATTGGCGCGCTCTCTTTTTTTTTTTTTTCTTTTCTCTATGACAGCCTCATTGATGGAATGTATATCTTAGTTTAAATACAGTCTGTGTTTATTCATGCAACTCTTCTCACATGTTATTTCAACTAATTGAGACTTGACTATATATGTGTTTCTGGAATACCTAAATACATTCTGTCACCTAGGGTTACATTTCTCATATGTTCAATTGTTAATTAAAGCTAGAAGCCAAGATTGCTGCTTGCTCATTTTCTTTAAGCTTTAGAAATAAGAAGCAGAAACCAAGCAGTTTTTTTCAGGAAATGTTTCCTGGATAGAGACAGACTAGATAAACCAAAAGTGTATTTGCTACAAATAATAGTTAAAAGTAGCCAACAATAACCACAGTTTACCTATTCCTTTTTTCCTATGTATTTTGGTGAGAAATATTTATGATAATTGTACCCCATTTTTATTCATATTAACATTGAAGACAGCTTATAAATATCTTGATTTCTCAGGATTTTAACTGTACCAGCTAGACAAGCACTGTAAGTTTTGTTGGTAGTAACAGCAAAAGGATTTTGGTGTTTTCACTCCTACAGATTATGCTCTAATAAATCTAGAATGCAATCAGCCACTCATGTTTTAAATTAACTCTAAAAATTGGGATAGAATAGCAACAGCAAAGTGAATCATGCTGGTATAGTGACAGATTTCTTCCTTAAGATTTTCTCTTGGCTTCTTCTTCATGCTCTTTATGAGTACACCCAATTCACTTTATCTCTAGCTGTGGTCTAAATTCTATCAGAGAAGAATTCTTTTTAATATAGAGATTTTGCTTTCAGAATGTGCCATGTCTCAAAAGAGTGAGAATGGGGTATTACCACAAACCTAAAAACACCTAGCAGTACATTTATCCTCTGTTACTTTAAATGGATAACTCAGAGGCTAATTTTCAAAGGACCTGAATGACACAGCTCCTGAGAAAGTCAAGCCTTTGTGAAAGCACCCCCTAAGTCTTTCAGGAGACACATTTTGTTCTTTGCTAAACAAATACAACTTTTAGTAATACTTTTATTGCCCATTCTAAACTGGGAATGTTTATTGACAAATCCAACGTTTTCTCTCTCAACAAATATGACATCTCAACATCTGCTATGCTATTAGGTCACCTGGTCTTGCACCAACTTGTTTAAAACAACATACTCTTGGTTTATACAGTTGTCCTTTGTTGTAACTCTGCCTTTAATAATAGTGCATATACTGAGTCTCTTCTGGCTACATCTTAGCTCTCAAAGACATTCTAGGCCCTTCATATTAACAGTTTGTTTTGGTTGATAGTTCTGATTGTGGTTTGAAATAGAGCTTAGCTGGGAATATATGCCTTATCTTCTGGATGTTTTCAGAGTTGGAGTGTTTTGCTTGAAAGTCTTTGTCAAAGGTGAGTGTTTTTTCCAAATAACCATTCCCAACTCATATGCTTTAAAAAAATAACATCTAATGTCTCATTCTTGGACTGAAATTCTATTCATTTTTACAAATAACGAATGTCACCATTATTATTCCTCTCACAAGCACTGCAATTCCCCTGTCTTACGTGCAGACTCTTGGATGAACTTTGTGATACTTGTTTCTGTTGGACTTAGTCCACTGCCAGCAGAAGTTTCAGGGTGAGGGAAAGAGGTCGAGCTCTTTCAGGAAATCTGTACATTTCTCGTACTGCTTTTGTAGAAGCTTATGAATAAAAATTAGGAAAGGCACTTGACAATTCCGTGCAATTTGTATTTCAGCCTGGACACACAATGGCCATTTTTCTATCCAAATCCATACAGCAGAACTCCAGTTGTTAGATTCTATCCTACAGTGCAAGTAGCCTAACCTTTGTCCAGACAAGCTAGATGTAGAGACAATATTCTGCATTTGTAATTTCTCATATTAAAAAAAGCCATATAAATATTAAAAAATGTTGTGATGAACATTAGTAATGGAGTAATATCAAGGACAGAAACATCAGCTACCTGTCTGTCTCTATTACGAGGAATAATGAGTGACTGCAAACAGCAGAAGGCAAAGATTGTAGTCATAAATCAAGACTAACTTTCTCAAGATCAAACTGAGAGTGAAGGATTCTCACTGAGGACCTTGTTGGCTGCTGTTACTGCGTCTTACTATTTCTTCAGATTTTTGGAGGTTTTTTTCAGAAGGGAAAACTTCAGGGAGGAAAATAATATCAAATAACAAGGCTGGTAAGAATCAGTTTTTTAATACAGATTTGACTGAATAACCCTCAGCTGCCATTCTGCTCTTGCTTTGGATTTATTTTCAGGTTATGGTTTGCCTAAGTAAAATTTTAAAAAGTAAATAAATCTTCAAGAATGCATTCCCTTTATATGCTCATTTACACCTGGAAGAGACTGAAAAGCTGAAAGAGTTAATGTCTCAAACATTCGGCAAAGGATGACCTTGCGGGTGGTGTAAGAAACTGAGAAGCTGTATGAATTATTGTCTTAAACGCTCGGCAAAGGAGGAAGGAATGTTAACACACCAACAAGATAAGGTGCAACTGGAAAAGAAGATCTTGCGGAGGCAGGATAGAGCCTTTCTGGGCCTTATCTCGGGTAATTGTTTCAAAAAACAAAGAAGCTTGAGACAGCATCGCCCCTGCATCCGTGACAGGAAGGGGGGGGAGGCACCGAAATCACCAGCCTCAAACCCCCCAACCCATTTTGAGAAGGTTCGAGAACAACAGACTACTCGTGCGAAGTAATTAGCACATGCAGTGGGACTAGTCAACAAATGGCGCAACTCAGAGGGGCTGGGTGCGCGCGCCCACCATCCGATGGAACCGGAGCAGAGACATCGCTGGAACTCAGGGTGGTGACCTTTCCTTTACCTTTATCTTTCCTTTATCTCTCCTTTATCTCTATCTTTCCTTTACCTTTAACTTTATCTTTCCTTTATCTCTATCTTTCCTTTACCTCTATCTTTCTATCTTACTCTCTCTCTCTCTTTTCCATGTTACAAACCATTACAGCTTTTTGTATGATTCAAGGTTTAAATAGCTTATTCCTTTATATGATTCAAGGTTTACATACCTTCTGCCATAAATAAAACTTTTCTACCAATCATTTGGTGTTAAGTCACCTTAATTTAGCCCAAGGGTATCCCGAACATTGGTTATCTCAAAGCGGTTATTGTCCAGGATGGCCCTCTCAGGACATGACATACTCCTTTAGACATAAACCGTTGACCAAGTCTGGGAGTAGGATTGGATCCAGCCGCACCTAGACTCCTCCCTGAGAAGGAGTTTAGAAAGCAAGGGGGTCCTTTCCGAACCTCGTGACTCAACGGGAGGGTGTCCCTGAACTCCGAATGGCGTGCATCACTCGGTCTGCGACAACACCTCTTTCTCAGAGTCAAGCCAGAATTTTATAGCCTAGTCCAACTTTTTCTTTACTTCCACACTTCCTGAACGACAGCAGTATTTCTCTCTGGAGATTTTTGAATGTCCCATTAAAAAAAACCCCAAACATATCAGAACAGTGGTCATTGAACATATGGCTATCTGGTTACACAAATATCTGCTCTAAGCATAAGGGGTTGGACTGGCGCTGACTGCTTATTAGAAGGGCTCCCTCACTCCTTTTTGAGAGTGGAAGTGGATATTATCAGGACACAGCCCATCCTAGATCTTACAGAGGGCAAAGTTTCTGGACACAGGGTTATCTTTTTCCCCCATGGACGGTCAGTACTCTTCACAACCGTCTGCTGCCCAGATACCATGAAGCGCAGTTACAGCTTAGGCTGCAGAATCATGTGTTCCTGCTGTGCTCAAATGGATTCCACCTGAGTCCCATGCCATGAGGTCTGCCGTGAATTTCACTTGGCAGAGCCTTCTGGCAAGCCATCCTGGTCTTTGGTATCTTCGCAGAGTAAGCCATCAAGACCAGACATGACAACAGTGGTATGGAAGGTCATTATTGTAATATTTTTCTGTCTTCATGTTAGAAATCAAGAAAAAAAGCCTGAAGGATTTTCAATTGGAAACTTTGTTTTTCACCTCCCTGTTTAACCAGTTTAGTGTTTCGCTGATTCCCACAATAATATAGTACTCGCCTGTAACCATGCTCCCACATTTTTAATAACAAGAGCAAACAACTGTTGTCTGTCTCACTCCCTCCTCCTCCTTTTTTGCTGGTAATATGACTGAGAGGAAATACAGAGAAAACAAATATAAAACACAGCATAAATAAAGGATAAAGATGTAGAAGGAAATAGTGATTTATGAATTACTCTGACAGAAACTGTAAACATAGAGTTTGGGTAGAACTTCATCCAGTTTTGGAAGGCTTAATTCAAGTCCTTACTAGTACAGAATATTGTTAAACTTACTAATGCTTATATAATACATGTTGAAGCATTATTCCTCTCACAAAGGATAAATGCTTTGTTTACCTATTGTAGATCATTTTCCCACGAAAAGGCAATGCAAATACATATTCTGATAGTTTTAAAGAAGAGCACAAACAGTGGGAGAGGAGATCAAATGGTTTGAATTAGGGATTGCAAAATAGAATCTGTAAAAAAGCCCTTTTGTGTCTCTAATCCTCAGAGTTTATCCACGCGGCATAATTTGACATGTACATAAAATATTGCAGATTGGCATTCAAAGCGTCAGACATTTAATGCAGCACCTTTTCTTTACTGAGAATTAAAAGATGAAACCAAAACAGTCATTTATCATACGGGAATGTCACCCTACATATTTTTCACTACAGTCGGATTCTAGTATAATTGTCTCATACGTGTCAGCATTTAGTATTTGAAATGTAAAAAGATGAAATAACTGAAACTTTTAAAACTTTAGTCTATAAAACACATAACCTATAAAGAAAATAAAATTAAAACCAAGATAAAACAATTTTCTTTACTTGCTCCAGTTAGTAAGAGTTGAAAAGACTGGAGGACAGAATTGAGATTGCTAAATCCCAGTGTTTAGATGTCAAGTTCCAAACTAAATTAGAAACGATAACTGTTTAAAACATGATTCATAAGATGTGCAACAGCATGCTTCCTTTTGCTCTAGTTAGATTCATTAAAGTTACATGGATCCTGCACCAACAAGATACTACATAAGAGAAGTAACTTCATTTAGGTTATTTATAGTTCTATACAGATTAAAAAGAAAATGTTTGTATTTGGCTTGAACAACATCATTCTTTTCTCCTATGGAAATTAACCTTAGATAGTAACCTATGTACTCAGACTGGAAGGCATGTGAGAGCCCTACTTACATGATTCATGTCACCTGAAGCTAATGGGATGCAATAGAGATTTCAGTTTGCATGGGACTGAATGCAGAAGCAAGTTCTTCATATTGAATATTTTTGCTTTTCGTACGGCAACAAAAGATATTCCAGGCTTCTTTACATATTCACTACAAAATGTGCTAAGCTAGACCGTGCCACTGCTGCAAAAGTGAGCACAGCAGTAGAAATTCCCTCTCCCAGCACGGTTATTGTTACTGATTATTCTTTTTCTTCATGCAGGAATCGTAACACAGATGGAGGCTCAGCTTCACGACGCCAGCCCTCCCTTCTCACATCATTCATGGCTTTCTCTCTGACAGAGGAAGAACAAGGTGCCTATGGGTCCTGTTGTTCATGGTAATTTCATTAGAGGCAAAACCCATCTAAGTGTTTCCCATTCTTTTAACCATTTACTCTTTCATACAGAGAGTGACATAGGCATAACTGAAGAGGACTGAAAAATGAATGAGTAAAGTGCAGAACGACTAGCTGGAAGTAAGAAAAGATGACTTTTTTTTTTTTAACTAGCATTACCACTCGGAAAATATTAACATTAAACTGGAGCCTGAGCATGGGATCCGCAAAGGTTAGTGCACTGTACATGGATGCTCCTTGTAGGAGATGAGGGATTTGGAGAACCTGGCTTTTCTCCAGGTTTTGAATGCAAAGCTCTGTACGGGAAGCAGACATCTTCTCCTGCTGCGGATTTGAAGGCATGGAGCTCCTCATTGAGATAATCACTTCCTCCTTTTTGCCCAAAGCTCAAAAGAAAAAAAGATGCTGGTCTTTATACCAACAGTTCAGCAGCTCAAAAGTTCATTCACAAGTAGAGAAATCCAACTTTTCTCCTGCATTTGCTAAGATAGCAGCAAACTAAGCCAAAATCTCCTACTTGTCAGAACAGGGGGGCTAGGGGCGGTGTCCTGTTCTGGACCACCCTCAGTTGCTGTTGTTAAAGCTCATCTATTTACTGTAAATTTCCACTGGAACAAGGAATGGACCATGAGTCATACATACAACTGGCTAGCTATCAAGCTGCAAAATTCTTGGCCTTCCACATTTTTGGCTCAAAATTTTTTGACACATGATGCTGCTGTAAAACATAAAAACTAAAGGGGACAGCTTCCCACAGCTCCATAATGCAGGATCCCATTACCTTCTACAATGCTTACTATTATTATTACAATCTTTAAAAAAAAAAAAAAAAGAAAGAACAACCAACCAAAGTACTATTTTTCCCTACAGTTTCCATCTGACATAAGAAAAATGACGCAACAGTCTTCTAGAGCAGAGTCCTAAGTTCTAAGAGGACTAAGAGGAATTTTCTTTGTATCTGTGGTCCAGAGTTTGACTCACAGTGCACCATTTTAAAGCCCTGTATGCTGGAGATCAGACATTTCCTAGAAGATCCAGAGAAGTGTCCACTTGCCTTCTGTTCTCAAGGTACTTGTGACTGTGGGGAATTGAACACAAAGATTCAGATGGCACCTTTCAGTGCTATACTACTGAACGCTTCACGTTTTTTAAAAATATTTTATTGGAATATTTTCACAGCCTGTTGGAAAGTAAGAATCACCTTCACTCAGAAAGGCAGCAAAAAAATGCCTGGCAGCACTGATGGATTTTATGCTGCTTGATCAAAATTTCATCTTGCTGTTTGCATTTCTGGCCCTGCAAAGAGTTTGTGTTAATTGCCTGAATTTCAGTGCCATTTACATCTTAAACAACAAATGCAGTTGTAAGATTATCACTCAGAATATAATAATGCTCCCAAACAAG
The DNA here is from genome assembly GCA_009819775.1 of Phoenicopterus ruber ruber. Lineage (NCBI taxonomy): Eukaryota > Metazoa > Chordata > Aves > Phoenicopteriformes > Phoenicopteridae > Phoenicopterus > Phoenicopterus ruber. The sequence goes on along the minus strand of CM020216.1, from coordinate 137,743,269 downwards.
GTAAACAAAAGGCACAGGCTTTATCATTGCATTTTCACTAAGGATACCCTGTTGGTTTTAATGATCTTTATAACCTCTCAGCATTAAATAAAACATTGCCATAAGACCCAAATCAAATGATACAAAATATCCTTATGCTTAAAAAGTAGATTTGGGGAAGCTAAAAGAAACAGATTTTGGGTTTAATTTACTTCAATTTCCAGTGCAACAGAAATCTAAAGAACAGCAAATATCTATAATAAATGACCGCGGAAGCAGGAATTGTTGGCATTGATTATGGAATGTAAAGTAAATCTCATTCTAATGCAGTCTTGATCTTTTTTAGATGTATCGACTGTAATTTATATATAATACTCTTTTCCTCTAGTATAGTTTATTTTCTGTAGACTTTTTTCTGTTAAATGTGTTCTAGTTACCATTTCCATTGCAAAAGTCTACATGTTTGTAGCCATATGAAATTACCAATGAATGATTACCATTTTTTGGGGGGTGGGGGGAGGATAAAATGGTGCTTTGTTCACACAAATAAGATGCAAGACTTTGCAGAGGAGGTAATTTCTTTGTTACCATTTGGTTTTGGCATCTTTTATAATCTGCCTCCAAGCCCTAACATCATTTAACATCAGCAAACACCATTTCTGCCTGTAAGCACTTAGTGCTGTGCACAAGATTCCCTGACATCCTCCCAGAGCAAAGCTTGTTGAAGTCGTGGCTCCATGTCAGTGTTCCCTAGCAGAGAACTTCTCTCGGTCATTCCCATATCGTGTCACGGATGATGTCCTCATCAGAGTGTGCCTAGACAATATCACCCTGCCACTGGAAGAGTTTGCCTCTCTGTCCATCTGTTTTTTACTTTGCTCTTGACAACATACTATGTTAACAAGTGCTTTATTTTGCATTTGTCTCCAACACCCTGATTTCTAAAGAAACAAAGATATCTATATAAAAAGATATGAACATACCACAACTGCTGCTAATACACATTGCACTAGGATGAAAAATTAATCCCCAGTTATGACCACTACTGTGCTTAAACAACTTTTAGAGCTGTTTTAGTGACAATTAACAATCTGACAGGTTTTGATCAACTTCAGCTTCTGAATAGATTTAAACTCCTCAGTCTATATATCTTTTGGATCTTGCAGCAATTTAAGTTCAAGGTGAGAGAGAAATGAATAACAGGAGCGATCTGAACAGATGGCTGCAGCCTTCTGATCAGTGAATGTTGGAATGTTACTTCCTGACAACTCTCCCCACCTGATTACTAACTAAGTGGTGAACCAAAGCCACTCTTACCTGTTTTCACCTAACATAATGTAATTACAACGATAAGTTCCACAGGTGTAGTCACAGGAAAGCAGAAAAATCAAATAACATGAAACTTCTACTGTGAAGTTCTGAAGGAAAGATCCACACCCTAAAATTTAGTTTTCATCCAGTTGAGAAGGTTTTACACCTTTTCTGTCCATTTTCTCAAGAGGTACACTGTCGGATGATTTTAATCACGAATACTTGCTTCTGATCACTAGGAAGAGAAAAGCTTCACAGGGAAACAAATGAGGAATATAGATTATCAGGGTTAGAAGCAAACCCTAAGGGCTCTACAAAGTTTACCCCACATTTTGTGGAGGGTATTTTCTTTGTTTTCATTCCTAAATCTCTCTATAAAGAAGAGAAAAGGAAACAGCAAAGTTGCCAAAGGAAAGCAGAATCTCAAAAAAAACAAAATAGGTTTTTTTAAATGTAACTTCAATTTTCACGTAGAGCAGACAATATTTGGGCAGATCAAGAAAAGTGCCACTTTCACAGTAGCTTAGTCTCAAAGTTCTAGGGTCTTATATCACAAGTTTTCTAGTCCTATGTGTAGGTATTCATTGCCTGATACTTCTGCCTTTAATTTTTACTGAGCACCGATGGAAGATTTTTATGTAAGTTTTGAGCTAATATTACTTTTAGAAAAGTGTTAAGTTTCACTTGGCTCAAGGGAGACAAAAGTTTCTGCTGGATCTCATCTCACACTGCTGGCATTTGCCTACCTGGAAAGCTAGTTAGAAGTAGTGCATAAAGCGGACGCAGCACCAGAACCAAATGAAATACATACTGGGACCTTTTTTTTTAATATTTAAAAAACAAAAAGCAAATGTGCAGACAGAAGCCTTTGACAGCGATAGCTTTTTAATTGCTGTCAAGGAACAAGGAAATACCAAGGAATCTAGAGAATGAATCAAAGGAAATCATGTACACTATTGTATATATATATATATATATATATATATCATTCTGACTTTTCTGAAGGCAAAACGGGTGAGTGTGTGTACAGGAGAAAAAGGGTACACTGTTTAGAGTTATGCAGAATAACAGGTAAGTATGAATATCTGAAAAACAAAGCAACGTATTGCCAGAGTTCTTTTTGCATTTATTTGAAGTCAGGAGACAAAAGAGAGAACAAACAACACATTCGTAAGAAACACTCTGCCATGCGAAAAGACGGGTCTACCAAGGTGACAAGTAAGGTCAGAGAAGAGAGCTACAGATACGAATTAAGAAATAGGTTCAACAAGGGCAACAGAAAGCTGGATTAGGGGGTAGTGCTTCAGAGTTCTAGAAATCCTTACCTTGTTATCAGGTACATAAGGGACATTTAAGAGGCTATACTTTCTAGACAAGTAAAATGTGCCAATGGTAACTCACTGTAGCCAAGTATGAAGTAACACATTTATGAATCAAACATGATAAAAACCACAGAAACTTATGTTTAAAAAAGTGGCCATACACCAGCTCACAAAAGATTGAGCTTGTCTGAATTATATTTCCCTGTAAAACCAGATGGGAAGGTTTTTGTCGTATTGAAGGATACTGTTTCTGAAAATGTTAGAAAGCTTTCCTCAAAAGAAAAATGTATGAAGTAAATTCCTATGGGTACATGGTTGTCACATATTGAAACAGACCATCTTTATGCCAACACAGCAGAAAAACTAATTTCCACTGCCATGACCATTCAGCTGTCAAGCTTGAATAGTATCATAAATCATCTCAGGCTAGAAAGCAAGATTTGACAGAAAGGGAATTTTTGACAGAGGTAACTCCAGATAAAACAGTGACCGGGAGTTGAGGGCAGTAAAAGAAAATTTCTGAAAGTTTTATTCTTGATCTTTTCTACTCTTTTTAGACAATGGTTTGTAATTACAGAGCAGAGATTCTTGCCTTAAGAATTTTTTTTCTCATATTTGTAATCAAGGTATCCTTACGATCATTTAAGCTTTTGTAGGCAAGACTAAAAGTTTTAAAACTACAAGGCGCTGTAACCTCTTGCTCTTAAGGGCTACTTTCACTTTATCAGAAAGTTAACAATGACAAATGGATGTGGAGTAGATATATGGAAAGGTCATGACATTTCAGCAGGAGGAAGATGTTGTTCTAAGGCAATGCAGCCTGTAAATACATGCCATTGTGGGAATTTCTGCTACTCCAGTAGCTGCCGGTTTGGCAAATGTTCTTAAACGCCATTAATCCCTATTCTAGTAAAAATGTTTTTGTAGAAACAAGATTCTTACCAAAATATAATTTCAAAGAAATTGATCAATTTAGATTAGCAACAGTAGCCCAGAAATACTGTGCTGCTGTCAAAACTTTATTTATTTTGTTTATTCGATTCTGTGTTATTTCTGGAATCTGAGTTGACATTGCTACAATTCACGTGTATTTTAGTCCAGACAGAGCCTGATAACAAATAGATAAACCACTTATGAGGCTGAAAAGCCACATACCTTGTAATATGAGGAATATGGTTAGCTACAGCATATTTTAAGGTATTTTATTCTGATCCTCACAAGCTTTCATTTCTTCCTTTCACACTCTTCAGAAATATGGGAATGTGTAGAGAGGTAAGAAGGGAAAATTTAATAGGGATCAAGTGGGCTGCAGGCAGGTTAACCAATGGCATGACGTTTTGCAAGGTGATGAAGGCCACTTGTCATGAACACTGAGGAGTGTTGCACTGTGGGACGCTCTGCCCAAGACTCATTAAAACCCCACAAGATGTTTCCTTCCATACAGGGGGGGAAAAAAAAAAGGAAAAAAAAAAAAAAAGATCAGATTAAAAGACAATTCTTCATTCTTACTGATGAATAGGATTCCATAATGCTGCCCCTCTGTGTTTAATTTCCATGCTTCCATGGATCAGTAAATGTAGCTATTTGGGGAGGACCTGTGGTTAACTCTTCAAAGTAGAAGTTATGTTTCATTAGGGCTCAGGGAGAAATGCAGTCACTTTTAACAGAGGAAAACAGTGAACACGTATACAAAAGACGCATGTGCCCAGTGAATCATGCTCTTAGGGCATCAGGAGTTCTCTGTTGTATCTAGTGTTGGCAATGGGGAAGGAGAAGGAGGTAGTGTATGGTTCTAAACTCAGCTGGGCCTTGGGAGGCACTGCCTCACACCACGACAGGCTGTCTCTGACGGTCTTATCTGGGCAGAGCAGTGGCTCTGGGCTCCAGGTGAGTTCCCAGGGGCACCATGGCACAACCGCTCTCGTCCTGTTGAAGGTTGCCACCGAGCAGGCATGGACTGGTGCCCTGGTCCTGCCCCTGCCCAAGGTGCCAGCTCACACCAGTCTCCTCCACAACACCCATGGGAACTCAGTAGAGGCTGGAGCCCCTTTTCCCTTGGAGAGGCCATCTCTGCCTCCATAAGCAGCAGTCATTCCCACTGATTTCCTACAGGCATTCAGAAAATGAACTATTGCCCCTCCACTCAAATGGCAGTGTGATGGTATTGAAAATAAATCATAAATTACCTCTAGTGTTATAAATCAGCATGTGATATGAAGTTTAAGGGGGTAAAAGAATATGTACAGATCTGTCACAAAAATTCACCCACAGATTAAGCAGACAGGAGAAAATAGTGGATATAAATGATTTTTTTTAGAGGAAAAAGGAAAATATATCATGCCAAATCCAACAGCTCAAGACATGCGAGGCTACTGCAGCTCCATGTCCCCAGGTCCAACCAGTAGTGAGGCTGAAGATGTATTCCTAGCAGGTGCATGCATGCAGGGCACACATATACACCACATATATACATGGTTGGCCCCACAGATCACACACACTCAGGGCACCTACACGAACACAGACAGCACCAACAGCCTCATCCTACTCCCCTCTCTGACTCACCAGGATGGAGATCTACTAGTGAGAATATATATACACATGTGTAAAAGGTGGATCCCTGCAGCAAGTGGCCTCTCTGAGTCTTCCCAGTAGCTGGGGGAAGCTACTCACAGACACACTCACTCCCAGAGCTGGCCCTTACAGACCCACTCTCCCCTCAGCTCTCAAGGCCACTTCACCTACTTACTGGCTCCATCGTCACTGGTGACCACTGGCTCATTTGTACACCCGCGCTCGCTACAGTCGCTGCCCCGTGAATACACGGGCCCTCCGACTCATGGTCTGGTTCCAGCTGCTGCACTCAGACCCTCATGCACACACATGCATACAGAATAGAAATGCCCAGGAAAGAGTTAGAAAGGAATTTAGTAAGATAGAACAGACTGCACTGATCAGGCACAGGGCACGGGCAGACAAGCAACAATATTAAGTTTTTTAAATGTCAGGAAGTGTAATAGAAAGAATTCCACCCACACACTACTGCAGTTATTAGCAGTTCCAGTGATGGGCACAGTAACCCATAAATTTAATGTATCTTTCCTTAAATAGTTGGCCTTGCATGACCAAGTTACCGGGTGAGGCCAATGCTATGGATTAACATAACTACCTACTGACCCAGGATGGTAATCTCTGCCATATAACACGTCACTTGCAAAAAAATGCCTACTGCTATCAGCTGAACTGGAGCACAGCTCTAGTAGTTTGGAATAGCTTTCCTTAAGGGAGAAAAGCTAGTTCAGTAGAGGCAAGTGGAAATTTCGGAGAAAAGAATCAGGTTCTGCCAGCTTCCTATCGACAGTGCTGTGCTCTGTAATTACTTTTATTGATCAATGGGACTATTCATGCAGTAATGTTCTTTGTGTAATGGAACAAAACTGGTTCCATGTAAATTGAAACTCAACATGGTTAAGGTGTACAATCTGGCTCATTTGTTTTGTAGCTACAACCCACTGGCTTTCTAAATTATTATGGAAGTATCAACAGCTGTTCTCTCCACCCAGCTATTCCACTCCGAGCTGGAATGCACACTAATCCATCAGTAATGAGAACCAACCCCTTCACAGCATATGAATAAGCAAAGAAAATCTTATTGGAAAAACTGGATAAGTAAGAAGATACTTATATATCAAAACATCCTAACTGTGTCTTGGAGAAAATAATACACAGATGATTCACATGAACAGTCACCCCTGTGAAGAGGGGGAAAAAAAGAATGTTCTGTTTCTGTGCTTCAAAGGTTTGAAAACCTTTGCCAAATTTGTGAAGACAGATTCATCCATCCCCCTGGGGTAGAAAGGTATTAGCATTCACACACACAAAAAGACAGCTACTAATATCTGAAACTCATGATTTCCTTCTGATCCGTAGTTGTCAGGGGACTTTACAGATAGTCCAAGACAGAAGGACATTACAAGTGCAATGAAGAATCCTGCACTGCACAACATTTCACAGCAAAGACAGAGCTCTCACAAAAATAGCTTTACAGTATTTAAAGGTGTGAAATAGAAGGAAAACTGGCACCTCTGATATTCAGCAGAAAGACTGTTCAAGTCCAGGTTCAGAAAAGAATTCAAGAATAATTTAGTTTTGAAAGCACAAGGTTCTCTCAATTTCAGTTTTCAATAGGTCTGCTATTCAGGTAGGAAAAGGGGGCAAAGAGCACCTAAAACCTGCCAGCAGCCATGATCAGGCACATTGTTTGTTGTTGACAAGACTTCTCTCAAGTCCATTTTTCTCTATGAAATTATATGAGTCAGAACTGAGCTGGGGGCTCTTTGACTGTTCTGCTTCCTTCCACTGTAAATCCCAAAGGTGGCTGCACGAAACGTCATCCTCAGCAACAGCACCCCGCTCTGCACTAAGTGTGGCTTAAAACAAAATTTAATTTAGAAATTAAATTTAGAAATATGCAGCATTTGACAATAATTGGTCAGTTTTGGGGCATTTGCGGCAGAATGCATAACTCAGTGACTTAGGACTGTGACAAATAGGCTTGAAGAGCCTTTGTTACAGCAACTCAAATGAGATGTTACCACCCTCGGCTCTCTGCCCCATACCTCTTCTGATGCAACCACCTCCACAGGACAAGGACCAGCATGCGCACAGCCGGTTTCCCCTGATCCGTCCTCCGGGCTTCACCCATCTCAGCTTTTCACACCCCGAGCTGTGACAGCTAGGATGCAGGCACATGGTTGGAGAGGGAAATGGGAAAGAAAGGAAGGTCCTGTAACAGCTTAAATTGCTGCAGCTTTCCAGCTCTGGGTCCATGAGAGGTGATCCTTAGACACCAAATCCAGAGGTTTGTTAGTAACTTTGACAGGCTAACAGGGGCCTTGGCTTTTGAAGGAAACATCAGCCCCATGTTAAGTGCCCAGGCACCATGCAATTTACAGAGAGATTTATGTGAGTACCAAGGAACAAGTTATACAATAGGAAATACTGCAGAGAACAAGCCAAATATACTGACCTGACTACCTTCCCCCCCACCACATTTGTCTCTAACAGTCACGGACTTTAGACATATTTAGCCTGGACATGAAGGGCCTTTATGCACATGAAGAGCTGAACAAAAGCTGTACGGCGTTTTAAGCATGCCATTAGTGCCTAAAAATTACCTTACACAACTAAAGTGGTTATTACATAAACAAATGACTTCTATAGATTTCAGCTGTGTGATCAGATTTCTAAACATTGCTTAAAGGTGCAGATAAATGCCTGACGGCATTTAGAAAAGTGCCTAGGTTAAGTCATGTGTCTGATTTGCTTTGACTTTCTATGGAAATTCCATTGGAAATCAATGGTAAATGCCTGCTTTACTCCAGCCACTTCAGACACTCCATGAGCTGTCTTACCTTAGGCTTTGGGTACCTTTGTAAGATATTTCTTTGTAAATATGACTTGCTGGGGTTTTTACTTTCACCCTTACTAAGTTACACATGCAAATCTCCATGAACAAGTTGGAAAGGAGCTCTTCAAGACCTTGGTACATAATGCACATTCACTCTGCATATTCCCTTCCTGATAGTATTTTCATTTGAACTTCTGCATGTTTTCCTTCGAAGCATTTACATGTTGTCACTGCCTAGCGTTCGTATTCTGGTAGCGGTTCAGTGCAATAAACAAAATCAGGAGATGTAGGTACTGTATGCACCGTATCAAGAAGCAGCCCATTCCCATTGAGATACCACCTTGAAACAAAGAGCATGGAAGTGGAAATTGGAGGCAGATTATTTGTTGAGTGTCATATAAGACATCCCTGGCAAAACACAGCTTCTAGCATGCTGTGAATGGTAGGACTAGTCAGCTCACAGATGCTGCAATATAAACAAACACAGCTACACTGGCTTGGATCTGAGCTGTTAAGTCCCTATGGTGCGACATTATCTGGACTTCCCTGTATGGGTCAGCTCCATGTCCAAGCTTTCTACAGTAAGATAACTTTGATTGAGGTGTAGCTATTGTGTTTTCATTGACTTTTAAGATAGTGATAGTTTTGCATTTACAAATAAATTATATTTAAAGTGAACCAGTTGCCAGAGAAAGATTGTTTAGATTTTGAATTAGTACACTGTTATGATTTAACATAGACTTACTGTAGCAACTGTATTTTTCAGTGTTGCATTTAATTAAAAATCTCTTATATTCTTCATAGTTGTATATTTGTTATATTCGTGAAAAAAAAAATTGTATTCCAATGAAAGTGGGTCAAATTATAACCAATTTCTGGTTAAAAATGCATTATTGCAATAAAAACTTCTGTTTCAATTTGCCATGGCTTCCAACATCTTGTTATTCATTATTCAAAATTTATGTCTGTGGGTTCTAATGAAAAAATATGCAAACTGGCTACTCATTAACTCGTCAGGAATCTCCTATAATACACACTGAGTCAAGGAACAGAAAAAGCATCACATGATTTATGGTTGTATTACTTACAAAAAGTTTTAAGTGTATATAAAATGCATCTGACAATTGTAGTTAACATTTTTCTACACGCTGTCAGTTGTAACAGCCTTATGCTAACTTACGTTACCCGGCAGTAAAGACCAGGAACACAGCTAATGCACTTGTGCACCCTTTGAGCTTTAAGTTCTATTTCCAACCTGTTTGCAGGCCGTGGAATAACAGCTGAAGACCACAGGGTGCATATTGCCTGCCTGGATTAGGGGGATATCCTTGCACCAGAGAAGGCAGGCATGTGCAGATAGTTGTGGAGCGTGACTACTCGATACTGGACAGAGGCTGTGGGAGGAGGTAAGCTAAAGCTCTCTAGCAAGTACATCTAGGCTGTAATTTAAGCATTCGCCAGCTGTTCTTGAAGCCAAACGTGTCTCTTATTCTCCATGACAGAATCTTTAGCTGATAATTGGAGATAACAAAGGAGAAAATGTGGATCCCTGCTACTCAATGCATGGATGCACATACAGTTGAGGGGCGTGAGAATGGCGTTATCCATCTCATCTGCCTTTGCTGTGTTGCTGATGACGGACAGCCACTTGGTCATGTAAGCTTTTTCAGAATTGCCTAATTCTGCAAACTGCCAGAGTAGTGGGATTTATGGCCAGCGCAAGCCAAAGCTGTCTTTGAATAATATAGGGTCGTGAGTGCTCAGCTACAGGCATCGCAAAACCAGCAGTGCGAGTGCGAAGAGCTACATTAGCAAACAAACAGGCACTAGCCCCATCTATTATCCGGTATAAAAAGATGGACATGCGCATGGGGTCCAAATGACCGCTGCTTACTCTCCATCATTGCTAACAAAAGGAGGAGTGTCCCATATTCAGTGGTTAGAAGGATAAAGAGCAGTGGGTTACTAACTCTTCTTTGTTGCACTCAGCTGACACAGGGCAAGATGAAATGAATCCCTCAGGCTAAGCAAATTCATAAGAAAACTATTTCTGACTGCAAGCCATCTGTGGCTGTAACTCTTCTGTGAATAGCAGTTTTAACGAAACATGTTTGAAATTACTGAGTAGGTTAGCAAGGCTATTTGGCCTTAGGTTTCAACAGAGGATTTTTAGCTGAATCACTGAACTGGTCTGCCAGTTTACTGACTCCATCCAGCATTTCAGTCCTCAACATATTCATAGGTAATGAATACCGAATGCTCAGAGCAAGGCAAGCAAAAACAACAGTAGGACGAGAACTGGAAAATAGCAAACCTAATTAGAGAAGTAGGGACTTCTTACAAACTATACTCTATCCTGAGGAAACGCAAGAGCTTCAAAAGTCCTAAGATACCCACTGTCATCATCTGAGCATTCCTGATGCTCTCAGAATTGCCTTTCTGTGGCTGGCAGCGCCAAACTGAGGGAGGTCCGCATGCTGCCTCACAGCTCACTGCCTGCTCTGAATTCTCACCCTAGAGCAGAACGAGTTAAAACTTCCCTTTTCCACACAGGGGAAAGTCCAGCATTGCAAAACATGGTCTTGTGCTGATGCAGAATGAAAGAAATTACCTTCAGCTTTCCCTCCAAAATGAACATCCAAAAAATATTGGGGAAGAAGAGATTATTATAGAGCTCATTATAGAGCTCCAAACATTCATTTTGACTTTTCGCATTACTTTTCCATAGTTTGACAGCATGCCTCTCTTATGCATATTAAGCACCTAATGCTATTGCAGGCTTCTTATTTAAGACAGTTAAAATGGTTAAAATATTCTATACTTTTGCTGTTTAAAAAAAAATTTAGAATCTTTAAGACAGCTGCTAACTAACAGTGATTGAAACATCTTCTTTTCTAGACCAAAGTGCCTTTGTGTCAATATCGAAATAATTTTCACAAGCAGAAAACACTTTATTGGTAAAAAAACAATGACTAAAGCCATTTTTAAAGGAATAGATATTGCAACAGAAAACAAAATGATGCATAAGTTCTTTGAAGATCTGAGCCCAAATTCTGAGGTAATGAATAGCTCAACTAAGAGTAGTTTTTCTTAGAAGTCCAAGTGTTTCTTTTCATCTTCTGTTCACAAAAGAAAAACAAAGAAAAATATTTGGCTGTCAAAACTTTTCCTTCTAGGTGGCTAGACGCCAAATTAGCAGTTACATGATTTATAACTGTCATGAGAAAGATTAGTAATGTGAATTAAAGTGAAGTCTGTTGTTCCTCCCTTCGTTCACACTGATGTGTTGAATCGACCTGACTTACATTATAAACTAATGATGGACATTAGGGTTTATTAAGGAGAGACTCTGAAGATATCCTGCATTTCTGTACTTCACAGAAAGAGGGGCTGCCATAATCACAGAATCACATGTAATTTGATACACTAAGATTGTTAGAAACCAAATGTCAGACAAAAGGAGAAAATACATTAGGAAATAGTACATGTTCATAAAATATTTGGTCCTTAATCTACTCACAACCTGTTAGTTTATTTCTTTGTGTGGTAGAAAATGTCGCAGCTTTTATGTTTCTCTCTCTCTGCGTGCACACAAACACCCAACCACAGCCACACTCACGCATAGTTTATAAAACTCCTCTTATCGATCTTCAATTTAGTGCCCTTTAAATTAATATATTACTGAGTTTCGCTAAAATATGGCAAAGTAAAAAAAAAAAAAAAAATTCTGAGCCCTTCATCACTTGCAGTGTCTCAGCCAAGTGCCCTCTAATTCTTCTGTGCTCCAGTCTGAATAATACTGGCAATCTATTTTCAGTTTCTCATTGTAATATAATGATATTTTCCCCTACAGAGACCTGTAATTCCTCTATTGTTCATCTAGGCTATTATCCACAGGAGGCTTCTTTTTAACCTGAGAAAGAGGAACTATTTTTGAGATAATTGATGTTTAATATTTGTGATTAGATGCAAAACAGATCAATGCCGAGATCATTAATGGATACAAAGAGACATTTTGAATCATAACAAAAGTTCACTAGAAAAACATGGAAAAAAATAACTAATTTCTTATTTCTTTCTTGGAATTTTTGTTTGTCTTACTTTGATAATAAGAAAAAAGTCACAGGAACCTTGAGGATGAAACAAAGTCCAGACCTGCCTGTGTTTTGACGGTGCTTTCATCACTGCCTGTCTCGGTGATTTTGACCAAGTGACAATTGCATGTACTTGCATATAAATCCTCCAGACTTTCTAATCTGGATCCAGCAGTACTATTTCCTTATGGCAGTTCTGTGACTTTGGTTTTTCAATATTTGTAAAGCTTTCTGCAGAGACTTGCAACACCTAACCATGCTTGGCTTGTTTGACTAACAGATATGTCATGAGCAACACCGAGTAGCCAAACAAAGCCAGTCATCTGCACAGGGTGCAAATGCCTTTTTCCACCACACGCTTTGAGAAGAAGATGACAGATGCAATGTTGTCCAATTTTCAAGCCTTACTGAGCTGAGAAGGAATCCCTTCAGAAAATGTTGTCTCCTCCTCAAGCAGAAAACTGATACATGGGAGCCAGCCAGGACAGAGGCCGGAGACAGGTAATGCCATTTTCAGAGTTTTTTACTGTCCTGTGAACTGGGGAAATGAACAAATTCTGTGACAAAGGAACAAACCCCTTCATAGGAAGAGGTTGTGGAATAGGTTAAAACACACCACACGGACGAGATGTGTGGCTCATGGCTGTGATATAATATTCTTTGATGTGTTTCAACAAGATGTCTGAGTCATAACTAGGAACTGTCTTGAATAAAAAAGCAACAGCTAGAAAAGGTCATGAGAAAGGGAAGAAAACACATGTCTGGCTCTGGCAAAGTATTAATTCTGTGTCCCACTACAGACAGCCTCTACTTGCCTGTTCCTGAGGGTCTTTCACCCCAGTGCAAACCTCTTTAAGGCAACTAGACACTTACATCCTGAGTATTATTTTCTCCTAACAAATAGCACTGGTATATACTGAGAAGGTGGGGTGAATGCTCATGACACCCAAACCTCTATTTCTTTTTGCAATAAACTCAAGCACTGCTATGAATGCTTTCCCTGGATATAAATGCTGACGAAGGGTACCTTGCAGCATAAGTTACAAAAATGCTCTCATGGACAAGACCCAGGCTCCTCTGCTTGTTCTGTCCAGTGAACTAGTAGAGCAAAGGGGGATGGAGAGGAAAAGGAATATGAGAGTGAAGAAATGCTCTCATCTCGCAAAACAAACAAACAAACAAAAAGTATGAGACTGTTCCTCAGTAAATCAGACATAGAAAGCAAAGTGGTCACTGCCAAAACACACGAACCACATTCTTGCAGAGCAGCAGGCAGGGCAATGATACCTTCATTCATCGTTTGCCCGGGGAGATCACAGCCAAGAGCATGTTCCAGATTGATGGATTGTCCAGATACAAGATTAGTGCTTCTGTTAACACAGGGCAACAGAAAAACTGGTGTACTATGTGTTCATCAAATTATCACAGAAGGTTTTGTAAAAAAATAAATCACAGAGGTTGAATGGGAAATCACAGTTTACTCTTTTTAAAAGTGTTATATAAAATATTAAAGCTTTTTTTTAAGAGAAAAAAAGATTATTTTCTTCCTAAATTTCATAGTAATCTATCACATCTTTAAACCAGGGCCAAAGCAGAGACTGATTTATTCATGGATCAATAAAAATCAGATGCTCTTATAAATCATTTCTCTTGCTGGAGAAAAATCATCGTCATAAGATTTTTAACACCTTTTGAAACAATATTGTTTCTTTGCAAAAGCAGAATAAGAATGCAGACACTCACAGTTTTACATTTTACCCACTTCCCGAGGTCTACTTTCTTCTACCTACAGCTTATTTATAGAGAGGTCCAAGAGCACAGGTAGGGTATTTGTATGAAAACTGCAACAGTTTAGTCCCAGATTATGATGCAGCTCAGAGATTATGCCCCCTGAATCAGTTTGTTCACAAATCCATTTTGCTTCTTTGAGCAAAATCCTTCTGAAAAAATCACCAGTAGTGACTTACTATCCCATCGTCTGGCTCAGCAACTCTTGACATTAACTTGTTAAGGTTATTTATTAGGGATGCCTATCTCCTCCATCAACTCAGGAAAAGGAATGGAGGAATGGCAGGGTGGGGGAGATGGTTTGCAAACCTTTACAAGCTTATGGGAGACCACGGGGACTTTTAAAGCCATTCATTCTACCATTTAAGCTGATTGAAAGTCCAGCGCAATGATTGAACAGGTGCTATTAAAATTTCTAGAGTCCACTCACTGCAGTTTCTAGATTATGAACTTGATTTTCTTGCCTGTAAGCAAGCAGAGCCTTCTGTCTTCCTCTGCCTCTGTCACTCATTCCTGCCCTCCTTGCACATTTTGGTGAAGTCTTGTTCTACCATTACTTGCTTATCAGTTCTCCTCATTGCTCTCTCATCTCCTTCTGTGGCTCAGTTAACCTTCCGAGCATTTCATCAAATGAAGCACAGTGTCTCGACAGATCTGGCAGACCCAGGACCACCTGCTACAATAACAATGACTATCTTGTAGCACCCTTCATGCTTCACAAACCCAAATAAAGATGGGAAATAAATATGTGGGTATATATATATATATAAAAAAAAAAAGGGAATGTCTCTATCTATCTATATATATGGGTAAATGACATACAACAATAATGCATGATATTTTGGGGTGGAACACGGAGAATGCGGTAGCTAATGGAAGCATCGCACAGAAATAAGGCAAAATCATGTCACTGCCTGATTTAGTATTTGGCAATCACGAGTGCTCAGTATACCTGCCCCAATAAAACATACTCTATAGCTGTGATAAATGGCCCTAAAATATACTCTGTGCCTATGATGGTTTTCCCCAAACTTGCTGATCCTCAGGCAACAAAAACACTACTTTGCTTTCCTTATAGACCTGATAGACCACAAGTATGTAGGAGTCAGCGTAAACAAGACCATGCAGGGATGACTACTGCCTTCCACTGCAGGAACTACTTAAGTAAGCTTTGAAG
Source organism: Phoenicopterus ruber ruber (assembly GCA_009819775.1). Lineage (NCBI taxonomy): Eukaryota > Metazoa > Chordata > Aves > Phoenicopteriformes > Phoenicopteridae > Phoenicopterus > Phoenicopterus ruber. Next base: position 137,728,191 of record CM020216.1, on the reverse strand, counting down.
ATTCAGTATGCTGATCCACCCCAAGCTTGCTTCATTTGGAGGATTTGACAAATGTTGTTTCAAATCTCTGTTGCTTCTATTTCTTTCAGGAATTCTGATCCTATCAGAGCAAGATCATACCCAATGTGACAAATCATGAGCCAGCACAGCAGATGTTCTTCACTGGACTCGAACGACACCTTTGATCAAGCAGTGTGGGCATTGTCAGAAAGAAGGTAAACCTTCCAAGAGGACAAAGTTCATGTGTAACATCAAAGCCACAAGCCAAAAGAACAATTTTGTTCTTGCCTTCACTTCTCAGCAAACTGATTTCCCTTAATAGTTATCACTGTTGTGCTGAGTCTTAATTACAGGGCAAGTAGATTGCAACATCGCTAAAGGAACACACATGGCTGATTAATTTCTCCGTATAAAAGTTAATAGCTTACTCATTGCACAAGTTATTTTAGGGTAGCTGAATACATAGATTCAAACATTTTCAGGAACGAGGGCCTGGCTACTCTCTGTGGGATGATTTCTCCTTGCAGTCATTGTGACAACAGCTATTTGCAGGACAGTTTGTGAATCCTCAGCAACTTCAGACAGCTGTATAAATGCTCTTAAGTCTTAACTACAAACAAGTCTGTTACTGAGTTACGTCCAAACCCCAGGAACTGCTGATAGCAGAGTATTTGCAGCCTCGCCCTCCTCTGCATGCAGCCAAGGAGCTAGGGCTGCTGCCTTGCCTCTTGCCAGCACTGCCACGGCCGGGGGAGCAAAACAAGACCCAGGCTGCAGTGCCAAAGGGAAGAGTGAGGAAGGAACTGAGAAACTCGTATGCATGTGTATCTATCGGTGAACGCACACATTGGATTTATTTGCCTCTAAAACAGTCTTTAATGATTTAGTATTTCCAGGTTACATACACTCATCCTGGACTTGCGTCACTGAAATCAACTACTGGCAGAGGGGCAAAATCAGGCTGGCATGAAAGCATATTCCTGGCACCGTTATGCTCACTGACACACGCAGTGTGTTTTCCACTGTCTACTATTGTTCCCGTGGCTTCTTGGGACCTGTTTTGTATTAGAATGCAAGTTGCTATGGGCAAAGTGTGTGTGTACTTGGCCATACCTATAGCACCCTGATCCTGGCTTGGGGCTTAATTGTCTTTGTTGTGAGTAATGAGTGATAAAATTAGTCACATAACCCGAGAGAACAAATATCACCAGGCAGTTTCTAAACAACCTGCAGGTGGGAATTACTCATACAAACAGTTTAGCAAGCATTCAGTATGAAATATTTGACAAAAGTAAAAAGGCCTTATGTGTTGCTAACTATAGGCAAAACTGTCCATGGCAAACTTAAACAGAACCCAGGTTTGTATGAAAAGGCTTTATTTCCAATTGATTAGAACTTTTCTAAATGTTAACAGTTTTAAATGAAAGTTTTCTATTCTACCTATTAACTGAATTGTGTGTGTCCCCCCTCATTTTTTCTGTCTGAATATTTCAACCATTTCTGAGAATGAGGTTGGGAGAAAAAAAAAACACTACTGTTTGGTCTCATATGAAAATATTTTAATACTATTCAGGGGTTTTCAGTTTGAAAGGGAACATCATGCTCTTTATCATGATCAAGAACACAAATCAAAGACAGTTCTGCTAAGAAATATTTAGAAATATTTTGATGAAACCTATGTGCATCATGAATATTCTTTGAATGTATTTGTTCAATATATATTATTACTGGTAGAGAATTTAACCAGGGAAAATAAGTCATGTATGTTCTGGTTATTGACAAAAGCAGCACATACACCTTGCTAATTATCAAAAATTCGGCGGATCCAAAGCACGTTGTTAGAGCTGGTATGTTAGTGATTTGTATGTTAGTGACTGCAGTGTATGCTAACATGATCAAGCTAACCCACAGCCTTGTAATATAAAATGAAGGATCTTTCTTTTTGTCTTTTCCACAAAAGCAATTCCATAGTCACAAACTTATTGGAAAATGTGGGCAAATGAATTTGTCTAAAGAAAAAGATAGTCAAGCTCTATCCTGGTGGAGCTAGCATAGTCGCTTACCTAAAAGTATAGTAAAATTATGAAAAAAGATCTATATACTTGTCCTCTGGTCTTGTGTTCAAGATTGAAGGCATTTCCATTCCCCAGGAGGGCTCTGCTATATATTTCCTTAGTGCAACTAGCAGCAATTAATGGATTTTACAAATTGCTGTTTATGACCCTTGATATCTTGTTTCTTGTAGCTCCTTCCCATCGAATCTATGATTAAAAGCAATCATATCTGTCAGACCCTCATCATATCAGACTCCTTCTCAGCAGCACACAATACTCAGAGGGCTGAATGTAAAGTCTGGGGCTATGCTTCCATCAGTAAATAAAATTACGTTCAAGCAACACCATGGCTTACATCCGAATGGCTGAACTATTTTTCCCTTCCCATACCCTGTGCTATTCCTTTCCGTGCCTGAGCAGAGAGCTTTTTGGCATGGATATGGACTAAAACTCTTCCTTGGAGCATGTTAACAAATTAAGAGAAGAAATGATTCTCAGTAGCGCATAAGCCCATGCATGAGCCATGCTAAGTGTGCTGACAGAGAGGTAGCTCCAGAACCTAAATTCAGTTCCTTTTCCTGCCCTGAGCATGATCATAGCCCAAATCAGAGATCACCCTTGGCAAACAGTTTCTGACCTACACCACATTTCTCTGCAGGGATGTGTACAACGTTTCCTTCACACAACATTTTCAGTGACTTGTGTTGCACTCAAAATTGTAGTTTATTTACAAGTCATAACCAAGAAATGATGATTACCTATATTAGAGTAAGATGTGTCTTCACTCCTAACATTTGTAACAATTATGATAAAGTTGTCACAGAATCTGACTTTATTCCTGATGGTAGATGAACCTGATAGCAAGAAGCCTTCATGATTTAGGCAGGACTGGCAAAAGAAAGACACTAGGGTAGTATATATACACTAGGGTAGTGTGTATATATATTTATATATCTTTTATTTTTATGTCTTTGTGTTACTTGCAACAAGATTTTACTTGGTTCTGCAAAAAAAAGGTCCTGATTCTGATCTTACTGAACATGCAGGTTCATACATTGCAGTGACATGAAATATCAGGATTATAATTTCTAAAGTTTATGTAAGATAATTTCTAGAAATGTTAATGAAAATGATAAGAGAATTGTAGAACTAAAACTAGCATCTCAAGAAGAACTGCAGAATATACACAAAGAAATCTGAATTCTGTATTACATTCTTAATGTGAATGATGAATGACAAAGATCAGCAGAGTTCCAGATAATAGGTTTCTAGACACAATATACTTAATGGAAAATATCATGAACAATCCAACTTCTATCCTCTGTCATTCTGGAAAGATGAGACAGTAGAGTTGGTTTCGTTCTATGTATCTTTGCTTGCTGTACAATTTACTGTTGAAAGTTTGAGAGAGCCCCAGTGAGTCTATGTTCAAGGCTGGATTAAGATCTAACAGTACCTTAAAGTCAAACTGTATCGTAGAAGGTCATCAAGGGTTGCTGTGGTGGATTGACCTTGGCTGGATGCCAGGTGCCCACCAAGCTGCTCTATCACTCCCCTTCTTAGCAGGATGGGGGAGGAGAAAATAAGATGGAAAAAACCTCATGGGTCAAGATAAAGGCAGTTTAATAAAACAAAAGCAAAGGCTGCGCACGGAAGCAAAGGAAAACAAAAATTTATTCTCTACTTTCCATCAGCAGGCGATGTCCAGCCACTTCCCAGGAAGTAGGGCTTTAGTACGCGTAGCAGTTGCTCAGCAAGACAAACATCATAATAATGAATGCCCCTCCCCACCTCTACCCCCCTTCTCTTAGCTTTTATTGCTGAGCAGATGTCATATGGTATGCAATATCCCTTTGGTCAGCTTGGGTCAGCTGTCCTGGATAGGTCCCCACCTAAGATCTTGCCCACCCCCAGTCTACTGATGAGGGATGAATGTTGGAGAGATGGCCTTGATACTGTGCAAGCACTGCTCAGCGGTAGCCAAAACACTGGTGTGTCATCAACACCCCTCTAGCCACCAATACAAAGCCCAGCACTATGAGGGCTGCTATGGGGAAAGTTAACTCCATCTCAGCCAGACCCAATACAATTGCACAGCCCTAAAAGGGACTTCAGGTGAAATCCCCGTGCCTCACATCCTCTGTAAACCTAGGCCCAGGAACAATTCTATCAATCTTCTATAACCTGCATTTTTTTTCTGGGCATGAGACATCACTTCTTGTTGTTTGGAGGACTCAGTAGAGGTGTTATAATTGGACTAAATGCTAGCAAAACAGATACAAAACACAAATGACACAGAACTGACAGAAAAGTAGTTCTTCAGAGGAGACAGACCACAGGAAAAGCAGAATATACTCTTTACTTCTTAAGCCAGTAATTCCTGATCAACAGGTTGTATCACAGAAGACAATTGCAAAGGTAATGAGGCTTTATGGATTTTATTACATTTCCTTTAGTAAAGACAGATTCTTTCCTTTTCTAGTTGCCAAATCACTGTAGACTTTGAAGTTCAAGCATTATCTGCCAAACATTTCGAATACACGGACTCAGATACATATCTCCATAAAATTAACTTTCTATTTTATACTCTGATATTCATAGGGAAAAAAACCCCAGGACATTTTCAGAAACTTCTATTTCTGCTATGAGGACCAGCCACAGAAAAGTTGAGAAATTCAACAATGATTCCCTTGGACACTGTCTGCTCTTTGCAAAGGTGAGCACTCAGAAAGATAGCTCATGAATGAGCCCAAATTCATTACATCTTCAGCAAGACTTTCTTTTTTTTAGGCTTTTCTTGGCTGGATTTTCTTGTACTTCTAAGAAGTTCTGAAGATAAGAAGCAATAATAATAATAATAATAGCTCTGTATGCAACCGATGATAAGTGTCTGCGTTTAAAAAAAATACTAGGGGATTTAAAATGTTTTATGCTGCTAAGATTAACATTAAATGATAATATTATGAACTTCCCACATAATATTCAATGCTATGATAGAAAAAATACTGTGTCATTGGAGAGGTCTATTATTATCATTAAAAAAGCACATGCAATGATATGCAGCAGTTCTGAACACCACAATTTATTGGCCTTGATTCAGGATAAAACCGAAGCACATACTCACTAGGACAAAGCGTGAATGCTTTGCTGATTGGCACTTCATTAAATTTGAGGAAAAGTGTAGCCTGCTTTTTTTTTTTCAAATTCAAGAACTGTGCTATGAAAATTATTTTCTTTTCCTTTAGTTGAATGGAGGAAAAAACAGGTAGAAGCTACGATTTTCCTAGTTCATATAAACCATACCTGAAAATATAAGCTTAATTTACACTACGTAATCTATTCTAAAACATACAAAGAAAACCATCTACGAGTATCTTGTTCTCCCTTGCTTTCCTCTCCTTTTTATTTCCAAATACAATGTTTCAGTTAGGAGTTCCTTAAAAACTACCAGAAAAAAATCCTTTGGGGTTGGTGATGATTTGGCAATGCCCTTAGTTCCCCTTCTGGTTCAGCCTTTTTTCCCCATCCCAGCGCAGAATCACTAAGGTAGCTTTCAATGCCAGACTAATGCTCCCTGAGAGCGCTCTGACAGTGCGTATGTGACTAAATGACGCATCGTACACTTTGCGAATTTCAAACTGTTGAGAACTAAAGGGATTTAATAGCATTTATCGCCCATTTAGAGTCCTCCTCTTCTGTTTGTTCCCTCTCTCTAACCTTCCTTTCAATCCGTAAACCTGTGCAGCATTGATGGATTGCACAATTTTGCTCAGGAATATGTCCATTGTTTTAGGAAAGGAAGAGTTATTTTTCAAAGCACTCATCCAGAAACTTGGCTGAGAGAGGCCCAATCATAATGGTACTCGAGGTCCCTTTGGACACTTCCCTTTTATAGAATCATAGAATCATAGAATTGTTCTGGTTGGAAGAGACCTCTTTTGTTCTAGAAAAGACAGTAGAGAATATTTAATTAAAAAAAACCCAACCCAAACAAAACACACCAAAAAAAAAAAAACCCAAACCCTACATATGGCACAGAAAAGCAAATTGACATTGGAATATTTTGCTTTTGTGAATAATTATGTTCCTGAATTGGGTACGACAAGTATGCTGAAGAGAGCAATTGGATGCTTGACTAGCTCTGGGTGTCCTGAATTAATGTCTTATTTCAGTTTGGGAGTGTAGTTCTGAGACAAATATTCTGATCATCCCCACTTACCAGTTAGATACACAGAGGGAGCAGGCTCTCAGTGCTCAGCCTGAATTCCTTTCAGATGAAACCAAACCAGAAGATGAGCTCCCAAAGCATGCTCCTCCAACCCCTAAAATATTTAGACCACAGCCTGAAAAGCTGTAAAGTAAAGTAAACTTCCCCTAAAAAGCATATGGTATGAGGGTCAGATCCTTAGCACACATTCATTTGCTCTCCAAATGCTTCCTTAGTGCCGTAGTGATTGCCACTGCGAACCTTGCCTCTGTGGCCACGTTTGAATACAATCTGTGCACACAGTCAAGAAATCTATTTGTGCAAATAAGAAAGACACTTGCCTACGGCTGTTCTGGGAAATCAGGTTCAGTGAGTGCTCTTTCTCTGAAACAGCTGCTCTCCAAACGCTGCACATCAGTATTTCAAAGCATATGACAGACAGACTACAGCCAAGCCTACTAAAGACAGAAGCTTTGGGATTTTTTATTCTCTTAAAATGAAAATTTCAAGATTTTTTTTTTATTTGTATAAGAGGATATGTCCAACAAATAAGTGAGCTGAGATTTTCAAAAGATGTGATCTTTGTCACAACTTCCATTGCTGTTGTTATACTGGCACGAGTAGCCGCATACTTATAACTATCTACAATTGCAAATGGATGAATGGCGTTATCTACAGCCACCAACAACCCATTTGATTAATAAGAATATTTGCAGAGCCACATTCTCAGTGCTTCCATATGGCAACACAGCAAATTACTGCAAAACCTGATCTAAATCTCCAGAAGCAGTAAAATTCTTGTTTGTTGCCAACACGTGTGAACCCAGACATGAGGTATCACAAGGACAGCGTTTGGAACAAGTATATGTTTATGAACACATGAGAATGATCAGAGAAAGCTGGATGAATTACTCTATGAAAGCAGCAGTGTCTCATTATGTAAAGAAAACAGAGTTTGGCATAAACAAGCATTTCTGTGTACAAAACAAATGGAAGATGTATGTGTGAGTTGTTTCAAAAGTTGAGGTCATGATAGTTGTATGTTATATTCCAGACATTTTTGTGAATATGAAAGTATAGTTGTGCTGGTCTTAAAAGAGAAGAATGTAGGTAAAAAATGGAGTCCACATTTTCACTGTCTTTGGGAAACACACAGGTAAGAGCTAAAAATAGCTACTAAAGAGGAAAGTTTTGTAAAAAGACTATTGCTCCTTGTGAAGAACAGAGATGGAAGACAGAATGGTACGACAGCACACCAACATGCACAGCTGATTAGGAAGAATTTTTAAGTCAGGAAAATGTCCTAAGAGTGGGAGGAAAAAGTGTTGCTCTGCTGCAGAGATTTCTCAGAGATGTAAAGCCCTAGATTTTTATGCAACAAATTATGGAGCAAGTAGTTAGTATATTGTAGAAATGAATTTGCATTTGTAGGAGGTTGAACAGGAAATAATGTAATAGGTCTTTTTCAATCCATGCATGGTAGACTTTTCCTTGTAGAAATTCATTTTGTAAAATAGGTCTCTACCACGCTAGTACAGTGAAGTGTTGATCACTGTTCCAGAGCCAGAGCTGCAAAGCTCAACAAAGAGTATGGTGTTGAGTATAATGAGGGGGCTAGTTTACAACAGAAGAAATATGGTTTAATGTGACTGGCTTCTCAGCTCTTTTTCGGAAGGATATGCTGAAATTATTTCAGATAAAATATGAAGAAAGATCAGAACACTGAGGTACTCTTTTAAGGATTCTTTAATTATCTTGTTTCAGACATTTCAAACTCCTGTCAAAGACTACTCTGAGAACAGAAAAGTCCCACCTTAATATATTCTTCTGACAAGTACTGTAGGCTGAAGTGAGAGATTAACTTAAATTAACCTACATTAGCGTCTCTGGAATATTGTTGTCGTTTTCCCCAGTGATGCCACTGTATAGAAGCTGATCAAAGTAAAGAATAAACATCGGGTGACTCCTCCAACTCTTGGGATTTCAATGTTAGATTGGAACACAGTTTCAGTGGCAGACACTATATAAGAAACACTGTTGTATACAACCAGTGATTTTATCAAGATGGAGAAGATGACTCCAAAGACTCCAAAGGAGTCCCCAAAGGTCTTCAAAGAAGAAAACAATCTTCATATTTTCAGACATATCATCATATCTTCAGATTTGTCTTTTTTGTTACACTCTAAGCTTCATCTGATGTAGGCAGGTCCTATATTTAGTCCAGTAGTTTGTAAAATCAATTACACATGAGTCCAGTCAAACCCTTAGGCACCAGAAAACAGATCAAGTCTGCTCCTTTAGCCTTGCTAGCTGCCTTTGTCCTCCGTCCCCTCAATTTATTTGGGCTTTATTGACATGGAGGTCTGTGGTAGGGAGTGTGTCACTTTATTGAAGTGATATTTAATAGATTAAAATGATTAAATGGCATTTTGGTGAAGATGGATTGGACTGGAAATCATATATGGTGACTGATCAGGATCAGGGTTTGGGAACAGAACTGGTGAAATAACACCATTAAAAATGCTCCAAGGTGACTGGAATTATTAAGGACTCACATTAAATTCAGTTTTCCCTGATAGTGAAAGGCATCAATCTTTACAGAGTATTTTTGTTTGGTGGGCTTGCAGCCTTTTTCTTACAACATTTTGTTGCCTTTAGGTTAAATACTTGCACTACAATACCTTAAGTTTATAATGGCATTCTAGAAAGAGAGCTGTCAGAAAAGCTAAGGCCACTTGCTAGTTCAATGACAACATTTTTTGTTGAAAAGCCTTTTAAGAGTCCGTGGAAAACAACATCACTTGTATCTGTTCTGCTAAGACTATAATTGTCTATGTCCCACAATATGGTACTTCGTCCTTCAACGCTCCAGCATGGTAAGTCCTGGTGATGCATTTTCTCTTAAAACATGGTAATGGTCCAACAGTGGAGGAAAAAACCCACCACTTTTTCAAAGACATACTTAGACATAAACAGGACTTTTCAGAAATGCTGCAGAAGACTTAAGTGTAAAAATCAATTTAATCACAATCATGAAAAATCATATTCTTTATACTACACATTAATGATTAGCCAAAAAAATTACCCTTGTTTGCTCCAAAGAAAAAGTACAGATTACTTCAATATTTTGGCAATGCTTTTTTCAGTACCATATTCCATTGTGTGAAAATAAGTTTCACATCCACAAAACGTTTATCACAGATTCCCCAGCACTGATTCCATATCTGTGATTTACACTTTTATGTGAGACTAATTGTTGCCATCTCACTTTTCAAATGTAGATGTAACACTTCATGAGATAATTTTTCAGGTGATGTTTCAATCGGCCATGAAACGATATTATTACCCCTGGAGGTATTTAAAAGATGTGTAGATGTGGCGCTTAGGGACATGGCTTAGTGGTGGACTTGGCAGTGTTAGGTTAACGGTTGGACTCGATGATCTTAAAGGTCTTTTCCAACCTAAATGATTCTGTTGCCATAATGGCTTTGCAAAGGCAATCGTTCTAAATGCTCCTTTCTTGAATTTCACTCTGACAGGAGTCCACAGTTGGGATTATTTGGTTCAGGTTTAAAAACCAAAGAAACAAACAAACATTTTTCTCTGTGGATTCGTTCCATGTGGAGCAACTTTTGCTCATAAGGTCAGAGCAGAAGGACATTTGTAGATGGATCACTATGTGCACCGTGATACAGCAGCCCTGCTGATGGGGTGCAGAGGCAGGTTGGAGACCCCTGTTAAAATGGTGCACAGCTGAAGAAGCAGCGTCAGAGGCTTCGCAGACGGAGTGTGAGAGATCATGACAAAGCCCACAGGAGTATTGCAGCAGCTGACTGCAATGCAGTGCCTCTACGGTGACCTGCACATGGCTATTTTACCCTACTTGGGGGAAAAAAAAATCACTCTTCATTCATATTGAATCAGATGGAGCTTTTTCATTTCTGATTCTCCAGATTTTCTATGTTCATTGTTTAAAATCGGTCACCCAGCAGCAGCATATTTATAAAAACTGATTACTCACATCAATCTAGCAGTTGGCTTGTTTATGAGGTTTGTCTGTGATTTACAAGACAGGAAATTAAACTTGGCATAGTAAGTAAAATTTGATTGTTACTATTCCAATCATTAATTGTATTTCGCTCGTAATTGTCATACTGTCAAAAATATATTCCAGTTTGTAATTAGTTTAATAGCTTTTGTTTATTCCATCATAACGTTTCCTCTTAATTTTAAATCAATAAAAGCTCTTTTTTGTTGCCTTTTATAAGAGAATGTTTAAGTTTCCTAATCTGAAAACTATAATTTCATGATAGAATTACGATTACAATGTTGATAATCCTTTCCAAGGAAGTGTTTAATTATTTGGGCTGATTGAGTCAAGCGTTCTGGAAGAAAAACTGAGGACAGAGAATACAGTATTACTTACTTGATATTTTGGCATCAATAGGGACTTCAGTTACTTATTCTGATCAGGATTCTCAAACAGTCCTACAGATGCAAAACATGCCTGCTCACATACGGCCTGGATATTCCATATGCAGAAAGAGAAATTTAAATGTATAACCAATTCTACACACAAGTGCACTTCCTATATACATCTGCAGTTATTTATCTCTAATCACACCGGTCTAAATCTACTTAGAAAATTTCTTACCTTCTCGCATTGCCTATGCAAGCATAGGAAAAGGCAGCTATCAATGTCCCTTACCCCAGTAGTTTGGACATGATATGTACTTCTCGTCTATTTTCCCACATTTTTGTTTCCACTTCAATATGAAGTGTTCCTTTAAGACACAATATATTTTTCATAACAACGTCATGCAAAAGCAAAATATTAAGGATACTTTATGAAGCCCTATCTTTAAAACATAAGTGAAATTGGACAGATTACAAAAAATTCAGTGAAAATATTGACAAATATTTCAGCCTGTACGATATTAAAATTAATCCAGTGGAGGAGAATAAATTAGGATAGGAGCTTGATTATTATTGTCTGATAATTATTTATGAATGTTACATAATCTGTTATGTATAGGTGTCCTTAATACTTTTTAAGTATTCATCCAGCACCTTCAGCAGCTAATATGTTTTATAAGGAAGGGCGATCCCAAAGATTAAGTATTTTTACAGTGGTTTAATTCTGGTGAAAAGAAAAAGAGTCTATGCTACCGCATGTCAAATGTTCATACCCAGTTAGGGTTCTAGCACTGGTGACTCCTGAGTTACCTCAGTCCTGGAAAATTCATCCATTTCTTCCCCTCCTGCTCTGTGAGCTGCTTCAATAAAAGATATTGCTTCACCCTATAAACTCACCTTCTCTCTCTAAAAAACTTATAGGTACACACTGGATCGTATTAATTTCCTTTTTGTAACATAAAATATATATGAAAAACTTGGTTTTGCAAATTTCGCTTTATCCCGGGTTAAACTGGTTAAAAATAATTTTCAAGTAGTTCCATTGCAAATATAAAGCCTTATCATTTAGCACACAAAGCAGCACGATCTTTCCTGAAAAAACATACAATTTTTTATATAAGAAAGTAGCATTCATATCACAGAACACAAATTATTGGAAATAAAAAGACAGTCAAACATGTACAAAGGAACTCCTACCTTCTGCATGTTTAACATACGTGTCTTAAGCATCTCCTATGCAAATTCAATGGGATCTCAGGTGCTCGCTTAAACCCTGTCTACTTAATGGTCTAGGAGCATAAATTCCACTGACTTTGAAATCAAAGGATGTAAACCATCCAGTTTTTTTACATCCTACTTTGTGCCACTCTCAGTCTTTAGGAAACTGCATACCTCTGAAATCACAATTTTGAAAGTTATATTTTACATACGTATGGATGGATACCCTCTCATAGTTACATGAGGAAAAGAATGGGTGAATTTATCTCACCTCATCTTTAACTATTTCTAACTACCACTTAACTACCACTACTGCTACCACCCACAGAAGTTAGCCCTGCAGTTAAAGCCAGTCGTCTCACGTCAATGCAGAAGCCAAACACCTCCAAAGGAGTGATTTATCCCTGCCTGTTTCGTACAGCTCTTTTGGGCTGAGAGGAATCAGCCTCTGATAGCGGTGGATTTCAGGCAACCGGTCTAAGTTAGATGCCTAAGTTTCAGATAACTGAATTTAGGTAAGCTGAGTAGAACTTTAATTCTCTTTAACTTAAAATTACAAGATCTTGGTTGATAATCTGTAATATAAATCAGCTCTTCTAATTGCCAAGGTTTCTGAATGTAAACAGTCTGAATTTACTTTGACCTCAGCATCTCTTACTGTCACATACTATAGACTGTTCAGACGAACGTGGTTCTGTTCTATTCTTAAAATACATTTCAAAACCATTTTGCCAGAGTGATATATAGCCAATGTGGAAATCAGCTTACTTATTTCCCCCACTATTTCTCTTCCAATACAAGCTACCCTATTGTTTTCATTTAAACAAGGCTGTTTGATTGATTGTTAACTGATGTGTTTGTAATGACTCAATACTGTATCACCACTTCATTTTACACACAGTGCTTAGATTAGCAACTACTGTTAAAGAGCCTTCATAACAGCTATTTGTACTGTTACCTACTCTGAAAGGCACCTTTTGTTAGATCATCTGTTGCACCTAACCATGCAAAATCTCTGAAATAGTACTATGGAACTTGGCAAAGAAGCTAGCCAATATAGAGTAAACACTTCTACACTGGTATTACGTTTTAAAGTTTCTATCTATGATCTCCATTATCTACAGTTTCATGTAAGACATTCAGTGGGCACACTGGCAGTCATGTGGGCAGAATATGAATATTTGCTAGACAATTCTTACAGTTTTCATCTTATATATAAGATTACCCCAAACAGCATTTGCAACATGTAATGAATTACAGAGGTTGAAGTAATTGCATAGTTGAGACACTAAGAAGAGGCAGGAGCTGTGCAGATACCCCTGAAATTATCATTAAACAAGTGTTCATTATCAAAGAGTAATTGGAACGGGAAGGAAAAGCAAAATTAAACACTGTCATGTGATCAGATGTAGAACTGGCTTTTTAAGGAATGACTTTAATTGCTTCGGTCTGCCCCTTTGGACCTCTCAGCTTGGGTCTATTAGGCTACAGGTTAAATATTGCTTTCTTGAGTTGGGAGTTTTGACCTGGTTTTGTCTTGGTCTTTTTGCATATCCTTGAAGTTCTAGAATGTTTTGCTATGCCCTCTGTGGGCTCATTCAACTCATGAGCAAAATGTGAGTGTTTCCTGCAGCTTAAACCAACCATAAGGACTAGTTAATGGGTTTTTGCACAGTGTTTGAGATACTGAGAAGCAGGGAAAACCTATTCAGGGAGTTGCTATTGCTTATTGTATGTAACTACCTAGAAACTTAGCACAAAGTATCAAATACAACTTTTTAAGTTATCATCCAAAACTATTAGCAACCACTTAATTGTACAGGAAAGAAACATTACAAAGAGAACAAAAGGTAACCATTACTGACATTTTAGCAGCTATTCCTTGTTTTGCTGTGACTGCACGAAGTGGCTAATAGCAGCCATCAAAGCAAAAACTGTTGAAAGCATTATACTTTATAAATGTTATCCTATAGGCTTGTTTGAAGTCTCAATAACATCTGAGCATTGTAACTACATTGAGATAGGGTACCACAGAATGCACTTTTACAAGTAATTTAAAACCACTGGGCATTTCTAACTACCCATCCGAGGCTGTAGCAGTAACTACTGGAGGAACACTGGGCAGAATCTCTGAAGCCTCTTACTTTTGTTACAGACTTTCCATACGACATTGGTTAAGTTGCTTCATGCTAATCATACCTGTAACATGCTGTAAAGCACGTAAGCAACTCACGGAACTGCTCACATTCATCATGCGAGATGTGGACAAACTGGCTTTCCTGCAGAGAGAAATGCTACAGAGATGCAACCTGGAATTTTTGGGGTAGGCAAACAGTAAGTCACTTCCATGCTCCAGCTTGTAAGAGAACGCCTTGTTAAGCCCCAATGGCATAATGTCCTTAAAGTTTCATGCAAATATATGGACTTATTCTTCCTGTGTAATTTCTTAGTCAAAAAGCATCATGTTGAAGATGTCCTTCACTTGTATGTTAGCCTTGGTGCATTGGAGTTCTGGTCTGGTTTTGCAATGAGGGCTTAAATCATGTCAGTGTTCTTGGTGGTTACATGGATTGTTTGCGTATCTTTCTAGTTTAGGCTGGTACATAGTTATTGGCTACCGAAGCATAATGAACACAAGCACCTGAAGAGGTTGTTTCTTCTAGTCCTATCAGCACATGAGGAAAAATATGTATTTCCTGTATGGAAGGTAGAGCTCTCTTCCTAAAACTGAGAGATGCAAAATTAAATGAAGATGTTTCCATATATCTTAAGGCTGAATTGGAGGAGAAACTTTGAGGCATTTCAAAATATAATCAGAACATCAGAAAATGCTAAAATAGTTCTAACATCCACAGAATTAATGTTGCCATCAATTAACCTTTGCTGCATACACTGATAAATTATTCAGTCACTTAATGGCATTTAAATTTAAGTGCAATTGTATAGGTCCCTAGATTGTAGTTAGAGCTGGTTTAAAATGCAGGGTCTGAAATGCCCTTAAGTGGAGCACTGAATGGCAATGAAACCTGAAAGGCAAGAGGGCCTGCAGGTAGGCTGGGAGCTACTGAGCAAAGGGACGCTCTGCTTCCATACCTCTAGGTAAGATGTTAGCTGTTTACAGAATGGCTTCCCAGCTCTTTTCGACTCTAGGAAGAGTAATGAACTCTTCTATAAGCAGAATTCATGGCCAAGAGTAGATACAGAGCTATGGAGGGACTACGCTATTTTGGCTACCTCCAAAAGACATGAGTGCCTCAACAATACAAAGAAAAGGTGTGACTGGAAGATACAAGACATACTATATACGTACATTGTAAAAATGTGATGAAATAATTTTATTCACCTGAATGAACACATGTTGCCTTGGAATTCAGTGTCTGGATCGTGTTCTCCCTCCCACCTGGGAAGCGTAGGGGCCCAACACAGTGGAGCAGAGCTCAATCAACCTTTTGCCTGTATATTTTTCTCTGAAATAAACACTCTGCAAGTTAAAGCCCCTATTTGCATTGCAGTTTAATACTAGAGTAGCTGATCCTGACTGATACTCCTATGTTTATATACTATAATTATATTTTATTCAGCCATTTTTTTCTGGTTTACAAATAATTTGTAAAATCTACTGTTAGTCACAGTACTAAAAATGGAATAGTTCAGACACGTAATTCGGAAAACTAAGCTATGAGACTTCTGAATGGAGATCTAGTCACTTAAGAATGTGTTTGTTTGTAATTTGGCTAAATCAGACCCAAACCAGCAGGGTACTGGTTACTTACCATATTGGTAAGTATCACCAGCTGGAAAGTATTACTATAATTTTAAAAAAAGAAAGAACTCCAGAAAAGTATATTTGAGTATGCACTGGCCTATATTGCTCCTTACAGGCTCAAATGAAACCTGTGGAACTAAAATTCATATATGGTCCTCCTGAAATTTGCAAGAGCATGGAGAAGCCTTCGCTGAAGGAGTTCAATTTCTTTTGAAAGACAGTGTGGAAAACTCCAGCCAAGTTTTATAATGGCTGGGTGAAACAGTCACAGTAATTGAATCTTTCTCCCGCATAAAAACTAGATGGCTTGTAATCCAGTATTACTGCATTGGGCCATATGTGCTGGATCATTAAAGGCAGTTAAATTAAACAGATAAGCAGGAAATCCAGACTGGCTTTACAAATCTGAAGTGCAATCAGCTACTTCCACAAAGCTAGTATAAGTGGCCCAGAGCTCAGCAATCTGAACTATGAAAAATGTTTATGCATTTCACTCATAAATTGTCCTTCACAGAATGCTTGGGACATGGGAATAAAAAGTTTTGCTGGTAGGTTTGTGACTTTGGTAGAACAAGCATTCTTACTCCATAATAAATACATACTTTCAAGTCTGTTCTTTAAAAAGCTAAATGCATTAACAAGGAAACGGGGGTCATTACCGAAACAGATAGGGCAGTATGGACATGCAATACTAAAAACGATGGGAAAAGCACTGATCGACTGCGGTGAAAACTGAAGTCTCTCTTGTCTGGATCTAAAATTCTTGTAAGGGGATGATGCAAAACCTGAGCTTGTCACTTCTGAAAATACAGTCATGCCTGCCTTACATGAGAGTGGTCTGCAGCTTGAACCTGCCACAGCTGGGAACAGCCAGAATTTCCACAGTGCTCCATGGCAGAGGAGGGAGGTCCTCCCTGAGCCCCAGTCCTCAGGCAGTCAGGAGCTCTCTAAGGCTTCAAATGCTGAGCCTGCATGCAAGGGTTTCTTCTTAGGAGAGCTGAGGTACCCAACAGCCTTTACAGGCTGATCCTGGGAATCAGCCACAGAGATCAACCTGAAAGGCTGAAATTAGAGCTTGGTGAAAAAATGAAAAGTTTACTAAAGAAAAAATAGTTTTTGCATCAACTTAAAATTTTGAAGCTGCTTCTTGGTGGAACAAACTCCCCATAACTTCATTTTGGGCCCCATTCTCTCTCATCCGACTCTGAAAGGAAAGTCTTGCTTTTTTTTATTCTGCAGCCATGAAAAAAAGTCCTCAGAAACCGGAATATTGTTGTTCTTATTTCAGGTCATATCTGCAGTGACAGGCCATAAAGATCTTTTACCAAATGGCTAAGCAGAGGCTTATATTCTATTACAGCATATGGTATTCATGGAAATCAAGAAATACCAGTACTCTTATTTTTCAGTGATCTTTTTTTAAGGATAGTAATGGAAGAAAACTATTAATTAATGGAAGAATCACTATTTTTACCTAATTTAAGGTATGTTCAGGCAGCTAACATTTTTAGGTGACAGTTATCCAGAATGCGTGTTCTTGTTCAAATGGTCTGCTGAAAGCAGACTGAAGCCTCTAAATCTCAGCCAAAAATACGCATTCTGAGGAAGAAACAGAAACCAAGCTGATTACTTAAAAGGCAGATGTTATATATTGGTATTTTTAACTGATTGTTATTTATTGTGCCTGGAAGCAAGCCTGCCATTTTCATACAGTTTGTTGGGGTTTTTTTAACAGTTTTATGCCACTGGGCAGTATCTACGATGAAATGCAGTCAGAAGAGCTGTTTGTGTAATTGCACTTCCAGTGAAGCAGTTAAATCCTCTCCTTCAGCACCCGCTTGCTCTCCACCCACATACTCTTATTCGTATGCAGCGTCTTATCTCTTGCTGTCTGGCCTGTGAATTATGTGTCTGCTTTTACGTTCTCTGCCTGTGTTTGCTCATCACTGGTTGGTCATTTTTCACCTCCTGAGATACACAGTCATCACAGCTACCAGTTGTACTTCCATGATAGAAAATGAAAAGTGTGTCCCTTCACTTCAATATTTAACCCTGTTTGTGCTAAAAGAGGCTGAGGACTACTCTAGTCACAACGTGCTTTTTTTTTTTTTTTTTCCTAATTGAGACCAATCTGAAGCTGAAAAATTAGGTAGTGTTTCCTTAGTATTTTGTTACTAAAGCTACTAGAGGCAGCAGCAGTCTTGACGTCTGTCCACGAAATACTGGGTCCTAATAGATCACTGTGGGGTTAAATCTGCCCCGGTGCATAGCAGGCTGAGTGGGGGAGAGACAAATTGAATGGAGATGCACACAAGTGTGTGCAAATCAGAGAACACTGCAGGGCAGGAAATGGTATCCTAAAAGGAGCAAGAGGCACTTGATCAGAGGGACCACGTGAGTGGCAGGAATTACTTGCTCCCTAAGCCGGGAGACGCTGGAGCATCTGGCTCCAACGCTGTCATAAAGCCACCATAACTCCCCCCGCACGCAGTGCAAAGAATCCAATCCTGGTGGAGTCACTGTCTTCCTAGTATTGCTGCCAAAAATACTTCAAGGGCATGTGTGAAAGAAGGGAAAAAATGCAACAGGTTGCTTTTCAGACTGAATTGCTGGCACAAAGATAGTTGCATTTTAATGAAAATCCTGTTCACAGAACAGAGTGTTCAAGAAATTCAAATACCTATGGGATTTCCAATAGCATATCTTAAGGGGATTCTTCTGTTTATTGTGACTTTTATTAATAAATTAATTGCTGACAAATTTATCATGCATCGTGTGCACAGATCTTCAATCATCTTTGGCTGTGTGTTTCTTTACAGTGCTTTGTTCTTGACAATATCAGAAAAGTCTCTAGGGATGCCAGTAATAGTAATGCTTATGCAAATTGCTTGGCCCCAACTGGATGTCAACAGAAAAAAGACAATTTAACACTTTGCTAGTAAAACACCAGTATTGCTTACAAAGGAAAAAACAGACTCAAATAATTATCTATTTATGAAATGCTGAATCACGGGCCCAGATATGGCAGAAACCTTGCCAGGATATGTTTCCCATCCTGTTTGCTTTTTTTTCAGTAAGGTTCAAGGGATCGATAAAAATGAGAACTTTCTCCGAACCACCAACTCCTTGGCAGCAGTTATTAGAAACAGATTTATCACATGGTAACAAACCTATCTCCGCTTGGGAAATCACAGTTTGCCAGCCCTGTCCCCGCAGCAAACCCCTGTTGCTCTGCGGTCTGACACAGGAGGACTCCGGCTTCAGAAGCATGAGGCTGTCCGACCTGCACCGTGTCCGGCACACGAGAGCGGTGGGTGCCTGAGCAGAGAGGAGCTGCTCACTGACACCAGTAGCGCTGGTAATGGCTTCACCGCAATACCAGTAATGCTGCAACCCAGCCAGACCCCAGGGGCAGCAACCCTGCCAGGAGGCAGCTCTGGGGAAAAACCCCTCCTTGCCCAGCCAGGGCACCAGCAGCCCGCTAACACAGGTGAAGCTGGGCTGATCAGAGGCGCAATTCCATGGCCCAGTACCACAGCGAACCTGCCCGTTCGCAGAGCTACAGGGTTTTAGCAGGGCACGTGCTGGAAATCACTGCTCCTTGCTTCTGGCAGGCACTCAAGGAAGACCAGCACCTGCGGCAAGGTTGGGGGAATGCTAGATAGGATGCTTCTGAAGCGCCTCCAGTTAAAGTTTACTTTTATGGCACAAAAGAAAAGAAGTAAAAAGTTGCTTTTCTTCAGACTTGAGCTAAATCACAAGTCGTTTGTTTCCCAGGAGGGCTCCAGGAACCATCAGTACAGTTGCTGCTGGAAAGTATAAAAGGCAACATATTCCCAAACTATTACAATTTCTGAAATGGTTCTGCTGCCTGCAGTGGTCTATAACCTTTGTATATTCAGTGCTTAAAGTGCCTTTTCTTTCATGAGAGCTAGAATTAGTATGAGAATATTAAGGCAAAGGCTGTCTGGTATGAATTAAAGCCATATGCAAACAATGTTGTACAAATGAATATGCAAAAATGCATGTTCTTGTCTTCTTCTGCAGTGTGCAGCAGTGTCAGTATAAATCTCATACCTTGTAAACCTGAAAATGTACTGGAAGCTCAATTGAGTAAAACAACTGTTGCAGAGCATGGGACAGTACCTTGTACTGCTTCAAAACATAGTTGTGTAGCTAAACAGTGCTGCTGGTGCGAGTCTGTTTTACAGAACCAAAACAGAAGGCTGGCAGCAACCTGTGGACAAGACACCTTGGGTTTTGCGTGACTGACCTCTGCTGCCAACACTCTCCTGACCAGAGACTAATTTTTAACTATACCGAGAGAAGAGCGTGCTTAACGCGCCATGCTCCTGGCAAGCAGACCTACCTTAAAACCTAGGAATCTCGGGGTTTACAAAGCAAAAGTCTAGACAAAGCTGGGAATTTTAATATGGTTTGAAAGTTTCAGAGGGGACACATATATGCTTTCTCTCCCATTCAGGACCTAAGAGCATCTCCCACAGTCACAGTAAAAGGCCTTCTTTTTTCACTTCTAGCTTGTTGGAGTGCAGATAGGCCACTTTTTTAAACAATTCATATTTACATTTTGTGATGCTTTGATAAAACAAGACATTCCATTCTGGTTGTCTTTGTCAAATACTCAAGAACAACATCCTAAAATTTGAAAAGTTCTCCTCATATAACACATGAATGTTCCTGAGGGCTGAAAGATTTTTTGGACATGTCTTTTAAATGACTACTCCATTGGCAACTATCATCTTCTGCCATCTGCAATTCTGGAGGATGGGATTGAATTCCAGTGCCCTCGAAGAGAATTAAAAAAGCTGTTTTTCTCTAGCTGTCGAGACTGAAACTACTGAAACTACATGCTTCTCTAATGCAAGAGCCAATTTCTATAATGAACATCTGGAAAAAAAACCACCAAACTTTTCATCACTTTGAATATATTCTAGAATAAGCAAACCTATTCTATTTCACGCTTGTTATTTTGACTTCACAAACATCATGGGTTCAAAAAGTGGAGCAGCTGGGAAAATGAAAAAATAAGAAAAAACAAAAAGAAAAAGAAAAAAACACAGAAAATGAAGGTGATGGAATGTTCAATTGTGCAAACATCTGGAGAAAAGGGGAAACAACCTCTTTCCTGCTGCAAAGGGCTGACTCCTGGTGCCTGGGTTTCTGTACCTATGCTGACCTTTCCAGCCTTGCAAGGGATGCTAACGCAGAGAGGCCAGCAAGCCCTTGATTGCCCCCCACTCTGCAGCAGGGGTGACCGTCGCCACGGGGAGACGGTAACACAGCTCGGGAGGCAGCGGGGCTGCCTTAGCATGGGAAAGCCCTCGCCTCCTCCCCAGGGATGCCTCTTAAGGGTCCCACCGCACCTCCACGTCGGTTCCCACTGCAGCTCCACATTGGCTCCCACTGCTGCTGGAAGACTCTCAAACGCTTTGCTGAGGGCAGGTAGCAGGATATCACCTCCAGGAGGTGAGCAAGGGGCCAAAGCCATTCCACGTGAATAAGTCATAATTTCAGGTAAAGCTCTCTATGTGCTGCTGAGAAAACAGCCTGGCCTGGGCTGTGCAATTGCTTCCTATCTCCCTGTGCGATAAGGACTGTGACAGTCCACGGGGACAGTGACCCCAGGTCTTTTCCAACGCACAACAGATAAGACAAACAAGAAACTGAAAGAGATTACATTTCATTCCCTAGCTACTGCCAGAAATTGTGATCCAAGGTAAAAGACTATGTGTGCGTGCATAGATACACACCTACGTATCCTCCGCGCTATAGGGAGCAGTCAGTATCTAGTGTTGCCAGTAATTGCCATTTCTGTTGCCTTTCAGGACAAAAGCATCAGAAAGGAGAAGGCACTGAAGCATAATTTTGGTCTGAGGGATGTAATTACATACTTCCACACTTTTTTTTCAAGTCAGTAGCTTTCTAGCAAGTTTTAGAAGTGCTACAAGTTAAGCCAAATCAAGAGCATACAGTTGTGGGCACGCTCCTCTGAAAAGTGAAAGAAGCCCTTATTCCTGATCCACTTGATGTGACCAAAATGCAAAAAGTAATTGTGAAAAAGGAATTGTGCAAACTCTGCTAAACCAGACTCGTTGCTATACAGAACCTTTAAATGGTCTATTACTTTTCATTACCCAAAATTACAAGGTTAAAATCACAGATTTAATAGGTTATTTTTCAGTAATTAGGCAAATGCTTTCTCAGACAACCACGGAAGGTTTTGAAGAAATTACTACTGCAAACGCTGTGCGTATACTACTCTGCATTTCTATTTCAATCTTTTTAATATCAATTGACTTTTATCATTTCCTTTTTAAAAAAATACATCGTGAATCACGAATACTCTGAAATAACATGAAACTATCTTTCATATTTCAACTTTCATCTTTCAACTACTCTTAAAATGAGTAGGAAAAAATCTCTTGCACAAGATTTAATTAAAATGTGACGTTACTATTTAAAAACACAAACATGAAAATACCCATATCAGATGAAAATCCCACGGGCTATTATAACTTTCTGTGATTCAACAGATATAAAACAGTGTAGTATAAAATTAACTTCATGCTGCCAGATAAATCAGCGTGTGTCATACTCACGTGTTACTACGTATTCTGTTACTACAGTTAAGCAAATGTTCGCTTGAAACAAAGTATATGCTACATTAAAAAAACCTGTATGTACAAACACATGTGTATAAATTATGGTGGCATTAGTCATAGCTCCATAATTAAAACTGAGCTGAATTTTGCATGAAAAGCAGGAATTCACTTAACCTTCGATACTCTACAACAGTAATTCCAGCCTGCAAACATCAGCCCCACACGCAAGAACTCACAGGAGAACTTTATATCAGGGATTCAGTTGGCTCATCATTTATTTTCACTTTATTAGAATACTTTTTTTCGTTTGCAGTAAGCATCCAAAACAAAGAGATATCTATTTCCAAACAAACAGATGAAATAATTTTATGCATCTTTACCAGCTACCTTCTTTTGTTGTATGCATCGGTAAAGATGGCTTTCTAGCTTAACACTGTTTTCACTAATCTTTAACAAATGTCATCCTGTCTAAGATGTTACTCCCTAAATATATACTTCAGAGTTCTCTAGGGAATCCTTATTGGGAAATTTATTTAAAACCATGCTTTTCAATAACACATTAATATGTACATCAACGAATTCAAGACTAACAGAATATTCAGCTACAGTTTTCATTATCTTTTCAAACTTTTGCCTATTAGTCCTCTTTTATTGCTGAATAAATTAAAGCAATCTACTGAGTCATTGTTTATACATTCCAGAATAGCTTGTATTCCCTTATCTCCTTCTCGATAAAAGCTTGTTTTCCTTACCCTTTTCATATTCAATTCAGATTTTTTTTAAGTTTATCTTAATTGTTCATTTCAAATTTTCAGATGACTTGTATTCAGTGTTACTACCCGTTTTCAGTTTTTATATACTTTTATGCCACACAGTCAAACCCCAATAACTTTGGAAAGTTTCCGATTGTATCAACACCATTGGCAGGTACTGAAGTCCCATTTGTGATCACAATGATCATTTTTAGTTTGTACTATTCCTGTGAAAATTCCTGGAAGGAGCCCAGATTCTTTTGTTCCTATTCACAGAGGAAAGAGAGGGGCTTTTCTGCTGTAGATCAAGAGCAGTTTTTGAAGAGTTCACCAGTTCCAGTGTACAGACAAGAGATTCTGTTCAACTCCCTTTCAGTCTTACTTTCTGTGGTTCTGCGAGTTAGCATCTGATGTTATGTAGGTATGTATATACATGTTCATAAACAATATATAGAAACATTTCTTTGTATTTAGTTATTAGTCTCATATAAAGAAGATAGATTGTTTCACTTCAAATCCCGAATTTCTCGTTTTTCATATAACCATACATCTCTGTACTGCAACACAACTGTTTGTTAGTAGGTTTGTTTCCCTGGAAGGTAAACTGAGATAAATATTTTGTAATAATTCATCTATTTTTATACAGTAATGATGTTTTCCCTGTCAAATAATTCCCTTGCAGTAAGCTAACCATACAGGCTCTCAACAGTCAGTTCCTAAATTCTAATTGCTAAAAGGCATTGAATTTACACCATCCCCAGGCACCACCATGAAATCTATTTGCAACAGTATATATTTATTTTCTTTAGGAAATACAGAGCTTCAGCTATGTATGCTCTTTGCAAATCCGTATCGCCACAGGATTATGTGCAGAAACACATCTTATTCTAGCAAGGGGATACACTGGTGGCTATGATGTAAGGCTTCATACAGTAATACTATGAAGAGTTTGCTCAAAATTTACATCGCAGTTACACTGGCCTTCCACTAGATGCCAATATATTACAGCAGATATCATAATGGCGGTCAAATCATACTAACTCAAGAATAAGGAGAATAATATATAGAATCATAGAATAGAATCATAGAATTGTTCTGGTTGGAAGAGACCTCCAAGATCATCGGGTCCAACCATCAACCTATCACTACCAAGTCCCCCACTAAATCATATCCCTTAGGGCCTCATCTAAACGCCTTTTGAATACCCCCAGAGATGGGGACTCCACCACCTCCCTGGGCAGCCTGTTCCAATGCCCGACAACCCTTTCAGTGAAGAAATTTTTACGAATGTCCAATCTGAACCTCCCCTGGCGCAACTTGAGGCCATTTCCTCTTGTTCTGTCGTCTGTTACTAGGGGGAAGAGTCCGACCCCCATCTCTCTACAACCTCCTTTCAGGTAGTTGTAGAGAGCAATAAGGTCTCCCCTCAGCCTCCTTTTCTCCAGGCTAAACATCCCCAGTTCCCTCAGCCGCTCCTCATGGGACTTGTGTTCCAGACCCTTCACCAGCTTTGTTGCCCTTCTCTGGACACACTCCAGCACTTCAATGTCTTTCTTGTAGTGAGAGGCCCAAAACTGAACACAGTACTCGAGGTGCAGCCTCACCAGGGCCAAGTACAGGGGGACAATCACCTCCCTACTCCTGCTGGCCACACTATTTCTGATACAGGCCAGGATGCCGTTGGCCTTCTTGGCCACCTGGGCACACTGCTGGCTCATATTCAGCCGGCCGTCAACCAACACCCCCAGGTCCTTTTCCGCCGGGCAGCTTTCCAGCCACTCCCCACCAAGCCTGTAGTGTTGCCTGGGGTTGCTGTGTCCCAAGTGCAGGACCCGGCACTTGGCCTTGTTGAATCTCATACAATTGGCCTCGGCCCATCGATCCAGCTTGTCCAGGTCCCGCTGTAGTGCCTGCCTGCCCTCCAGCAGATCAACACTCCCTCCCAATTTGGTGTCATCTGCAAACTTACTGAGGGTGCACTCGATCCCCTCGTCCAGATCATTGATAAAGATATTGAACAGAACTGGCCCCAGTACTGAGCCCTGGGGAACACCACTTGTGACCGGCCGCCAACCGGATTGAACTCCATTCACCACAACTCTTTGGGCCCGGCCATCCAGCCAGTTTCCTACCCAGCGCAGAGTACTCCCATCCAAGCCATGGGTAGCCAGCTTCTCCAAGAGAATGCTGTGGGAGATGGTGTCAAAGGCTTTACTAAAGTCCAGGTACACAACGTCCACAGCCTTTCCCTCATCCACTAGGCGGGTCACCATGTTGTAGAAGGAGATCAGGTTGGTCAGGCAGGACGTGCCTTTCATAAACTCGTGCTGACTGGGCCCGATCACCCGGTTGTCCCGTATGTGCCGCGTGATGGCACTCAAGATGATCTGCTCCATAACCTTCCCGGGCACCGAGGTCAGGCTGACAGGCCTGTAGTTCCCCGGATCCTCCTTCTGGCCCTTCTTGTAGATGGGCGTCACATTTGCCAGCCTCCAGTCAACTGGGACCTCCCCAGTTAGCCAGGACTGTTGATAAATGATGGAGAGTGGCTTGGTGAGCACTTCTGCCAGCTCTTTCAGCACCCTTGGGTGGATCCCATCCGGTCCCATAGACTTGTGTGTGTCTAGGTGGCGTAGCAGGTCACTGACCATTTCCCCTTGGACTACGGGATCTTCATTCTGCTCCCCATCCCTGTCTTCCTGCTCAGGGGGCTGGGTGCCCAGAGAGCAACTTCCCTTG
The DNA here is from genome assembly GCA_009819775.1 of Phoenicopterus ruber ruber. Classification (NCBI taxonomy): domain Eukaryota; kingdom Metazoa; phylum Chordata; class Aves; order Phoenicopteriformes; family Phoenicopteridae; genus Phoenicopterus; species Phoenicopterus ruber. Next base: position 137,702,416 of record CM020216.1, on the reverse strand, counting down.
TTGTTAAAGACTGAGGCAAAGAAGGCATTTAGCACCTCAGCCTTTTCCTCATCCCTTGACACTAAGTTTCCCTCCGCATCCAATAGAGGAGGGAGATTTTCCTTAGCCCCCTTTTTATTGTTAATGTATTTATAATTAATATAATTAATATATTTCTTCATATATGCTCTTGGCTTGATCTGGAGTAAAACTTCTACAGTTAACACTCCATCAGATTTGTATTAGCTGCCAGTCCTTGCCACAGTCTTAACTGGAGTCCATTATGACCAAGTGTAATTTAAAGATCCTCTAAATTAAGTAAGTCTGGTTCCATAAATTCAGCAGACATCTAACTAGACGATGCTCTGGAACCTTCTGAACAACCATCAACCTGCTTAGCAAGCCTGGGCAGAACTGGCACAGGCAATCAAGCTTCCATTCAGCCTGAACTTTAGGTGCCATTTGATCTGGCGTGATCACTGGTGTGCCGTGCAAATCACGGTGAACTGTATCCATCATGCAGATAACCAGCGAGTCGATGTTTACCCAACACCATCTACATCCAGCACCACTGACGGAACCTGAGACATCTTATATTCAGCATGAAATATATGATTACAGGCTTTGGTTCCACAACATTTCATTGTATTGGAAACTCCTAATTTAAGTACAACTCATAACCTATCCTGAGGAGCCTACACACATGAAAGAAATTCTTACGATACCGCTTAGCAACTTGAAGCCTCCTGTTTGTCCTACAAAACCACGGAGCTGCCCCATTCTACAAACTGGATTTTAGTTCTGCTACACAACTGCCGATAAACAGGTTGGGAACTACACTTCCATTACGGACCGACCTCTGAAAGCTATGATGTAACCTTTACATTGGCTATGTCGGAAGACTTTAAAGAGCATAGTGCACGGCAAAGGCTCTGAAGGACTTGCTTGCTGATTGCCGCTGCTTGGGGAAGTTGTGTTGATGCTATCTAACCACCAGGACATTAGCACTTTACAGAACTATGCAATATTCAGCTGCCACATTCTCAGCCTCTGACTCCTCTTTGATTTCTGCCTCATTTGTTTCCTCTGGCTGTGACACGGGCTGGCGGTGCCCAGGCTCCCGCAGCAGCAGCTCCCCAGTTGCTGGTGACCAGGAGCAGCGTGGGGTCGGTAGGGAGAACCATGCACTGCAGGGCCTCGCTTCAGGGGAAGGGACAGCGCGTCCCACCTACCCCATCCCCAACCTGATGGCAAGGGACAAGTCACAACATGTGAACCAGAGTGAGGTCCCAGTTACCGGATGTGTGACACATGGGATGCTCTCCAGACATCAGAATGATCCGTACCAAAACCCTTTTAACTTAAATTGCTTAACTGGAGTTATTTTTAACTCTACACTTCAGTTTCACAGAAGAATGCACTGTTTAGTTAGATTTCAAAGTCTGCGTGAGAGAGCGAGGCTGCCTTCCCTCTTTGTGTTCTGCTCACTACCCACCATGCTGGCTACTTAGGCACTGCAATTTCATTTTTATATTGATTCAGCTATTTTATTGGGAGTTTGCATCTTCTTATGCAGCAACGTTCTTCTTCCCCCTTCAGTATTACTTGAGTTTCATCTGAAGTCCTTTGAATGAGAGCACTGCATAACACAAGTGAAGCCATGGTCTCATTAATACTTTTTTAAATAATAACTTTTTGCAGCCATGGTATTTTGGCTGGCTTTATAAGAGAAGTTTTAACCAACAAAAGAGAAAATCTGTAGTCACGCAATCTTTTGTAAAGAAAACCAAGGAAGAGTCAGGATGCCTTTTTTTATATGATATGTATTTTCTTTTTCTTTACATGAGTATGTACCATGCTGAGTTTGGGGATCCTAAATTTCATAGGTTAATCACCTATCATACATTACAATCATTTGCATTTACATAGTGAGTTGCTATAGTACTATTGTCTGTACTGAGATTACACCTATATCCATCAGAGATTCCTAATTTTCACTCTTTGGTTTAGCAAATATTGATTATCTATAACTACTTTTGATATCCAGATATGCACTGGGAACTGGAAAAGCTTTTTGCATAAGTAGACAAAAAGCTTACTTAAGATTTTTGAAATGTAACACAATGATTAACAGAGCGCCTTGCAATATAGAGCAGACATGGAGATTTATGTAGTATAATAATGAGAACATGAAATTTGAGATTATGTGCACAGTGAGAAAAATAAATATTGAAAGAAAAACAATACATATTTTAAACTAAAAGATTGCTTTGAAACACTTAACAGATAGCTAGCTTATTGGATTAAACTAATTGCAGTAGAGTATTTTATAGTTTCTGTACATGACATGTTCTGTGTAAGTATGCCTTTAGCCTCAGAGAAACAACAGCCTTGAGGCTGCATTTCACTCCCTGGGATAAGATGAATTAAACAGCCTCCTTCACTACCCTTAGCTATTGAGTAGGATAGCTTCCTGTCTGGCATTGAAAAACCTTCTTTCCTGATGGATCTGTTCTTTCATAAAGGTCAGCACAGCCTCTGCTTTGCCTTTCTCACTTAAACCAAAAAAGAAGTCAGTAAGTATCCTGGGAGATTTCCTAACCCTTGAGTTCCTAGGGGGTTTTTTGCCCTTCTTTTTTAAAGACATATCCTGAGTATGCATTATCCTTGCATTTTTTTTAAAGAACAAATGAGAGAAAGAAATTTCTCATTGAAAATGCTTGCTTTATGATTTCATAATATTTACATAAAAGCAATCTTCAAAAAACCCCATATTGGTATTTGGCACGTATTTCTTCCCTTGCCAGACAGAAAGTTATTTTTACTTAACAATTCAGGCCCTTGCTAAGATGTTTCCTCAAAGACATTTCTTCCCAACCAACTATGCTGTCATATGACTGCTAACATCAAAAAGAGGATGATTGTACTGCACTGACTCTTTAAGGGATGTTTTCAATAAAACAAGCTTGCTGAAGGAAAATCTGAGTGCAGTTTTAATTGTTGGGCACTAGATATTTTAAATGCATTTTGGTGCTATACAATGTTCCAGTTGTTTGCATTAGCTGTTAATATTAGCCTTGACTATAAGTTTTAGCCACGCGTTACTTTATTTGAGCTCTCTAGTGATGCACTTTGTATTAAGAATCAGTCACAATTTATACAGCATGTAAAGCTAACAAAGCAGCCTGAATTATAGCCTTGCTCAGTGTAATTTGAAGTGGCACTGTGAGCCACATGCAAATGTCAATATTATTCTCTATATGCAAATATTCCTTTTGTTTGCATAATCCTCCACAGTATCATGTTTCAGTATTTGGCTGCTTCTAGCAGACCAAAGGGCAAAGTGGTGGAGCGACCAGCAGTAGCAGACATTACGAGAAGCCTTTGAATAAAAAAAGCTTTTTGGCCTTGGCAAAACCAAAGTTACCAAATTTAGTCTCTGGTTATGAGTAGGTCAGTTGTACATATGGCAAGTGACATTTTCAGGAGTCAAACAAATGAGATAGATACTGCCTAGCACTTCCCCCTCCTCCTGCAGCCCCCGTTACTCTCAGCACAAGCAAGAGGAAGACACGCTAACAATTCCACCCTAGGGCGTAATACAGCAAGTGTTTGTACATCCACACACATCCACACGCTCCCCTCCAAATAAATAAAAATAACGCTTTACAATCCAGAACACATCCCCTGCCTTAAGTCCATTTTTTTCATTCATTCTCTCAACCAGCCTTTACTGCCTCTCAGCACCGGCCATCGGGTCCATCAGACACCAAGCTCCGGCCGACAAGACTAACTTCACACAGAGGCAAACCCCCCATGGGTGCTACCGGCGAGGCAGCTTTCTTCGCACACTACTCTAGGTAGCCACCAACCAGTTATTGTGCGCGGTAATTGACGCGTTTTGCCTCTTGAGTGAACTATAAGTGTTGTACTTTCTCTCTTTCACGCACGCATACATGCCAAATCCCGAAATCCTTCCACCTCATGCCCGAAGAAGAGTGATTTTTTGTTTGTAACATCCATTGATGCAACAACCAACAGTTTTCACTGCAAAAATGAGACTGTTGTTGCTAAATGTTGTTGACTTGAAAACTAAAGTATTTCTATACTTCCCATTTCAAAGTTTTCCATAATTTCTCATTTTCTTTATCTACCTATAGGTCTTCATGCTCACAGACCTCTGCCTTCTCTGACCCGGGAATCTCCCTGGGAAGGCTTCTTCACAGGCCTCCCTCAGCACACACCCTTGCTCAGCCAGCTCCACATTGCCAGCGTAGGATTCAGCTTGAGCGGCATCTGTTCAACCAGCAGTTCCAGCTGTCCTTCTTAAGGGATACTGACTTGCCAGCGGACGTTTTTTTTAGCGGTAGTATTTTTTAGGATCCTTGACTCTTCCTTCAGACCAGTTATTTTTTATTGCAGTCAATTTCAAAACTCGGAGTCATTCTGAAATCCATTAACATCCACTAACCGATTTTATAAGTCTGGGGTTTTTTCCATGTAGCACATGTATTTTTAGAAGAAGATTCCAATTAGTGGCTTTGTTGTTTTGTTTGTGTTTAAGTCAGTAGGAAGTACGGCTTTACAGATCCAGCTCAATGATCCAAAACCTTTTCTTACCTTTTATTGCACAGCGAGGCGCTGCATTTTTTATTTCCAGTTTCACCCCCCAGTTTGCCTCCTGCATTTATTGCCTCAGATATGCTGCAGCACAATAAAAACTACGCTTGCAAATAAGGAACTGCATTTTTTGCCAATTACCCCAACAGGGCTAACAGCAGTGCGACACTTGCGTCTTTGCACTGCCACAGCAGAATTTCTTTGCACTGCTAATAATTCCTTGGCACAGTACACATCAGATATATAGAAAAAAACCAAAGGAGGAGGTGGCGGCGACGGCAGCTTGAGCGGCTCAGAGCGGCTCCCTCGCCGCTGTGCTGCGCCCAGCCCGGGGAGGCTCGGCTGCTCCGACGCGAGGGTGGGCAAAGCCCGTACAGGAGCAGCGCGTTGCGTAGGGCGTTTGAGCTAAAACATTGGCTTTGTCGGAAGATAATGTAAGCGCTTCAGGTCGAGTTTAGGCTGTATCATTCGACAGGCTTTATTGCTAACGTTTTAAAGACAGTTCTAGCTCCCTCTCGTGGAGGATTAGCCACAGGCAACGTTTTCCCTATGAACAGGACATACTGGTTACACATTTATATATTCCTGGCCCTAAAGTTTATATACTAATAACACAAACTCTTTTATTAAACAGATTAAAAGGACCTCACACTCCAATTTCTAAAAAAAATCGTTACTTTACCTGCACTATCTTCCTACACTAAGCCACCCCATTCATCAGCACAATGCTCCATTTCTTCATCAGACTTCAGCAAAGCTTCACGAGGCTCCTTTCTCTCCTCAGCTCTTCCCCGGCTCTGCTCTGCCTGTGTGACATCCACCTTGCCGGCCAACCTCTACCTCCTGCTTGCACCGTACCTGAAGATGGAAGATGCTCGTCTTGCCACAGCTCTCCCTCAGCACTCAGCATCATGCCAAATGACGATTACCTCTAGGATAAACTGAAGCAACCGAGCTCTTTTTGAAGACAGTATTTACTTTGTTCTGGTGGTTGTGTTCTGAGCTGTTTGAAATTTTTTTTTACAGTATCTCTTTCATAGCAGTGATCTCAAAAGTGAAACTGCAATCCGGTAAGAGAATAGCTGATGCCACATACAGAAGTAATACCCATTTCCCTGTTCTTCCTTCGTATTTCCATTCAGCTCTCCATGGATGCATAAAATACGAAGATGACATCATCTCACTAAGTGCTCATGTTTATTTGATGGTCCTTCATGATCTGAAGTCCTTTCTTTCCTTCATTAAAGAGAAGAAAAAGCAAAGTGAAACAAGAATCAGGGGAATAAAACGCATCATCTTAAATCCTTACAAGATGCTCCCACATTGTGTCTGACTGGTGAGAAAGTACCTTGCTGCTTCATTTTTACATGAAATTTTCTACGTGCTATTTATGTAAGGTATTAATTGATATAGCATATCAAAATAAGCAATATTTTGTTAAGGTCAGAATTCCACCACGTGTCATTTCCATCACTGCACTTAAAGTACAGACCACATGCAAGAAGTCAACTTTTGTATGAAAACTATTTTTTAAAAAGGAAGTTGTACAGCCTTATAGATACCAAAAGGAAAGCGATTGCATAACAGTAGTGTTCTGTAGCACATAAAATGCCATCCACTACTCCTGCGGTTCATTAACAAACTAAAACAAGTAATTTTTAGATGATGTGTTTTATTTTTGTCTATATAGTGGTAATAGATATTGCAACTGATGATAAGTAAAAACAAAAATCACCGACAAGACTGTCATAAGAGAGGTGGATGATTTTACACAGAAGCATCCCTTAGAAAAGGGTTATGTGCATTTTTCCCAGCCTCCACTGGCCTCCACTGAAGCAGTGAAATGGTTCCAGCACAGCAAAATCTTGAATTTCACCTTCATGGCTGCAAAGAGAACAAATACGACAGCTGCTTCCTAGGAAAGCGCAGCCGAAATAAGTAATATGGATGCTCCTGGAGAAACAGTGGACACCTCCTACACCTCCCGCGTGTGCTCTAGGCTTGAAAATGCCTATGTAGTCCCCATCCAATCCACAGCAGGCTACGTGATTATGCCAGGTTCAACTGTTTGATAGCCGAATCTTTGCTACTGGGTGAACGCTCATGCCAGCAATGGAGTAAACAATAATAACGCTGAGTACAATTCCCCTCAAGAGAATTTAATAATTTTGATTCGAAACTTCTGAACTAGTGAAATCTGACAGAAGCAATAAAGATCTTTTGAAAATTCATGCTCCTCATAAATTGAGGATGATACGGTGGTAATATATCTTCTCTTTCTTACATTTGTTATGTGTCTTCTTTTCACTTTAATTTTCAGAAAAACAGTTACTCCTTGTAAAGAATCTAATTTGCAATAACATGCATCTGCAGAAGCACAAATGAAGCTTAGTAAATAAGAACAACATACTTCCATGACAGTTCTTGTGACTGGTCTTTGCAATGTCTTATTTCAGTATTTTGAGGCAACCCACAATCAGCGAATTTGCATCTACCAGGAATTTACCCTCCTACTCAGATGAACTGGAAGAAATAAGTGGCAAACACTGATTCTGCCAGTGTCAGTGGTGCTCAGCCAGCCAGAGCTCCCAACAAAGAAGACTTGCACAGAATATTTTTTTTTCCTGGCAAAAATATTTTTAAAATATGATATTACAGAATAAAAAATGAAACCAAAACAAAAGCCCAAATGCGTCTCTTTATTCTACCCTTGAACATAAACACAGAGTACATCATGCAAATTGTTCCACACATGAACCGAAATTTGCAAGAGGCTTACAGGAATGCCAAAAACGATGTACGTGTCTTGCTAAAACCTCCAAAACTCTGATAAAATCATACCTTTAGGCTTGTTACTGTCATTACAGGACAAAACAATATCTTATTAGTACATGAGTAATCAAATTATATCTTAATTGCTTGTCACTAGGCAACCATTGATTTTAAGATGAGTGATCAATTCCTGGGGACAAAGAATAAGTTAAATATAACCAGGAGTTACCAGTTAGCCCTTTAAATAATCATTAAAACCAAACAATCACTTTCTTCTCTCCCCAGAAAACTACTCTTTTTAACTGACAGCTTCAAAGAATCACAGCAAGTACATTTGTGCGGTTTTGCTAAATCAATCTCTGCTTTTAATTATGTAGGGGATATAAAAATGTTTGTATCAAAAAGGAAAATAAAAGCGAGTATGAGAGACAGACTTTAGTGTATTGTAAATCTTTTCTAAAGGTCAGGACTGAAGGTCCTGTTGGGCCATTTTGCCACATCTCCTACAACCTCCTGGCAAGAGTATGTTCATATTGTTACTACGCTCTTTTTTTTGGTCTCTTTTTATCTCTGCCACAACATAGCCTAAACGCTTCTTCTAGTGGAAACTGCTCCAGAAATGTATTTTCTCCCTTGGTTAGCAGTCACTTTCCGGTGTCTAGCCTCAAGTTATTTGTAACCTATTTACATGCATTTGTTCTGACATCAATCACCCACTAGTTTATCTAGCTCTTTCCCACTGTGCTCAGTCTCTACATTTACGTATGATGAGTAACAATCCCGTTCTCTGTCCTTGGCAGGCAAAAGAGATCAGCCTGTTAGCCTCCTTTTGCCCTAGAGGATCTCTGCCCCCTTAATACCAAGTGTCTGCATCAGTTCTTGTCAACTTTTATTTTTCTTGAATGTGCTCCTGTCCCCTTCTTTCAGATCTGTCTTTCAACAGTGGCTTACCACTAGTATTTCCTTTCTTCACGGCAAATGTCTTTCCTGATGACCTGCCAATTGTATCTGCCTAGAAGTGAGAAAGAGATCTGGCGTGATTATTCCTTAAAATAAGTCATACAAGGCGGCAAGGAAACAAAACCAAGCAGCCCTTCTACAGAACACTCCAGACATCTGTACCAGCAAAAGAAATGTAGGAAACTGGATGGAAGACCCTCAACGTGTTGAACAATAAGTGTGATTACCTATGCCAATTAGCATAAGTGAGAATGGATAGGGTGAGTGGTGCAGGCTGGATGCGCAGCAGAGCAAGCCTGTCCAGGAAGACAGCTGGGGTGGGGGAAGAGACATGCTGCTACCTTGTGCCAGGGGAGCACCCCCTTGGCACAGGGGTAGGGGAGGATGTTATGCTGGAAGTGACCAGGTAAAAGTGAGGAGACGCAGCACCCTGTCAGGAGACTGACCCATACAGTTGTCCAAAAATCTGTCTCCTAGTGTTGGGGAAAAAAAGCAAATTCTATTAATGGTTTCAGGGAGGGGGCACTTTGACAGAGAAGGTGAAGAAAGGATGGAAAGAGGGAGACTTCCAACGGTCAGCAACGCTTCTGGGAGAATCAGCTGTGCATACACAGGCAAGTCAAGTAGCTGAATCATTACATGTTAGTTTAGCATTTTTAGGAAAAAAAGATGAAGAAGAAGAACAGTGGACACCAAGATAGAAGACACCAGTTTCAAGGAACTGGTTATATTTCACTGGCAGAAAAGTAGTACATGTCTTCAGAGAAAAATTAAAGCAATTGCACCATCTAAAAAAAAGAATGAGGAAGCTTGATAAAGTCGTGGGTCCTCAATAATCTGAACTCAAAAGGAAAGTATACAACAGGAAACGAATGAGGAGCAAAAATTTTTTTGAAGCATGAAGGACAGAATGAGGCTGTCCAAGGTACAAAGGCAGATCCAACAGGCAAAGGTCAGAAAGGACAGAAGAAAACATTCTGTCCACACATATCCACACATATTGTAAGGGGAAAAGCACAAAAAGAGATGGTACAGAAAAAGGCAATGTTTATTCCTGGTGTCCTTTAGAGTCACATTCCTAAGTTTGTATTTTGCTTTTGTATTGGCTTACTCCTACCAGCTGCAGATCTTTCACATCTTTCTATTGAAATGCTTATTTCTCTTCTCCTGCCCCCCAAACTACCCTAGCTCATCAAGGTTATTTTCAATATTTATCCTGTCCTCCAGCATGCATTATACGCCTTACAGTTCCACGGCATCTGAGAACTCAAGAGCACACTCTCCACCACCTAGGCAAAACACGGGTTAGTATGGAACACAAACCAGACCCTTGCAAGACCCCACCCAATATGTTTTCTCCTTCTTTGACAGTATGCTCAGTGGCAAGCTTGTTTGAAACCTGAATTCTAAGTCTTGCACCCAGCTAGTTATACACTGCCTTGGCCATATTTCTCTAGGTTATTTACGAGCATGTCATAAGAGTATCAAAAGCCCTAATAATGCCAAGATAGATTAAATTTACTGCTTCACCTCTGTCCAAAAGACATGATATCCTATCAAAGAAAGAAATAATATTGGCTCAACACAACTTGTTGATTATAATTCATCTCATTTTGATCTTTCAAGTACTTAGATGTATTTGGAATTTTTATTTCAGAATTTATCTGGAAATTGGAGTTAGCTGACAGATCTACAACCGCCCACCCACCTCTTCTCTTCCTCCTTCCCTTCCCTCTCTTCCCTACTAAAAACAAGTACCACATCTGTTTTCTCAGTACTTTCCCTGTCTTCCAAGTTTGCAGACAGTGCATGCAGCTCTGATTTTCAAACAATTTCAAACAATTTCAATTTGGGGGTGCCTAAAATATTGGCTGACTTAACATCCTGCCTCTTCATTGCTGCTATGAATTCTATTACTGGAGAAGGACAATAGCCCTTAATAGTATAAATTACAGACATGGCTCCTTACAATGATTATTTCCAAATAGCTCAGAATCAGAGGCAAACAACCAACCCCCTGTTGAAATTAAGACTGTTGGTATAAAGTCTAGAAGTTTGCACTTCACATACAGTACAAAATTAACGGGAATATGGTAAAATAATCAGTAAAAAAATCTGTTTATCTTTTATGTAAGGGTGTATCAGATACCCTAGTTTAAAAAAATGGAAAGAAAGAAGACTGGGAACAGAAAGTTACAATATTACAATATTATGTTTATGTTAATGAAGGTCATAAAAAAAAGATACGGATACTATATAATTTATTTCATGGCATATTTTTGTTTCCTCTCCTCATTTCTGAATGAAAGTATTTGAACAGGCAGATACTTCTAATCACTACATTCCCAAAAGTAGCCCACAGAGTAGCCTGAGAAAGGAGAGTCTTGCCTGAAATCGCAGACAAGAAAGGAATCCATATCTCATAATAGATGTCTAGCCTTTGACAATTTAAATATTCTTTCTTCATGCTTGCTGATTCATTTCTTGACTGTGTCTTTCCTGGAAGTCTTAGCTACTCAGTGTCGCACCCTTCACTCGTCTGTCTTTCGAACAAGAACGTAATTTTTACCCAGTGCTGACAGCTTTGCATCTTTCTCCCAAGAATTCATATTGAGAGATGCTGATCTTGCAGTATGTCCAAGATTGAAAGAATCTACTTTTGGTTTTTGCCTAATAAGCTAAAATGTATAAACAACTCTGGTACATGAGGTTGCACTGAAGTACTGAAATCCATTTTTGTTTACGCCTCTTTCTTCCCAGTACAATTCTCTATTTTTTAATCCTTTATTTAAAGGAAGCTTGTCAGAGAAATCCTTTCCTGTTTGAGAAGAACTTGAAGGATTAGAGCTCAGGGTCAGAAGGACAAGGACCCATCCTCCCCCAGCCCAAGCATCCCTACCCGGAGCCCTGTTTTGCAAAGCTGGTGCAACACACACAACTCGAACAGGGTTACTCTACTTCTTCTAGTTACTTGTAACAGCAGTGTTCGACCTCCTCGCAGGAGAAAGTCCCCTGGAGTCATTTTGCTGTTCCTCCTTCCTCATTCTTTCTCCAGCGATGGGTTGAGAAATAAAAAGAGCTAGCCTACAGAATATCTGGGTTTATACTGTCACCGATTTTCAAGCCTGAAGAGCTGTTAAAAAATTCCACATCATTCAGACATGTCTATACCCAAAATCATGACAATAGAGGCAAAGACTCAGCATCTTGGAGTTTTACTTGTATAAAATAATCCTCACTAATTAGGCTGGGGGAAAATCTATTTAAAATATAATCTTATGTATTAGACCACCACGATGCCATGTCATACCTCTGAAGAAGATGAAGTATAACAAACAAAAAAAAAATCCTGAGAGTAGAGTGGATATGCAAAAGAGCAAATAAAATCATATAAAGTTAATGGTTTGTTCAAGTTTGTTTAGTTGCTTGTTTTATTGAGAAGGAAGCCTTGGGTGGCTGTAATTTTATTGCAGGGGGCGTTACCCTTATTTAATATCAGAATGGAAGTTCTCAAATGCTTTTATCGTGGGGCTGTGACACACAGAGCTCACTACTTCCATTTGCAGTCACACAAGATCACTATCTGCCCTGCAGAACCGCATGAGATGATACCATCCTGTAAGCACTTAGTGCCTGGAGCAGCGCCTGCTCAACATGATCAGCCGGCTGTGTTAAGGCCACCAACAAGTGTTCTGCAGACCAGTGATTCCAAAACCCTTCAATGAACAAATATTTAGAGCATCCATGCCTGCAAAAATGTTTTCTTACTACATTTTTCAAACCCACAGAATAACTTTCAGAGACATAAAGGCGGCAAAAGGGCTCCAGAAAACACCATTTCAACAGCAGAACTCCTTTTAAGCTCTACAAAACTCATACATGCATGCTCATACAAACTTATACATGCTCATAAATGTAATCTATCATAAGTTGTCGGGGCGACACAAACCTGGGGACAGTACTATGAGCACACTACAGTGTCATTCACTTTTGACCTTTCCTGTTTAGAAAAGGGCGAATAACTTCTGGCTCTGCTCCATTAGGACAAACCATCATGAAGAATCACAGAGCTTTGTCAGGACACTTCAGGCACACCCCTAAGCCCTGCTCCTGCACAGAGTGGTGGTAGTACAGCACCACGTACAGAAAAAACCCACTCGCAAACGCACAGGGACCAAACCACGCTTGGTTTTCTCTAGCTTCACCCATCAGGTTGGCTGCAAACTGCAAGGTTCATAATTCTCTCTCTCATGTTGATTATCTGATGTACAACAAAGTGCAAGTTTATATTAAAGCCACTCCTTCGGTCAAGGCATTGGGTTTCTTCCACCCAGCTGCCAATTTTCACAGAACTTGGAGGAACTGCGTATCTTCGTGGTTGCTGACTTGCCGCTCACATCAACCAATGAAACCAGCGTTTTGGGATAAGAAGGTACAAATCCAGTGAGAGCACTGCTGAAAAGGTAGCGTTAGGCTAAGGAGAGGAGGCTGCAGTGATGATGTAGTGCGTAAGGAAGGACTCCTTGCACAACGTATTTGCTTACAAGCCAAGTACTAATTGGCTCTAAATAATCTCTCTTTAGTAAAGTACTGACAACAATTAAACATTTCCAAAATTGGTTTAAGTTGACTATAGTTCTAAGGTTTGGAAATCTTGGTTCTAACAATCTTATTTATTCTATTGAGCCTTTGAAATTTTTTCTCCTGACCACAAGAACTAATATCTCATTTATTTTTGGCAGAGAAAAGGGTTGATAATGGGGGTTGTCTAATTCTTACATAATCCTCTCACTAAAAAGGAAGAAGCTCTAAGGCAAAAATTAAATATTATAATGTTTTATAGTCTGAGAGTACACACAAAGTATTACTAATACTCTGACAGTTTTGGTTGCATATTGGTAATTGGTTTAAGACCAGCTGTAGGATAACTTAAAAATACATTACATATATAAAATCCGTAACAGGATTCTATCAAATAAGAAAGTAAAACCTGTGCTTTTTAAAAGACACTGAAGGACACCTTTATGATATTCAGACAGTAAGTATTGTTTATGGTCTAACTCTGAAAGAAGCTTACCAGACATACGTTCAACAACTACTGCATTATAGCATGACCTAGTGCTACAAGGAAGTCAATGATTTAATAAATGTTTGAATCACTGAAGTTTATAAAAGAAGATTTTACATCCTTCACTGTCAGCACTTCACACCCTCATACATCAAAATATTCTAAAAAAAAAAATCATTAGGGCATCACTTCTCAGAGTAGTAGCCTGAATAGATTTGTAGACCAGAACTTTAAGACTAATTAGGAAGACAGCAGGCATTTCAGAAACTGACCCACTTCTGCACAGGTTATTCTGTTTGTTTTTTCTAATTGCATTCTTTCCAAGAATGCAGAATCTAGATCCAGAAGGTGGTACCTGTAAAATATGGCACAATAGGAAAGTCTGGTGTATTTGGAAGGAATTAGTAGAAGTTAAACTACTATGAAAAGTCATCTAATCCATTTATGAAGCACATACAATTTCAGATAGCTACATACAACAGGAGGTCAGAGTGTTATAATCTCAAATGAACCAGCAGCTGTAGGAATACTTATTAAAACTCCTAGAAGTACACAGCATATCTGACGTTATTAAAATAGTATCCATTAAGGATATGGCCTAAGCCAGCGATGAGCTATGGGGAAAGTTTCATACCCACTGCAGTGTACAAATTCGATGTGTAAAACATTAGTCACTTAAATTTCCAAATTGGTGAGACTACAGCTCCTGCTATCCGAGTCCAGTATTTGATGTAATCCCCCAAACATGTTTTGTAGCTGACAAAAAGGTAAACATGTCTACGCAGAATTCCAGAGCCTACCTAGACTGCCAAGTTTCAGCTGGTATGTGTTGGCCAAAATCTGTTACACTAAACAAGCATTGTGTAACACGTCCCTCCCAACCGCTGAGCTGGGCTCCGCTCACCTGAGTTAGGAGACAGAAGGCAAGGACTCAGAACGACTGTTGGGCACTCGTGGCTTTGGAGATGAGACTGAAGACACATTCTCATTTTTGCAAGTTGCTGAATTGAGGCAACTTTCTTTGTTAAAGACCTACACAGAATTCTCAAATGTGATTTCAGGTAAGAGCAAAACTGCATTCATCTCCTCCATAGAAGGGGGGGGTAGTCAAAAGCAAAAAGCATATTTGTTGAATAAATCTTTTTTATTCTGAGCTCAAACAGGTTTTGTTCTACAAAAGCATCTGAAATAACATGGCATCTTGAGATGTACAATTATTCACTTCAATTAAAAAATATCAGGTGCTTTATGACCATCAGGATTACTCAATACCTAAATGGCAGAGTTCAGAAGTTTTTGGCTTACTGACCTGTTTGACTTGAAGATCCGCCAGAGATAATATATGTGTATCATAAATAATTCTTGTGGTTTCTAACAGGTCTTCGTATCCCATAATTATCTTCTAGTTTGTGAAACTGCAGAGAATTACTTCTACCTAATGGGTCATTTTCTTCAGGGCAAGAGGCAAATGACCTATTAGATGAAAAATAATTCTATCATCTGCATGCTTCTTTTTCCATGTCAAAGGAACGATCAGGAGGACACTTAGTAGTGGTAGTTCTGAGCGTGTAGCCGCCACATTAATCGTTAATGACAGTACTGAGTGACAGTGGCGCTTAGCTGAAGCAGTTAACCACGTAATAATCACTGTGGTGCATGCCATTGGATTCAGTTAGCTTTAGACTCACCAGTTTATCAGTTTATCGCTCTACAAATCAAATAAACTATCTTTCAGCCTTGGCACTTCTACCGATACTGCTTTTTTGCGTATCTTATTCAGAAGTAGGTATCTCTGAAATCATTCTGTATTCATGCTCCTACAAGGGCAAAAAAATTGATTGTCTCGCAGATGGCACAGAAAGAGGAAAGGAAACGAAATCTTCACTGGTTATTGAAAAGGAGGAAGGGAAATCAGATTGCTTTTTGATAACGGACAAAACAAATAATAAACTACATGAGAAACAGCATGCAAATGTTTCCATCGTATGCAACACCGTTTATTTTGGCCCTACCTACGTGAAGCAATGAAGGGCTTTCCGTGAGCCTTTGCCATGTGCTTTCCAGGCTGCTCCGGAGCAGAGGTCCTTCTTTCCCATCCTCCTGCAAGCACCCTCAAAGAGCGAGGGAAAGGCACCCTTTAACGTTTGCACACACAGGCAGAGCCAGCAAAGACTGACAGAGACCTGCAAAAGCCAGCACAAACATTTGCTACAGCTGACAGATCGTATCAAGTTTTAACTGGAACATTAAAAATGCTTTGTGTGAGCCACGCCAAATTTTCTCCCACTTGTGGGCACCTAGAGTGAACAAGTTACACGCGTCTTAACAAGTATTTTTCTTCAGCACTTGTCCTCCTTTCAGAAGTCAACCAGCCTGTTTTTACTTAACTTTTCTAAAATAATCTATTAATAATATTGTCAGGCTAGGAGCAGACATGCTTTTCTTCAGTTTAAAAGTAAAAGGATACAAGAATAAAGCAGCAGCCAAGAAGCTGTTGGATCACCAATTTTACGTATAATTAAAACTAAGCATTGCAGTCATCCTAGGGGCCTTTTCCAGCTTAAAAACTCTACTCTAGCCCGCTTCCTCCCCTCCAAATAGCCTTGGAAGGGAAACAAACACCTTCAACCTTGTTTTGGTGAAGATATTTTTGGGAAAGAATGATTTGCAAGATATCCTGACAATAATAGAAACTAAGAGAACTCTTACTTCGTGAAGCATGCTTTATTCACTTTTCCCATACCTGTATTGTGTAAATTTGTTTAATCTCCTAACTCTTTAGCACTTATTACAGAGATATTGAAAAATAAAAGCTATATGTGAATCACAGTCCTCACTTCCAGGAGTACTTCCAAATTATAAGAAATGGACAATTTAATTTTAAAACGCATGAACACTGCGGGGAACACCAGCAGACAGATCTCCCCTAGTGAGCAGGGCATCATATAAGCAATTTCATTCACTTGAGGCCAAAGTATCCTGCATTCCCGATTGCACCGTTAGCTTTTCCAGACTGTCTAGCTTATAGCCTTGTGCCAGAAATCTCCACGTGGTCCATAAAATAGTGCAGCACAAGCTGCACCTTCTCTTGTCATACATGCTAGCAACCCCTTTCCAGCCTGCCCCTTTTTCAGGTACATCCCACACCTGACTTACCATTTTGTTTAGCTGCTGGCTCTGTTGGATTGACATGCAGCATGCGGCAGTCATTTCACATGTAGCACAGCCAAAGCCTGTCTCACCTCCAGAGCAACATGCAGAGAGCTGCCTGGGTGAAAGATGAGGGTGATTTCCAGCCTACCCACTTTTTCGTCTCCTCCTCCTCCTCCCATTTGTCTGGTGCCCCTGTTCAAACAGGACCAGCCAAATGCGCTGATGTAATTTAACAAGCAAAAACTTACGTGGGAGCTGGCTGTGGCTGACACCCATGGTGCCAGCTAGCACTGCACACATATGCATGGTTTTGGCATTTTATTCTTAAACAACTACTTTTCTCGTTTGCTCCGAGTGCAGTGATGCCAGTAGACTGTAAGACGTCAAGGTGCTGAGCAGTGGCTCAGTCCCTGACAGACACACACAGCCCAGGACGTGAGCAGAGCTTCATCCCAGCTCTTCCTCCTGGGGTTGTCAGCACAGGCAAGTCACCAACTGACCCCACCTCTGTCCCACCCAGCCATCAGCCCATCTCCTGCCATGGCAGCCAGGCTCTCACCTGTGTCTTGGGCTACCTCTGCAGAAGGAGTTTATCGCCAGGCTGATTTCGTTCTGGCAGGCTTCCTGGGGACAGCTAGGAGAGCTGACTAGGGAAGAAGAAACAGGCTAGCCCTTGAGTTTATTCAGAGAGGATCTCCAACATTTTCATAATTAGTGTTGCACGGGGAAAGTCATGCCCACCTCACCTTCTTCCTATTTGGTTTTTTTTTAAACACTATTTTAAAAGAAACATCAATCTGCCATATTTATGATCTTCAATTTCTGTCTGTGGTGGGGCAAGATAACCACAAAGTATTCTCACAAAGTGTTTCTGGAAAGAAAAACAAAATGCTGTAGCATTCTACTCCCCTGTGCCCATAGATCGTGCAGACAACCTGGGCAGGGAAGGTTATCACATCCCAGCTCCCTGGGAACACCTTATCATTCATACGGAGCCTGTTCCTTCTCCGTACTCTCAGGCTGGCACACCAGGGCGTGCATCCCCGGTGCACACCCTGGTTGCAGGGCTAAAAAGGCAGGGAGGAATCCCTGAGTAATTAATAGGTTTGTTTACCAGCTGGTCTGGCCCTGTCCTGCCTTTGCTTACTCGCCCTGGTTCTTCCTAAGGCACTCATCCAAGCTGTGCTCCAGCAGTGACTCCACTTAGTAGCAGTGACTCCAACCTTGACATATTCCGAGCACTTTTTTACTTTTCTGGACCTGGAAGCTTTTTGAAATGCTTCTAGATAAGGGGGAAGAACAGATTTAATTGGCACCAGAACGACCTAGGAGGTAGGTATCCTACTGAATTCAGAGAGCCAAGGGATGGAAGCAGGCATCCCATTTGATTCTATATGGATGTGCCTTGAGGAAAATGCCTTGATCACTTTCTGAAGCTCATGTTGGAAACACCTCCTGGGCAGGGAGCAGAAGGACGTCCTCCTGTTTCCCCTCCCTAATGGAGCTGCCCTGTCTTGTTCTGACCACAGCAATTTCTTGACTGCCTGGGTAGATCTCCATCTTGGATTCAGACAAGCTTGAAAGGTCACTGTAGGGTCTAAGTTTCCTTGACGGGCTCCTGGGTAATTTGCCTACCAAAAGTTACTGACAATGGAGGGCTTCTTTGCAGGGCAATGGCTAAGAAGGTATCTTTTTACAGTCAGTGAGAGGCAGGTTTCCACCAGCTTGAGCCTGATTCCAGCACCTGGTTAAAGGTTATTCCAGGATCCTTTCTCAGGTGGCTTCTAGATGAACAGAGGACACTTGTTACATGGGGAACACAGCCTTGTGCCGCACACGGACTCCAACCAGTGTGAACAGGAAGGACAGAATAGGAAGAGGCCGATAATCTTTCAAGGAGCAAAGTGGAAAAGCTGATAATTGCTAGCACTTCCCATGCACTAGACAACTGTTTGTAACCTATACGTGCATAATATCCACATGCCTAAGTGCACCCAGAACTGAGCCCAAGAGAGATCAGTCCTTGGGAGATGGATCTAACTGGTGGTGATGACAGTGGTGCCCATGCACCATTATATCTTCATATTGTTTTTCATGCAATCCAGTTTCAAGGCAAAATACTCCTGATATTTCAGTCCAAACTCTTTTTATAACATTAGCTTTGCAGTCACATATGCACTGCTGTATCAACTAAAATACCGCTTGTGAAACAGACTTGGCTTTTTAACAATTTTGCAACCTGCTCGCATAGCACAGGTTTGCTTCTGCTGTTTTGCGCAGCTATGGTGAGGCAGCAGGAGAGGCCTGCTGCTGTCAAGGGGTTCATGGTCACCAGCTGCCATGGAGTTCTCCATTCTCCATACCACACTGAGACCTTGAGTCCTACTTTTTATGGGTACATTCTCTGTGCTATGGGTACATTTCCAAGTGCTAAGAGCCAAGGTGTCTGGTTTATACAACAGTAAAGATTTTTTTTTTATTTTACCAGCATTAGAACATTTGGTACTTTCTTTGTAGCTTATCTCCTAGAGACTCACTTCCCTAGAACCTCTTTTCCTAAAAACACACAAACCAGGGAAGTTCCTATGTCTTCTGCTTGCCAAACTAAGAGGAATGGTGAGCTCTGACTATAGCCTAGAGGCTGTTCCCAGTAAGGAGGAGAGGTTTACATGCCAGGGCAATGGAGGGAACAGCAGTTTTAGCTTGTGGCCCAGGACCTGCAGCTAGAGGAAGCTGTCCATACAACTCCTGAATGCTTCATTCCAAACCCATGGAAGCAAATGCTTGAGGTTTTGACCTGCTAGTATATACACCAGTAAGCACTGGGGAAGACTTTTTGCCCAGGTTCACAAGCTGCGTTATGGGCACCACTGGGTAATGTTTGCATTCAAACAAGACCCTTATAAGCAGAGCAGGGGACAGGGAATATTGAGTTGGGGCAGGGTAAGTGCAAGAAGGATGCCACATGGATTTGAAACTGCTATTTTGCCCAGGAGTATCCCAAGAATGGGTGTACCAGCAGTACCAGAAGTGCCTTAAGGGATGATAACAAAAGTGTGAGAACACTATGGCACAGGGATCTCTTCCTAGGGTGTTCCTCAGAAGCAACTGAAGAGAGCATACGTGATGCCATGATGTCTGCAAGACTCTGCCTCCACGGAAGAAGATGTGGCAGTTCTACCACCTCATAAAACCACTCCTAATTTAGGGCCCCAGGTTGCCAGTAACGGATTAGCGTTCCCAAAGAGGCCCCTGTCCCCCTACCATAACTCCTGTTCATCTCCTTAATTGTCCCAGTCACACAGTCTTACCTAGACACATCTTTAGCTGCCTCGCTCACAGCCGTGCCCTAATCTTAACCATGCACAGAAAAAAGGCACTAAATTGTATCATCTGGGTCAGACAAGGTAACAGACAGCATTGGGTGTGACACGCGCTGAAAACGCCACAGCTTCTCCGTACCCATATAAAACCACATCAAATAAAACAGGTGGCAAAATGGAACTCTGCCTGTGAAATGGCCTGTGAATTACTAGCAAGTTATTTTTCCTTCCAAAACTGTATGGCCCAGAAATCAAACAAATAAGCCAAGGATAAGAAATAAGAGATGTACAGTATATTTCTTCAATACTTCTAGAGAGGAAGGGGCTAAAAACTGCTGAGTCAGGAAACCGCTACTTTTAATTTACTAACCTTTATTAGCTGCAACTGCTATTGCTGTTATTCCTTCAAAATTAAATGCCTTTTTTATAGGAATCTACCTTGAAAGAGACTCAAATCTTCAATGCAAAGTGGGGCATTCTAGAATATGTTTCTGAAATCACAACAGCTTTTTAAAGACTGATTAATTAGACAGTAGTAATTGTAGTGTGAGGCAAAGAGAGTCTGGACAACCACGTTTAGCTTTGGTCCTTCACCACCATTTTGAAAAATGCGACTTTAATATTTTGAGAACAATTTCTGAATGCCATTTGAAATAATGGAAAAAAGCTACTATTGACCACTCACTCATTTCTTCCTTTTAGTTTTATAGTTTACATCGTTATTTGATCCATTTTTGTAGGTTAGAACAATTTATAGCTCTTCACGCATTTTCATTTCAGGTCACTTGCCATCTTTGAGAGCCGGTGTTGCTACCTCTGCAGAAGGAAAGAACATAAATCAAAGACACTGAAAGGCTCAACCACCACAGAACAAGCACACACGTATCCACTCATTGCTTCAAAGTCAGCCCTTTAAAATGGGTATGATAAAACAAAAAACACAGTACCTGCACACCGTGCTTATGAAATACATTTGCTAGGTCTTCATGTAATATTTAAGTGTACTTTCTCTGTAAAAAAAGAAATTCAAGTCTCAGCATGCACCAACTGTTTTGATTTGCCAAGTGATGTTTATCGGGTAAATTGCATTAGCACACTATATTTTAATTGCAATTTTGTTTCCTTCTTAACCACCCCCTCCCACTCTAACCACGCACAGATCTCACACTCACTGCGAACAAGGGAGAAAGGCACATTTGTAATGGGGATCTTCAAAGACAGAGATGTGTTTGGAATTATTTTAGGGTAACTCCAGACAGCAGCAAAATAAATGTCGGAAATAAGTCAAAGCTTCAAAGTAGAGATGATCTGTTTTCAGCTGAGCTTCAAATCTGCAAACTAATCTTTTGCTTAAAAATAAGCATGTAAGTTAGGCAGGCTGAAATCAGAGCTAAGCAGGCACATGCTTGCAGGATTAGGCCCACAAAGTCCATATTTACAATAAGTGATCTCTGTTTTAAACAATTTCTTTGTATTGATTGTTTTTTTTTTAAACCAATTTTAAGAACAGATTTCCTCTTCAAGACAGTTTACTACCATGCAATAAATTCAGTTCCTTGGTAGTAAAGAGTGCATTTTGTAAGATTTTTTAAGTGCATGGATTTAAACACATTGCTGGACCAAACAAGTCACATAAAAATTGTCAAGACTGGGAAGGCATAGTTAGCAAAAGAAAAAAAACCTGAAGTTCACAGAAGTCATCACATTTAAGTTTGTTTTCACACTTGGAGAAATTAGTCAGCTTTTTGTTATGAAAGACACGGCATATCCTTTCCTAAAGTAAGCATTTATTCAGAGAAGGGATTTTACCCCCCCCAAAAAAATCTTTCAGACAGAAAAAAAAAGTCTTTCAATGAATTTAGTAACACACCTAAACCCTTCATCAGAATGGTTGTAATGGGACACATACATTTATTAATATACATCCAAAGCAAAGAGAAAATAACCATTAGCACCTTGCAATATATTTCCAAGATTTAAGACCTGAAACTTATTCCTCAGGTAGACTCTGGTTCTACAAATTACAGATGGTGACCCTCTGCCTGCTTTTAAAACCAGAGGAAGACTCTTAGTTCTCTTAAAAAAAAAAAAAAAAAAAGAAAAAAAAAAAAGAAAAGTAAAAGGGAAAGAAAGAAATGGAGTACTATTTCAGGGACAATTTGCCATGGGTATTACTCACCAACCACATTTTCTCAAGATAAATAACGGGCAATGAAGGAGAGGACAGGAGAGGAGAGGAGAAAATTAAAAAGAAAAGTTCAGTAAGTGCCTTTCTGTACTTGTATATGTAACATTGTAAAAAAGTGCCACCACTAAAAGACACATAAGTTCACACAATCATAAAATATAATTAATTATAATTTTGGAAAAACACTTTGCAATGAAATTTTCATAATTTCAATATGGGTGAATATCTGCAAAGACCATTGCTGCTACTAAACCTTCCCCCCTCCCTTAAACTGCACTTTTTAAAGTAGGAAAAGCAAGAGAAAATGTATCAACAGACACACACATACACCCCCCCCCCCCCGCAACCCCTTCTTTCTTCTGTCGCTCACTGAAGCAGAAGCAGGATTTTCATAATTTGTCCCAGCTGAAATATTCATTTCTCCCACATTCGAGAGCCTCCTCCGAGGCACCAAAACAGACAACACCCAGCTAGAAAACCTCCACCCGGTGAAGAGGACAACCCCGCTAAAGCCTCTCATTGCCACGGAGTTGACGTAAGCAGCTGATGTGACCCACGGGCACGGTAAGGGCTGGATTGCGGGCACACCCCGGGCGCCAGCAAATGGAGGCCAGAAACGGTTCTCGTGCCCGACGGACGGTCCCCAGGTGCCTGCCGAACGCCTCGCCCGCAGCATCGCCGGGAGGAGGAGGGCCGCGTCCCGCGCTCGATGCCCAGCCACCGCCGCGCTCGCGTGCGGGCTGCCGCGCCACCAGGCTCGCGGGGACCGGAGCGCTCGGAGATAGCGTCGAGGCTGCTCTGCTCCCCTCTGCCTACCCGCAATCAAACCTCCGTTACAGTAATTCAGCAGCAAGCAGGAGAGCTTTAACAGGAGGGGCAGTGAGAGCCCAGGCGGTGGTGGCAAGGGCTGTTTCTTGCTCCTCGGGTTGAGCGTGCTGACTCGCAGGCTGGAAGCCCAGAGGGGTACAAGCCTCCTCACGCTGCCGAACCGGCATGGGCAAAGCCTGACTTATGCACCAGGCTGCGGGATGGATTCATGGCTGGGAACGTGGGCAGTGCCCCTGGCAGCCAGGAGTGAGGAGCCTGATTCCCACTACTCCTGCCTTACACCACACCATCTCCTCAACATCGGTAGTGCTGTTCTTAGGAAACTCCCTGTTCCTAGTGGTAGTTTATCAAAATCCCTGTATCACAAGACAGGAAGATAAAATAATTACCACTTTCTATTGCAGGAATAAGCTCTTCCACAGCTTGATAACAAAAATTTCCTGTGAGGTTTCCACACTTCCACAATTCTTATGTTAATAAGTTTTCCAGAAATATTTTTTTTCTTTCCTAACCTGCATTGGGAAAATTACCTTGAATTGTCATAAAAAAATGAGATATATACATTACATTTGAGTGAATGTAAGAAATAATTCTGCATTAAAAAACAGTGTATCAGTCAGTTCATGTTTTTTTCAACACACACCCCAATGATGGGACAAATGATTTGTGCAGAAAAAGTAGCAATGGTAATTCAACAAAATGACTCTTCTGATGCAACGACAAAATTAGGTCCCTTGGTCTTGCTTAAATATGACAGAAGATTAGGACTTCCCAAACCTAAGTATCAAGGCAAGTTTTGAGTGCACGATAAACTTAACTCTGAATCCCAGTCACGTAGGGATCCTCTTGTGGTTTTGGGGTTTTTTTGGAGGGTGGCGTAGGACGGAATGTCTCTTCTTCTCCCCATCCCTCATAGTTAGATGAGAATAATTTAAGTACCAGACACATTTATTCTTAAAAATAAGAACATCAATAACAGTGGCCACGCTTTCCTGAGTTCCACCAGTTTGTGATGACTGCAGCACATACATTTTACTCCAAAATAAAATCAAAAATGTATAACTTTTCAACTAATTTTATCCCATAATACAATCATTCACTGATGGCCCTGTAAGTTTGCAAGCAGCCTGAAGTCAAACCTAAAGTCATGAGCGAAAGATCTTTTCAAACTGACAAGCAACAGCTGCAGAAAGACAGCAACATTCCCAGAAGTACTTAGTCTTTCAAGAACTGAATCCTAACAAGAAATCATGTGCTTTGCAATCATGTAGCTGCCCAGGAATATTGGTGTTCCGGTGTAGGTTTATATGTAATGCCAAAATAGCTGCTTTTGTAAGAATAAATTTGACCAGGTCAGGAGACAATCGGATCTTTAACTTTAAACTTGTTTAGAGGAACCATCCTCAGAAAATGTACTGAACAAAATCACAGAATATGTCCATCCATGAACAGGTAAAATTACTGGTGCTTCAGTTGTTAGCTGTGCAATTTGCAGTACCTTCTTTTATGGTTTTAAAAGTTATTTTTGAAAGCAGTGTGAAAGAGAAAACCGCACATATTTCCATTAATGCCCTGCATTAGATTACATCTTTCCAGAAGTCACTTATTTGTAATTTTACTTAGTCAAATTATTTACACAGTAAAGCTAATACTTCTCTTATTAAAACAGACAGCCCTATAAATTGTCAAGGAATTACAGAGAGGGACACTTAATGCCTGGTAAATTCTACAGAAATATTTCAGTTTTATTCTCTCCCTGAAGGTTTTACCCACAGCCACAGTCAAGCCGCAGCCGAATTCAACTCCAGAGGGAGAGCTCTCTATTCACAGCTCGGCACCGACTGCGTTTCACACAACGGGCAAGCTGATCTCAGTCATTTAGAGTAGGTAAGTCTCAGTCGGGATTAAACTTTTACACTTTCAAGACTCCTTTCATGAGTTTTTGATTAAAATGGGCTGTTAAGATGATATCCATACAATCCGACTTAAATTCTTTCTCTTAACATTTCAACTGGTTGGTGCCCGGTTTTTTCTTTAAAAAAGAGGGAATTATGTTTGCTGAACATAGTCTTCTGAAGACTTGCATTTGATCTTTCTGCAGGTGATCTTTTCAGAAAAAATCATTGCTAAATCACTAAAAGAAGTACTTTGAAAACAAAGTGCATATAATGATTGAAAATATTTTAAAAAGCACATCAAAGTTACAGTCAAAGCTTGAATATTTACGCACCCTCCGCACACAAATACATCAAAAACATCTATATTGTAAGTGTATGCCGCAGTCCAGGGTTACGTCACATAACAAGGATTGACTGGGATCTAAATACGTGATTAGGGCCAAAGTACAGATCACACCATCCATTTGTCACTTCGACTAAAGAAAAAGTTTTACATACATTCAACAGAGACTTTTCATCCTCTTAAAAAAACAGCAGACAAGACCCTGCCACTACCGAATAAAAGAGCAAACCTCCTGTTAACACTCCAGCATCACCTTTCAGAGTCACGTTCCCATTAGCACATACAGCTACTATGCTGGCTTCTTCCATCAATCACACTCTTTTTAAAAAATTTAAATTGAAGCAATTATCAGACTTCTTGATGTTTCAGCCAGAAAACTAGCATAACCAAAGCAGCTAAAGAAGTTTTCCTTTATATTTTACACCCTGCGAATCTACTAGCATCTGCATAAAATACTTCATTTTGTGAGCACACATGTACTATCATAAGAAACTAGAAGAACTACTTGCCTAGAAGGAAAGTTGATCTTGTGGATATGGTTTTGCATGACTGGAGCTTTATAGGTCAGCTTTTTCAAAACCTTTGAGTTTTGAAAGTGCCAGTCTCTAAGTGCCAGACCCTAGAAACAGCTAGTCATAAATTTGCTTGCATTGCACCAGGTACTATTCCCCCCAAAAGAAGAGTCCCGTTGCATTCTCTGACCTGCACACACCAGCAAATTCAAATGTGCACAGTGGGATGTTTTCCGACAATATTTGGCAGACAAGGAAAAAGAAAACAAAAAATGAAAAAAAAAGAGTGACAATTTAAGACACATCTAAGAACTAGATCACGTAGATCATGACAAGTCAAAATCCTTGTCCAAATTCAAGATGTGAGCCACCACATCCAGCCTGGCACACATTAAGGGAACAAGCAAGGACAGGTGCTTGCTCTTTGTATAGAGCTGTGTTGATATCTATCACTGTTCCTCTCCCAAGCAGTATGGTAGTGATGTGAAAGTATTACTAAAGTCAAAGCTGCTCAAAGCTGAAGGAGTGAAAAACACCCTCACCCTTGAATCTTGGCAGAATACTTCTGAAGAAGGATTGACTAATTTTTTTTCCAAAGAAAAACTAATGAGAAACGTATACCCAATCCAAAGCAGAGTGTCATCCAGAGACAAGTAAAGAGGGTAAGTAAGTACCCTCTTACTAAGTACCTCCTTGTACGTAAAGGAAGTGGCACAATTCCAGTACAGGAGAACGGGAGGAAACCATCCTGAGCAGTCTACACCTTAGCCAACTCCATATATTTGCTCCTTGATATTCACTGCCCAGTATCTATCCCCCCTTAGACAAGCACCCTTATGAGAAGGGAGAGGGGTTATGGAATCAGGTGTCAGTGCTCACGCGGAGCAGGAAAAGTGCTGTAGAACTCAAAACTCAAAAAGTGTGTTGAGCAGGAGATGTGGAGGGGATGCTACAAACACATTTTATTCCCTGTTTTATTCCAAGCCTTTTCACCTGCACCAAAGCACTATTTTTTGCATTCTGAATTTACTTCGAAAACCACATCTGGCTACAGCTCTGTCTTTTAGAACTCGAGCTTCTTCTACACTAAAACACCTTCCTGAGCCATTCACCGTCTTTTCTTAATCCTCCCAGATTTCTCAAGATGAGCTGTTGGGGGAGGGGGGAGGCGAAGTCTGCAGAAAACCATCCAGTTTGAGCTTCTGACCCGATGCCAGCAGCCTGGGGTAACCCTCGACCTGAGACGGAGCCCTCTTGGCAGTCCCGCCTCCCACGACCCACCCAGGAACAGCTGAGCCAGCGATAGGGCACTGCGGAGCAGCGCAGAAACCAACTCTCTCTCCTCCAAGAGAGCGACTCCAGAACACGGTTGGGGTTTTTTTTCGCCCTTTTATTTTTTTTTATTTTTTTTTTTCCCCCTTAAGGATTTCCTCCCCGCGGATGAGCGGCTGTTTCCACGCACACTGCCAAGGTCCATCCTTCCCTCCCCGGCCGCGCAGACGGCACTGGGCGTGTAGCCGGGGCGCTATGTAACCCCCGCCGGCACGGCCCGGCCCCGCCACAGCCGCTCCGCGCCGCCCGCGGGGATCCCGACGGCGACCGCCGCTGTCGCCCTCCTCCGGGCGCGCCCCGGCCCCTGCCCGCCGCCGCTCCTCTCCGCCCGGCCCGGGACGCCTGCCGACCTCCCCCGCGGCGGAGCGGGGATGCCTCCTTCCCTGGCGGCCGGCCAGCCGCCCGCGCCCGCCTCGCCGCGCTGAGGCCGCGGAGCACCGCGGCCGCCGGCGGAGCAGAAAGTGAAAGTACCTGCCGGCGGCGGAAGCCCCATGGGAAAAGCAAAGCCCGGCCGTCCCGCAGCCGCCTCTGACAGCGCCGCGCCCCCCCACGGCAGGCGGCAGGCGGGGGGCTGCTGAGCCCCGCCCGGCCGCCGCGGTTAAGCTCGCCCCCCTGCGCGGCGCTCCGCGGGCTGCAGGCACCATGGGCGAGACGGCGCCGCCACCATGACCGCGGAGCCGCCGGCGCAGCTCCCTGCCACCTCCCCCGCGGACCATGTTCCATGGTAAGGAGCGCGCACCGCACCGCACCGCGCCGCGCCGCCCCGCAGGCGGCGGCGGGCAGGACCGCGCGGGGCGCCCCGCTCCACCTGCGCCCGGGCTGGGCTGGGCTGGGCTGGGCGCCGCGACGCTCCGCACCCCCGGCCGCGCTCGCTCCTCACCGGCTCCGCTGTCTCCGCGCTCCCGGCCCCGCCGACTCGCCTGCTGTGCCGGCACGGTGCCGCCCGGTGCCCTTTTAAACCCGCGGTGACGGCCGGGGAAATTCCCAGTTTTGCTTTTTTTTTCCATTTTCCCCTTAGAATGAAAGTAAAAGCGCCCGGTTCCCATCCCGCCCGCTGCCGGGAAGCGGGGCCCGGGAGTGGCGGAGGCAGCGGGACGGTGCGGGGCGGGGGAGCCGAGCCGGGGGGAAGCCTTGCTCCGCGCTGCACCGCGGGCGCTCCCGGGGCCGGCGGGGCGCGCCCGGAGCAGGTGCCGCGCAGCGCCGGGGATGCCTCGCCCTCGGGCCGGCGGAGCCCCGTCTCCTCGCCCGGCGGGCGGCAGGAGCGACCCGCGGAGCCGCGGCGCGCCCGTCCGCACCTTTGCACGGGTTCAGCGAGGCAGAGACAGAAAACCCGGCTGCGAAGCGATCCCCTGGGGGGCTGCGGGCTGCGGAGCGGGGCTGGGCAGGGGGGCAGGGGGGCAGGGGGTGTCACCCGCGGAGGTGCGGGTGGTTTGTGGGGGGCCGGGGGGTCCCGCAGGCAGGCTGCTGGAGGGAGCCCGCGGGGTCCGGCCGGGAGCACGCCTCAGGCGCGGGCATGCCTGGAGTGCCGCTTCCAGGCTGCATGCACAGGAGGGGGTTTCTCCATTTGGAAATACTGGAATACTAACTCTTCCTGGCTTTTCTGGAAGAATGCTTTGGGGCTTTCCAGATAGGACTTAGGAGTTTTGGGGAGTTTACTGAAAAGATGGGCTATTACCAGTAATACACGCTCCTTTTCTTTTGAAGTCCTGGTTGTGTGGAGCGCTGTCAATTCTGCGTCTCTTGAAGTTACCTAACTTTAAGAAAATTCCTTTCAATTTTCAGTCTAAAGCTCCTGGAACTTTTTATGACACTCATCTAAAGATTTCCAGAGAACTCATTTAGGAATGTCTGAACAGGATTCATCGCGATCCTGCGATGGGCCAAGGGACTTCATGAGTGTGCAACATCTCTTTCAGAATGATCTGCTTTGATTCTGCAATTTCCTCATTTAAAAAAAGATTCACAATCTGTACAATACAGAGAAAGTAAAAGTAAAAGAAGTGACTTTACACTTTTCACCTACTATCTCCACTTGTTGCCGGACATACCAAGTTTTAAGCGATGGAGTCTGTTAGATGGAATTTAATTTAGAAAATTGTTATTTGTGTCTTTTGAAGCATGTTTATGAAGCAGCATATCCAAGTTGCTTGTATTACTCTTACTTGGAAACAAGCATTGTTCTTTTGTTGTGCTGGAATCGAGAGGTGCAATGGTATATTGGAAAAATGTTGTCCTGTAATTGAGTTCTTGCGGTTTTTTGTAAAATTCTTTTAAAATATTAAATCTCAGGCCTAAAAACTGGTAACTCACTTGGCACAGATATAGTTAGCATAGAGATTTACAAAGGTAAAAGCTTGAAGATCATAATAGATATACCTAGTTTTTATATTTACTACATGTAGGATCCATTTAGGATCTGTTTAGCTCTTCAGGCTAGATTTTTTGAGATATTAATAGACCTTGATTGATCACTATATGAAAAGGTTAGAAAATTTGGTTTTCAGGCCATCAAATTGCTCATTAAAATTTGGCAGGTAGCTTGCCGCAAGGAGAGTTTTGGAATTCAGCTTGTACAGGTAAAAATTTTCCAGTCCTATTTCTAGGACAGAGGTGTACGTCGCAGCGTGTTCACAAGTGATCTATCCGAGAACGGCTTTGGTAGCCAGGAGCAGTGCTGTGCATCCTGCTTTGAAGCAGCAGCGTGCGGTGGGGGTCAGCTGGGATGGGCTGCGAGGGACCGTGTTTCTCTGAATGGCAGAGGAGCGCGTGGTGTGACTGCGGTTCTTGCGTCACGGAGGTTGGGTGACTCAGTAAAGATCACGGTCAAGTTTCATTGCTTTTTTCTTGGTTCTTCAAGATTTCTGTCTAAGGCTGGGGTTTACTAGTGGCGCCCCAGTCCAGAGACGCCCGTCTCTGAGTGCTGGACTGGCTGCACCCAATGCTCCCATCCTTGCCGGAGAGGAAGGACAGTAGCAGCTAGGGTCAGGGCATCCCTTCTGCCTTTCCTGGCTGCAACCCCAGTTACTCTGTATGCGGTTGTTGTCCTTACTGAGTAGCAGAGATGGGCAGAAACAGCTCATACTAGTCCAGGAACTTGCTGTGATCTTTGCTAATCCGCCAACCTAAATTTCTAGCTCTGTTTTTTTCCAAAACCTTCCACTTAAGCATCGTCCTAGCCAGTCTAGCTGTAGGCCAGAGTCTAATTATGAGCTTCCTAATCCCAATACCATCCTGTACCCGGTCTCCCTTATTCCCAGCATCAGGCCAGTCACCTGCAGCCTCCAGTTACCCTGTCAGTCCCTTCAGGCTCTTTTGAGATTTTGGTCTTTTCTCTCTGCCCGTCCTCACAGAACTTGTATTTTCCTGGACGTTATGCAAGGACAGAAGATCAGGGGTCTGAGCAAAGCAAAATGGTCCACTGAAGGGAGAAACAAAGTGAGGGGCAGTGAGATTTGCTCCAAAAGATTGCAAAAATCTTGCAGAGAAGGGTGTGCTGCTGCCTTATCTCATGTTGTGGCCACTAGTATGGATTTGTACATTTGGTCAGCCCAAAAATGTGTTTAAACACACTTTTGATGTAAAGACATGTTCATGGGCATTTGTAGACTTCATCATATGAAAAATGGACAACTAGGATGAGATTCAGCTGCAGATTAAGACACTTGAATGTCTACATCTATTTGACTAAGACACATGCCTACACATGTACATATGTAGGTGGTTATGGTCCAGTTATGGTCAATGGAGAGACCTCATCAACGCTTACAGTGAAGCCTGGAGATGAATTCAGCCCAAGTGGACACCAAGTGGCTGGTCAGCTCAATAGCTGTAGGCTCTTAACCACGCTGGCTAAATCATCCTTGAGTATGAGGGCGTTTAGACACCCAGGTAGTGTCTTAATCTGGAGCTGAATCTTTCCCTCAAGTTACAAGTCATTTGGTTGTACAAAGATCCCTTTTAAACTATTTTAGCAGATTAGAGAATGTATTTGTTAATACAGCATACACGCTACAGCATTTAATATGTACTTAACTGCTCTTGTTGTAATCCAGCCTTTTTTAGATCTATCTTTCGGGTTCTGCCACTGCTCCTTATTCTGTCTCCAGTGAATTCATCTAGTTGTGCAATGGGAAATAAATCAACTGAAATCCGTGTGAAGTATGAGAATATACTAAGCCACGACATCGATGAGCTGGTAGGTAATAGCTCTTGGGCTTTCCAAGAATGTTGATTATTTTTAAATGATAGCAAATAATAATAAAAAAAGCTCTAATGTTAACATATGATAAAAGACCAATTTAAAATCACACATTATCCTGGAATGGTGGCTTTATTTGAGGGGGCGTGACAATTCAGTCTCTTTAAAATCTCTGAAATCTGTGGATGCTGCCTACTTGCATGTACAAATACTGTGATACAGGTATTTGTGCCTGTGCACCATGCAGTTAGACACATGTACCATTTGGCCCTAAATAGTATAATATATTACATTTAAAAAGTACTCTCTTCCGAAATAATTTCATGACTACTCCTGTTTATATCTTCTTATCAGGAGAAGAAAGCATTACACAACCTGTAATTTGTTCTACTAATTGTAGGCTTCTTGACTGAAGTTTTACACTGTCCATTGAATACAAATGCACAGAGGCACAAAATTCATACAACAATAAAAGTTTCTTTGTATTTTACCTATTAATATATCTTGTTTAGCCGACAATCATTTTTTCGAGACCACAGCAGTGAAAAACTTAACTTTCTCAGTTGTAAATCTCCTCCATTATGGCTTTATCAGCCAGATTTATTACAGCTTTTTAAAACAGTATCATAACAGTTTACTGATCCATGCCCAAAACCTACCTCCCAACTCTTCATCATGAATTATTGACAACTAAATTCACCTGTCAAGAACACTTTCATGGGAGAAAGCACTTTCCATAGTTGGATTAGCAGAGGCATTTCTATGAAAATGGGATTTTTCTGACAGTTTGTCACTAAACGAGAACTCACCATTCTGTTGCAGTCTTAAATCAAGATCTGTTTGCATGAAATACAAGTGATACACAGGGCTTTTCCAAAGGTGAAATCAGGAGCCATTGTATTTCTTCACACTTACGATCCACCACCACCATCCTTCAGAACATTATACCAGTGGTTTCCAACCTTTCTCTACCAAGACACATGAGCCCTCATCTGGAAACAAAATACCTTTACGGTCAAGGAATGATCATTTAATATTCAAAAACATTCTGATCGTGTTGTGTTTGTTGAGATTATGAGGAGAGAAAGGTACTTCTCCATAGATAAATGACCTTATCCTGAACAAGGCACCAATGTTGGGAAAAATATTCATGGCCATCTTAGAAGAGATAAGTAGCCCCTTTAGTTTGTCATCTTATTTCTGACAAAGGCAAGTGTTTCCTAGAGAACAAAAATAAACCCTCTTGGTGAGCCATTATAAGATAGCGGACCTACAAGAGAAAACAATAGGGCAGGAATAACGGCCTCTGGGAGGCAGATCCTGCTGCCTTCCTGCGGTGGAGAGCCCTGAGGCGCATCCCAGCTCTGCTGGAGCTGCAAGGTCAGGGAAGCTGGGGACGACGTCCCGGGCTGGAGGCGGCGATGCCTTGACACTGCCCAACTGCAGGATGAAGCTCGTGGCGCTCAGTGCCCCAGGGTGCCATCAAGGATTTGAATGGAGCAATGCCATTCTTCCAGATACATTTTGAAAGTCTCTATCTTTTTTTATTGTAATAAATATTATAGAGTTTTTTAGGAGATTGTATGAGAACTAAAACTGTTATCCAATTAATTAAATAAATAAAACCTTAATGAATTAATGTTTGTGAAAGGTAATGGGAATGTACTGAACTCTGAAGCTTTTACTTCCTAGAATAGGCATGCACAAGCAACTACTGTGCAAGTTCCTTCATTTTCCTGTCTTTATTTTTCCCAGGTTAAGAGAGATTCATTTGTCTTCTATGCAAAATCACTGTATAGTCTTGTCACTATAACTTGACAGCAAATGTTACGGACAGTGCTCCTTGGCTGATAGCAACTGCCCACTAAGCACTTCCCGGCGACTGCAGAGCCAAAGTCAGTAACTTTCAGTCCCTCAGCCTGGTGTTCAGAGGTAGTTATGGAGATGACTAGTGGGTTATATACTAGACCTCCATAAGTTAATTTGATTTTCACTAATGCCTTTTCTGAGGCCAGGATTTCCCTTAGGTTGCTTTAGTCACAGCCAATAAACTACCTTCAGAAATGGCTACTGTACGTTATACGAAAGATGATCCGAGGAAGTCAGTGAGAATGGGTAAATCCCTTAGCATTAGCAAACGAAGCCTCGGATAGATAGGTTTTAGGGTGATTATTTATTCATTTATTTATTTTTAAATCTTGGTGCTGTGTGACTGCAGCAAAACTTCATTCTGTTGTGGTACAAGCAGAGATGTCCATTATCTTCCAAATGTGTGGGGGTTTTGAGGTTTTTTTGGGTTGTGTTTTTTTTTTTCTTTTTTTTGTCAGTGAATATTTGACTCCCTAAACTCTTGGTTTTGAAAACGCTTCCTGGATGAAGTTCTGTTCAGCTTGGGTGAACTTCTGAATTACAGGCAACGTTATACAAAAATCTGCAGAAAAACTTTAGGAATTAAGTGGTCTAATGCGTTCATATGCATGCCTAAGTGAGGAGATCTAACACAATATTGTCATGAGCTGCCTTTTTGAAAGCCTTTCTGGTTGTATTAGGTTATCTGGATACCAGATATCTGGATATCTTATTTCTGGAGAAGAAAGTGAAGGCATTTTATTGAATTGGGTTCAGTTGTCATCTTGATAACAAGTGTGAAAGTAGAAAAAAAAAAAAACAACAGAGAATAAACCATTGATAAAAGATTATGGTCATGCAAAGGGAGCAAGTGATACTGCTTAGGACATCTTCTGTTAGTGCATATGCAAAGTGAGCGCTACAGTCTGTGTAGATGTCTGGGGTGTGTATTTATTGAGACAAACATGGACAAACATTGTATTTGATGTCTGTGTAAGAATTAACTATTCCTGTACGTTTCAAAAAGCCAAAGAACCAAGTAATTTGATAGAATATGAAGGTTTAAAGTGAATAGATTTGTATCCAGTTCTGGGCTCCCCAGTATGAAAGAAATACAGAGCTACTGGAGAGAGTCCAGCAAAGGGCCATGAAGCCGATTAAAGGGCTGGAGCGTGTCTCCAATAAAAAAAGGCTGAGAGAGCTGGGACTGTTCACCCTGGAGGAGGGAAGGCTCAGGGGGATCTCGTTAATGTGTAGAAATACCTGAAGGGACGGTGCAAAGAAGATGAAATTGGGCTCTTCTCAGTGGTGCCCAGTGACAGGACTTGGGGCAATGGGCACACACTGAAACACAGGAGGTTCCCTCTGAACATCCAGAAACAGTTTTTCACTGTGAGGGTGACCGAGCACTGGCACAGGTTGCCCAGAGAGGAGGTGGAGTTTCCATCCTTGGAGATACTCAAAAGCCGCTTGGACATGGTCCTGGGCTGTAGGTGGCCCTGCTTGAGCAGGGGGGTTGGACCAGATGACCTCCAGAGGTCCCTTCCAACCTCAACCATTCTGGGATTCTGTGTGATTCTGTGAATACCTTTAGAAATTGTAGCTGCATTGGCTCTGTCCTTGCCTGCTTGCCAAGGAAGAGCTCAGAACCGTACGCTGCCCCCGCTACACCTGAGGAGGTGCTCCAGAGCAATTTAGTGGTGGCATCGCCAGCTGTTAGTGAGAAACTTGGCTCACTTGATTAAAAGTACTTCCATGTTTAAACGTGTATGATATTTTACAGGTAAATATGTCTGCAGAGTATCGTGACAGGTGCTGCAAGAATAAAAAACATGAAAATACCAAAGTGTTTTTCTGCAACGATACTCAGGTAAAATTTAACTTCTCAGAATTTACTTTAGAGACTACAAACTCAAATGGGTTCTTTGCACAGTCCAGTCCCTGAATAACATATTGTGATAGAGAGTAATATTGCCTTGTAATAGTCAAATCATGATATTCAAGGTTGTTCCTTTTTTGAATTTGGAAGCACGCAATTTGTCAAGTAAATTGGTGTTTTTAAAATTAAAATCTTAAGCAATTCCATAGCAAAGAAATGCCTTTTTTCCCCCTACTATAAAGATTCTTTTATATTTTTAATCCAAAATAGTACAGAAAACTTATTTTATTTTGCCAATGGAAGTAAACATAAAAAATCCCCAACATCTGTTTTCATTTTTCTACAGAAAATCATATTAGCTGATCTTTTCACTTCAGATTCGAAAGCTTTAAAAGTAATAGTTTGGGCACATCTCAAATGGCTGAAAGCACAATTGTCAGCTGTTGCTGCAAATTTTATCATGATTTGATATAAGGACTGACTCCAAAACCCATTCACTGTTTTCCTAACTGCTGATTTAATTATGGCTATGATTTCTCCCTAACATCCTTACGCTATTATTATTACTACTACAAATTGATGCTTTAAATATTTTGAAGAGATGGCAGGTAGGTCAGATTAGACATGTGTTTTATTGGAAAATACTGGCACTATGAAAGCAAAAGAAATGAATGGTAACCGACGGAGCTTTTTTTAAAGACAAACCAACATTCTAAAGAATTAACGGTGCACGGACTTTTCAGGACCTATTTTTCTTGCTGTCTTTGCAGGAAATAGAATCACTACAGAGTATGGCATGCAACATGCTCAGATTCTTTCATAAGCAAAAAATCAGCAAAGACTTTAGATGGAAAGCAGCATTAGTCTCATGTGGGACGTTACAGGTTCTACAGTGCAAATGTGAAAGACATAAAAAAGAAAAGGTGAGTGGATATAATTCTTTACGATTGGCTTAAATAGTTGGATTGAAGGCTGCATTTAACTCATTCATTTCCTCCTTGAAGTGGAGAAACTCTTATAATCTAGGACCAGATCTTCAAAGTAATGTTGGTGTCTGTATTTTGCTTAGCCACCTGCGGTGAATCCAACGTTTGCCTTACCATTAAAGGTATCCCAGTCAAGTCATAGAAGTCAGAGGGTCACCCTTGAAACTCCTGCCTAACCTCGTGGATGCCTGGTTTTATTTAAAGACTGATTAAAGTCATTTGGTAAAAATCATGATCAGTCATTGAATATGGACAAGAACCACAGTCTTCTTGTCTCTGGGTGAGATCCTGAGCGCTAGGCCTCAGCGCCAGCCCCTGGGAACAGCTCTGTCTTGTTCCACCAGTCTCAAGGTACCACACATGTAGTCGTATCTTTTGAAGTTTGGCTCTCAATTTAATTGGCTTTATTTTTCCAGTCCTTCAAATACCGGAGGATACATTTTAAACCGCTGACAGAGGACGTACACGTTCTCAGTCGCACACACTGGTTTCAGCTGTCCGTATTTGCCGTGCGTTAAAGCTGCGTTCTCCCAGTCGGGTGGGCAGGGGCGGCAGCAGGGCTGTGCTGAGGGAGGACATCAGAGGGATGCAGGCTGCGTACCGCCACGGCGCGCTTCGTGAGTAGCCCCGCTTTCTGGCTTAATTACCATGTAAGGCACTGCCATTATTTACTGAGTGTCACGGCCCAACTTTCTGCCCACAGCGAGGCTGCACCCCAGCTATGGGTCATAGACAGAGAGTGGCAGAGAAGAGGGAGGGGTGACTCAGGTTCGCTGATCTACTTTGTTGGAATTGAGCACAGATGGTGCTAAGGTTCACAATTCAGATTTAATGTCACGTCTCAACTTTCCCTGCCCGCAGCGATGCTGCACCCCAGCTATGGGTGATAAACAGTGACAGAGAAGAGGGACAAGTGACTCGGGTTACTGTGCCAATTTATTCATTCAGTAACTAGGCGTACAAGTTGTCATTCAATATCTGGGCATACAAGTTATCATTGAATAACAGTAAATTCACTAATTGCTAATCCTGCCTTTCAGTAAAAAGGAAGAGAGAAGGAGAGAGAGAGAGAGAGAGAGAAATCAATCATCAGTCCAGGGTCCAGCGTTGGTCCACCCAACGGGGGTCTCTGGTCAGTGGTCAGGGAGGCCCTCCCGTTGAGTCATGAGGTTCAGAAAGGACCCCCTTGCTTTCTAAACACCTTCTCAGAGAGGAGTCTAGGTGCGGCTGAGTCCAGTCCTAGTCTCAGACTTGGTCAATGGTTTATGTCTAAACGAGTATATCATGTCTAAATTAAAAGATAGAGAGAGAGAAAAAATAGAGATAAAGGAAAGATCACCACCCTGGGTTCCAGCGATGTCTCTGCTCCGGTTCCGTCGGATGGTGGGCGCGCGCACCCAGCCCCTCTGAGTTGCGCCATTTGTTGACTAGTCCCACTGCATGTGCTAATTACTTCGCATGCGTAGTCTGTTGTTCTCGAACCTTCTCAAAATGGGCCGGGGGGTTTGAGGGGTTGGGGGGTTTGAGGCTAGTGCTGCCCCCGCCTCCTGTCAGAAATGCAGGGGCGATGCTGTCTCAGGCTTGTAGCAATTACTCGAGCCTGAGGGCCCAGAAAAGCACTATCCTGCCTCCACAAGATCCTCCCTTCCAGCTGCACCTCGTCTCATTAGTGTGGTCACACCAAGTCCTCCAGTGTTGGAGACAATAACTCTTCCAACTTCTCAGTTCATTCAAGGTCCTTCTTTGCCGAATGTTTGAGACATTAACTCTTTCGGCCCCTCAGTCTCTTACACTGAGATACAATGGAATCAGTTTGTTTTAAAAGGTGTCTATATGAAAAGAATAAGCACTTCTCAATTAACAATACAAACTCTTCTTTTTCAGGTTTGCACGCAGGTAAATACACATAATAAAGAAGATACAGAAACAGGTGAACAGTCCAAAAAGAAATGTAACCAAGAATTTTGTGAACTGAAAGAAAATATATCTAGCCTTCGATCCTGCTGGAATAAATTTGAAAAAATAATTTCCAGGTGATTCCAGGTGAACCCTGCTCTTTTCTTTCAAAGTGGCATTACTTGGTATCTTTGCATTTTATATGCATTCTTCGAGTAACTCTGCTCGCTTATATGAACACTTTATGCCAGAGTTCTGATGGAAAGCTACTGTACCTCGTTCCCGGAGACGGAATAAACAGAAACGGCTAAATCAAGCTGCTGAAGTCCAAGAAGTGCAAATATAAGACCAGCGTTTGAAACAAAGAACTCCGCAGAAGGCTGTGTCCCATCTTCATGCTCTGGAAACTACTTTGAATTTTCTGGTCTTTCGAGTAACTTTCTAATACCGTCATATGAAAGAAATCTACTTACATGCCTACTGCAATTTATTAAAACATCTTACAAGCCACAGGTGAAGAAAACAGTACGGAAAAGTAGCTGGTTTCTTTGTATCTATGTAAAACGCATCAAGGACCAAAAGGAACAATTTACCAAACAAGCAGCTGATCTCGAGTCCGTTCTGCTGATGCCATAATGTTCTCAGCGTGGGTATCTAATGGGTCTGCAAACTGATTTAGGTTTGGAAAAATAGGGAAAAGGTTAACTTTTTGAAAAACTTAGGAAGTGTACCGATTTTTGAGAAATGTAGCACACGCCCACTGGCTGAAGTAGAGGCAAGACAGCGAGACCTATGGAGGGCAAAAAAGGAGATGCCTGAATGTAAGTTTGTTCGGCTGACTGGAAACAGCACCAGCCTTGTGTATTTGGTTATCCTAGAGTTAGCTGCAGAAGGAGCTAGAATTTCTTGCCTTCAGATTGTGATTTCTTACATGCAATTATTTTATATAAAGTGTTCAACATGTTAGACAAACATGACTTAAAATGTGTGAATATTTTCAGAGAATAATATATTGGCATTTAACTAATAAAGTGTTCATATTTAATTTTGGATAAATAGAAGTATTTTTATAGTTGTTTACAACTCTTTTGCAGTTTCTTACTTTGATATTATAACTCCTTTGGTAATAAAATATTTGTCTTCTATGGAATTGGGCTGTTGACTTTTTGGGTGTCATTACTCCTTTTTTAGCTTTTTTTCACAGCTAGTCATTAAAAGCACAGCTGGTAATGTAACCTCCAGCTGCTTGGGACTTCCCATTATAAAATACTTATTTCTTAATTGCTTATAACCTGGACAGTTTAGGTAGATGTTTCCATACCAGGTATCTGCCTTGGACTGAACATTTTGGGAAATGTTTAGTTAAGTCAGCCTGTTGTTTCCTGGCTCAGAGTAAGGTAACATATATTGTTTTATCTGTGCTAAAAAAAAATGTCTGTGGAACTACTCTGAGAATTTTTTGGTATTCAGAACAAAGACCTGAAAAAAACGGTGGAATGCGCTCCAAACAACTGTACGGATCTCCTTAGACCAGAATAAGATCTGCTGTACTGAATCCATGAAACCCAGTGTGCCCTACTTGCTAATGGTGAGGGAAGAGGTGTCCTGGTTTAGGCTGGGACGGAGCTAGTTTTGTCTTCAGCAGCTACCTTGTTTTGGATTTAGTGTGAGAAGAACGGTGATAGTGCACTGGTGTTGTTGGTTGCTGCTAAATGACCAAGGAGATTTTGCAGTTTCCCAGGTTTTGCTGATGTGCAGGTGCAAAAACTTGGGAGGGGTAGAGCCAGAATAGTTGATCCAAACTGGCCAAAGAGAGTATTCCATACCATAGATGTCATGCCTGGTATAGGTGAGGGTCAGCCGGTGGGGCTTTGGTCCCTTAACTTGCCTTAATCCTTAAGCTTCCATTCAGGTTGCTTTTTGTTTCCCTATTCTTCCTTGGTTTTTTTTTCATTCATTTGGGCCTTTTCGTTCGTTTGTTCGGCTGTTTGTCCCCTCGCCCGCTCTCTCTGGAACTTGCTGTTCTGGGATAGCTGGGGGGGGGATACCCCTGCTCCCTGCCTGCTGCTCGGGATGGGCTGTATTGGTCATTGGGTGGTAAGAAATTGTGTATTGTTTGTTTTATATATTCTATTATCCTTGTATATATTGTCATTATTAATATATTTACATATTTTTCCTTTGCTGTCCCGGTGAACTGCTTTTATCTCAACCCGCGAGTTTTCCTTTCTCTCCGATTCTCCTCCCCACCCCAGCGGGGAGGGGGTAGTGAGTGAGTGGCTGCGTGGTATTCGGTCACCATCTGGGGTTAAACCACGACAAGAGGCTAAGAGCAAAGCAAACATACTGGTATGCTTTCCTGGAATACACACCCTCCAACCCCACATCTACTTACGGTGAAGAAACTTCTTGAGGTAGGAGTAGTATCTTTGTAAAACTGTGACTGAGACTTTCACATATTCTCTTTTCACATGCTCTCTTTAGCTCTTGATGCAAGAGATTGCAACTTTAACTCCAAACACTGAAAAAAACCCCCAAACCCAATCCATAACTCTTTCATATAATAGGAAAGAGAAGCAGATTTCCCAGTATCACACTGCAGACAAGAGAATGTAAGCAGTATTGTAAGGACTTCTCTGGAAATCCCTTCTACTGAAAGAAGTCCCAGGAGACTGAAGATTAAATTTGTCTCCTGAGACTGGAAACTTTTTTTTTTTTGGAAATGCAGGAACAGTTGAAAGCCAAGATGTATTTCCTAATAACCACTTGGCAAGGAAAGCTTAGTGGGAATTAGAAGAAAAAAACACGGATGCAATATTAGCTACTACAAAACCAGAAGTTCAGTCAGCTTAAATGACTTCAGCAGCTGCCCCCAACGGAAATCTTGAGGCAAATCAAGCAGTTTCAGGCCTATCCTGGGGAAAGACCAAGGTTAGGTCCAGAGCAGAAATTTAAATTGAGTGATTATGAAATTGTGTTTTTTTTTCTGATTGCTTCTCTTAATAAATGTCCTGCCTTCCTGATTCTTATTGCCAAATTTCCTGAGTCACCACTTACATGCAAAGACTAACTGCTAAACTTGTGCTCTTTGATTTGTTCCTTCCATTTGAGACCCTCCTCCGGTCTCTCCTGAAATTACAAATGTGACAACAATAAACTGCTCTGCAGGAATGGGCGAAGGGATGAAAACCTTGCAGGGTATCACCACCACACCTACCTCCCTGCCACTTCCATTTATTTATTTATTTATTTGGCCACTGCAAAGAAGGAATAGGAGTAGGTCAAAACCACGATTTAGAAATACATGGAATTTATGGGAAGGTGGCAAAGGAAGGCAACTTAGGTATTTAAATTAGTAAAAAGAATTTTAGCACTATTGTTGCAAGGGATTGAGAAAGCAGAAAGGGGTGACTATCCCCTGTGAGCAAGATGAAGTTGCACAGTCCTAACAGCAAGAATGAGTTAGGTGCTCTGTGGTTTATGACGAGAAGGAAGAATTTCTGGTGCTTAGGAAGCCAGATCAAGGAAGCCCACTGGAAGAGAATGTTCAAATCTCACTTTGCACTCTCTAACAGGTCTTTACAGCTGTAACTCTTCAGCTGAAGATGCAGGAGTAAAGCTCTCCTGGCTGGTTATATGTTTCCTTCCAGTTCCATCTCCTCACCTTTGTGCTGAGCAACAGAGATGTTGACGTTATGATAGGTTTCATTCAGCAGCTACTTAGGTTTTTGTTGGGGTTTTGTTTGTTTTCTCCTGCTATCTGATTGGAATGGCTCCTGGGCAACTAGAATAAAGAGGATGCCAGCATGAGGGCTATTCACGGAACGGCAGCAGTGACAAGAGATTTTGCAGACTCTTGGCACATAAATGAATTTCATCCAGAATGAAGGGAAAACATATCTGCCTTCCTCTGAAGAGGGTGTGGTGAAGTAAACAGAAGAGCACAGTAGGAGGAACTTTCCCCTAAAAAGAGGAAAGAAAAGAAGAACTGGTCTCTACTCATCCGTATTTAGCCAAAAAAATCAGGAACCCAAACCCTTACTACAATTTCTGCTCGCATAAGTGAACTTTACAGGAAAAAATGTAACTTCTGCTTTTTTTCCTGCTTTGTCATTTAATCAACAAAGCAGCGCTCTAACCTCATGAAGGAGAACAAACCCAGATCAAACTTAGGTTATATATTACACCTTACAGCCTTATTAAAAAAACAAAAAGAAAAAAGAATGATTTTCTACAGGTATCACAGTCAGAGGCTCTATATAAACTAAACTCTCCGTATAGTTGGGAAAAAGAAGAGATACAGAGTTAATTTTATATAAATTGATCACACTGATTTAAATATCTGGTACAGAGCATTTTTCAAGGTGACTGAGGAATCCAAATCTCATCTCGCAAGTCAATTAAAAAAACTCCTATCCTTTGAGAAGAACAACTAAGTGATTCTCTCCCAACCACGAGCAGAAGACAGTGGATGGGCCTCACATCAGGTGTACTGGAGACCAAAGACATCACAATATTCATAAGGTTGAAATGACGTTACCTATCCCTATGCTATTTTATTTAAGACAAATTCACATTTGACTACAAATTGTGTGCATCACAAAAAGTTTTATTGGCATATTTGCTTTATTGTTAACAAGTGGCAAATTAGCATTAGGTGGTGATTTACATTTATTAATGAAAA
Organism: Phoenicopterus ruber ruber; assembly: GCA_009819775.1. Taxonomy (NCBI): domain Eukaryota; kingdom Metazoa; phylum Chordata; class Aves; order Phoenicopteriformes; family Phoenicopteridae; genus Phoenicopterus; species Phoenicopterus ruber. The sequence continues at coordinate 137,659,949 of CM020216.1, read as the reverse complement.
CAGAACTGACACTTTAAAATAAACATAATATACCAAATAAGATGCAAACAAACCCAGGAATTCCGCAAAAAAACACTGGATGGTCACAAACACAAATATTCAATATACTAAGGGGCAAGGCAAACATAATAAATGCAATGCTGACAAAATTAATCACCTCAAACGCATGAATGAACGTTTCATTTAAAAACATGGAACATCAATAAATAAACTTATGAAGATACATATTAGGTATCATATGAAGGATGAACACCAAGAGTTAGAGCAATCACATCAAGTAGGTATTGTAACAGTCGTAGAATACTCAGCACTGTACAGATCGGACCCAAATCCATTCATGCTTCTGCCAGAAATCCAAATACAAATACAGAACTCTGGTAAACCACGTGCTATTTTTTAGAACTTAAGTTCAATATTCAGCTATATTAAATTGAATATTTGATTTGCTGACTCAAAAGCTAATGTTCACATTGGAGAAATAAGATTTTGCTATTGATTATTTTTGTAAAGAAGAGACAGTAATTACGTAAAAGAAAATCTGAATAGGCTGTTTTCTGGCAACATGAAATGGAATGGGGCTAAGTAGGATCCTCCAAAAATGCGTATTCTGGAATGACATAACAAAAAAACCCTCACCAAACAAACTAGTATGCAAGAGTAATCACTTATATTGTGAATATTGGAAAGAAAATATCAACCAAGTAACTGCTGGATACAGCTAGAGAATCTTTTACCTAACATTTCTTCCAACACCACAATTAGGTAACTCAAACCTTACTCAGTGAGTTGAAAAAAACCCCCAGCAACAAAACCATCACAGGTTGGAATGAGCTGTACTCGAAAGGCAATAAAACTATTTTCACCAGAGTCACCAAAGCCAGTTTCACCAAAGATGAAAATTCTACCGTCATACAACCTATGTAATTATTCATAGCTTAGTCAAACTGAAAAGAATTAAAGTTGCAAAAAGTGCTCTTACAAAACACAAATTCATCAGCTCAGATTAAAAAAACTTGTAACTACAAGTTTGTTATTTGCACATATACAAAGTCTATGTGATGGAAACAAGCACTTCTTGAGAACTTTGCAATACATAGACAATACTATTTCATTTTATACTCAGACTAATTACATAGCCTACATCAGTGCGCACTGCCACATGCCTTGTTTATTAGCATTTAAACTACCGCAATCGTACCTCCTTCCACTGATTCGATAAGCGCGCCCCACGAAACCGTTCTCTTTGCGCGCTGCGTTTCAGGCACTAACTCTCAGCTGCAGCGGTGAACTAGGAGCTAGTCTCTCTCAGCTGACAGAGAACTTCCGTGACGCTTGAAGGCTGGGTTGGGTTTTAAAACACATTTTTGGAGTTACCGGCCTGCGAACCTGGCTACCGGCGGCGGGCGTGGGAGAGCCGGAGCAGGCGCGGCCGGAGCACCATGGAGAGCTCCCCGGGCCCGGGGAGCCTCGGCCCTGAGCCCCTCCGGCCCCCTCGGGGCAGCGCCGCCTCTTCTGCTCGCTGTGGCAAACTGGGAGAGTTCTGCCCAAACGTTCGTTTCGTAGGTACGAGCTGAAAGGGTGGTAAAGCACCTCCCCACGCCCACTCCTCGGGAGCGGTGTGTGAGACTGAGGGTTCGATTATTCATATAACCATATACTTAAGTTGCTGTATATTTAGAGATTCCAGTTCTGAAACTACCTAGGGTGTGAGTATCATGCATAAATATAAACCTGCGTAAGATACATCATATAAAGATTAAGCCTTATGCTATGTTGTCTTTACTATTGAAGCTGGTATTTTTCATAACTCCATTGCACTTGTATCAGCATAGTTCCAATGACCCTGCACTCCTTTCTGGCACAGAGATGTCCCTTGTGTAACAGATATTCGCAAAAGCAGAATGGCAATGCAAACGCCCTCAGGCCAGACCTCAAACCAGCCTTCGCCTTATTTCTTTAGATGGAATTTTACCTTTGGCTTTTTTTTTTTTTTTTTTAATTGAATGGAAGAACCTTAGTAAGCACATTAGGAAGATATAGTGGTAGACAGTAAAAGAAAGTCTGTCATAGGGTCAGACATTAGTATAGAAATCGTTAAAATAATCACATCAATAAATTTCACTTTAAATGGACAGTAACTACATTAGTCTACTGTCTGAGGCTTCTCAATCCTCCAGTAGCATTCAGTCCTGTTTTGTATCAACTCTGCTTTAACAAAACAACTTTTTACATTTGTGTAACTTACGAATTCTCACAAAATACACATGTGCTCATGTGCACACCCTATATCCACGCACACGCACACAGAACTGGAAAGACAGATGCTAAATGGAGTAATCGTATCATCCTAATTTTACACATAAACTCTTAAGGAATTTAGGCTTTTAAGTTAAATATCTGTCAACAAGGCATCCAGGAAATGACACTAGCTAAGTTTAGACTTGTCAGTGTAGTGCATCAGTGGTGCATAGTTTATCCAGAGGTTTTAACTTCACACCTATCAATATTTTGATTCTTGAGACATTTTTTGAACATTCCACTTTCAGTATATATATCCATGTTTTTTTCCACCTATGAAAACCAAGGCATAAAGGCAGGGGGGAAGACTAGGGCAAGAGGGTTTGGACCTAGGTCATTAACAAATTGAATTCGGGAACTTCCTGACACATGTAATGTACCTAAAGACTCAAAATTCAGAGTCCATCTCCCTTAACGGTTTATTTAAATATAAGAAATTTGTTTCCTATATTCAGTTCTGCAGCGACATTATGAAAACAAATCTACTATTTCCTAACAAACATTCCATTGCGATGGAATTACAGTGATCTGTGCTGACAACCTGCGTAATACGGTCTATGGTCTGGAACATCGAAGACTTTAGAAACCTATGTCATTCAGTAACAAAACTAGTTGATAAAGTGGAAACATACGAGGCTTCTGATAGTCCCACTATACAGTAATAAACTGCATAGTCACTTATATTTTCATTGTCTGCTTATCCTTATTGTAGATTCAAACACATACACGTTATCCAGTGTCACTATCGACAAGTCACGTTTCAACAGACCTTCTTGTAAGGCTAAATTAAAAGTTCAGGAAATCTTTTTAAAATTCTTCTTTCAGTTCAGGTTAATCTCCTGTCTAGTCCTTGCTATAAATCATGTAAGTGTAAATAAAGTAAACGATGTATCACTCGAGTAATTTACTACATGCTGCATTGGAAGCAGAGAGTTACACAAACAGCTCAAAAAGCAGAAATTATGGTAACTGTGTATGGATTGACTTAAAACTGGGAAACCTGCCACCTACAATTCAAAGGAGAAACAGTCAATATGTTTTTTCTACATTTACAGCAATCCTGGAAAATGTGGAAGATACTTATTTTCCTTACTAAACTTTCCCTTTGTAGAAAGCATTTTCAATGAATGGTAAAATGCATTTTTCCAGCAGAAACAAGAACTGGAAATTCATCAAGTCAGACAAAGGAATTGACCCCTCAGTAGATTCACCAACTGATCAAGCCTATTCTGGACTTGTATCTTTGCTGATGGACACTCAGCTTGCAATAATTCAGTTTGCAGACCTCCATGGCCCAAGTCCAGGGTAAATTTTCTACAGCAGGCTTATCTATGCAAAGGATGCAGGACTCCACTTTTTCCAAGTACAGATATAAATGTGCCAAAATATGGATCCTAGAACCTAAACTACCTAGAACATAATTTGGCTAAGATTTGTCAGTTCTAACTATCATTACCAGTCATCCACCCTACCACGCTCAGTAGCCAGCTTACGCAAATTATAATAAGACTACATTGAATGAAGGAGAATTTCTAAAAATAATTGTGTATAAAAAGTGTAAGACAATGCCACACCATTGAACTAATTCTAAAACATCAATAGTTTGTGGCCTGCAACATGACTACATCAAGTCTCTTAAATCTCTCGTCCTCCAAGACTGGTACCTGCTTTGGAGATGCTTTTCTTCAATCATGCTTTCTTCAAAATTGGCCCCATTGACAGTAATCACAAGTTTTCAAAATGCAAACAATGATCATAATAGTATCACAGAACACTGCATTATATTTTGCATAAGCTACAAAGAAATTACATAAATTGATACTAATGGTGTTTGTGAGTTGAAAGTAACCATTTCTGACAAAAAGAGCGTATTTATTGTGGGAAAGGCACAATTAAGTTCTTTCAGATTGTTCTTTCACGCGTAACTGAGATGGTGTCAGTACTTCAAAGCAAGACTTCACAAAACAAATTACTACATTCAGATACAAGTTAAGTGATTCGGCTTGTGAATGGTTTTAATATACTGTGTAATTTAAAAAGATACCAACAACAACTTCCAGGGCCTGACCCTTCTTCCCAACAAATTAATGCAAAGTCTGTTACCAACTTCAAGAGGCTGCTGTTCAGAGCCCAAGAATACACAGGATTGCAAAAAAAAAACCCACGTAAGGTATCAACACGTAAACCTACGGAGCACAGTTACTCCATTATGCACTCATATGTGAGCTGTGCTTTTGCACAGGAGTAAGAATAAAAAACAGTCACTACTTACATCAAGTTCTACTGTTCTAATAACATACATTTTTATGGAACTCTCTTATTTTGTATTGAATACATCAGGAAGGCTGTTTTCAAAATAAGAGTTCAACATTTAGGTAGGATAAGCATAGACTTTGCCTCTCCTTCAGGAAATGAGGGAAGAGAAAAAAGGAGTGGGACCTTTGGAAACATTTGAAGTACAAAAAGCACAAAACTTTTAGATACGCTAGTCATGGTGGAGCACAGGAGGAGGAAGACAAGTATTTCTGAACAAAAGGAACTTAAAAAATGATGATACCATATTTGTCCTTATAAATACATAAAAATATTAACAAGTTCTTATTGGAAAACAGAACATGGAAAGCCACAAACAAAAATCTTGCTTTTCTTCTTACACGTGAACAGAATTCTCAGGTAGTTTTTCTACTTTGATTCTTTAAAAAATCCTAGGAAGTAACTGGAAAGTCCAATTAGCATATTACTGTTAAAGAGTTTAAAGGGATCCAGACTTTTTGCACTTTTAACAAGGAATTTATAAGGAGTTGCTCGTGTTGTTTTCACTTAGAACATAGCATCTAAGTTAGTGTCACATATGAAGGAAATGCCTCCACAGAGAAACTTTTGAAGCCCAAGTTCTTCATGGCTAGTTCCCTATGGGTAAGTATGATCCTACATAAGTGATTTAAATAATCCTTTATCTAGTAGGATTTACAAGAAAAATAACATTGAACCACTTTTGCTACCTAAGTTACTTAACACATTTTTACCTTAATTTTAAATATTTCCAACAGAGATAAAAGAGTATTTCCTTGAATGGCACAGTTTTAGGTACCTGTTAATTTTATATACAGTATATATATTTGTTTATAAATAACTGTGTAACCAGAAGATTGCACTCAGAAAATTACAATATGATGTTTCAACATGTTTGCAGCATGAAGTCTAACTGGAAGGAGTGCTCTAGCTTTCCATGCAGCAGTACATAGCAGATGCTTCCGATTTCTCATTTTCTTTTTGCTTTGAAGAATGTGTTCACACAACCATTCTTCGAATTCCACACTCACAGCAAAACTTTGCCCATTCCACTGGATACCTTGTTCCACATTCATGGCAGAACTTTGATAACTGTACAGGTGAATTTCCTTCGCTGCTTTTTGAACTTCCTCCATTGACTGAGGATGAGTAGTCTCCGCTGTCATACCCAATTTTACCATCAGATCTGAAAATCCCCAGATAAAGAACATTCTCTGTAACTCATTTCAGTATAACCTGATGCAAAATGATTTTAATCCTTGCAGTGAATTACTGCTATTGTTACTGTCAATTTGATGCTTACACTTCCTATTTATTTACAGTGGTATACCTTATAACTCTACCCAGACTCCCCTACTTATCTCTACATACCCACCTTCCCTGCCCTGCAGGAAAACAAAAATGACAAAATTTTAGGAGTAGGATCAAATATTTGATTCAGTAGTTAGATTAACTAGAGTGTTTGAAAACTTAAAACTTAGCTTGTCCAAACAAGAAAGGCTAAAACAGCAATACAATTTTTATTGTACCCTTTAAAAGGGCAGACACCAGACAATCTGTGTGCTTAGCATGCAGATTTCATTCGATTTCAACTGAACCACTCACTTCCCATTTGAAAGATCATTCACTTATTTTTTCAACAGCTCCTAAGAGGTTTTTGACATTTCTAACGCTATCTTCTGTGCACATCTAAGACAGCTGATGACAAAGGTGTTCTGTTAGATGATAAATATGCAAAATATATTGAATATCTTAAACATGCCAAATAATATTGACCATGAGTTATTTATTAACTGCAGAGAACAATATTTTCCCCAACTTTTTATGCAGTAAGTACTCCCCTTTAATGAAGGTTCTATTGCTGACAAAATCCACAAAGTTAAAAGCTACCTTGAGTAACTGTCTGAATTGCTAGTTTTTCTTTTGTTTGTTAGAGCACCCGTGCTCATGGTTCTTGCCACACTAGGAGGGGTTGATGTCCGTGTTTTTGTTGCGCCTCTAAAACAGAATAAATATCTGATGAATTATATACACATAGAAATATGTACAAGAATATGCATTTACAAATGATATAAAAAAATGAGTTCAACAATCTATACATCAATTAATTGTATGAAAAATATAATCTATTTTCTACCAAGAGCAGACAGAAGAGCTTTGGCATGAACTTGCATGCTTTGGACTGAGTACGACTTGAATCTTACAATGACAAGCTAAACAGAACAGCAAGTCCCTCCTGTTCATGTGTTTCACTTGCTATCACACCAAAATAGAGGTAGATCCTGCACTGGTTGTTTAGTATGTTCTAATGTCTACCTTGACAGACTACAAGTCACTTTTTAGGACTGGCAGGGCTTTCAGAGAAATAGAGATCAGCTGACTGCAGGTCTTAATAGTTCAAAAAAATGTAGAAAGGATACCATATTCTCAATACTGTGTGACCAATACGAAGTGAGTCACAAGACTTTTTTACTTCATAGCCTGACTTTAGGATGCATACTTCTTAGATAATGCTGCAGATCCTATTTCTTCAAAGCATAAGTATTTATTTATAAATATAAATAGAGAGGAAAGAAAGTCTATCCAGCTGGGCATTAGGGCCTATTTTTTTTTTAGCCTGTCACAATGTTCTTAAAGTTGGCATCAATAGTATGACCACATAGCTGTGAAAGCTGCTTTCCTCAAGACTCATGGGTTTTATGAGAAGCCAGTATGCAATGAATAGCACATCCTAAACATACAGAACATCTCACTACTTGCTTTAATAAGTAGAGAAACATCTGAAAAATCTGAGTAGCACTAAGAAAAAGAGATATGAAGGGGCATCCTTTTATCATCAGTGACCAAGGACAGAATTTTTTGTCACTGCTCAGAAGAATTACCATTCCCTGGAATTTCTTCTTCTTTGGCAAGACTTCAGTAACTATGACATCTCATGCATGACCCACCAAGTTTTTCTGTTCTCATTCTTGAACACAGATGCATAAATGAAATTTAAGTTGGGATTGGCTCACAGACATCAAAAAAAAATTCAAACAAGGCTCCATTTTAAAAAATTAGTCACCAAGAGCCCAATCCGCAACAAAAACCCAAAAGTGATTTTTTTTTTTTTTTTTTTTATTCTCTTCAGATGAACCTAACTGCGCCTTTCAGAATTATAAACAACTTAATCTTCGTTTGGTTTTCAAAGTATATATAAGGAAATGCATTCAACTGCAGTAACTTCAAATGCAACACTGACACAACTGAGGAACAACGTAATAAGTCCTGAATTTTAGACATTTTGCATAAAACATTTCTTCCTTCCTGTTATGAGTGTAGGCTAAAGACGGCTTTTCAGCTCCTTCCGTCACTTAAACACTTCAGTGCAAAAGTGATGAAATGATTAAGCACAAAAGTGGAAATCAGGAACTAAATTTAAGATTAAATCAAGTGAAACTATACCTAACTAAAGTATTCAAGTTTAACAAGAATGGCTTCTACACGCAACAGGTAGAGTGGAACCATCAAAGATTCTGTCTCACTGGGCAGAACACCAACCTTCTCTGTTAGTTTTCCTGTCTGCCCTCTTATTTCGCAAGGAGATTCTAAAGATGGTTTTATTTAAAAAAAAAAAAATGTAGTGTTTTTCAGTCTGCACAGTAAGTTATATCAGAATTAAAACCTATTAAAAGTTATGTCAGTCTTTCAGAAGTTACAAAATTCCAGGATAAAAATTCTACATGTAACCTAAATTATACTGTTACAAGTATGCACAACAGTACAGATGCCCAATACTCTACCTTGTGTTATTTCCCCCATCTCGTTTTACACTGAAGAGAGACCTTTCCTTATAATTGAGTAAAATTCATTAGAGCTTAATAGGGGAAAGAACATACTGGACTGTTTCTCTACTTGTTATGGAAGCTAGGAAAGCATATAAAGAAAAATTCAGCTGTAGACACAGAACTGTTACGGATCATCACAGATCAGGGATGATCAGACAATGATGCAAAGAACAGAATTGTGCCTCAATTCCTGTTCAGATAACACCAAGTAATTTAAAACAAATTTTTCAAAAGTATTACTGGCTCACTTTTCTCTGGATTTTCAACTTGGGATCAACATACTACTTTTTCAAAACTAACAGCATTAATTTCTTAAACCGAAGTCTCTTCAGGGTGTACTTTGAATCAATCGTTTTTGAACATAATGCTAGGAGTCCTAGATATTTGAAAGAAATTAACATGAAAAATTGTCCACTATTCTTTCCTCTATTATTTCAACTGTTCCCTTCTCTAAAATATGTATGATATACCCTCATCCCACTAGGTACTCTGAAAATTCACCTGATGCTTTAATACTGGGTGTATACTAGAGAAGTTTCCCAGAAATCAGTGTCTTAAAAACACGATTTGTATGGTGTCTAGTCTGGCATACAGGCCACTGATTGAAGGGGGGGGTGGGGGGGGTGGGGATTAAAATATTGAAAAGCCACATTGAAAGCACACTGTCCACCCTGTCTATTGAGGGAGGCAGAGTCCCATGAACAGATAAAACATCATTCATTAAAGGTTTAACAGGACGTGTTAATTCTGAAATGTTTAAACATAGCATTCTGCACAATTTCTGTAGATTTTTTTCCCAACCAGTTTTCTAAAAATGTATAAAAAAACAAATCTATTTTCAGACTAGAAACTTTAATATGAATCTTTTAACTAACTTCAATTTCTGCCATTTTGATGAGTAAATCAACAGAAGTAGCAGGCTGCCACTGTCTACAACTTTATTCATCCCAGATCTAGACACATAATTAGCATCAGGTTTCATGTATATTTGATGACAAATCTTGAAATTGCATCCTTAAGTTTCAATCTGATCTCGAGACAGATATCTTCCAACAAAGTCAGACATTCTTGACTATCTCAACTTTTGTCACCACAGCTTGGTCTCTTCCAATCTGTCCAACCCTCTGCCACTTCTATCTACTTGTCCAGTTCTGTTGTTTTTTCTGTTTGGTTGGATTTTTTTGTTTGTTTTGTTTTTGCAAAGGTATATAAATCCCTGTTCTAAGTTGTATCATGTGAAGTATTAATGGAGCCTGACAGTAGGTGAGGCTGTGTACCAATGCCACCTTGAACTCTTAAAATCTGGACATATCTTAAAAGACATTAATTATGCATTCTCAAGTTCAAAATGAGTAAGATTGAAGGGGACCTCCCTACCTAAAGTAGCTCATGTTGTACATCTAGTTGAATTACCACTGCTTGCAAAATGAAAGACTGAAAGAAATTTGTAAAAGAAGCTTGCCTTTTTCTATTTGAGCATTTGCAATTTGGTTGGATTTTTCTATAAAATACTGAAGTATCAAGCTTGCTTCCTAGATAGGGCGTTTTCAGCTATTCTTGACAGCTATCACAGTCACCCACAACAGCTCATAGTTCTGTGCAAAATCATAAATAAGTTCCTTATGACTAACAGCATGCATGCCAAAGTCCAGAAACCTTTGTCATAAACTGTAACCATCCACATTGCTGTGTTGAATTTAACAATGGCTAGTAGCTATTCACATTTTTCCAGTGCTGTTGGCACATATCATTGAATAACCTCCTGCAAGGACGGCAGATTTAATTCATGAACCCAGTGGACATTTGAGTAACAGCAACAGTGATGTTATGAACAGCAGAATAAGCGCCTATACTCTTAAAGAAGATCTCTCAAGAAGAAAAATCAAATCACTGCTCTATGGATAGGGGCTATTGTAAGCACATTTAGTAACTCACCATGCCATATTTTCAATACCTTATTAAAGTATTATAAAATTAAAAACTGACTTAATTTTTGATGGTTCACAGGATTTACAGCTCTAACCAAACATGTAAAGGAACAAAAAAAAAAAACCAAACAGTAACTCTGTCTAAAAAGAGCTGCCCCTCCTCTTCATTCCTTTTGCTTCTTCAAATAGAAACCGAAGTTCAAATATTCTGGCCCTGTCTCAAAGATACTTCAGCTTTGGTTACAACACTAAAACAGCATTAAGACATTTAGGCACAATTCGACTATTTAAAGCATTACATTCCATATACGTGCCACATAATTCATTACTAATTTCTCTTTTGCAATATGCTTTAAGGTATTGTTTATGAGGAATCAGCCCATTTGAATTTGGGTTCTTCCAAATTATATCAAAGGGTTAACTACAATATAGTATCTATTCCCTTTTTAAAAGATTGGAATACCCTTTCTTCCAAACTTAGATCTTAAACTTTCTGAATATTCAGAAGTCTTTATATGACATAAGTTGGACTTAATAAGACTTTACCTCTCATCACAAAGTCTGCCTTGCTTACACTCTTGGTCCACCACAACTATCTTACAAAAGTAGGAGATAGATAATACTTGACTTTAAGAGAATAAAATTACTTTGTCATACAACATTTGCCTGTAAGGCAGATATTTGTACAGTTATCAGGCTTAAATGCTTACTTCAGCTTTACATCATGCTAATTCAGTTTTATCTCAAGTTTACAAAGAGAGAAATTTATTACTCTTAGTCCACAATCAGCCAGTGACAGAAGAAAATCAAATCTGAGAAAAGTCTTCACCTTTCCTGTCCTACTACAAGGCTGTTTATCTAGCATGAAACAGATACTTATTCTATTATATACTCTTCTCCCACAGCATTTATATTAAAGACATACTGGGCAGCAGATGTCTGTCAAGGTCACACTTTTACTATTCCAATGCTTTGGAGGAACATTTCTGCAAAACAGATAAACCACGCTGATGTGTAATACTTACTTCTTTATAGGCAACAACTCATTTGGTCTTTTGATGGTACTGTCTGTTTTTGTATCAGTGTCATAAAACCTTTGCACATCTCTTCCAGTTCGCAGTGGTGGGCCTAACTTGTCCATCTTACTACTAAAATATATAAAGGGGTACTCATAAGGAGATTGCTAGATTGCTATATAAGTTATCGCAAAAAAAAAAATTAAAGTACTCACAGTTAAATACTTATATTCCCAAAGAATTCCCATTGACTAAAAAAAAGTGCAAGTCAGACTTTAACAATCCAGCAAACAAAAGGGTTCTTCTTACTTTAAAGAGGAGAGGACTTCATAGACTTATATTTGGATTAAGTTTCCAACCCATTTTTTTAATTCTTTTTTAAGCAAAACAAAAAACTAATGCCAGTTATCCTCACAATCTGCACAATGCACTCACATTTGGTCTTTTTTCTTTGTCAAACTTATCACATCTAGAAAAGGGGGCTCATAATTACAAGTCATAGTAACTTTATTAAAATGTTAGAAAATAACAAAGATGTAAGTACAAGCCTCCTTAACTTTAGAATTAGCAAGAAGGAAAGTTTTTCCTTTTTCATGTGTTTTTTTTTTTTTTTGGTAAAGACTGAACATTGTGCCCAGAGAGAATAACATGCCTTCCATTCTCTTTTCCTTTATGGAGATGAGAAAAGAACAGAGGAAAGCCTGAAAGAAAAACAACTTTGTTTTAATATTAAAAAACCCCACTCATAATAGACAGTACTATACACACAGGCAATACTTTAATACTTTTTTACTATTATGGATAATATATCCAAACCAAACAGAATAAACCAAAAATCAAATTTTAAAAACATCAATTACATAAAAAACACCAGCAAAATAAAACATACCACCATCCCTCCCTCCCACACATCATCATAAGGAGAATTGTAGCTCTTGAGGAATCACAACTTATATTAGAAAAATTAAGTCTTCAAGTTCTGCATTTTTATCATCTTAAACCACACAGTAAAACCTGCAAAAAGCCCATTATATCTCCACCCCTACCTCAATAATGTAACAGAAGTTTCTTCTTATTCTCAAAAAAAGCCTAGTAACTTAAGCCTTAACTGGAAAATAATGACACTTAAAGTATTTTTATTGATCTTTCTGAAATTAAAGAACTATAAAGAAACAAACCAAGCAAGATTGATGGAAGTGTCTGGGTTGCTGAAGCTTAGCTCTTCTGTAAGCTTCCCACTCCTAAAGGGATGTCATAAGGAAAAAAACAAACAAGCAAAACCAACAAAACACACCCTCACACAGAGAGAAATGATTTCTTAAAACTACTGTGCAGTTTTCTGATTCTTGTCATAAAACCTTAATAAACTACAATGCCAGGAAAATTTCTAAACAGCTAATTGCTGTCAAGGAAGCATATTATTTTCAATATAACTTTTAATAGACCAAAAAAAAAAAAAGGCTCTTGTGTATCTCCAACACTGTTTCATAACTACATTTCATACTCCTTCTACAATAACTTCATACTAAAAGGCACAGAACCTATAAAGTTTGCAACATAATTTGTTTTTCGGGAACCTTCTGGTGTGAACCTTGCAATCCACATTACATCTGTAAAGCATCAAAGGAAATCTCCCCATAAGGAACAAAAATTCAGCAATGCTAAATGATATTCATACATTATAAAGTCAGCAGGGAACACTGAGATTTTAGTCTTGATAATTTAGCCCCAAATAATGCAGGCTGTAAGATAAGTTCCACTAGAGTTCCTCTTCCCACTCCTCCTCCCAAACAGATGTTCTAGTTCAAAGTAATTAACTCAGGAAATGCTTAATCAATTCCTGTTTGACCAAATACATACTCTTTACATATTTCCCAAGGGCTGAGAAGCATGACTGAGGTCTTTGACACTGCAAGACACATACTCCAACCTATCATGGTTTTCTTTGCTCTTTTCTCAACCTTTAACAATTTATCAACATAATCTGTGAACTCCAGGCACCTACAACATAGAATACCAAAGACAATAACCTAGGAGCAGTCATGATACTGCCAAAATAAAGAACTACAGTATTCTTCCACACTTAAAAAACAAAACCGAAAAACCCAAAGCTGACAGCCCTTTCATGTACTAATGAAAAAAAGCACAATCATAAGAATCTTCTGAAATGCAAAGACCACCAAGACAACTTCTTATTTCCCTTGATTTCAATGAACAAAGCTGTGTAAGTTACACTCTTAATGAAAGGAACAAGCTATTTTAAAAACATAATGTTTTTAAAGGCTACACATGCTCTATGGTAAATATACAAGTGGAATTTAAAATTTACTGATACTGGTTAGGTGTGCCATTCATATTGCATTTCACCTGTAAGACAGTACTGGATGTGCCACTAACAGACATGATTCCCAGGAGGTATAACTTTGATCAGCTTCACATTGAATAGTATGTTTTATCCCCAGAATAAAATAAAAATGACAAAGTAATTTCTAAGGGTTCATTTGCCATACTGAAAAACATCACATAAATTTCCAAGTCTCAATTAAAAAAAACTAAGTACTGTTCATAAATGAAATATGCATAGACAAATAATCTGTACCTGCAAAAGACCTCTGGCTGGCCACAAACAGTGGTGTCAAGTTCTCTAGGCAAAACAGTTTGCATGTGGGGGTGGAGTTTGCCTGTTTGCTTAGCCTTAGGATAGGAAGAACCACCTAACCATACTTTTCTCCTGAAGATCTGATTACTTCTGACAGCTTACTAGAACTGCCCTACCCCTCAAGAAATGTAAGATAGTGCTAAACTCTATATTCTTACAAAATATGTATCAAACTTAGGATCTTAACATGATTCACTATCAAAATATAAGCCTAACTACAATTTCTGTAGAATTAATTTTCCTTTTCCCAGTTCTTCAACATCAAAAAGATGAAATCCTATTTTCATGCAAGCGAATGAAGGTTTTCCTACTGACTACAACACAGAATCACACTCTACTCTTGCACTCTCACTTGCTTCTCTAGGACTCAGAAATGATGCCCTTATGCTACACTTCCATTAATACTTATAACTCGCTGTGCTCTTACTCTGTCCAGGCAGAAAAAGAAAACTCTCACAGCAGAGCTCAGCTGACACATCCTGATCTACATGTACAAAGTAAGCCTCACTAACACTAACCTAGCTTATGTTGATGATGCTGTGGTGTGCTCTCTCAGTAGTCCTTCACTTGAGGAGCAGAAGAGGAAAATTCAAATTAAAAAAAGAAATAGTATAGCAAAAATGACTTAAAATAAGGGAGTTCATAAAATTTGCTTGCATTTCTGCTCATACAAAATAAAAATTTCTACTGCGATATAAGTTGAACTTTATATGAAATGAAGTTCAAGAATCTTTCCTTTACAGAAGTAAACACCTGAGAGATCCAGTTTGTTTTAGCCTTCACCTTTCAACACAAATGCACCAACCAGCTTCATGTGGCTTTCACAATAGTTTCAGGCAGCAGTTCAAGAGTGCCACCTAAAGAGCAAGAGGGAAACTGCATGCCTGTGTGTTTTAATCACTTCTGGCTGTTACACTAGCCAGCAGATGGTCGTTTCTTGCCACTTTGCATATTCATCACAGAGAACAGGTACCATGACTCTACAGAAAGAAGCAGTGTCTGATTAAATTGTCTCCCTCCAATATGCATATAATTCATCCTTGATATTACACAATATAATTGTAATTCACTACCTCTCTGCCAAATCTAGAATTACAACAATCTAGGCAAAAATGGAAGGTTTCACTTAATTAATATGTAAAAAAAACCCCAAATTACAGTTTGCCTTAGGGCAAACTGCAGGAGCTTGTTTCTTACAGCAAAAACTGGAATTTAACCTGGTCAAAAAAGTGTGTAGGCTCTTAAGTATTTGCCAAGGAGGGAGGGGGATTTGAATCATGTGATCTCTTAATATTCCATTTGAAAGATTGCCCTTGAAACAATACATGTGCAACACTGCGCTCAGTAAATCAGTTCACTAACAACTCGGAAGGAAGAGCATGACATCTTACAGCATGACTTCTGGCCGACTTAGGTACAACAGAATCCCAGATCTCATGCTATGGCTTGTGTCATTTTACTGGTTAAATTGTAAACATAGCAAAAGAAATACATCTTGTTTCATCCTAATGGAGGTTATTTTTATAACATTTTAAAAGCGCTTTTATTTTATAAAATAATTCTAGCTGCAATTAGCTATAGCCTAAATTATAAGATGTTTTAATGTTTAAAATCTGTGTCACTACGGTATTAACTATTCTCACTCTCCGACTTAGGATGTTGACTGTTAGTGTCTCAGTCCCTGCTCTGATATAATTTTGTAGGTATTTCAACAGAACTCTACATATTTCCCCCTCACACCCCAATACCAAGGCTGAGTATTATTAAGGCCAAAATTGTCAGTAGTGACCAATCTGAGGCACCTAACTCTTCCATGTTGTAACTGCTCCTACACCTCTTTGCTTCAACGTAACTCCTGACAAACTTCTTCTCAGAAGTGAACGCAAAGTAGCCAAAAGAAAAAGAATTGCTAGGTCTCAGGTAGAATGCTTAGGAAAGAGACACGTTTAACAACCATCTGTGAGAAGGCTGGTTAGTATGATCAGCAAGAAATCATAAGGTCTGGTTGGCAAAGACAAGAAGAGAACAAGTTTTTTAGAACAGTGAAGTGACAAGGACTGCAAGCAGAAAAACACTCATCACATCCATACTCTTAAAAACTGGAAATTGTGTAGGCAATTAAGTGAGGTTGTAAGCTAAGCTAACATTCACTGCCTCTCAGCAGAGATCAGTATCTGAGAGCTATGCCAACCAGAAGTCATCTATTTGTGGTTAATAGTACGTGTAAACAGAGAGAACCTGTGCAAATATCTCTCCTTATATTAACTGCTCTTTGGCTTGGTCATGTCACAATTCTTCCTCTAAGCTTCAGAAGAGGAAATGGAAGACTACAGAATACAAAATAGTAAGTTCAATGAGCAACTGACTGGTAAAATTAAATAGAACTTCCTTGTTAAGAAGTGAAGACCAAAACCTGTGCCCCCTCACAAACCAATACAGATTGCAATTAGAAACTCTATCAACAGGAAAAAGCCTTTCCCAGACAGCTGAGATTCACCACTGGGGTCAGAAACACACCTTCAAGTTATCTCAGCTGACTTTTTTACTGTGGTTTGCAGACCTACTTATTTGCCACTCACCAGTAGGTGTTAATTCAACTTCTGAAAAATGGGGCAATGTGACATAAAAATCAGTCAGTAACAGTAGCTGGGATTTTCTGACAGGCAAAGCATAGGTGCCTACAAACAGTAATGAAGCTGACCTGTGGACAGAAGACTACTAGGGCACTGGGGGGGCGAAGGGAGGGTGGAATAATAATAATAAAAAAAAAAAAAATCTGACAACCTCACGGACTCTACCTCCAGTCTGTGTCTGAAAGACTTAGTATGAGTGGGTAAAGCAAGGAGGGACAGAACTGCATCCTCATGCTACATGGTGTTAGGAGGGAGGTGTGACAGAGCTGTAATTCATGCTTGTGCGTAACTTGTAAGACCTAACAGCAATGAACTAAAAATCACTAGTTTTGTGTAATTAATAAAGCTGTCCATCCCCATCAGTTCTTTCAGAACATCCTTTTCCTTTCTCACAAGCTTAAGCCATTGTTTTCCTCCACCTTGTAGAGCCTTCACCAATCTGATACTCATTTTTATAGGAAGAAGTCTTCTTCAATCACCAATGTTATAACTGCAATCACTTTGCTGTATTTTTTATGTTTTCTCTCAGTGCTCCTTGGTGCTCCTCAGACTTCTGTAAAATTGCACTACTTTTCTTCAATCCCTTCCGTACGTTTCTTCTTTGAGATAGTGTGCACTGACTACCCCCCCAGCAAAATACCAGTAACAGCCTTCATCACACCGGCACTTTCACTGAACTCTACAATCTACATACACCACTTCTTGTTGCTGTTATAGAGCATCGGTTTCCATTTCCTTATTTGTGCTCATTCATTTGTTGTCTCTTGAGCATTTTAAGATGGAAAAGGGAAGAGGGAAAGTATCCATCCTTTTGTGGTAAGAGGGAAGATCCTGTCACATTGGCTTGTGGTCTCTGGCAGAGGCCTCTTTCTTTTATTTCCACAAATTGCAGGAAATTATGCCTAATGTTTTCTCCTTTTTTAAGTCTCTTCACTTTTACAAAGAAAAAAAATTATAGCTCCAACTACTTCTGCATATTCTATAACTTTTTCATCTACTTTATATCGGTTTTTACCACTTGACCTCCTTTGCTGTTATTAGAAAAATGCATCTTTGCCTACTCCAATGTTTCTTAAACATTAATTGTGTTTATAAAGGATAAATTCAAAACAATGAACTTCTGAAGCTCACAGGAAAAAAAAAATGCAAGTGAAACAGACCACAGAGATTTCTAGAACTAGCACAACATAAATATGAAATAAAGCATAAATGACAACATTAAATGGAAACTTACCCTGCTTGTGCATTCACCATTCCCAATGAGTTTTTATGAGCTGGTGATAATGTCTGAATTTTGCTCCCACTGGATCCGGACGAAGATAGTGCTTTACTTGAAGAAGCACCTTGGAGTTGAAAGCAAGCATGGAAATACAAGAAAACGTAAGATTTTGCTGCTGGAATGACACAATTTGTTATATATTTTTTAATTGTAACAAAACAAGAGTTTTGGAAATATCAAGATATGAACAAGGGTCAAGATACCAGGAAGAAGCAAGTATGTTTCCAGAAATTTACAGAAAATATGCAATTGAGACATAATGTTCTATTCTATAAAAAACACTGGATCTCAATTACTTTCTTCAGAAAGAAAAATGAAAGAAAATAACTCTAGAATGTCAAAGTATGTACAAACAGAACATGTTTGGTATCTGATGATACTCTGATTTCAGAGTAAGACCGGTGCTTGCATAATTATAATATACATTGCTTGACTATGTATTTTCACCAATTCATGATCCTATTCAGCACACAAATTAGTTACAGAACTAAGCAACAGAAAAATCTCAGGTGAGAGATCAGTATTAGATACAATTATGCATTACTGCACAGAATGATTTTGCAGGTTCAATTCAGAGAAAAACCTCATTTGACCCAATATATAAACCAGAAGAGAATCCTATGTGCTCAAGAGTTTTGTTGGATAGATACCAGTCACTGCCTCTTCCAACTTTACTTTAAAGGAGTTTTTACAAACCACTATATCAATTTCAACAATAAAGTATGTAGCCATCATATACAGAAGTCAAAAAAATCAGGTCACAAAAACATTGATTAAAAAAAATTATATTATGAAAACCAGACACCATCTTACCCACTCATGTAACACTGAATTCCTCCTATGAATTTTTTCACTTTGTCAGTTTAGATCACTGGGCAGTACTGTAGAAATCCTTCCAGCTATTGAAATTATACTACTTTTACTGCATAGTTTGAGAATTAATGTTTAGAAAGGAAATGGAAAATTCATAACATTCATTTCGTACCTACAACGGTTTTGCTAACACCACTTGGCTGCGGTAAGCGTGATGATGATGATGGTGTTGATCCTACAGAAGGCATCTTCTTAACTGCAGCAGGTTTGTACTGTAACAAAATACAACCTAGAAATTTAAGCAATTAAATCAAACTATCTATATAACATGATAGGTAGTTATCTCAGGTACTGTGGGAAAACAGACTATGATTACCTACTAGGTAAACTGTTCCTGGTACGGGACCATGCAAATGGTTTCTGCTAGTCTGCTTTCTTACACATACAGATGATACTAGTAGGAAAGATTATCTAACTTTACTTAGTGGTTTTGTTTTTTTGTTTAACTGTATGTCTTTTCATATTTTCCGCTTTTCTACAGCTTTTCTCATCTTTTTCCATAGCTGTCTCATGAGATTAACGTTATCACCTCATTACCAGTTAATTTTTAAAAGAATACTCAAGGACAGGATCATTTTTGTCTTCCAAATCTTACTTTCACCTGTGTGCTCTGGAGCAGTCGCAGTACTGATTCGGAATACAGTGCAAGAATCCCTAAGAAACTGCTTGTGTCTGTTTAACTCTTCACAGCTTTCAGAAAAAAAGAGCATTACCACCAAGGGAAAACACACATACACTTTAATCCTTCATTTGTTTCCATTATACAAACACTGCATCTCTACTTCCTGCTGCTACCCTTACCTGTCATTTTCACTAGTCTCTGAATTACATTTATGACTGTTTTTGGCTTTGCAACTGCTGCCATCTGATTCATGGATCTCTACAACTCTCGTAAGAAAGCAAAAATCTCCTCCGTACTTAGTGTCTAATTTCAGTCTAGCACAAATAATAAAATTACAGATTAAAATAGATAATTCCATTTAAAATCAACACACTATTTAACAACCTTGATTTGATGTCGAATGCAAGTTACAAGTTAAGAGAAATGTTGTAGTTCACCTGTGTTCGAGTAGGAAGCTTCCCTTTGGTATCAGTTGCCAACTTCCCCTTATTAGTAATACGTGCTGCTTGCTCCTTACAGAAATTGATGTGTCTGTCAGCTGCATTTTCATTAAATCTCCTCTGACAATATGGACACTGAATGTAATCTTAAAAACATAAAAACCTAACATTAATAATGTGTTTTAAAAAATAAAGTGTTTCAAAGTCTTTTAAAGACCAGCCCCAAACCCACCCCTAAAGAAAATTAAGGCCTCTTGAATCTGAAAATGAAATACAGATTGCTGGGGAAAAGAATATTGTCCACATGTAACACAAAAGATGTTTCTTGTTTGATGAAGAATGAGAAGAGTGGTTGAGGATCAGAAATAACCTGAGCAAAATCAGAAACACTTTGAGAGATGCTATTCAGCAGAGAAGGTGGTCAAAGAGGTAGATGGACACAGCAGGGATATCAGCTGGAAGGAAGTGGAGAAGAGAAGAAGCTAAACAAAAAAAAAAAATCACAAAACCAGTTCAGTTTGTTAAAGATATGAAAATGCAATAAAACCTTTCCCATACAAATAGCAAAAGACAACAAAATCTGTTTCCTCTGGCAATTTTGAAAGGACTGAGATATACTAACTGCAATATTGGAAATGATCATTAAAAATTAAAAAAAAAAAAATATCAGAAATTTAACCAAAAAAAGTCACATTACACACAGTACTACTTGCAGGAAACATTACTACTAACATTGGGGAAAAACCAGAAAGGCTATGTAAATGTTTAAAATACTAGAAGATCCCTCATCTGTATGCTGGAAATACACTCCTTAAAATACACTGCCCTTGGAAAGTAAAATGTTTGAACTGCAGTTTCAGATAGAGATTTTAGTGTCTAGAGATATGGATGCTGAATTCCCCAGATGACAGTATTCAAAACCATGTAAACATCAACTTCAGAAGAGCTGGACACTGGCAAAACAGGTTAAATCAGTATGTTCCCAGGTGATTTCAGAAATGTATTGAAGAAAATGAGAGATTCAACAGTCACTGCCTCCAAGATTACAGTCAGATATTATACAATCCAAAATAAGATTTGGATTACATGTTACTACTCCAAATGAAGCAGATCTGTCTGAAGTAGTTATCCTTTTAAATCAACAAACAATATTGAGTAAGTCAAATGATGTAGTGGCCACCAAATCATGAACTGTGACCCAAGAAGTGTGAGCAAAGGACACAGGAAGAACACAGGAATCCTTCAGAGAAGTGACAGCATGGGAATCTCATGTGGTAACACCAAGGAATTTTTTTTTTATTTTACATAAACTCCACTACACTACTGTCAGAATACTCAAACATAAACTATACCTTAAGAGACAGAAACTCAGAAGAAAAACAACTACATCTGTATGGTCAAACCAAGATAGGCCCAAACAAAGGTGTTTTTTTTTTTAAAAAAAAAAGGGTAAAAAAACCTAAATAGATTAATAAAGCTGCTATGGAAGACCCTAGATAATAAGAAAAGACATTTCTAGCTGGGGCACAGCTCGGTTCCCATAGAAGACTTTCAAAGCCCACTAAAGTAAACATATCAGACTGTAGAGGATTAACGTACACTCTTTAAAGAATCAGGGATTGTATCTTCATCCTTTTGTAAAATGCTTAGCATCAGTCAGCTACCTGGCTATCTGGAGGTACTGTTCGTACTGTCCAGAAAAACTGTGAGGATTTAATGTAAGTGTTATAAAATACAAACTAATCTAAGTAAGTGGGCAATACACATATGCAGTCAAGTTCAATGCAAATGGAGCGACTTAAGGTCCTTCTTAATATCATGAGGCTATTCCGCACTACTTTAAGGAAAAGGTGAACAGAAGATCAAAGAACCAGCAATACTGCTTGTTTGCAAACTCAAAGCATGCAATTAAGTAGAAAATATTAATACAGAACTCTCTTCTTTTAAAGGAAAAAGACTAGCAGCTGGTTAGAAATAGGCATGCCAAAGAGAGCTGAGTAGGAGAGGATGGATATACTCCATGATACCATGCATAATTCTCCCTCTCTCCTACATGTAAAGTGGAAAAGGAACAACAGTAGCTGCCCCTGCTCTACTTTTGTTCTGCTCTATTTGTGAGAAGAGGATCCACTGATCAATTCATGCATCTTCTCTTCATTCCTGGTTCCCTCCTCCTAAGTCTCATACACTGCAGAAGGATGAAGCCAGGAGACTACAGACAGTAAGACTTGGCTTGGAAAAAGTAAAAACAGAAGAGAAAAAGAGGCACAATAGCTTTCTCTTCCCTTTACCTCCTATCTGCTTTCAAGTGGGCTCAATAGTTACTTCCTTATTTTAGTAGCTTTTCCAAGCTAGATTTAGTTTTGGGCTCTTCTGCTTACAATTCAGAACCTATACAATCAGATTATTAATGATCCTTTCCATGATCAAGCCTTATACTTCTTATCCACAGCATTAGCTATTGGTTTTACTTTACTTTAAAATGCATATGGCATTTCAAGATAGAGTGTACTGAATGCTGAATAATACGACTTCACTTCCTACTATGAATGCACAATTACAATCCTAATACTGGACTAACATGTTTCCTGTAGAGCAACAAGGCAGGGACCATTCACATCCTCACTTAACCACAGACAGGCAGAAGCAAACAGATGATTTTTTCCATTTTTCCCCCTCTTTCTGAAAATAGTCATTGAGTTGATCAAATGGCTTAGCTCTTAGGACAAGAGGAAGAAATATATTCTCCAACCTATTATCACATCACAGAAGTTAACTGAAAAGTCTGTTTCCTTCTCACTCATATCAGACTGCTTCAACACTTTACCTAGCCTCAGTCCTGAAGGCAGCCAAGGGCTGTCACTCCCTTGTTAATACAAATCCCACGTCTCACATACACAAAACACAAGTACCCCCACCATGTGAGGAAGGAGCCCATGCACACTAGAGCACACAATGCACACATTAAACATGAATTCAGCAAGAAATGGGAGAGACTACATTTGAAGAACGTAGTTGACATGCATTCCTACAATGTCAGTAGGCTGTGGCTGTCCAGCATTGGCAGCTAATTAAAAAGGTAGTTTGCCCTTTCTGAGCAGTTCCACTGCTGTGGACAGAAACAAGGTGGTGAAACAATTTGTCCAGCCTATGGTTTATAACACAGTAGCAAGCTGCAGGTTGGCCAAAACTACCTTTTGATACATTAAAAACAAAGTAATGGGCATTGAAAGCTACACAGGATGCTAGCTAGCCAGACCCACAGTCACAAACCAGCATCTGCATAGGGATAATCCCACAGTCACCTTCAAGCACTTGTGAATATTGTATTCCAACAAATTCCTTTCCAATTCAAATTTTTACAAATTAAGTTAAAGAAAACTCTAAAGAACTCTATTGTTTTACATACCAGGGTCATATGATGGCGGAGGTGGTGGAGGGAGTTTTCCACCGTCTTTAAGATTAAGTCCTTTGGCTGCTCGTATAGTTGCTATAAATTCCTCGTGCTTTCGTCTCCAATTGGAAGGTTTTTTGGGTGGTTCTGGCTAAGAAGCCAAGAAAAGAAGGAGCTTTATATGTCTGAAGCTCTTACTTCAAGCTAAATACGTGTCTTATTTTAGTAAACAATATTATAGATAGATTTCTTCCAGATCCTAGTTGATCTAATTATCACAAATTGCCAGCAGAAATAAGCCTTATTATAATGCATGCATAATTTGCCTAAAATGTTCATATGAGAGTAAACTGTAACATACCCGTGGCTTAAGAGGTTTTACTGTGGGGATGTCAGTTCCTTCTGCTCTCTGTCGGCTGGAATCAAATGTCTTCCTTTTCTTGGCAGAAGTTTTTTGGCAAATGGGTCCATGCTTTTTCTACAGGCAGAAGAAAAACAAAAGGAGAATATAGAACTCACTTTTGAAAACATAAGTTATTAACATGTTATTTCCCTCTTTCTTGATATGCCAATCAGCAAACAAGGCCCAACTCTTGATGAGCAAGATCAGACTGCTTTCACTCAAACATTTATACCAGCCATTACTTTTAGAATGGAACTACAGGAATTCACGAATACATATATATGGTGACAAAAACTTGAGAGATGAAGAAAAATAGGGGGCATCTGTATTTGCTCCTTGTAAATAAAAAATTGATGGTAGGCAGGCAGCATCTGCATTGAGTGGCAAGACAAATCAGAGGTGTCTGAAATCCATATTCATATTTAAGGACAGACCAATTTCTATTAAGACTGGAGAACACAGTATTTTGAAGAGGGCTAACAAAACACTTCATTTACTAGCTGAAACTCCATAATGCTAGGGCTTACATCTGCAGAGGCAAGGAATGATTCTGTGACCCTAGAAAAGATGCTGTTAGAAGCATGTATTTTCAGGAAGTGATGGGATGCTGAAATAAAATTAACCTCCTTCTAAGGAGCTTCAAAACTGAGACAACTAGAATTGATAATTATTTGGGAAAAAAAAAACCAGAAAACTCCCACCAAAACCAAGTATCTAGATCTACTTTATTTGGCTATAGTGACCATTGCTTAACTCTCATATCAACTTACCAGATCTAAAAGCCAACAGTGCTCATACCACTTACCAGTGCTGCTGGAAAGAAAGTCCTTCCACAAATCCTACATGGCAACAGATCTCCAGTTTGCACTGTAACCTCACCTTAAAAAAAAAAAAATACTTCTATAAGAAAATTTGTTTAAATTCATGATAAAAGTTTATTCCTAGATTGCTAACCTCACATACTTAGCAATAATAACAGTTGTTACTGTAAAAGTACACATTCTTTGAACCGTGCAGAGACTATGCAGATCAGAAAGGAAAAGACAATACACAAGTCCTTGCATACTTTTGGAAACAGGCCCAGTAACATGTCAGCATCAATTCTGATAATTTACAATATGAAACTCTGCACCTTTAAAGGGATGCCTGTATGTCAACATGCAAATAACAGACTCACTGTAAGTCACAACAACAGCCCAAATACCCACTAAATACCATTATTCTTGGTGTGTATTTCTGTGTCTTTGGAAGAGAATCACCTGTTATAGTATCAAATATAAGTCACATCACATCTCTTATTTTTCTCTACAAAGTTAAACTATTCCACTTTCTCTTGTAAAGAAAAAATGTTCAATGCTATTTTTACTACATAATTTATTCAGATTATTACTGACAGTTTACAAAAGCATTTCTGATGTTACTATTCAAGCATTGGTAACAAAAAAGTAAATGGTATACTTGACATACAACAGATTCACAGAACCAGATAGAAGACCAACAAATCAAAGTATCCGAGCCTATGCAAGCAAATATATTCATATAGTATGCATTATGCGATAGAGTCATGGCAGAGACGAAAAACTCCACAGGCTTTCCTAAGCATGGAATTACAGAATCATACAATAGTTTGGGTTGGAAGGGACCTTAAAGACCATCTAGGTCCAACCCCCCTGCATGGGCAGGGACACCTTCCACTAGACCAGGTTACTCAAAGTCCCATCCAACCTGGCCCTGAACACTTCCAGGGATGGGGCATCCACAGCTTCTCTGGGCAACCTCTTCCAGTGCCTCACCACCCTCAGAGTGAAGAATTTCTTCCTTAGACCTAATCTCAATCTACCCTCTTTCAGTTTAAACCCATTACCCCTTGTCCTATCACTACACGCCCCTGTCAAAAGTCCCTCTCCAGCTTTCTTGAAGGCCCCCTTTAGGTACTGGAAGGCTGCTAGAAGGTCTTCCTGGAGCCTTCTCTTCTCCAGGGTGAACAACCCCAACTCTCTCAGCCCGTCTTCAGAGGAGAGGTGCTCCAGCCCCCTGATCATCTCCGTGGCCCTCCTCTGGACCCGCTCCAACAGGTCCATGTCCTTCTTGTGTTGGGGGCCCCAGAGCTGGATGCAGTACTGCAGGTGAGGTCTCACGAGAGCAGAGCAGAGGGGGAGAATCCCCTCCCTCTACCTGCTGGCCACACTTCTTTTGAGGCAGCCCTGGATACAGTTGACTGTCTGGGCTCCAAGCGCACATTGCTGGGTCATGTTCAGCTTCTTATCAACCAACACCCCCAAGTCCTTCTCCTCAGGGTTGCTCTCAATCCATTCTCTGCCCAGCCTGGATTTGTACTTGGGATTGCCTCAACCCATGTGCAGGACCTTGCACTTGGCCTTGCTGAACTACACCAGGTTCACATGGGCCCACCTCTCAAGTCTGTCAAGGTCCCTCTGGATGGCATCCCTTCCCTCCAGCGTGGTGACTGCACCGCACAGCTTGGTGTCGTCAGCAAACCTGCTGAGGGTGCACTCCATCCCACTTTCCATGTCGCCAACAAAGATGTTAAACAGCGCCGGTCCCAATACAGACCCCTGAGGAACACCGCTCGTCACTGGTCTCCACTTGGACATCGAGCCGTTGACTTCAACTCTTTGAGTGCAACCATCCAGCCAATTCCTTATCCACCAAGTGCTCCATCCATAGAATCCATGTCTCTCCAATTTAGAGACAAGGATGTCAGGAGGGACAGTCTCAAATGCTTTGCACAAGTCCAGGTAGATGACATCAGATGTTCTTCCCTTATCCACCAATGCTGTAACCCTGTCATAGAAGGCCACCAAATTTGCCAGGCATGATTTGCCCTTAGTGAAGCCATGTTGGCTGTCACCAATCACCTTCTTATTTTCCATGTGTCTTAGTATACTTTCCAGGAGGATCTGCGCCATGACCTTGCTGGGCACAGAGGTGAGACTGACTGGCCTACAGTTGCCCAGGTCTTCCTTTTTTCCCTTCTTAAAAATAGGAGTTATATTTCCCCTTTTCCAGTCAGTGGGAACTTCAGCGGACTGCCACAATTTCTCAAACATGATGGCTAGTGGCTTAGCAACTTCATATGCCAGTTCCCTCAGGACCTTCAGATGCATCTCATCAGGTCCCATGGAATCCCAAGGTGTGCACCTTCAGGTTCCTTAGATGGTCTCAAACCTGATCTTGTCCTACAGAAGGCCTTCTGGTGTTTTTGCCTGACTTCCTCTTAGTTGAGATGCATTACTCCTGAGCTTGGAGGAGATGATCCTTGAATATTAACCAGCTTTCTTGGGCCCCTCTTCCCTCCAGACATCTATTATATTTAGTACTATACTAGAGATACAGGGATATTTTTTGTATCACATATATATCAACAAAAAGGCAGTAAGTTTGGATTAAGTTTGAGACTTACTAGTTGCTTTCTCTGTACTCAGTCTGACTATTGCAGACAATACAGCTCCCTCTATTTATAGAGAGTTAAAACCACTTTGAATTGACTTGTATTTCAGGCAAACTAGTGGCTTAAACTAACGAAGTTATGAACATAGCAATGTTCAATGATTTGATCAGTTTTTGTTCCCGGTTCCTGAGTGGATAACAATTTTCCATCTAAACTTACATACTTGTCAATTAACTGTAGCACCAGTCCTAAAAAAAATGGGTAATTTAACAAAAAGCTTCATGGCAAACAAATGTAGATTCAGGCAGCCGTGGTTCCCACTGAAAACCTTTTTTTCCAAATGTAAAGATGAAAATTGAGTGAGATATGTAACTATTAGGTCTATTTCTGCCTTTTTCAATTACTTGAATGAAATTCATCATCAGTATGTAACTATGTATAATGTATTAATATACTGCAGAGCTGTGGTGGATTGACCCTGGCTGGACACCAGGCGCCCACCAAAGCCGCTCTATCACTGCCCTCCTCAGCTGGACAGGGGAGAGAAAATACAACAAAAGGCTTGTGGGTCAAGGTAAGGACAGGGAGAGATCACTCACCAATTACCATCACAGGCAAAACAGACTCAACTTGGGGAAAAATTAATTTAATTTATTGCCAATCAAATCAGAGTAGGATAACGAGAAAATAAAACCAGATCTTAAAACCACTTTCCCGCACCCCTCCCTTCTTCCCGGGCTCAACTTCACTTCTGATTTCTCTACCTCCAGCCCCTGAGTGGCACAGAGGGATGGGGAATGGGGGTTGCAGTCAGTTCATCACACATTCTCTGCCACTCCTTCCTCCGCAAGGGGAGGATTCCTCACATTCTTCCCCTGCTCCAGCGTGGGGTCCGTCCCATGGGAGACAGTTGTTCATGAACTTCTCCAACCTGAGTCCTTCCCACGGGCTGCAGTTCCTCATGAACTGCTACAGTGTGGGCCCCTTCCACAGGGTGCAGTCCTTCAGGAACAGACCGCTCCAGCGTGGGTCCCCCACGGGGTCACAAGTCCTGCCAGCAAACCTGCTCCAGCATGGCCTCCTCTCTCCACAGGGCCACAGGTCCTGCCAGGAGCCTGCTCCAGCCTGGGCTTCCCACGGGGTCACAGCATCCTTTGGGCATCCACCTGCTCTGGCATGGGGTCCTCCACGGGCTGCAAGTGGATATCTGCTCCACTGTGGACCTCCATGGGCTGCAGGGGGACAGCCTGCCTCACCATGGTCTTCACCACGGGCTGCAGGGCCATCTCTGCTCCGGTGCCTGGAGCACCTCCTCCCCCTCCTTCTCCACTGACCTTGGTGTCTGCAGAGTTGTTGCTCTCACATCTCACTCCTCTCTTCGCTGCTGTTTCCCCAGCAGTCGTCCCCCCCCCCCCCCCACTTCTCAAATCTGTTATTCCAGAGGCACTACCACTGTCGTTGATGGGCTCAGCCTTGGCCAGTGACGGGTCCATCTTGGAGCCGGCTGGCATTGGCTCTATCGGACACAGGGGAAGCTTCTAGCAGCTTCTCACAGAAACCACCCCACCCCCCCCGCCCCCCAAACCTTGCCACACAAACCCAATACAAGAGCACAATCTATTTTAGGAATCACAAATCATATGAAAAGTGTTCTGCAGTTTAAAACATTTATGTGCATATCTTTAATTAATTTATATACCTGTTCCATGTAGACATGAATAGGCCCTTGTCACAGCATAGCAGGACTGTACGGAGAGTAACTGAGTTTTAGAACTGAAGTCATAATCAAGCTTCCTTTTCTGTCATCTAAATGTATGTGAGTCTAGATGTACACAAGTAGGAGGAAGTAGGAAAGATGGAAAACATGCAGATAAATCTTGTTTTTCTTCGATTCTGGCATCTGAACTGTACTTGCATGTTACCAGCATTTACTAGGAACTTATTTTTTATTGTGGACTCTATTATTTCAATCTCTGTTTTAAACAATCACACCTGAAAAAATTTCCACAGGCCTGTTTTCTTAAATCCACAAGCCTGAGCACAACGTTAATCACAAGTAATAACGTGCACACTGGTCATACATAGCTTAGATGGCTGGAACCTGCCCTCACCTTTTTCTTCGAGGGTGAGCAGCAACGGTTGTAAGCGTTTCTCAATTCTCCCACTCAAAAATACAAGGTATGCACAGAATTATTTTGTTTGTTTCATTACTTCACTCTTCAGTGTTCTCAGCACTCTTAATAATGCTAACAGACAGCACTGCAAACTCACTTCTGCTTAAGAGTTCAACTTCCTTCTATCACATTGTTCTAATACAGCTCTCAGCTTTGCAGAAACAAGAGAGGCATTCCATGGAAATACAAAGAGACACTGTGTCTTTAAGAAATTAGCTGAAATAAATCAGAATTAGTGATCTTGAAGTCAGGTGTATAGTATAAGATTAAAGATTTGACTGAGAGAAGAATTCTTTCAAATATCTGCCTTAGTAAAAGAAGAAAAGCTACATTTTCCACCATTTTCTTCTGTTCACTGAACTCTGGAATTTGAGCTTGTGTTTAAAGTCACCATTAAAAGAAGTAGCCTTGATAGATGCTCACCTGATCGAGCAGTATTTACATACGACATACCAATGCCTAACAAATGCCAATTAGCACTCACAGCAGCTACAGTTACAGAGCTGGATTTCCTTACAGCATTTCTACTGTGTTGCTGCTGGCAGGTACTCAATCACATTTGCCAAGAGCTATTTCTACTGTCAACACCTCCTCCCCCATCATACAAAAATCACTGACCCAAAACACGAAAGGAAGTTATTTTAAAAAATGATGAAAGTTCCTTAAGTTTGTTGAAAATGGGAAGCCTACAGTCCTTTAGATTTGCACACTTATCTCTTCAATTTCTTAATCATTCCTCTGTGATTTTCCTCACCTTTAAAGTAAAAAAAAAAACAAAAAAACACCAAACCAAAAAAACAAAAATCAAAAAAACCAAAACGACAACACAAACAACCCCTCCCCAACCCAAAAAACCCCACCATAAACAAAACCTTAACATTTCTCTCTAGAAGTCCATGAGCCTTCCCTTACAGAAGAGTTAGCAATGTCATCAACAAGAAATCTGATAATTTAAAAATAAAACATGGGAATATAATTGTGAAAGTTGGAAAAGAGTAGGTTTTGTTGGGATTTTGGGGGTTTTTGTTTGGTTGGTTGGTTTTTTTGAAGGTATTCATGCATGATATTTAATGTACTCAGTCATAGACTGACTGAATTTTTTTCCTGAACAAAAGTTAACAGAAATGGTTGTTAAATTCAGAAAGAGGTTAAAAAAAAAAGGGAACACTCAAACCAAGAAACAGAAGGATTTGCTTGGCAAATAAGTCTGAGAATAGAGATTGGTAGTAAGATGGTGTCATAGCAATTTTCTTCAGTCATCTTTAAGTCTAGCAACAATGCAGGGATTACCCTCATTTTGGTTGTAAAACCACAGAAGACCCAAGATTCAGCAGCTACACTTCTTTTTCCTTTTACCATCTTTAATACCACTAATCACCAGCAGTTTACATGCTTGTACTAAACGTGAATGAATATAGTTAACTTGGAAAAGGACAGACATAATTATAACTGTTTATCTAATCTAAACACACTTAGGGAAAAGAGAAATATGTTCAAAATGGTTATGTGAATGCCAATGGAAGAAGTAGTGTTTCAGTTGAAGTGATGCCAAAACTGTGATATACAGTTTTACACCCTATTCTCCTACTGTCTGCCTGAGACCAGGTCTCAAATAAAAACACAGAGTTCAACCTAGTAAGATGCTGGGTATGTGAATTAAACAACTAGATTGGAAGTCTTATTAGCAGCACTACAATAATCTCATCACTTGTGTTTCTAAACCGTCTCTGTCAGAGCTCTTCCTCCTCCAGCTACTACCAGAGTACAACCACATTCCAAATTATTTTTTTTCTACCTACACATAAGTTATTGCATACTTTCCTTCTGAGTATGGTCACAGTCTAGTTACCCACACTTTCTGTTCTTGGAGTTTAGCTGTAAAGTTTGGGTGGACCTCAAAGCCTGACAAGCATAGCTGTACGGTCAGTCTCCCAGATGTAGCACAGTGCTTTCAATACTCTTATAAATGAGTTTAGACTGCCTTGAAACCTAGATTTCCAGAGAACAATTTTTTTTCTTTCTCTCCCCTCATGTTCAAATACAGCAAGCGATTTACAGCAGAAAGTGCAAGCTGCCAGTTCTCAGATTTATCTTTCCCCATACAATGTGTGGACCCATCAATACATACAAGTTAGATCTGACAGTCACAGGCATAATGCTAGCTCTTGCTGTCACGTTTACAAATTAAGCAGTTGTGTAAATAGACCCCACACCTAGAGGGAGCGGAAGTCTTCAGTACTGCTGAACAGCTATTAACTGAAGTTTTACTACAGTTTTCTCTTTTGAAGAGCTTTGTATACCCAAGTATGTATCTGCACTTAAAGTACAGAATGCTTCAAAGAAACAAGACTGCACTTAGCATTTTGTCATGTTGTAAAATCTGACTGCCCTTCAAAATCTTTTATTTATCTGCAGCAGTGACAGTACTAAACAACTTGCGCCAGCAACTGTGACAATCAGAACCATCAAGCTCCACCAAATTCTGAGAGGAGACCTTATCGCTCTCTACAACTGCCTGAAAGGAGGTTGTAGAGGGGTGGGTGTCGGTCTCTTCTCCCAAGTAACAGGCAATAGGACAAGAGGAAATGGCCTCAAGTTGCACCAGGGGAGGTTTAGATTGGATATTCAGAAAAATTTCTTCACTGAAAGGGTTGTCAAGCACTGGAACAGGCTGCCCAGGGAAGTGGTTGAGGCACCATCCCTGGAGGTATTTAAAAGACATGTACATGTGGCGCTCAGGGACATGGTTTAGTGGTGGACTTGGTAGTGATAGGTTAATGGTCGGACTCGATGATCTTAAAGGTCTCTACCAACCAAAACTATTCTATGATTCTAATTCAAACTTGCAGAAACACTCTGTTATGACTTCCAGCCTTGAGACTAGGTACCTATTTGAAACCATCAAGTCATGTACAACTGTTGAAAGTTATTACTTGAAGAGTACTTGCCAGATTCTTCTCCTGCAAAATTGTGTTTATTGCTTTTAGCATAATTCCCCTCTCATCTCCAAAAGCAAGGTATTTTCCACTTACGAGTTCCATATACTTCAGGTATGAAAAAAATGCGGTATATTCCCTACATTAATTGGAATCTATATCATCAAGCCACAACATCTAGCTCTTTGGGGACTGTCAGGCTCCAACATATGCCCACTAATCAGTACTGATCGGGTTGTATTTTTTAATCAACACGTTAGCTAACAACAGTCTGAAAAAACTAATGACAAATACCATAAACAAGAGTCACCTAAAAATGATACTGATGCAGTGACATAGGTAGGGAACACTTCTTTGAACAGCCAAATACAATTTAGAGCATTAATTTCTAAAGAACAATTTTAAAGAGCACTAAATAAAATAATGAAAAGATGATTGTACGAAAGTAGCAAAAAAGTATACCAATAACGACGGAAAAAACCAGGGTAAGTTTTGTAAGTTTTCTTTATTTTGCCAAAATGAATTCTGAAATGCAAATGAAAGACAAATACACCATACTGCTTAACAACAGGCAGTACTTGCCATGCTTCGCTTGATAACTGATGACGTGCATGATTTACCCCACCAAGCAAATCCCTTCTCACCTATGCTATTCAGCAGTTTGCAAGAAAAGTTAGAAAAAGGAAGAGGAAATCATAGTAAACTCTTTCTCTTACTATTCAACCATTCACACACTTTGAATTTTTTATGCAATTAGGTTATTCGCAACTGTATAACAAATAGCAAACAAATCTACTTTTACCTATCTATGCCTAATTTTAGAGGAAAGCCTCAAGAATTCTTTTCTACTTCTGTATTGACAATTCAGTCTAATCTTGTATAAACCTGTCACTTCTGTTTCCAAAAGATAACAAAAAGCGGCATAACTTCCATTCCTTCAAGCTGAAAAGCTTGAGTAAGACTTTCATAGTACCTCCGCATGTTTTTATATCAGCTTTTCAGCCTGACAATGCAAGTGTATTATATTTGTCAAAATTACTGTTATTGCATTGAACGTGAGTCTGATGATGGTGAGTTTGGTATTACTTCCTTGAAAATAACATATCAAGGAGAGTCCCACTGCCTCAAAGTGACAACCTGGAGGAGGATTCTGTGAGGATGTTTTTTTTGTAACTGAGAAATGAATTGCATGCAGTCAAGAATGGTTGTAATAGCAGCACATGCACAACTCACGTCGTGGTGTACTCCCCTTTTCTATAACTGTCTGTCCTTCTTTCCTCCCTTCCTCATATGAAGCGAAACTTTTAATGTGAAAACATGCCAAAGTCACACCACACATTCTTAAAAATAACCAGCTCTCCTGCACTCTTCTCTAGGGCCGTATCTCATGGGATTCTTCCAAGCAGATCCCTAAACAAGCCAAAGTCTGTTCTCCTGAAGTCCAGGGTTCAGATCCTGCTATTTCCCCTGTCCCCTCCTCTCAGAATCCTGAATTCAGTCATCCCATGGTCACTGCAGGTAAAGCTGCCCCTGACCTTCACATCTCACATGTTTGTAGGTGTGCAGTCCAGCAGGTGTGCCTCCCCTTATCAGCTCCTCGATCACCCGGGTCAGGCATTTGTTGTCAATGCATACCAGAAGCCTCCTAGATTGCTTGTGCCTTGCTGATTTGTCCCTCCAGCAGGTATTGGGGTGGTTAAAGTCCCTCATGAGGACCGGGGCCTGTGAATACAAGGCTCCTTCCTATTATCTGAAGGAGGCCTCATCTTCTTCCTGATCAGGTGGCTTGTAGCAGACACCCACAACAACATTTCCCACATTGGTCTGCCTGCTAACCCTGATCCATAAGCTCCCAGGTAGCTCCACAGCAAAGCTCCACACGTTCCCGCTGCTCTCCCACATACAGGGCAACTTCCCACCTTGCCATCCAGCTGGTTCTTCCTGAAGAGCCTGTATTCATCCACCACAACCCTGCAGTCCTGTGAACTGTCCTACCACCTACGCACGATCCCAACAAGATCGTAGCCCTACAACTACATGCAGACCTCCAATTCCTCCCATTTGTTCCCATACTGTGAGTGTTAATGCACAGGCACTTCACAGAGGCACTCGGTCGTGATAACTATCCAGAAAAATCTATGAGAGCTTCCCCTATAATGTGTATGGAAACACAACAAAATCAAAGGCAAATAAGCAGCACTATTTGATCGATTTGACTTCCCAATACATTATCTGGTCTTCTATTAACAAGCTTTAAGATCAACTAAAGCCACTAGAAAGCATGTGACCTGCAAAACCTATGTAGATGTTACACAATTCTGTTTTGGCATCAAAAACTCACTATTCTCCTGTATTAGGCTACAAGCACCATGATGACTGTAAGAAGGCAGTCAAGCGAAGACTAGCCTTCTCACACTACCCTTAAACCAAGACTGCTTTGCACCAGTGACCCCCAAAGCAATTCCTGGACTTACGTACTCTACTACCCAAATGTAACTGGACAGAGGAATCCCAATATAAGCCTGCCTGCTCATCAGAATATTACTTGGCTAACAATAATATGTTAAAAACAATTTTGATAATAAACTTCATATTTATAATATATTGATTCCTAGTTTGCTCCCCCATCCTGGAATTTCTTTAAAAAGTAAGCCTACTCCTCACCCCTCTAGTCAACTGTTTAACATACTCCTGGAACCAGACTTTACTGAAATGCAACAACTGCTTTTGATAATAACCACATCAAGTGTGCGTGCAGGTAAAATACGTTCATCTTCCCACTATATTCAACCAACTGAATTCAATTACTAGATCAGTCTAGTTTCTGCAATTCAAGTTAAAAAATGCAAGAATTCTACAAAAGCTATAGAAAAGGGGGGAAAAAACTATTAGTCCTAAAATGGTGAAGAAACTAATCCGACAAACTCAAATTCCCATCTACACATATTACTTCCTTTCCTTTAGAGGTGAAACATATTCTGATAGTGCACTTCTCCTATCGTATCAGCCTAAACTTAGCTTTCAGAATTTTTCCTTAAGTAAAACATTTAATTTCAATTTCTTCCCCCAAAATAAACATTAGTCAAAAATAAAAACATAATTGCCTTAGAAAAAGTAAATATGTTGACCACAATTATTGAGTGTATTAAATGTCAAAATTAGATCACTTAACAGAGGTGCAAGTGTGCCTAGTGAAACATAGCAGTTCAATGCAAAGTCATATTTATAATCGTGTTTTAATGGCTACCAGAGAGAAACAATTTCTTAAAAAGAATATATATTAATATTAGTTTTGCATTTGGATATTTAATAGTTTCCAACTTGTTGATTTAAGGAAGAATTAATTTTATGGTAATTCTGTTGGACAGATAAACATACTAGGGAAAATTAAAAAAAAAAAAAAGCTGAAGTGTTCCAAAAAGGCAGGAGCTTAAGAAAATGGCTGCCAAAGTAAGGAAGCTGCTGCATGCATCCAGTGAGGCAAGACAAAGATGAACACTAAAGGGAAAGGAAGACTCACATTAATATTGTTTTCAAAACAGAAATAATTTCCTACACAATTGGGGAGGGAAGACTGGCCATTAGCTTATTCGGAAATTCTGTCAAAGCAAGCATAAGCACTTGCTTTCAACAGACATGTTACTAATACAAAACCACAAACTAGAATGCTTGCACCGTTTGGGGTGGAGTGGGGCGTCTCAGGCATTATCAGTGCCAGTAAAGGGTCCAGGGACAAATGTTATTACAGCACAGATCTCAGCTCTCCGCAGAAGATGCTGTACAGCGAGCCTTGTTCTTATGAGACCTCGAGGACACACCCAGACTGCTCAGAGTCTAAATGCTTAATCAAGGTAGTCCCTACTTGGCATCTGCAAGGGAAAGCTCTGGGTTTGAGACTGCAGGCTATTTCCTGAGCAAGCAGCCACCCATCCCTTTCCAACCACAAGCAGCCTTCCCTGGCTGCTAGAGCGCAGGCTGAAGGAGAACGCTGGGGCGGGGTAAGCGCTGCCATTACCTACCACTGAGAGCTGGAATTTTGCCCTCGGACACAGCTGCCCCTCTGCCCTTTACTCCTTTGGCAGCAGCAGTCCCAATCCGCTGGAACAGGCTGTGAACAAGAGTGGGAAGCGGCATTTAGTCGGCTCAAGCAGCTGTTGCCGGAATCCTCCCAGAAAAAACAACAGACTGGAGAGAAGCCGACCAAACGCCATCATTGGACTGCTCCTGCTTAAATGAAGTCAGGAATTCAGAGCTTGGATCCCCTCATCCATCTCCTTCAAGCAAAACAGAGAGCAACAAACATGCCAATGTGACAGCTTTTTTCTTGCCACCCAGCAGTGAAAGCAACAAGCACATGTTAACCCATGAAAAATGGTCCTGAGATTCAGCACATGGTTGACTACTCAGGAAAGGATTTTTAAACTCATCTTAGAGATCACTGCATTTTAAGGCACAGACAGCCTCTAAGGCTCTAAGAATCTTCACCAGTAAATTAAATGAAAATTGAATAACAGCCAAACAACACACAGGCTGCAAAGTAACAAATGCTGAGTTCGCGGCTTACATTTAACTGTCAAAGTATACATCAAATTTGTCGCTTGCAATGATGTGTGCGAACTGATTCCTTTTACAAAACTTGAAAGTTATAAATTTCACTTACAGTAACAATCAAGTAACACAACAATACTGATATACAAATAAGACAATAAAGCAACAGACTTAAAGAAAGCCATAAAAGTAAATTTTAGAAGAAACATTTAAGTCACACAGAAACCTACTTTGCCATTTCACTGAACATTTAAACTTGCACATAGTGAGAAAATGCAACTGCAACACTGGAAATATTTAGCTTTTTAAATGTCACTAATGCAGCTCCACAAGCCAACTAATACACATTCCACTCTCCACATTATGGAAAGAATCATTATAAACTAGGTAGAGTTATAACTTATTAATAGCATGCTTAAATAAACAGAAATAAAACAGATCTTGCATCTATAAATGCTGAACTTCAGAAAGGCAAAGCACCAGCTTCTGAGGGCAGAAAGTCCAGGCCAAGTGTCCTGAGCCCAAAGGGGTCTTCCACAGTCATAAAACCACACCAGCAGACTGCTGCCAAAAAACAAAGTCCTGCCCTCCACCATAATCGCGTCCCTTGCACGCACCAACTGCCAGGACCTGCTGTACAAATCAGCTCCGGGAATCGATTTTGCTAAGCACTAGCATAGAGAGGGAGCAGGCTGAGCCAGATTTCAGAAGCAGCCCATACTTCCATGTCGGATGGGTATGACTGTGCAACTGTGCTTCTAAACACAAATTTAATCTAAAATGGCAACCAGCAACATTCTTCTGAGTTGCCAGTGGAGCAATCACTGGAAAAAAGCATAATACCCAATGAAATAATTTATTATTGTTATTGGTTTTGCCTACATTTTTCCTGTCTTGGGGACACCTTTCTACAGAAACTTCATCCGAGTCTAACCTCTTGTGCACCAAGAGAGGCAGCTTAAACTGAAAAACTGTAAATAAAAGCAAACCCACTTGCTTCAAATGTTTTGAAGCAAAAAAAAAAGGAAGTATTTTATGTTGTGGCGATTTATTTAGAAAAAGAAAAACATAGCACAAAGTGACCCACAAAAATGCAAAATACTATAATTCTTCAGTTTCAAGAACTTCAGCATTCAAGGATGCTGGATAACAGTGTCAGATATGAGCGTCCACAATGCAAGGACAACTGAAGTTTCAGAAATAGCTTATTACCTGTGCTATTCTCAAATTAATCTCATGTGTTCAGAAGGAATATTTCACATCATGGAAAAATGCTTTGATAAGCTGTAGCTTTTGAAAGTACTTTCAAGAAATGGTTCACAGAGTAAACATAAGATTCACCTATGATTGAGCAGTTCTTCCCCCCACCACTCCCAGTACCTACTGAAATATAAACAAAACATAAACCCTTTCCAGCAAAGTCAGAAGTTGGACAAATTCTACTGCAAGAATGACATGGGTTTTTAGCCTTCTGCTGTTATCTGTAGATCTGCTTTCTTCCCACCCTCTGTTATGAAGGTGCTAGAGCTTATACAACACAGCTGGCATAGCTGGCCTTGCTAAGTTAGCTCACAGCCAAATCAATTGATGGATGGGCTGCAGATGATACGCAGTCCCAACTGCAGTCAAACACATAGCTGACTCAAAATTAAAGCAAGCTTTCCCCTTCTGGACAGGCAACATACAATTGTCACAGGACTGTCATGAGAGTTGGAGTGCCTGATAAAGCATTATTGGATAAGCCACTGGACACCACTTTTCAAATTTAAAAGGCATTAATAGTCAGCAAAGCATAAAGAGTAAATCAAATAAAAGAGAACCTCTTAGGATTTTAATGCCAAATCATGTTGTCCAAATTTATAGCCTTGATGAAGTCACTAGGCATAAGAACAGACTCTGATGACTGTAAAATCTACTGAAGACAGAAGACAGGGATTCAGCGAGAACTACTTCCCTTCTCCAACTGTGCTAGAAGGGATAAAGAACAAAGGCTATTTTGTGCTCACCCCTATTTAAGCACTCAGTTACCTCTAGTGAAGCAGAGCACGGAAGACTTAATGACTGTTTTGTGATAGTGACTCAGAATAGGTCTGTATTTTTTCTGAGGTAATATGGTTAAAGCAGCTTGCAAAACACAGTAATGACAGGCCTACCGAAATACTGAGATAACAAGCCGTAACTTCATAAATTCCAAGCTGGTATCTATGCTATAATGGATACTCACTCTGGAGAGTGATGATATCTTCATTAATGCAACTGGCACAGGATAAAGTTGCAAATACTCTGTCAGCAAATATATACCTAGTCTTCACTTCACTGAAGATTTCCATAGCATGATAAGCATATCCTAACACCCACCTTAGCCATCTGTTTGCAAAAAAAGTGTGCCTGGCAAAGATGCCCGCACGACTCCATGCCGTACCCACCCCAAGGCACCCGCTGCCTGCGCCGGATCACCGAGCAGGCTCACCGCGACCGAGTTCGGCCGCGGCAGGAAGGGGCCGGCGGCGAACGGCCACAGCCCCGGAGCTCGGCTGCGAGAGCCGAGCAGCACCGGAGACAAAGCGCAGCGACGCCGGGCCGGCCCTGCCCTCCGCGCCTGCCTGCCTCCCCGCCCGCCCCGCGCCCGGCGGCGCCCCTCAGCCCGCCGTGCTCCGCGCAGGGGTCCGCTGCCTCCCGCCTCTGTTTGCCACCCCAAAAGCGCGCTGCCCCCCCTCAGCGGCGCTCCCCCACCTCAGTCCCGCCGCCCCCCAGCACTCCCGCCCGCGGAGCGAGGCGAGGCCGCCGCGCCGCCTCAGGGGGCTCCGAGAACGGGGAAGGCGGCGCCCGGGCCGCCGCCGCCCAAGCACGCCTCGCCACAGCACAAAGGCGCGGCGCGACATGGCGCGGCGCGGCGCAGCGCAGCCCAACCCGCCCCAGGCGCCCGCCGGCTGCCCCCGGCGAACGGAGGGGACCCCCCGCCGCTGCCCCTCACCTTCCAGCCCCTCCATAGCGCACCCCGACCGCGGCCGCCGCTGGCCCCGCCGCTGCTGTGGCAACGCCGCCACCTCCCGGCCCGCTAACAACCGCCGCTCCCATTGGCCGGGCGGCGCGGGCGGGCGGGCCCGGGCGGCCCCTCACGGCCGCAGCCCCGGGGCGGGCGAGCGGGCCGGCCTCCCCCGCGGGCACTGCCCCTCGGCAGCCGCCCGTGGCGGGGAGCCCCAACCCCCCCAACTCCGCCCCGCCCGGGCCTCCCGCCCGGCCCAGGTGGTGGCACCCGCCCTTCGGTCTTCCCAAGGGAGCAGGGCTCCGGGTCTGAGCATCTTCCTGCAAAACCCAGTTCTAGCCCAGCTCTGGTACGATCTGACTTGTCGTGTAGTCCGTAACGCTGAGGTTACGCTACGATCAGGATCTTTTTCTTCCAAGAGCAGCGCTTGTATGTGAAGAAGGCCGAAGTAAAACGTGGGGAAGAAATAGTTGAGCTGTTGAGAAAGCAACAGAGCAGTCGGTCCCTGGGTGGCCACGGGCAGCAACGGAGGTGGGGCCGGGGCCTGCTGCCCTCAGCGCCGACGAGCCGCACAGAGGGTGCTGGGGTGCAGCGCAGTGTGAGGCCGGGACGGGTGCCCCCGTGCTTGCAGGAAAACTGCGGACAATCACAGGAAAAACACAAAAAATGGTGTTCAGGTTCATGTCCTGAAAATAGTTGCAGGCAATGGATTCCTCCCCGTTTCCTCCTGTTATTGTCTTAACTGAAAGAGATGCTCATATAAAATTAGTATCTGAGGGTATCTCCTGCTACAGAATAACGTTTGAGTAATGGATGTTTTTGGAAAATAGTACTACTAAATTGCTGTTGACTAATGAATATGAATAATGCTTAATACATACTGAAAATCTTCTGTTCCTTTTACAAGAGCTCTCCACATTTTTAGCAACAAAAGCATTTCAAGATTTTTTTCTTCAAGACATTATATTAGAATTAATTCTTAAGATCTTTTATTTGTGTTTCTTGTGGCAATATGCCATGAGTAACTAATAAAGTTTTTCCATATAAACTACAATAAATCTTATAGAAATTACTACTGTCTTTACAGGCACATGCAAATCATTTCTTTTCTTACTCTAGACAAGTTGGTTGATACAGATTTGCTTGTCCATAGAATCACAGTTACCGTCCCAATCACAGTATATCTGGGAATGCAACTCAAAGAAAGCAAAACAAATACATAAAAACTAAATTAAATCAGAGATTATGATCATATTGTCTTCTCTGCATCCCCTTAGCGCGGGACAAATAGATCCAGATGCTGCATGCCAAACATCCAGCGTGTAAACCGTGATTAAAATCATCCTTTGAGACCAAAAGCTTGAATATATATGGTAATTCTAGCTGCAATTTTTCTAGGTAGTTTAGAACCATACTGAAAATACATTTCTGATTTGCCTTTGATCTATAGAGTTTGTGCTTATAAAATTGCAGGCCATGCCAGAAGGAACTAGTTTGCCACCATGTTGCAGAGTCCTAAACTTTGCAAATTATCCATTAAATCTTTTCCATAAAACTTAAATGAGCCCATAGCTAGCAAGCATTTACTGTTTAACTAACCATTAGGGTAGTGTCAGAAGTGCACTTCCTTGCATGATATTTCTGTACTTGGACTGCGAACTCAAAAACAGAGGCCTAGGATAATTTTGTCTCTCAGCAAGCAAATCCTTTACAATGAAAATATAAACATAATTTTTATCTTGTGTTCTCAGTTTAGTGAAGGGTTTTATATTAGAGGAGCATCTTGTTTGATTTAGTTCATTGTTTCTCTTTGAAACTTGTGGTTATTTTTGTTAAAAACTGGAGCAGGAGATAACTTCAGCTCACCTGTCTTTAGGTGTCTACAACATGGTGCTCACATCTGAGCTACCTGTCAAGTTCCCTAATACAGTCTGCAGAGATTTGTCTCTGTAGCTAATATAGTCTGCGGGACTGAGGGTGAGTCCGCCTGGCCAAACATAGCGCCTGTTTCAGGATGAAAGACAAGTAAATAGTCAACACCCGCATTAGAGTAGTCAGATCCTACTCTAGAGTTCTTCAGGCTGAATCCTGTACTGAAAACAGACTTAATGCTTAGTTTTGCGCTGCAAAAGTGCCATTGATTGACTTTGTCATCCCATTACTCACCTAAGAAGTGAAAGAAATAAGAGTTGTCTTATAAAACGAATGGGCAAGTGGCCATTCTGCTGCAAAGCTAAAAGGTTCTCCTGGCTCTTGTGGCTAGTATATGAACATTCATTGCATAACTATGCATATGGACAGCATACCTGAAAAGACTCCTGATGCTGAGAAGGGGCTGTCTTTTAATTGTAGTGTCCATGTGGGGAACGGGGGACTAGTCTTCTATTATCGTAGCCACTGTGCTACATGAATGCCTTCATAAATTTACCTTAGCTCCATACTGAAAAAATGGGGAGAGGATTCTGGCATTTAGAAATATTAATACGGCCAACAGTCACCCCACGGAAGGAGGGTTGCTGCGGGAAATGGACTATGAGTCTTATAAACAGTCCAGACAGGCCAATAGGAGCTGTGGAATAAATATGGCTTACTGTATATATCAATATAGAAAAACTCCTAAACTGAAGCGCTTCAAATCATTAGTCACTTTAGAGAGTGACTCTTTGATCCAGAGTTTGACAATACATTGCCCTGGATCTTTGCAAAGCTGTGCAAAGCCTTTATTTGGGGCAGAAGTGTCATAAAAGGGCTAAGTCCTGTAAAATGATCAGAATTTCATTAACATTTCAAATGCTCTTCTTCACCATTTGAGTCCCTGTCATGATGACTAAAATCTTTATAGAAAATCAAAACCTGTTCACTATCTTTCATGTTAATAATGAACATGGGATAAAGAAGGATTTCCCAAAGTGGCATTTTAATTAATACACTTTGCACTATAACTAACTTCTGGGAATTCAGATATGCTTGCACAGAGGGACTTTAAAATTTAAATATTCCTAATAAGCTTTTTCTTACAATTAACACTAATTGAGGACTACAGACAAGAATGATTACTCTCCTACTAATATAATTCCTCAATTGAATTACTACAAGAGTGCCTTTTGTTCTTTTGTGGGTTATAGTCCCGATTTATATTCAGGATTGGAGTATTGTGATTTTGCTATCCATCTTTTTAGCAAGCTAGGGTTTTTTCAGCACACTTTTATAGTTTTGTTTGCTGTGGGACTCCCAAATTAGACAGAACAAGACCAGAGGCCACGATGAAAATTGGTGAGCAGTGCTGGAGTGAACAGTTTTTGTTCTCTCCAAACATGAATTCCTTGATTTATAAAGCTGAGTCTAAACTGGAAGTATGAGAGCAAATGTGATGTAATGATGCCCAGAACACAGATAAAAGAATAGTTAAATTCTAGGATGCCATGCTGTTAGGTATATTTTTCTCAAGCCAAGTAGCCAGTAATTGTAGGAGGCCAAGGAGTGTGACTTTATCCAAGGCTGTAATTCTTCAGTTGGATAAAAAACAACAAAAGAAAGACTATTTTTTTTCATCACTCTATTACTGGAGTAATGCCATACCTTCTTGAGCAGTAAACCATCATTACCCACAAAACCAGCTGTCCTTCTCTGATGCCCGTGGTTTCTAAGCTCTTCACTCTGACGTCTTTCTCCTCCTCATTGTGCTGGCACAGATGTTCATGTGCTCAGGTGGTTTGGGGACTTCCCCAGCTCTAGCATCCCCCGTCTGATCTATGCATCTTTCTGGCTCTGTGAACAGCTATGCCAGTACAGGGAAGGACGTCTGCATCAAAATCAGAATGGGTAGCCAGAGTCTTTGGGGAAGACAGAACGGGCACTTCCATTGGTAGATTGTGTTGGTTTAAAGAGCAGATAAAATCGAGAGTTTTTCAGCTCCACCTATTGGACACAATGACAAAATATGGAGGTTTTTCTCCAGCAGTAAGCCTGAAGATTTGCAAAAAGATTGCAAGTTTCTAATCTCCCATCTCTGATGTTAAATATCCTTTATGATCTTTGGTTTTGTTGTTTGTTTTTTTTAAATATCCCATGCCTATTAAAATGCCTCATCTTTTTCTGATCCAGAAGCACAAAACCCCAGCACTTAAAATACAGCCCTGTGTGTAGGTTTGGGTTGTGCTGTCTCTGAGGTGCTATATGAAACCCTAACGGGTCCGTTATACAAGTCTCACAGGAGTGAATTTTTTTTGTTATTTAAATGAGCTCAAATCCTTTCATAGATTCATAGCAGCCATTTCAAAAATAGAAGGGACAAAATGAGGAAAGCAGGAATTCCTGTTGCTTTTCAGTCTGGCTGAAATAGGAGCTGTTGCATCTTACCCTTTCTTCTTCCTTGTGTTTTCAAGAAATCCTGACATTTTGCTCTCTTAGATAGATGAGTATTTCAAGACTGGACCAAAATAGCAGCTGTGGAAAATGCTAAACTGTTAGAACAGTAGGAACTTCTGGAGAAGTCGGTTTCCCAAATTGTTTGTGCTTTTGCCAGACCTATTCTCCCATCAGCTTTTTTCCACTCCTCAAAGTACCCCATACTGCCCAGAGCAGAGGGGAGAAACCAGAGCTCCAGAAGAGAGTGAGACTGAATCCTTCTTGTTCTGGGTATGGTGTTAGTGTCCTCTAGCGAGGATAACAGCTTTCTTCTGCAAGCCAAGGTATGCTTGTGGTATCTGTAAAACCGGTACTGAGAAGCTGAAGTTTCAGGATTGAAGAAACTGGAGGATTATTAAGTTCTTTGCTTACACATTCCTTACATTTTACATATTTGCTTACATTTTCTCTTTTAAAACAGGATTGCCTATGTATCACCCCATCACTGCCCCAGCTGCACCTTTCTATCTGAAGAAGCTTTATTTACTTTGCAAGACCCATTCGGTAATTCCAAATTTATGCATTGAGCATGAAATTCTGGTCCTTTATGACTCTGCATTTTTATGCTGAACTTTCAAATTACACAATACACAGAGTTTTTCTATATAATCTGCTTCCAAGTCCTGATTAGAGACATAGTTAAAGTTTCATGTCATGTAGTACCTCTGCTGCTTTCTTATTTCCATATATTGGCATT
Source organism: Phoenicopterus ruber ruber (assembly GCA_009819775.1). Taxonomy (NCBI): domain Eukaryota; kingdom Metazoa; phylum Chordata; class Aves; order Phoenicopteriformes; family Phoenicopteridae; genus Phoenicopterus; species Phoenicopterus ruber. The sequence continues at coordinate 137,615,125 of CM020216.1, read as the reverse complement.
TGCAACCTATATAACAGTCTTCAAATGTTGGGGTGTTAGTTTTCACAGTTCTACTACTTAAAAATGAGTGGGAAAATCAGAGTACAGAGTATGTAAGGCAAACAGATTGACTTTTAGCAAATCCCCTGCACTGTTTGTGTTTCATTTCCAACACGCTTCCACTCTTCAGCTTGTTGGTTTAGGATACGATCTTGTTTTCTGAGGCATGGCACAAACCAGAGCTGAGAGATTACTGAGAAACAAAGCAATGCTACAAAGCTGATTTTGCAAAGCCATTTTATATGAGGGAGTTCCACAAAGCACTTCATGTGTTTCTCTTCCCTAGGTGCTCGCTTAGAAGACAGACTTTGCTGGGTAGGCATGTGAAAATTAGTTGCATCGATGTATTGTACAAACAAATTGACCACACAGCTGGCGAAATATTCTACTTTTCTGGAATTCTCCAAATTGCCTTGTATGGCAATTAAAATTAAAATTATACATATGTACTGTCGCCCTGTGGGTGGGATGAGGTGATTTCACCCTTTAGGAGATTTTTTTCTTTAATTGAGAAATTAAAATGGCATTACAATTTAATCTATATTTATAATAACTTGTAATTTTATAGTGTTTTTCTTCACTATGCAGAGGAAAAGGTTATATTAAATTGTAGTAAGAGTAGAATTTGTTGACTGAACTTTGATTTTGTTTCAGAATAAAATATTTTGACATACTGGTTTCCTTTTTTATTTACCACTTAAGATAGTCAGCTTCTTGCCATTTTCTGTCCCCAGAATGTGATCTTGAGGTTCTTCTATTCTTAGACAAAAACCTAGACAGATTATGCAGTGCATATCATCCCTTATCACCTTGCGATACGTGACTAAATTTGCACATTTGCAGTTCTTCTCTTTGGGAATATGTAGTCATGGATATGGTGGTAAAAATCCTTCTTAAAACAAAGCATTTTTACATAGTACAGTGCATATTTTACATAGCAAAGAAGGAAAACATTAAAGTTTCATCTAGTTTTAGATGAACATTTAGTTTCATCTAATCCAAGTGTCATTAAATTGGATGTGCTTTCCTTAAGTTAAACAAAAAGAGCCCAATCAATGAATTCTCCAGGCCTGTTCTAGTTGTAGCTGATCTCCCAGTGATTGTCTCTTAGTATTTTTCCTTCCAGAGCCACAACCACAACCTCGCTCCCTGTATGTCTTTGCCCTTTCTCCCTCTATCTCCTCTTACCAGTAGCAATGCACGGCCATGGTGAGAATTCCCTCTGTCTTGTAATGATTTGTGATTTTTTCTTCCAAATGCCAGATATCCGCATGCCCCGTGTTGTTTTCCAGTATTAAGAAATATCAGTGATTACATCTACTTACAGTGCAGGGTGAAAATTGGCTCTTCAGCCGCTCTAACACCCAACTTAACAGGGTGCAATCAATGGTTTCTCATGTATAGATCGGTATACTGAATGTTATCAACAAACTGAAAGTTATTATGGTAAATGTGGTGCCTCTCACTCTGAGCAACTCGGAGATGGCTTTCTCTGTACAAGTTGGCTTTGCTATCTAATTAGATATTTGGATAAAAAATTAATTTCACCATATGATACAACTCCACTGATACTTCCAGATTCATGTGAATACTTACAGAAGAGTCTTGACACATTTGGCACAGACTAGATCGTAAAACATTATCCATAGTGATGAATAGTTGTTCATGAGTGACTTCAATAATTACTGTAAGTTCTAATATGAAGAACTCATACAGTGTTGCATTTTCTTTTTTAATTTGGGTTTACCATCTGGTGTGGAGTTTTCTTTTCCACATCTTTATAAAAAGTCACCAAATAGACATGGGCTCCAACAAGAAACACAGAAATATTAGTCAATGCTTTCCCTTTGAGCAATGGGCCCACCATACTGATGGCATCATACTGAACTATTTCAACAACTGGGCTGTGGCATACTTCCATTTTTAATCATAGAAACCAGAAATAGAGGGAGGACATGCTAGCTCAGAATAATCCTCACAATATATTCTTAAACGCTTTGTGTTATTTGATCAAACTGTAGAATTTGGAAGTGCAAAAATCTCTGATTATTTGATTCACTGGAGAGTATTTGATTAGACATAGCTTAATGTTTCAATTGCTTCTTTGGTTAACTGTGAAATTTCATATTGATTTAAAAGATTTACATACATTGGTCTCAAAACTGAAATTGAGTGAAGGTATGTTTTTATCCAATAGTATGAGACACACTCTGAACTCAGAGCCTGAATTAAGCTGATCTTTGCTCTAAGATGCTCAGTCTAAAGAACCCTATTTGGATAGAGAAGCTATTACTTATGAAAATAATGGCCAGCAACTAAGGAAATCTTTTGATCTCAAACTGTTACTGACACTGGCAGTGTAAGACATGGAAAGGGGAAGTGACATCACACAAAAAATCACAAGCAGAACGAAGAGTTGAAGTTCTGTCCCCTGACTCTTGCTCACAATCATATTCCTTTTGCATGAAGAAAGCTAAATACTTGCAAAATGAAAAATAAAATATGTGAGTTTGGCTTTCCTTTAATACTGGGTACCAAAGGAGATTTTGAGAAGACAGTATTCCACATTGATTGCAACACTCTTTATGGTTGCAGTATGGTGGGGGTTTTTTGTTTTCCTTATACCACTTTCATGTCATTCTTGAGGAGCTTGTTGATTTTAAATGGGATTCGATTTTATTTTCTCAACAGATAATATATAAAATAAGGTTAAGATAAAATGGGCAGGGCAAAATTCCTCAAATAAATATTTTTTATTTTGTGTGTGTGTACATCCACATCTCTTGTGTGCCTCCTCTTAGTTTTTAACCCATGAACATGTTTCAAGTGCTCTGTTTAGTAGATTTTTATGTCCATTTGGGAAGGCCATTTAGATCTTAAGTGTATCAGATGGTGCCAAGTATTATCAATTAAAATGCAAAGGATTTACTCAGAGGTCAACCGTAGGCAGTAATAAGAGAAAAAAAAATGGATGTTTTGCTGGCAGGTACTGCTGATTTTCCCCCTCCTTATTGACTCCTTCCTTTGATTTTTCTTTAAATACTTTTGGAGAACTGATTCTTTGAAAGGTCTGGTTAAGACTGAAAAGGAGAAACAAGGAAATCAAACTGAGCTTCAAGCCCAAATTTGCATTTTTGAATACTATTTTTATGTGCATCTAACTGCCACTAAGCCAGCACAAATCTTTTGTAACTCTAGGATACTGGCCTGTTACAGCTCCTGAAAAGTTCACAATACAATATTCTCTTTCCTGCAGCTCCAGCTGCCTCCCTCTGGTTCTAGGGACCACTTAATCCGTTTTCCACCAGAATGAAATTCTTGCTTTTTGTGGACCTATATTCATTAGCAGTAGAACAGAAAGACATTGCTTAGCAATGTCTTGCAACTGGCAGTTCAGGTAGAAATCCCACTGAATTCGATTACTTCTTTGAATACCTTAAAATCAGTCTCTCGTGTTGGCTTGACTTTCTCTGAATCTTTCAGATTGTGCTGTTTCCTATGTCCTCTGTCCAAATTTTCAAGCTTTTGTCTCCAAAGCTTTGCTTACAAGAAGAATTCCCCCTGCCACCTCAGTTTCTGTTCCTGGTTATCGCTTCCCTCTAGTTATTATCCCCCTCACTGATTTCTGTATTGTAAGCAGGACCAAATGAGGCCAGCTCCTTATTTGCATTTCTGATCTGTCTTGGATGACTATGTGTATATTATCCCTTGTACACAATTTATACACCATAAACAAAATTTGAGAAAGCATAGTCAGTAGAGACTTGACTACTTGTACCTACATTTTCCTGCAAACTAACTTAAGCTAAAGCTGCGTACAAATGTGATTTGACCTTGTAGAAGGAGATTCTTGGGCACCTCAGAGTACCCCAAGTTCTTATGTCTGTCCAGTGTCAGACACAAAATCACCGTATGCAGTTGGGATAGATGGAGGCTGTTCAGCCAGGCTTTGGGAGCTAGGGCTATTTGCACTTCAGATGAATATGTGACTAAATGCAGCACATGCAGACAAATGCAGAGTCTTGCTTCGGGCATCGTGGCTGAGTCACTGTAAAGCAAGCCCCATTTGCGTCTTACAAGTCAGCACTCTGCGTACCTGCTGAATTTAGCCTTTAGCTCATTTTTAAACATAGACATACCCTCCCTACTGACCAGACCTACAACAGCAAGTTACCTCAAGGCTTGGTGTGTTTGCCCTTGTGACAAAGAAGGCGAATGGTGTCCTGGGCTGCATTAGACAAAGCATTGCCAGCAGTTCAAGGGAGGTGATCCCGCTCTACTCAGCACTGGTGCGACCACACCTGGAGTGCTGGGTCCAGTTCTGGACTCCCCAGTACAGGAGAGACATGGACATACTGGACATACTGGGACGTGAAGGGACTGGAGCACCTTGCCTATGACGAAAGGCTGAGGGAGCTGGGGCTGTTCAGCCTGGAGAAGAGAAGGCTCAGGAGGATCTCATCCATGTGTAGAAATACCTGAATGGAGAGTGCAAAGAGGATGGAGCCAAACTCCTCAGTGGTGCCCAGTGACAGGACCAGAGTCAATGGGCACACACTGAAGCACAGGAGGATCCCTCTGAAAATCAGGAAGCAGTTTTTCACTGCGAGGGTGACCAAGCACTGGCACAGGTTGTCCAGGGAGGTTGTGGAGTCTCTGTCCTTGGAGATATTCAAAAGCCACCTGGACATGGCCCTAGGCAACCGTCTCTAGGTGGCCCTGCTTGAGCAGGGAGGTTGGACCAGATGACCTCTAGATGTCCCTTCCTACCTCAACTGTTCTGTGATTCTGTAATTCATTCCAAACATAGAAGTTCAGCACAGTTCCTGGCAGAGTCTGAACATGGATTAGACGAGTGGACAGTGAGGTAGATTGAGAACTGGATGAATGGCAGAGCTCAGAGGGTTATGATCAGTGGTGCAGAGTCTAGTTGGAGGCCTGTGGCTAGTGGTGTTGCCTAGGGGTCAGTACTGGGGCCAGTCTTGTTCAATTTATTCATCAATGACCTGGATGAAGGGACAGAGTGCACCCTCAGCAAGTTTGCTGATGATACAAAACTGGGAGGACTGGCCGATACACCAGAAGGTTGTGCTGCCATTCAGTGAGACCTGGACAGGCTAGAGAGTTGGGTGGAGAGGAACCTCATGAGGTTCAACATGGGCAAGTGCAGGGTCCTGCACCTGGGGAGGAATAACCCCATGACCTGGTACAGGTTAGGGGCTGACCTCCTGCAAAGCAGCTCTGCGGAGAAGGACCTGGGAGTCCTGGTGGATGACAAACTCACCATGAGCCAGGAATGCGCCCTCGTGGCTAGTAAGGCCAACAGCATCCTGAGGTGCATTAAGAAGACTGTGGGCAGCAGGTCGAGGGAGGTTCTCCTCCGCCTCTACTCTGCCCTAGTGAGGCCCCATCTGGAGCACTGTGTCCAGTTCTGGGCTCTCCAGTTTAAGAAAGATGAGGAACTACTGGAGAGAGTCCAGCAGAGGCTACAAAGATGATGAGGGGACTGGAGCATCTCTCCTCTGGGGAAAGGCTGAGGGAGCTGGGGCTGTTCAGCCTGAGGAAGAGAAGACTGAGAGGGGACCTCATCAACGCTTATAAATACCTCAAGGGCGGGTGTCAAGAGGACGGGGCCAAACTCTTCTCAGTGGTGCCCAGTGACAGGACAAGGGGCAATGGGCACAAACTGGAACACAGGAAGTTCTGTCTGACCATGAGGAAAAACTTCTTTACTGTGAGGGTGACAGAGCCCTGGCACAGGCTGCCCAGGGAGGGTGTGGAGTCTCCTTCTCTGGAGATATTCAAAACCCGCCTGGACGCAGTCCTGTGCAGCCTGCTCTAGGTGACCCTGCTCTGGCAGGGGGGTTGGACTAGATGATCTCCAGAGGTCCCTTCAAACCCCTACCAGTCTATGATTCTGTGATCCCCTTGCACTAGCGTTTCTGTGTTAGAACTGCAATGTATGATGGATGAGCAGATTTCTCTTAGGTCTTTCGGTTTCCCTACATTCAGACCTCAAATGTTTTGGACCTTAGGCCTTGGATTTGAACTACCATTTTAGCTCTTCCCAGTTCTGTGTTTCCCTGTAAGTCCTCCGTAGAAATCTCAAATGTCATTTCCATCAGCTGATGTTTTTAATCATCCATTATCTTAATCAGTCATCTTTTGTGTATTTTATCCTATGGTTGCGTATATGCCAGTTCAATTAATGTGCTTGATGCATAAACATCTGGTAATTGCTAACAAAATGATTATTATTTTTGCCATAAACAGAAACAAAAATTAGAAGCAAATGCTGCCACTGACATTCTTTGAGGTAATTGGTTTTTTCTTGCCAATGATGTACAATTACTGTGTAGCTATTTTTGTATATAACAGATTTCTCAGTTCTAGTAGAAGAGCTGAGGTCCCTGTTTCATATCTATGGAGATACGGATCAGCATGCAGTATTCTACTTGATACAGTAATTTACAGGAGCTCTGCATTGTTCCTGTTTGCACTGTGAATTCAGACACCTCTACTTGCTATCAAAATACCATCTGCACACCCTGCAAGGCAAATTCTCCCCTTTCTTGTTTGCTTAAGAGAATATATTTCTTTCCAGGTCTCATCACAAGGTTTGTGTTTGCAGCTCTAAAACTCCAGCGATTCCCAGTTTAAGGAGACACCGTTTTAATGGAAAACATTGTTTAGTTATGAAACATCCACATTACTCCTACAGATCATTAAAACACTATGAAAACAGCAGAGAGGCTGAATTTGTATGCTGCTGTGGTACAGATGACTGATGTCCTTATCCTGCTATCTGTAATTCTTTGGGAAGTGATATCGACAGAAACAAGGCTTTCTACAGGTGTAGGAAACCATGCAAGAGGATCTGATTGTAGGACTTGGCAGGGAAACTGTTTTGGCTTCATTTTCGGAAGGACAGATTCTTCCTTTTCCGGCACTCATTTTTAGCTACAGTTCTTTTGAATGACCAGTAGAAAGCATTTTTGTGAATGGAAGCACTTCATGGTCCAGCTGGATGCTGAATGATAAAGACTGAAAAGTACTGTCCAACCATGAAGCAACACTAGGTGACTCAATATGGGCATGCACTGTCATTGAATATCAGAACAATAAAACAAGCTTATTCTGCCTTTTTCTCACAGCAACTCCATAATTCCAGGAATATTAGTCATAAGAGGGTGTAGATTTTTCTTCATGCTTGAGAGTAGGTGAGAAATACCAGTTTTATATGTTTTGATCATTCACAGAATCACAGAATCACAGAACGGTAGGGGTTGGAAGGGACCTCTGGAGATCATCTAGTCCAACCCCCCTGCCAGAGCAGGGTCACCTAGAGCAGGCTGCACAGGACTGCGTCCAGGCGGGGTTTGAATATCTCCAGAGAAGGAGACTCCACACCCTCCCTGGGCAGCCTGTGCCAGGGCTCTGTCACCCTCACAGTGAAGAAGTTTTTCCTCATGGTCAGGCGGAACTTCCTGTGTTCCAGTTTGTGCCCATTGCCCCTTGTCCTGTTGTTGGGCACCACTGAAAAGAGTCTGGCCCCATCCTCTTGACACCCGCCCTTGAGGTATTTATAAGCGTTGATGAGGTCCCCTCTCAGTCTTCTCTTCCTCAGGCGAAACAGCCCCAGCTCCCTCAGCCTTTCCCTACAGGAGAGATGCTCCAGTCCCCTCATCATCTTTGTAGCCTCCGCTGGACTCTCTCCAGTAGTTCCTCGTCTTTTTTGAACTGGAGAGCCCAGAACTGGACGCAGGACTCCAGACGGGGCCTCACTAGGGCAGAGTAGAGGGGGAGAAGAACCTCCCTCTGTTTATGGCTATTCATCTGTCTGCTACAAGGCAGAAAAACAGACTGAGAAATCTTTTTTTTTTTCATAAAGTTAGCTCTTTTTTTAATGACATTATGTTAGGTCTGGATAAAAGAACTAAATAAGTTTATATACATATTGTGACTAATACAGAAATGCTGTGGAGTTTAGTAAATATATTTGTTAGAGGGTTTTTTTTTATTTCACTTTCTAAAGAGGTGAATGAGAATATTGATCTGTTATTTGGTTCTGCCTTTCATTTTGCAAGATGTGATTTTTTTTTTTTTTTTCCTTACTTATTAATAACCGAAATAGTGGTATTGGTTTTTAAAAGGTGTTGACCTCAGTGCTTGACTTTCTGGCTAAAGGAGGTTACACCCATATAATTTGTGTAGAAAAAATGTGACCCTTTGTAATTAGTAGATGCTAAAGCTCTCTTTTATCCTTTCATGTGTTCAGTATGTGCTTCCAAAACCATCAGCCTAAGATCTGACCTCACATTCTTACAGTTTCTTACATTATTCTTTCTTCTTATAGTTACTATGCAAACCTCTCCTTCATTTCAAAGAGGATTTTGCCTGAAGGAGTTGTGCAAAAATGCCCCTATGCTTTATTCAGAGATGAATTCCTGTAGTTGTGAAGGTTCAGCTTGGTTAGGAAACTTATAAGTAGGAGAAGAGAGTGAAACACAGTGATGTGGTCAAATGCCATTTTGAAAATAGTAATGCTGTTTACCCAACAACCCTCCTAAAATTCTGGGCAGGCCCTGATACAGTACTCCTTTTCCTTCTTATGCAAGCTATTATAATATTATATTAAACAACAAAGACATTCACTCCAGAGCTTTTTAATAATGCATGAAGGGATTGCTACATAGTCTTCTGTTTCTACATTGTTTAATTAACCAGTAAGACTTAATTACTTAGTAAGGTTTATCATTGTCTATCAAAATCTCACTAAGGAGTACTGAAAAGCATGTATCATCAATTGCAATTATCATAACTGTAATAATTTATTATAGCTTTCTCATTAGTCAGTCCTCCCAAATTCATTAGGCCAGGACGTGTGAGCGGAACGGATCTCTCTCTGCAGTACCCTCTTCCAAATGAAACCTTACAGAAGGGGTAACAGTAAAGCCCGTGCCGCCACAGTGACGATGGACTCCTCTGGGGTCTGGGAGCCTCTGCCCTAAGAGGACATTCTCCCTGACTGACAGTGCTACCTCTCCGGTCTACTCAGGTCCCCAGAAGTGTAAGTAGCAATTGTTTTGGGTACAGAGCACTGGCTTACAGGAGAAGCTGTGTAAGTGTTCTTTCCTTAGTGCAATACAGCCAAAGAAAGTGCTTGGAAACCTTGAAAATAAATGTTTTTCTTAAAAAAGGGGAAGAACAAGAGACTGTCATGATCTGTGATTGCCTTAATAGGTATCCATCTTCTATGTGACTAGATAAAAGATGACTACAAATGGCTTTCTGAAACTCTTAAAGAAAAGTATCTCACTCCATAACTCAGCCTTGCAGGACTTAAAACCTGAAATGGGACAAGGTGAACTGTAAAGGAGGGAAAATTCATCTACAGTTATTCAGGAAAACAAAATTCCAACTTGACCATACAATTCTTGGAAGATGCTTCAGTCTGGGATATCTGGCTGCTTCACGCCTACCAAGGTGCTGCACCAGAAAGCCGAAAGTCTGTGTGCTGTTGGAGAGGTCCAGTCCCAGTTGGAGCAGAAAGGTAACACATCCTGTGACCAGCAGGACTGGAGACAAAGCTCAGCATTTCTAGAACCGGAGTTGCTAATGACACACTTCAAAAAGAACCAGTCTGGGAAAGTCTGAGGAAAAGTATTCAATAACACATGTTCTTGCAGAAGAAATCTGTCTAACCTACTCTTAAAAATACTGCTGTAAACCAGAAATTGAACCGGAAGCATGGTCAGGTTTTTGCAATCTCTGTGCACGCTGGCTGTCTACTGTGTTCTCTGGCCTTGTAAATGTTTTAATTTCCAAATGTCCTCTGTCATCTCTCTAAAAGCATTTAAACCATGAAGAATTCCTCCAACAGATCTCACATGCATTACTATGATTATGTTTAATTGGGCAGTGTATGTTGTTGACAAAGTTACCTTCCTCTTTACATACTTTGAGTGAAGAAAAAATGTTCCACAATGTACCAGACGTCATATCTTAGAAAGGATCTGGTCTGTAGGGTCTAGCAAGCATGGGATGAACCCTCCTAGAATACAGCATTGCACATCTGAACTGGAGGACCCAGGCTTGTCTCCTTGTGCCCCTCAGCCCCACAGCGAAGTAAAAATGTTGTGTGTATCAGCTCACTGTTCCCACTCACTCTAATGGTTTCCATTAGAAGGAAATTGCATCTACTGGACTAAAAAGCCTCTGTTTTGGACAATGAGAAAGTCAGGTGTACTGAAGACAGCACTTGAGCTCAGCAAATATAGTTAATAAGTTCCCAAAAGCACCATGTCTCAGGTAAAGAAGATTTAGCATATGAGACCTTCCCCTTTTGCCCTCCCAGGAAAAAAAGATGAGGGTGAAGTAGAGAGGTGGCATCACCCAGGTTCATGGGTGTGTCAGTCACCAGGGTGGATGTGTCCTAAGGATAAAACCTGGAGGCATGTAGAAGATGTCTGTTGTTGATACATATCATTATATTAAATTAGTCACTTGCCATATATTGAATGTATGCATGCAGTGATTTTATTTTTTACCCTTATATGGATGACACCATGTTTCAATTTGGGTGACTATTTTGTGAGAAAGTCTTGCAGAGTCAAGCTATGATGAAAAACATTAACTCAGCATTTTATTTTTATACCTCCATATTATTATTATTGTTATTATCAATAATAATAATAATAATAATAATAATAATAATAATAATAATAATAACCCTTCCTCATGACTCCTCAAAGTCTAAAAGCTGAATGGCAAATAAATATCATAGAATCATAGAATGGTTCGGGTTGGAAGGGACCTTTTAAAGGTCATCTAGTCCAACCCCCCTGCAATAAGCAGGGACATCCTCAACTGGATCAGGTTGCCCAGAGCCCCATCCAGCCTGACCTTGAATGTTTCCAGGGATGGGACATCTACCACCTCTCTGGGCAACCTGTTCCAGTGTTTCACCACCCTCACTGTAAAAAAATTCTTCCTTATATCTAGTCTAAACCTTCCCTCTTCTAGTTTAAAACCATTATGCCTTGTCCTGTCGCAACAGGCCCTACTAAAAAGTTTGTCCCTGTCTTTCTTACAAGCCCCCTTTAAATACTGAAAGGCTGCAATAAGGTCTCCCCGGAGCCTTCTCTTCTCCAGGCTGAACAACGCCAACTCTCTCAGCCTGTCTTCAGAGGAGAGGTGCTCCAGCCCTCTGATCATTTTTGTGGCCCTCCTCTGGACCCGCTCCAGCAGGTCCATGTCCTTCCTGTGTTGGGGGCCCCAGAGCTGGACGCAGTACTCCAGGTGGGGTCTCACCAGAGCAGAGTAGAGGGGCAGAATCGCCTCCCTCAACCTGCTGGCCACGCTTCTTTTGATGCAGCCTGGGATATGGTTGGTCTTCTGGGCTGCGAGTGCACGTTGCTGGCTCACGTCCAGCTTTTCATCCACCAGTACCCCCAAGTCCTTCTCATCAGGGCTGCTCTTGACCCCTTCATCCCCCAGCCTGTATTGATACCAGGGGTTACCCTGACCCAGGTGCAGGACCTTGCATTTGTCTTTGTTGAACCTCATGAGGTTCACATGGGCCCACTTCTTGAGCTTGTCCAGGTCCCTCTGGATGGCATCCCACCCCTCAGGCTTGTCCACCGCACCGCTCAGCTTGGTGCCATCTGCAAACTTTCTGAGGGTGCACTCAATCCCTCTGTCTATGTCACTGATGAAGATATTAAACAGTACTGGTCCCACTACAGACCCCTGAGGGACACCACTTGTCACCGATCTCCATCTGGACATTGAGCCGTCCAACAGATGTGACCATCCAACTAATTTCTCATCCACCAAACAGTCCAACCATCAAATCCGTATCTCTCCAATTTAGCAAGAAGGATGTTGTGGGGGACCGTGTCAAAGGCCTTATAGAAGTCCAGATGACATCCGTAGCTCTTCCCTTGTCCACTGATGTAGTCACTCTGTCATAGAACTATGCATAGGACTTGCCCTTGGTGAAGCCATGCTGGCTGTCTCCAATCACCTCCCTGTCCTCCATGTGCCTCAGCATAGCTTCTAGGAGGATCTGTTCCATGATCTGCCCAGGCACAGAGGTGAGGCTGACAGGTCGGCAGTTCCCAGGGTCCTCCTTCCTACCCTTTTTAAAAGTGGGTGCAATGTTTCCCTTTTTCCAGTCACCAGGGACTTCACCCAACTGCCATGACTTTTCAAATATGCTGGACAGTGGCTTGGCAACTACATCAGCCAATTCCCTCAGGACTCTGAGATGCATCTCATCAGGCCCCATAGACTTATGTATGTTCAGGTTCCTCAGGTGGTCACTAACCTGATCTTCTCTTACAGTGGGAGGGACTTTACTCCCCCAGTCCCCGTCTTGTGGTCCATCCACTGGAGAGGTGTGGGAAGAGAGGTTGCCGGTGAAGACTGAGGGAAAAAAATTATTGAGTACCTCAGCCTTCTCCTTGTCCGTTGTTACCAGTTTGCCAGTCTTGCTCATCCGGGGGGACTATGCTTTCTTTGACCTTCGTTTTCTGGCTCACATACCTGTAGAAGCCCTTCTTACTATTCTTTGCATCCCTTGCCAAGTTCAGCTCCAGCAGCGCCTTGGCCTTCCTGACCCCATCCCTACACAACCGGGCAGCGTCCCTATACTCTTCCCAGGATACCTGTCCCTGCTTCCACTGCCTGTGCATTTCCTTCTTGCCCTTTAGTTTGACCAGCAGGTCCCGACTCAGCCGTGCCAGTCCCTTGCCTTCCTTGCCTGGGGACCGAGAGCTCTTGCACTCTATGGAAAGCATCCTTAAAGATCTGCCAGCTCTGTTCTGCCCCCTTGTCCCTGAGGGCAGTTTCCCTGGGGGTCCTATTGACAAATGCCTTGAAAAGCTGGAATTTTGCTTTCCTAAAATTCAGGGTCCTGGCTTTACGCTTCACCTGACCCATATCCCTCAGGACTGCGAACTCCACCAGTGTGTGATCACTGCAGCCCAGGCTGCCTCCAATCTTGATGTCACCGATTAGCTCGCTTGCGTGACGGGGATAAAAATAATCAAGGTTTTGTCTGAAGGATTGTTTTTTTTTGATGTGTTTCCAATTTATTGTTTGGTCTTCTGAACTTTGAAAACAATATGCTATTCTCAGATGCGGCTATGCTGCTATACGGCTCTAACGCTGTAAGCATTAACCATTTTGTATTCATATGTTCAAAGAAAGAACTGAGCTCTGAAATATCTTTGCTGGATTCCGTTAAGGATAATTTTTTAGGATAAAGACATTTTGCATAAAAGGAACTCTAGTCCAATGTTTGAACCCCCCCAGTGGACCTGAAGTAGCAATTATGCAGCAAACATGCCCTAGGAATAAATACATCTATACACAGATTTAAATCCTGCGAAAATATGAAGCTGATTTACAGCATGGGCTTGATGCACAAATTTTAGGGTACAGCTGATTCCTGCTCTCAAAGCCAATAAATAAGTGTAATATTCACTTCAGCACCGTTGCTCTAGATTTACATCGTAGGAACTGAATTTGCCCCAGCAGTTTCACATCTACTCAGGGACAATGTATTATAGAGAGATGGAATCAAGGGAAAACTCCCACTTGTAATTTTCTTTTTTCAGATGACCACTCAATTTCAGTGTCTGACTTCATTAATTTCTCTATTAATAGTCATAAATTTATGGTATATATTTCTGTCATATATATTCCTATTTCTATGCATATAGATATAGATGCTAGATATATCTTGCTGTTAAACACAGCTGTGTAAGCTCTGGGGTTTTTTTTTAATTTACTTGTTTGAAGTATATTTTCTCAGTGAAGAATAGGTCTTCGTTTATAAAGAATCTTGTCAAAACATTTGTTCAGAATACTGTAAAAGCAACTCCCCAGGTCAGGAAAGGACTAACTCCAATGACTTCGTAGATTTTTTTCCTCCACCCCTCCCCCCCCAATCGTATTCATCTGTTGCATGTTTCTCTTGATAAAGGATGTTTTGGAGTTTTTATGAACTGGCAACATCCTACATGAAAAAGGCAGGTTGCATTAAAAAGACAAAGACCCTAGGATGAGGAAGCAGCATTGAACTGACAGCTTCGAAACATGTTTGTCATTGGCCTCGCCCAAAATCAGCCTGAAATATTAATGCCAGAATGAAATCTACTCCTAGATGCCACTGGGATTGGTTGAAGAGCTATAGTTTAAGGAGGTTTTATTATTGTTGTTGGAGGGGAAAATGTTGGTTATATCTAGATTTCAGATCAGTAGTGATTTGTGATCTCTCCTTTGAGAGCTGAAGAGAGTTAATAAATGTTGGACTGTGTTCATGAGGAGGCTGCAACTATTGCAATTCTCTGTCCTCTGAGGATGCCTAGACTGACTCTGGGTTATGGGCATAGAAATGGAGTCTACGGATGTCATGTGCTGAGAACTGAGCTACATAAGCCTGTAAAGAATAACACAAGGTGGTGTTTAAGACCTGCTTGTCAGGGATGTAAATCTCCCTTTGGGCTTGAGGCTGCCTTTCTCTTCTTTAGCTTGACTGCTCTTATTAAGCATGTAAATCCCTTTGAGTGGTTTCCTTTGAAGATGAGCTTATCAATCCTTCTCTTTGTCCTTAAAGAAAACAATCAGCCTAGTTTTGGACCCATTGTCAGGTGGTCTAGTGGTTAGGGCATTCACCTGGGAGAAGGTAAGGCCTTCAATTTCTTTTTACACAGTGGGGAAATGCTTTAAAAGGAAGGCTTGAGAGTCTCAGCACCAGAATACTTTCTTGCCTAAAAGGTAGATGATGGAGATTCAAAGCCTCAGACAAAGGATGGGATTTATTCTGAACCTTTGATGTCATGGATCAAAGCTTTAATCTGTTGGGAAAAGGAATGGGGAAACAGGCACTGCTGCTACATCCTTTGATAAAATGGTGTCCTAGGAAGACCAGTATTACGGAATGCTAGATTAAGCCACAGTGTACTGTCGTGATCATCTGGTCCTTGTTTTGTTTCAAATACGCTTGAGGTACTTTCTTTAAAGAATAAAATGCCCCAAAGTTGCCATGGATTTCAACAGGAAAGGGGAAGAGATCTCACCTTCAACCACAAAGGGACACAGCATCTCGACCTTGAGTTATATTTAGGTCCTCTATTTAAGGTTTTTGAGTTTTGACTATAAAAGATCAGCTGGCAGAAGTGATGAATAGCTGTCTAAAAGAGAAGGAACCCAACTTTCTGGAAGAATGAAGGTTTTAGGAGGCAGTTCTTGCCTTGGTAGCCTCATACTCAGTGGCTGTCATACTCGGAGCCACTAAATGAGCTTAGTCAAAAACACTCTCTGTGGGAGAACCCTTCGCTCTCTTCCCTCCAACATTTATTTCAGCTTTCTGGTAAGGATGAGTGAGCATGTCAGCTTACAGCTAAAAGATGATAACTGAAAGAAAGGGCTAACCTTTTTCATGTGTGAAGCTTCAAGGTTATATGCTGCACCTTCACTTCGTGTAGAGTGCATTTGTACTGCCTCGTGATGCAGCCTGACAGACTGGTTCACAGAAATCACAGATTTCAAAGGCCAAGCTGTCAAACTACAGCATGAAAGCTTTTAAGATAAAATTGCTTACTTTTCCTGTAATGTATCTGCAAAAGGCTTGGTGTACTATCTTTACTGGAATATAAGTGCTAACGTGCCATTACATTTCCATAATGTACATGTGATCAAGCATACAGCTTTGAATTAAATAGTTCATCTATTTGAACAAAGAGAAAAATAATCTCAGCCTTGCTTGGACTAGTTAGGTATTATAATGGTATTATAATGCTCATTAAAAATGCGTTCTGCTTTTCTTATTGCCGAAACTGAAAAAATAATGACTGAATTGTCATGTGATTGTAGTTGGTGAGTCAAGCAATTTTTCTACTTGAAGAAATTGTACTGTTCTGCTCATTATAGATTATAGAGATACACAATATCTATATGATTATATCAATGCAGTTAGTATATCTCCATATAGCTATATCTAATTCATATGATTTGATGGAGATATAGATAAAGATATCTAGATACAGATATTTGATTGATGAACCATGTGGTTCAAGAAACAAGTAGTAAAAAAGGGAGCCTTCGCTGGTCTGAACTCATTCAGATCTTAAGTGGGCAAAAGCTATTACTCCTGGCTGAGTAGTAGAATAGGTTGATTTTCTTAGTCAATATGCCTCCATATTATGAAAAAAACCTCATCAGGATCTTTCTGAAACCCCTCCTAAGTGTTCTCTGGGCTGTAGACAAAAGAGCAGAATAACAAACCTGAATTTTGACCTTGAAGCTGTTAGCTACAGAGTGCACATGCTTCTCTGAAGCTGCATGTTTCCTATGTAAAAATGTTCAAAAAGCCTTTTTATTTTTACTCAAGGAGGCCAAAATGGGCTAATCTTTAAAGTATTAAAAGTAGATGTCTCAGGCTCAAACAAGCAATGTATTCAGTCCTCATAAAGAGGCAAAACAAAGTACAAAGAGAAATATCAGTATATGACACATAACCAGTAAAAAAAGGAAATCAGTTTACTAATACGTATGAAATGTATTGGTAAAAAAGTAATAGATTATATGTAATTATATTGAAATTGATTAAATATCATGTTCAGTTTCAGACATCACCACTGGTCTAAGTCGTTATAGTAGTTCTCCTGTTATACTCGCTTTGCAGCACTATTCAAATCTTAGAATAGAAAAGAACATGGTAGTAGATGGAAAGGAAATATGTTTCAAGGTGACATATATTTCCCTCCTCCTTCGACCATGTAAGTGCAAAGAAGTATGAAAATATGAAATAGAGTAGTCTCATCGTATCCCATTAAAATGAAATCACTGCCACAACCCAATCCACAGCTTTTTCATATATGAAAAAGTTTTCAAGTTTTCATGTATTTCATGAATTTTCAAATTCATATCAAGTATCACTGAAGGTTTAAAAGCGGAGATTTGTAGCTGTCTGTTACCACTGAAGGCACTCAATTGTCAGCTCAGTCATGCACCTTTTTATGTGCAATATGGTTGCTAAAGTCAGCAAACTGCAGATGCCTGTTACCGAAGTTATTAACATCCTTTCGTTAGAACATTGCACTGCCGGTCAAATTAGTATCTTTTGGGTACTGCTTTGATTACCATTTCCAAGTTGTTTTTTTTTTCAGCTCAGTAGATTATTATATGTTGAACGGTAGTATTGATGTATTTATCAACTGCAGCCTCTTTGTAAATCATCTTGTGTCTAAACCTGCAAAACCTCATTCACCGGGGGAGAAAATACTGTAGCCCCACTTTAAATATTTTACAAGTTAAAGTGTTTCCTAAAACATAATGATGATTATAGTGAAACGGGTGCATATTTTTGGAATAGCTATTCCACTTTGGATATGAGTCCTCGCTATCTCATTTCATGAGAAAAGGCAAAATGAATAGAAAATGAAGATGAAAAGACAAGTTTGTGAGTCCTGATTCTCCCGTGTATAGGTGTAAGGAAATATTTGTGCTAGAAACTGAAGGGAATTGTCTGTGTAACTAAGCCAGGTAGTCCCCCCAAATGCTTTTTGTAGGGGGCAATTCAAAGAACCTAAACTGGATTGTGCTTCTTAATCATCCCCTGAAGAAGCTTCTCTCCCTGTTGACTATGCACATAGAAAATTAACTCTATCTCAGCCAAAAGCAGTACACTTGGTTAGATGAGGGATAGGAATCATCGGTTTTAAATCGGGGCAATTTATTTAGTGAAACCTCAGGGCAAAAAATACTCCATTAATTCTCCTTGTGATTGAAACCCTCACCAAAAATTTATCAGGGGAATCTGCTTCTGGTAGTCAGACTGTACCTCCACATGAGTTTTATACTAGTCTAAGCCTATTGTCTTCAGTGAAGGGAGTTCTTATGAGATTGCTCTATAATCTGTATAAATCAGATCCCCCCTTTTTTAAAAACTGTGTTATTTTTGCAGAATGTACTGAGTACAGGCTACTTATTATTTGTGTATATGTAGTGTGGCGTAAAACTCAAAGTAGTTCCTTGCTTCTTTTCTATCTTGAAATGAACTGCTCAGTTCTTTACATTCACTTACATTCAATATTACTGTGAAACTGTTTAGGAAACTGGAAAATCTACTGAATAGTCTCACTTGCCCTAAAGAAATAAAAACAGCAAAGAAAAAATAACAATCAGTTTTAATATGGGAGATAAAAGTAGCAAGTTCTAAATGTTTTCTGACTTCACAACACATGAATAACAATCACTGAGAAACCTGTTAGAGAAACAGAATGCTGCTTCGGAGAACAGAGCCTGAATATTTCATGGGAGACAGCAGGGAGGGACCAAAAAGAGGTTGTGAGCTCTTAGGAAGATGTTGACTGGCCTTGCGGGTAGCTGACATGAAAGCAGGTCTCCTGCAGGTTAAACACTGATAAAAATGTTATGTTGATGCATCTGTGTACAAGCTTTGCATCAACATAATTGATGGTAAAACCACCATGGTAGAATAAATAAGGTACTTCGTCTTTTGAAACAACAGTTTCTCCAGAGCAATACAGTGACAATACAAAGAGTTGACATTAACAACAGATATTTTATGGCCAAGATTTGGTAGAAGAATGCTATTTGGTAAAGGATTTGGATTTTTCTGTAATATTAAATATGAGAACTTGTTTTGCTTTGACTTTCATAGGCCAGTAGGTAGTACAAAGCGCACCAAAGAAAGGAATGTCTGCCCTTTTTTTTCCAGTCCTTGAATATTCATATATATATATATATATATAAAAGGAATGTACATAGTTTTCATCAGGGAGATTTAGCATTTTCAGCTTTCAAAAACAAGGAAGTTTTAGGGAAGAATGTAGTCCCAAACAAAAGAAACAGAATCTACAATTGATAAGGTTCACAGGTGGCTCCATACATTTAGGTATACCAGTAACTCCACTGGAGAAAGCTGTGCACATGGCAGAACTGTGACTGGAATATTTAAATAGCGATTTCTATTTTTTGAGTGATACAAGCATAACATTTTTGCTATGTTTGGGAGTACCATTGCACAAGAACTTACCGTCACTGTCATGACTCATAATATTACAATATTCTGTGGGCCCTGAATTTGTGAAAGCATAGACAGGCTACTTGGAAGGGAATGTAATTTTTCTGTGTGGCTTTGTGTCATGCAGAACTGTTTCATAATCCTAAAAATGATTGGTCTAAAGGCTTGATTTTGAAGAAGGAACATATTATAGCCAGTGTAATGAGAAATTTGTTGATATAAAATAGAACCCACTGCAGCACTAAGTCACTTTTCAGACATCAGGAAAGAAGGTAGAAACCGGGTTTACTCACCAGAGTTGTGGCAATATTGATTATGTGTTACCATAAGCAAACATTATGTGGTTGAGGTGAATGGACAATCCTGTATTTTGGCAAGTATTGCCTCTAGAAAGGCAAGTGTGGACTTTTCCAGAGCTTCTAACACCTGCCAGACCTTCTTGAAATGTGATGGAATTAACACTGAAACAAAGAGAGAAGCAATAAGAGAACATCATGGATTAAGAGTGATCCCCTAGAGAGCTGTTCTGGACTGGAGACAGTAGAAAGCTTCCATCGTCTTAGCTGTATGTATGTAAACATGCACCAATGTTGGTGGAGTGAAGAAGGTTCTCTCTGAGATTTTTTTAAGTGTCTGGTCTGTTTTAGGCATTTGAGATTGACATCCTATCTCAGGACTCTTCTGGTCTTTTGTAAAAATATGTTGAAAAGTTGTATTTCTTTGAAGAAAGAAAAAACTGAAGCCTGGATGTGAGACTGTCTGTCAGCAACAGGACACAATTTGGCAGGTGAGGTGGAAGAGGTGGTAAGACTCTACTTGCGGCATGGTATTGTTCATCCTCAGAAAAGAGCTTTCTGAGACTTCTGCACTTGTATAGCATAGTAACACATAAGTACGTTTTATCAGCCTTTCCTGGTGTCATACGTGGGATTAGTGATATAGTTTAGGAGCACATTGTGTCCTTTCATATCCTCCAATCATATCTTGTGTTCCTTTTCTCTTTGAAACATCTTGGGCTACTGATGGTAATAGCCACCAAATCCCTTCGTTATTAGTCTCTTTAACATCTAGTTGCTTGGCCCTGATCATAGGATTAGTACCAGGACAGAGAGGTCTGTCATAAGCACCTCGTAATGCTTTGGAATATCCCTTCTTGTTCTTCTGAATTTTCTTTGATGACATTTCTGTGGTTTTGTGTTTGTGTTTGGGTTTGTTTTTTTTTTTAAATAGAAGAATTCCAGTAAGCACAAACTTCCCACAAATATTAGAAAAGTATTCTTTGTTTTTGCTATGATGACTTATTTTAATTTAAAGCCTATTTGATATACTCAGGTTCTTAATTTCCTGATAGTAAAGGTCACCAGGAAGGTACAGTGTTTTGACTGCGCTGCCAGACTGGTGAGTTCGGGCTGGGATTCTGTGGGCTGTCCTCTTAGCCATCAGAGTTTGTATGAAGACCACAGAATAATGCATTTCTGATTTCAGTTCATCTACTGGAACCAGTTGCAAGGCCTGCTTCATAACCCCAGTTCTATTTCCAGCAGTTATGGAGATCTTATTTGTGGGGTACGGATGGAGATCCTGGGGAAGCTCTGAAAAATAATAGGCATTTTGAGAGATTAAGGACGAAAGCCAAGCCTGTAATTCAATCACATAAAAGATGCATTTACAATACTTTGCTCTCATGATTTCCAAAGAATTTTCTCAACGCCTTAATCATCCCAGATCCACCGTGGCTGTTTGGACTTTTGTTTCTATAGGTTGATTTATTTTCTAACCCTTCTATTTAAAATACTACCCAGTGCCACCAGGAGGTGTCCGTGTGCTATTTATCGGTTACTTTCC
Organism: Phoenicopterus ruber ruber; assembly: GCA_009819775.1. Lineage (NCBI taxonomy): Eukaryota > Metazoa > Chordata > Aves > Phoenicopteriformes > Phoenicopteridae > Phoenicopterus > Phoenicopterus ruber. Next base: position 137,594,181 of record CM020216.1, on the reverse strand, counting down.
GGGGTGCTTGCATTTTTTTTTATTTTTTTCGGGGGAGGGCTCCATAACAACGCCACACTGGTGGCAGGTTCCATAGGACCATTATTATTATATAGCGTTGGTGCTTGCACTTCCCAACAAGTGAGGATGTTGTGTTTGTGTCCAGAGAGAGTTCTTAATTCTTTCCCTGGATGAGGAGAATTATAGATGAAAAAGACCTGTTAAGTCATCCATCTTCTTCCCTTACGGCATGCCCTGCTCTCTGAAGCATACTGTATAATGTATTGAGGATATCAGTCTGTTGCTAGGGAAATGATGACTATAATGAGATGTTACACAGTCTACATTTTGACTGCATTGCAGGATCAAAGATGAGGCTGTGGAAACGAAGATCTTTTACTGAAACATGTAAGTTGTGTCCTATTTGCACTTGTGTACAACTTCCAGGATTAGTAAAAAGAGATGAGCGTATACTACAAAAAGCTAAATATCACACAGTATTTTTATGTTGCATATTCCCATTTGGTCTGTGATATTTAATTGGAAAATATCCAGTGTATTTTCAGTGTAAATATAGGCATAAAAATACGTACAGATCCATAGTGATCCATAGGACATTACAAATGACTACAAGACATCCTATTACGCTACAGCCTAAAGTAGTGCCATATTTATTACCATATGGATATTCAGAAGCATACATTAGAGTGAATAGTAAATCTGATTGCATTTGAACATCAGATAGGAAGAAATAATTTGTTGATAAATATGATCAGCCCTGCCTGGTGATATAATGTATGGTTCAGATGTATTCCACGGGGTCTCTTGAAAACCCTGTTCCAACCAAATTAAAATTCGTTGTGTTGCAAGAGTCACAAGCACTACCTGCAGATGCTGTATGTGAGGGAGGGTAACGAGCAGGAGTGACGCTTTTTTCATGGCTGTACAGTCAGATTGGCTATTTCTGCTTTCTATTGCATCTTGCGATCAACGTGTGTTTTGATAAATTGCATGCCATCCTTGTTGAGGAGAAATCATTAACCTAAAAAAATTTCCAAATACAATGGCGTGTTGTATGGGTTATGGCCCGCTTCTTAAAACGTTAAGAGATTTATAAGTTTGCCGAATCTAATTTAGTAGTCACATTTCACGGAGGATATGGTTTTCAGGTTACCTGTGTAAAACTGCGAGCTTAGTCTTGGTCTTTTATATTCGTCTGTAACTGTAACACCATTCCACCGAAAACCTAGCATGGCCTCTTCCAGGAGTAGTTAGGGGATTCCCACCAGCGACAGCAGTCCCAGGATGTTTCCAAGTAGTTCCTGACCCTGACAACTCACATATATCCTGTTCTATTAATAAAGCAAAATATTAAAGCAGCAGATAGATATCATTACTGTACATGAGTTTTTAACTTTCATAGTATGTGTTGTCACATCGGTAGCCGGCTAAATCACTGAACTGAAAAGAATGTAGACAACAGAAATCGTTTTACAGGCAAGTGAGCGGACTGAACTAGTGGGAAATACAGTGAAACTCCACTGAAAATGAATGATAAAACATTCCCACATCAAAGATATGGCTAATACATTGGCTAGATACTTGCTGTTTGCAGTCCCAATGGTTTTGCTGATGTGCACATTGCAATACCGAATTTCTTTGCATAATCACACCTGTGTTGTTCTTTTTTTAGTGAAAAAAGTGACGTACAAATGGAAGCATACTAGTAATGAAATGGATCTGTCAGCATGATATGTGGCTAAAAAAAATAAATAAAATCTTGTTTTCTCCTTTGCTGCCTTGGAAGCCACTATTTATGTGTTCATACTTAAAAACTGCTTCTGTGTATCTGTTTGCAGTATTCACGTTTGATGAACACAATGAGACTTAATTTACACGCTAATGCAACAAAACAGAGGCAGAACAGATCAACTCACCTGCTAACACGTGCATTATTTGGGCCACACTAGTACTGATTGAATGACAGGTAGCTTTGATCCCGATAGTGGTTTGCAGAGCTGCTCAAGGTTTGATCTCCCTACAAATATCTCCCATCCATCTCTCAGATGATATATCACTATTTCCTATAAGTTACTGCTGAGCTACCTTTTTTTTATTTCATCTCTCATCCTTTTGTATGTTAAAAACGGATTAATTTTTCAGGATCAAAAGTGGTTTTTTCATGGAAATAGATCTAAGCATTAACTGATTAACCATTGATACAATAGGTTTATTATTTAACAAATACAAACCACTGTTACCATCTGTCTTTGCTAGTGCAAGAAGGTAGTGTGAGGTTTTTTGCAAACACTTTTGTCTTAGGTATTTTGGGAGCACTCAAGAGGATCTGACTTAGTTAAGCCTGTATCAGGCTATCACATGTGACACTACGCTCATGGATCAGCGCCAGAGAATTTCTTAATAGCAAATAAGATTGAAAATGTATACTGATGGCTAATTTGCTAAAAGCTTACTTAAGTACTCATAAGCAAGTCATCACTTGGTTTCAGGGTGCTGGAGCATGTGTTGCCTGAAAATACCAAGAAATCTTTTGTACGCACATGTCATGAGTTGACAAGTCTGTCCTGCCCTCCATCCTAAAGCAGCAGAGGCTCCAAGCCGTAATGTAACAATCAACATAGAAGGGTAGAGCATGAAGTCCTGCTGCTTTCAGAAGATGGGGATGCCTCTTGTCAGCACAAGTGCACTATATTTGTGTTTAGCTTTACTCTCTGCTTTTATGATTTGTTCATATATTGTTAACTCAATTAGATTTATTAGTCACACACAGCAATAGAAACTGATTCACTACCCTGTTATCTATTTGTCCAGTCCATTGTTTGACCATTATTTTCTCTCAGACAGATATTGGCAGTATGTTACGTAAACAAAATAATAGTGGAAATGTACCGAACATCCATATTGACCATCTCTGTCCTTATTCTCTTGCAGGAAAGAACAGAGTTCAGCCTGAGCCTGCAGAGAACAGTGAGAACGTTCCTGCTACTACCTTGATTTCTATCATTTTCCTAGCTGTTAAAAGTTTCTGCTTTTCAGAGAATATCCTGTATTCTAAGTTAGCTAAGAAATCTCTTGTTCTCTTTCATTAGAACCTGGTGATTCTCATTTGTCTCGAGGGTAAGGGCCACAGATTTATGCATGCTTCTGTTCTAGAGCACTGTTGAAAACCTGAAGTTGGTTCTGAAGTCAAAATATCACCTAAGTTGAACAATTTATCTTCTTTTTAGGTAAGACCAACACATCCTGATTGTCCATCATATGATGGAGGAAGCTATTTTCTGCATTGGGCTCCACCTGCCTTACTATTAACAAAAGATATCCTCCTTATATTGCTGGCCTGTCTTCTTGAATTCATGCTTCCTTCCTGGCTCTATTGCTTCTCTCGTGCCGAGAGCTTTGAAGCACATCCCCCTTTGTGCAGCGATCAAAAAGATGAAGAGAAACAACCTTTCCACTACGAGAGTTTAGTCAGTTAAATATACAGAAAATCCAATACAGCACTCCATATCCATACATTTCTAAGGTATTATTTTACACGAGGGAAGCACAGGACAGAAAATAAACTAGCCAGGAAGAGAGGCAGAGCAAAACAAAGAAACAAGTCAGGGCAAAAATACAGCAGTTTAACATAGGAATACTGCTGAGGTAAGGCAAACTTTGACAAAGTTGAGGTTACTTTACTGTGCTCAGTCTCAACAGCAGCTCTCAGTCCTTCCTTTGTAAAAAAATCATTGATGTTTCTGGAACATAAAATATAAACATTACCACACCTGGAATTCTTCACTGTTTAGCTGAGGAAGGCTTCATACTGTAGAAGTTCCAGCTTAACCACTATGATCGTTGCTCCCTCCTTGTGGGCACCAGATAGATTTCATGCAAATGGATAATGAAATTAACCCCTCAGGACCTGTCACTCATACCCGGATACACTTTTATTCCCACTTCAAAATTGTGGAAAAAACATGGCAAGGGAAACAGCAGGGATGAGTAGCAAGTATACTGACTTTTTTCATATTTATTTAATAATTGTTGTATGGAAGGTCATGGTGAACTTTTGGCTTAAACTGATAGTTTGATGAAATAATGGTACGTGCGTGCTTGCTGCTCTCTTTTAATAGAAGCTTTTTGAAGCACACGGACAACATTAATGGAAATAAGCACAGGAAAGAAATGCCGATATCTCTGTCCAATTCTAGTTTTATATTCTTTGTGTTTCAAATGGATGGAGAATCTAAACCCTGCAAGTGCAATGCTTGCAAACATAATCGTAGACTTTATTATGAGCAACAAGAACATGAGTACAGAGACTATTTTTTGAAGTGACAGGGCTGGCAAGGCAAAAGAAGCACTGAAAACGTAGAACTAAAGGAGAGGACATTTAGACTAGACATAAGGAAGAAGTTTTTCACAATGAGGGTGGTGAAGCACTGGCACAGGTTGCCCAGAGAGGTGGTAGAGGCCCCATCCCTGGAAACATTCAAGGTCAGGCTGGATGGGGCTCTGGGCAACCTGATCTAGTTGAGGATGTCCCTGCTTATTGCAGGGGGGGTTGGACTAGATGGCCTTTAAAGGTCCCTTCCAACCCAAACTGTTCTATGATTCTGTAACTAAAGAGACAGTAAAATAAACAAAAAAGACCACCAAAGCCAAACCTTTAAAGAGTATTCTATTAAGCTGATAGTCAAGACCTAACTTTGTTGGGTTTATATAACTTTCGGAGAGATCTTTCTAAGATAATCCTGGATTAAACATTTAAATATTTTGCCTATCATGAGAACAATAAAGATACTTGAACAGAAGCCAGAGTGGCAGGCTTACTAAAAAAGATAACTAGCAAAGGGAAAATTAACCCAGTCAAGGTCCCATTCTGCCATCAGTGTCCCTGTTATATGATGCAATTGCACAGAAGTAAAAGTGTGACTATACTTGAACTAGCTTTTTTGTAATTGCTTGGGTAATAATAGTACTCAATATACAGTGCTGTGATTTGGCACAGACTAACCACACGTTTATGTAAAGTGAGGCCTGCTTATAAATGCTACAGAAATACCCCAAATAAAGAGAGCAAGCCGAGTTCAAGTGATAAAGCAACCACTCATACGCTTTTGAGGGATGAGGAACATAAACAGCCTTTTACTCTGCTAAAATTAACAGCACTATTTTCCATCACAGATATGTTTAAAAACCCAGCAAAGGCCTCCATAATTGTTTTAAAAACAAAAGAAAACAAGAGGAGAAATAGAAGAAACAGGTACAAAATAGAGAGGAAAGGCTGAAATGAATTTTATTTCACAACACAGAAGAATTAAGAAGGAAAGTGTACTGAAATAAAGAAAAGCACTGAAGGAAAATAAGGAAAACCAACACTTTAATGTACTGTGATTACTTATTCCACTATTGCCTTTTCCCGTGACATTTTATTGATGATGTTTCACGGATCATCAATAAAGTAACACTATAAAAAGCCCATGAATCTTATTTCCTTCTGGTGTTTGTGCTAGATTGACAGTAACTAGTCCATGACAAAGGGGCAACCAGTTCAGCTTGAAGACCAGATGCAAGAGCAAGGGGAGGGAATTAAAAAAAGATCAATAATAACGTGTTAACTTTGAAAGGAACACTAAGTGAAACAAATTAATAAATAATTAGTTTAAGGGTAACAGTATTTTCAAAGCAAATGGACTACTGCTGTTACCAGGAAGATAGGGCATTTGACAGCTAATAAGACAGCGAGGCATTCAGCTTCCAAACAATAAAAGGTGAGAGTTAATATTACACTAATGAGCCACAAGCATACTGCTGGCTTGTTTTTTATTAACACTAATAAATGAGCTCATAATACTGATCAGAAGTGTTGTTTTTTTTTTTCTCCACACATCTCACAAAAGAATTTCAGGTGACAAGTACTATGATACATATGGTAGAAACAAACAGCTGTGGCCACAAAGATGTTGTTAACTGATGATTAATATATTCAGGAAGCAATCACACTATTCATTAGTAAAAGTTTACAAACATTAAAAAGTGCATAACATTTGAAACCAACAACAACACAAAAATATATATAATATATATACTATATATAAAGAAAGTGACATCACCTCCTGTTAATAAAAGAAAACAAATCTTCCAACTTTGTGATTGGTGCTTATGTGATTGCCATGGTGTACTAGTCAGTCACTCTCTTTACTCACCTTAGTCACAGAGGTGTGGCTGCCCCATTTTGCAGTATTCAGCCTCATGTATGGCCTTGTCTATTGGGGCGGGATGGGGGGAAGGAAATCAATCAGCATAGCTACTGCAGAATAGGTTAGTAATTTGTAGATATTTTAAGTAATCCCCTGGATGGACAAGGTATCGTGGTATTTCAATGAAGGTCCAAGTTTGGACTGTCATATTGGAATAGCTGAAATGGGAAAAATCCCGTCTTTTGGGTGCTAGATGCCAAGTCTCCACATCCTAGCCAAAAGGCTGCTGTACCAGCTTCTAGCACTGGGCTGTACCTGGTGCATCAGTAACAGGCTACCGGCTGTGCAAACTCAACAGCCTGATCAACTGAGGCAAAGGCAAGGAATAGAAAAAATAGCCCCCCCGGCTGGATCCAGCCCATGACCCACTAGTGGGACTATCCTGCAATCTAAAACTCATTCCAGAATACATAATTGGCAATAACCTATGCCAGTTATTTTCCCATGTGTAAACAAAGGCCCATCTTTAACAATATGAACTAGGAAAATCTCTAGCACCACGGAATTTGTTTGAATCTTAACCCATATAAGGTTATAAATGTATTGTTAAAACTACCATAACAATAAAATACTTGGACTAACATTTTAAAAAAATATCTTGGAGAAAGATTAAGAAATCGGGAGTAAAATTAGAAAAATGGGGAAGAATAAACATAAAAGATTCAATTTGAGTCTCTGATATGCAACTAACTACAGGCAAGTGGCAAAACTGTACCAAGGACACAAAACACGCTGAAGTATTCACATTAACAAATCGTTTTGAAGGCTCATCTAGTAACAAATTAGAGTGTTGCTGAGTCATTTAGGTTTAGGCATAATCAATTTAGCGGTTGACGTTTTAAATCTATCATGTGCACATCACCACATTATGCAAAAAACCAGCCCTTTCAAAACGCATGGTAGAAAAATTCACAGTAACAGAAATATTCTTCATAAGCAGTTGAGAAGGGGCAGTGTGGAGCATCTAAGTTGTACAATACAAAAACCATTGTAAATAACAGAGCTGTAAAACAGACGCAAAGTTCTAAAAACAGTGCTTTCTTTACAGTTCTTTTAATGGGTGAACACTTTGGCCAGAGAATTTTAAACTCTGAGGATCACACAACCCTTTGCTTAAGATACACAATTAGATCCTCTGACGTTTCAAAGGCCATTTGCTACAAGATTTACCTGTTCTACTCTCTAAAAGTGTTCCCATCAAGTAGTCATTATGAAGGGATCCATCTGATGACACTATCCCAAAAAACCAATACATGTTCAACCATTGCTAATGACAGAGGTAGAGAAAATTCTGTCTTCTGCCACAGCTTGTACCCCCATTTTTAGCATTGTGTTGAGTGGGTTCCAGCAGTGAAGACACATGCGCTTTCTTTTCCACCAGCTTGCTCATGGAAACAAATTTGTTCCAGCATGCTCTTGTAGTCTGAAAACATCCAGCAGCTGCTCCAGTCGGTCAAAGTCGGATGTCAGCTTTCTTGCTTTGCTGCCTCCCCTTGGGCCTCCCCGGTTTGCTCACTTGGATTTCGCTGTGCATCTCCTTCTCCTTCTACAATATACAAGAAAAGGATGAGTGATCCACTCTGAAACAAAGACGTCTTGCTCCCAGAACCCCAACTGTTCATCCACCAGTCTCAGACACAAAGTAAAAAGAAATTGAAACTGAAATCTTGCATTAAATATGAAACCTTTTACTACTAAAATAGCCATACTTTGCATCTCAAGAGACACCTTCAAAAACAAATTCCTAGCTGCAATCACCACTATCATTTTAAGTACAGACCTAAAGTAGCTATAAATGAAAGAATTTAACAAAAATACTAGGGTACTTTTGACAATTTATTCACTATGATACTATGACAATGTAAGACAAGAAACCTCATTACACCAAGTCTGAACAGAGTTTACTATAAAGAGATGCAACTTCAACAAAAGCAATAGTTTGTTAGAGCTGTGTTCGTTCTGTGCGTTCATTTTCAGTACCATGCCCCATGGCGTTCAGTCCAGCTGTCTCACTGAAAACCACAAAACGATCTGAGGAATAGAAAACATGTTACAGTGGCACAGCGAGCAGACAACTCATAAAGCCCGTCTAAAGAAGGCTAAGAAGTGTATTGACAATGGTCTATTAGTACCTATATGCAAAGTATTGTATTTCACCTAACGATTAAAGATCTAACAGGTTCAGACAGCTGGAAGCTAAGTGCAAGTAAGAGAGAAGTCCCTGAGCACTGGACTAATTAGCTATAGGTACATAGTAAGGAATAATGTTAAGACATAAGTTGTCTCTTGTTTCTTGCAAGGATTCTGAGTAATTTGTATTGCATTGGCTTGATACAGTAGTTTAGAGAAGAAAATTCCATGGACTAAGTTGTAAAGAGTTCTAAGTAGAGGTAGTAGTGCCTCTTAACTTTAATCTATAGATCTTCATTCTAAAAGGCAGTGTTCTCAATACAGATATTTATTGTTTCCCCATTTCAAATCACACTGTACATCTGCAGCTTTATTTCTGTTTATAGAAATAAGCACCATAACCACCTTCTCTTTTCTTTATGGAAGAAATGGCACATTGCTAATGGGGAAAAAAAAAAAAAATAGTTCTTTGCATTGCAAAGAACACTGCAAAAAGCTCAGACATGATAGCTGTGCTTTGTGCATGCACTGAGTATTTAGGCAGCAAAATGCCTCAGAGGATATTGGTAATTATCAAATTCAACCTGATGAAAAGTTGTATGGAAGGTTGATTAACCTATTAAACAGTGAAGTTTCTTCTGTTCATTATGGGTTGAGTAATAAATAGAAATTTGTTTTGCAAGGCACATTCTCAGAAAACTCTTTATTTCTCAGTTTTATCTCCCCCATTACAAAGGATTCCATCAGGATGGATCCATGTGCAATTACTTCCTATTGGACAGAAATCCCTTTTGCCCAAGTTGTCCAAACACATTCTGTAAAGCCTCCTATGTTTGTTCTGATACTGCAAAAGTCCAGATGAATGGAATCTGAATTTTTTTTTTTTTAATTCCTTTTTTGCCTGTTCTGTACTCCATTTATTCTGACTACTAGAAAGTCTTTAATATCCCTTATACTATCTGGGCAACTCAAGCTTTTCTGAAAGAATATTTTTTTTTTTTTTTTTTAAAAAAAAAAAAAAAAAAAAACAAAACTGAAGAGAGAGAAAAAACCTTGCAAGGTATTTGTGTTTAAAAGAAAAATCATCCTGGACACGAAGACCAAAAATTTCATGACCTAAACATTAAACATAGTACACAAAGATTCAGAGAAAGAGCACTAAGGTTCTAATATACCACTTCCTAAAAGATTTTTCTCAACTTACTGAAAAAATTCCCTAGTCTAAATCCATTTAATCTATAATACACTGCCTTGGTACTACAGACTGTCTTTCTGCTGGCAGACCTCTCCTACCAAAGGCCTTAAAAAGAAGTTTATGGAAATAATTTTGCTTCCAGGTTCTGAGAATCCCAAAATAGCCTAAGCACACTCTTGAACTATTGTTCCTTCAAAACATGATGGCCATAAGCTCTTAAAGAGTTGCGATTCTTACATGGCATTTTGAAACCAACAGGCAGTATTAAAAAACCCCAAACCAAACAATATGATACTGTAAGCCATAATACAGTTGTGCGAGTTAGCAAGCTACCAACAGTTACGAGTTCTGCTAATGTGCAGCTTTTAACTCATATTTCTTCCTGTAACATTACTGACTCTTCAGCGTCTATCAGTGTTCCCAATGCTTATACCTAAAATATTTCCACCATGAATTAAAATCACTTTTAATCACAAATTTGTACAATCAGTCTTTCATTCCAGTTCTGTATGACTTTATCCCCATTTTTTTTTCAGATGGTTGGACCATTACAGCTTTTACAAGGAAGTCTCCTTTCCACTTCTGCACTGAATCTGTTCTCGGGCATATCTGCAGACACCTAGAAAACCAGCAGTTTGTTTTAGAGATTAGACTTGCAGAGACTGTTCCTCGTTCTTCACTGTGCTTTTTCCTTACTACTTTATTTAGCTACGATCACCTGTACGATGAACAGAATATAAAGCTTCTTGGAATTGCATTGGTTACCTTGAGAGAGAGTTCAGCAGGTGAGCTACCTGCTGATTTCCCTACTAAAATCTTTCTTTTGCATTCTGTCTTATGATTTACATTTCAGTTTTCTACTTATCAGATGTCCACAGTGTTGCTTTTACTAAATTTAGATAAAATGCATTGCCACAGAGTACTTGGAACCTATATTTTGAAGTTTGGTAAATATGTCCATTCCACAGATATTAGCAGGTTGTTAGCTTATTATGGACAAAGAACACTGGAACAGTTGTTTTGAAGGTAGAGTATTATACAGTAATTATATGTATTATATGTAACTATGCAGTAAACTCTTGATTATCTGTTGTTGGCTCATCAATGAGGGGATTAACCAGCACTCACTTCAGGCATCAAATAGTGCATGACAGAAAATATGTGGTCTTTGAACAAGGCCTCACTGCCTAGTGCTGTTCAAAGCTGTTCCTGTTCTTTACAGGAAATGTATCTGCAGGCTTTTCAAAGTGAATGTACTAAATATGCTTGGGTAGCTTAATTTACATATGTTTTATAACAACCTTTTTTTTTTTAAATCTGCATTATCCTACTCTGCCATTACTCCATGCAGTTGAAAGCAAGTGTACTGCACTTTAGCAAGAAAATGTACATAGCTGTAATAAAAGAAAAAGGAGAAAAAAAAAAAAAAGAATCGAAACTTGATGTCTGTATTTGTAAGTTAGGTAGTACTTAGCATAAATGGTTTGACATGCACCTTGAAAGAAATAAGATAACCCCCAAACATGTATTTTCCTCTTAATCCTGTCAAGTGTGATGCATATATGCATCCCACAAGCACTAGTATATTCTGAACTGGAATTTGGGATATAAAATATTTTTTAGCCTCTCTTTGGTTTGGAAAGACATGATGGAATAATACACTAATACTCATATGAATGAAAATACAATGCATTTTCCAGTATTTGTGGTTTGGAAGTTTTTATTTAGCACCTAGATGTACTAATAGTACAAAATCTAAATACATTTTAATGGTATCTAATTCAAACTGCATAACCTCCTGCAGAAGTATGCAGGCATTTTTGTGTATCTACTACCTAAGTTAATTTTATGAGCAACTCTGTACGCTTTTCTGCAATGATTAAGTTACCCAAACTGCAGAAGGGGTCTCCAAGAAAAACTAAATAGACTCCTGAATTATGTAGTAAAAATTAGGCTAACAGTTATTTAAACCATTCTTATCACTACAGAGCTAAGCGCATGTACAAAATGTATACCAACACATATTATAGGCACAAAGTCACATTCTTTTTATAGCTCTCAAAAGAACACAGTTCTGGCTTACAATCACTCCAACAGCTTAACTTAAAAATAGAGATTGTTTATATCTTCTAAATGGACAAGATCAAAGACAATTTTGAAAAGTGTAAATTTGAGACTGAAGAAAATTAAAGCAAGAAGGATGGTTGGCTTTATGCGTTTCAAATGTCACCTACTTTATATTTTTCCAACATTTTACACGTATCCCCACATTAAAATAAATAGACACACCTACACACATACTAATAAAGCTTTTCTTTTTAAATAGAAAAAAATTAAAGGCCCTGCCCAGCTAGAACTGCATGCATCTAGAGGCTATAGGCCCCAAACTGGCAACTGCAGAAGGAATGACTTAGGATATGCATTAGTCTGAAAGCCAAAAAAATAATCCCCCCCCTCCAAACAGCACTACAACCACCCAAACATCATGCTGCCCACATCTGACTGTCCAGTGATGAGACTGCCTCTCAGAAGTCTTGCTGTTGTCTCTGAGAAAAATACGTGCACAAACAGGGCAGCTGCTTATCAACAGTTTGTTGTTTGCTGCATTTTTTTTCTTCTGCTGTTATTAAAATAAGCATAAGACCTCTTTCCTAAGATCTGAAAAGGGCTTTCAAATATCTGTAAGATCCATTCATTAACCCCCACCCATGTAACATGAAAATAATTACACAGCCATGTTACTGATTTTATTTATATGCGAGGCCCTTCACCATACACTGCCCCTTCTTCCTCTCAACTGAAGGTACACAACCAGCTAAAAATTGTGGTAATATTAGAGGTGAAGTAGGATTTAGGATTGAATTAGTGCTAATCACCTTAAAAGAAGGACAAAGTGTCAGCAGAAAGGGGAAAGAGACAATTTACCCAGAAACAAAGATCCAAATAAAACAAACAACAATGCGTTGCTATTGCTCTGTCCTCTGGCAGCTGAAAACAAAATTAATCTCCACAATAACCTTTTAAGCAGACACATAGCTTCTCCTACAGGCTTCAAACCAAAGAGCTTCCATTAAAGGATATTATGAAGAATTGGGTTTTAATAAAGACTTCCTTATTTTCTTCCTTATACTTGATTTTCCATAAAATTTATCCTGACATAGACCCTGCCACTAGACAGTCACTGCAGAATCACTTTTCCTTTTTCAGTAATACGTTGCACTTACAAATAACCACCATTCCCATTTATGAAATCTAGGCTTCTTATTGCAGGCAACCCCTACTGATCCTCCGTTATCAGAAAAAAATACTTTTGTTGCTGAGGGACAAGGGAATAATGCATGCACATAAACCACATTTTGTGTGCTACTCTTTTCATTTTAGTTTTAAATAAATATAATAAAAGACCAAGACGTACTCACCTGCTTTGTTTATATCAAGCTCTGACAACTTTAAGGCTAGTTCACTAGAGTTCCCACCCGGAGAGGACACAAGTATGTCATGTAACGCATTTCTTCTACCTGTTCTTCCTGAAGCAATAAAGTCTGCATATGTAGATTCCACATCAGTCATTGCTAACAAATATCCACATAGCAGTACCTGGATGGGAGAAAAAAGAGCAACACTTAGAACACCAGAAAAACAGGTAACATTATGGAACGGGAATAGAAGAACTAGAGGATTCTTATTGTGGAGTAGATTGGCTATGCAGTAAGCAGCAAAAGAAGATGCCTCAATCTCAAAATTTGGAGAAATTGAAGAAATACAGTAGAAAGCAAAAAAGATGTGTGGATTTTATGCAATCTGTATTCAACAGTATTTTAAACAACTTCATTTTTCATACTTTATGAAGTGCTAGTGAGTACTTTATAAAAGCAATGACCTCAGCAACATAATTTCTTTACAGAGCTGTCTCTGCTTTTAATATTAGCTGGGAAGTAGGAGGTAGATAGGGGGTGGAAGAAAGTTCTTTTCTGCACAAAATGCAGAGTGTAAGGAGTAAGAAAGTACAAATCGATAATGCTTTTGCATGCAGAACACCATGCTCATACACAGGCACAGCTATGTTTTGTGTATTTTCCTTTCTGTTACTATGATAAGTTTTGGCATTGTATATAGACCTCTTCAGACTCAACTAATTTATTTTGGTGTTGTAGTTGCACCAAGGTGAATGCATTACCATAAAGTAACTGAAATGAGTGGAGACGTGCTAACAGAGCAAGCAGAATAGCTAAACTATAATGCAGAGATTAGAAAGCAATGCTCTGTAAGCTAGGTATAAACTCAGAAATTCTTTTCATTAGAAAATAATTATTTCTCATGTTACTATGGAATAATGTGATGATGTACATTAATGTAAGATCTGCCAAAGATACAAGGAAACTCCTATTTCAGCCTCAGAAAGAGAAAGATTGGCATTTTATGTTTGGATATAGTAGGTGAATCGGGTAAGCTTTCTGCTAGAGCAGTACGCCAAAGAAAGGAAGCACTAGGGAACCTCTAAACAAAACCAGCACCCCCACAATTGTATGCTTCCTTCATTTCTAAGCAGTATTTCTGTGGTTTTGCATACTGCAGAGAGAGGACATGGCCATAAGGGCAACATTGCACAGCTGCATACAGTGAGAAGCTTTAGCTATTATTACTAAAGTAGCTGAAACATCACATTTGCATAGAGTGTACAAATCTTTTTAATCAGTTCCTGCTGCAGTTGCTGGATGCTGAAGAAGCCCCGGAATTCATCAGATAATAACAGTAGCAAAAGATTCAGCTTTCTCTCTTTAAATAAAAAGAAAAATACCTCATTTTTATAAACACTTTTTATTTTAAATATAGATACATAAGAGACAACAAGCAACCCTTTCCCACCCTCAACTCTGAATAACGTCACAATTCCTGTCCATTCTTCATCTTCATTCTAGTCCTCACCTCCCCAGCTTCAGTCAGCTGTATGAGGGTGTACGTATGATGTATCTGAGAAGCCAAGAAAAGGGTTCTACATCATATTTTATTTAGTCTAAATATAACTATATCAAGTATCATTGCAAGACTCACTGACTTAAAAAGAAGTTCATTGCTGTCAAGCTTTGGTGTCCCATGCCAAATGCTGGATGGCTGACAGGATAATTTTACTCTCCTATGAACAACCACTATGAAACAGGAAACTGCTTTAAGAAAAAAAAAAAAAACCATCCAGCCAAAAATCCAACCCTCAAAACTAACAAACACACACCTAGGGAATGGAAAGAGGTCAGCATTGTCTGAAAGCCTGCCTGACACAGATAAAATAGTGTAGTGCCTCTCAATTAACAAATGCTTTCGTGAGCACAAGAGCATGTGCATTTCTTCCCATGAAGAATGAAACACTGCAAGAATATTGAAGCAAATGAGAAGTCTACCATTTGTTCTTTGCCTGAGGTGCAGACATCTCGATGCCAAATATATCAACCATGTAGTAATGAAGCATACGACTTGCAAAGGTGAATGGAAACAGTGAGGACAGTTGTGATAAGGTAAGAAAACAGCACAAGTTTTCAGACTTATCTGACCAGTTCACTGAAGAATATCATCCAGCAAGATCAGAAGATAAAAGATTTTAAGTAGAACTTACATGAGTTATATTTGTTCATGCCTGTTATTGTAACTGGCCTGTAGAAAAGGAAGTGCAAAACCTGAAAGTAATCAATGTACAGGCTTGGATTTTGTCATTAGTATAGCACCAGTCCAAAGTCATCATAGCTATCATTCCTACCAAGACATTAATTTCATTTTAGCATAGAAAAAATACCACAGAGAAGAATATTCTTTTGCTACTTTGGAAGCCACATATCAGTGCATCAGGAGCAGAATAAGCAGAGAAGACTATGACTGAGGTGGAACAAGCTATAGGGCTGTAAGGCTGGCAAAATGAGCAATGTTGTACTCCACGAGCAGTTCCCTGGACTGCACTCCACAGAATACTCTTCTGCAAGATTATATTCTTCTTGAACCATTCCATAAAACATGGAGAACACCGGGGGAAGTCTGAAGCTTTTTTAATTTTAGTTATGAAACAAGCTATAAAGCCATAGGAAAATGTGCTTGTGGAAAGCTTTATTTTAAACTTTCATTTTCTATAGGCTCAATATGGCATTTCTGACAACATTCTGATCAAAAAAGAATGTTACCAAACATACATTTATTAACACTTCCAAGTTTTCCTGTCTGCGTCTTCTGCTAAATGTCAAACACCATTCTGTTTTGTATTGGCATTATCTTGAGACATTACTGCATAAATATGGAACTCCACTGACATCACCCGAGAGCTCCCCTTCCAATGAATGGCTCAATGCCCAGCAGTCTGTAATTATTCACTGAACCAGTCATTAAGGAATTACCATTCACTCCAAAAAACCTTTTTTTCCTTCAGTCTCTGTGGAAGGAGTGGAATTTACTAATAATTCTGCAAAACAATTTGAATTTCCTAACTAATTGCATTATCAGATATCCCTGCATTAAAGACTGTGGTCACAGTCCCACTAGTTCTAGTAATTGAATTGTTTGGTGTTTTTTTTTTTTTTTTTTTTTTAAGTTGCAAAACCAGTACTCTGCTACATGGTATTGAACTGAAACAAGAAGGCTGCAAACCTCACTGCTTCTGCCAACTGAACCAGCAAACTAAAGAAAGCAGTTCTGTGAGCATAAAGGCTCATGAAACCTGCTGTTGCAGGATTGGATTCCTTGGTAACTGATAAGATACTATCCTGTCTGAAGTCTCCCCCAGCTGTGCTTTGTCTTTCCCCCCATGTAGAGTCACTTTGCCCGATAATGGGTTAGAGTTTGCAATACAGCCCTGGGGATTTTCATATGGCATCTTTCCTTTCCTCAGCTTCTTAGTTTCATAAAACTTCTAGAAACATGGGTATCTTAGATTTCTATCTCTTTCCCCTTCCAGCTCCTTCCTCCCAAAGAAAGTTGTGCTGAAAATTAGTTGAACATACTTAAAGAATTACAGAGAATGAGGAAGGTAGATAGGCATAGTTGCTATCTTGGATTTTAGCCAGCGTAACAAGACATTTCTGTATTATCAATGACTATTCTGGGTAACATATGCTGCTACACTTGCAAAAGGCCTACTTCTATATCCTAGGCAAATGAAGAAGTTTTACAGGTAAACATCATAAGGAGTAGAATTAGTATCCAGAGAATGCAGGAAGAGAAAAGAATGATGACAAGAACAGTATAATTTAACAGAAAGAATCAGTATTTGTGTTTTCAGAAAGTTCCTGGAATATTCCTTGATCTCCACAATCCAATTTCTGTGTTAAATTTTCCATTTCCATGCTACATATAACAAATCTTATCCGCCAAGTTTCTGAAGGTAACTGTCAAATTTCTACAACTGTTTTCCTTCTACGTACTTCAGTTTTATTGAAAGAACTCTTAAAAAAACCCTAAAAAGTTAGCGATGGCTTCACAAATGAAATCTCAATTTGACTGCATTCTGTAATCATTCAGTGAAACAAGGTGTTACACGGTGCCGTTGTTCTCAAGAGTTTGAAAGGGAAAGTACAGAAATTATGTGGTATACCAGCATGAATTAAAAATCAGTGTCTATACAGTTTATGGGCTAGAAGTACCTAGGGTTGTTGAATTTAGCATGTTTAAGGAATTGGCTACCTAAAAGAAGCCCAAACACATTTGAAGTACTTCACTAATTGATATTTACTGTTATTCTAAAAGGAAGACGGAATGAGAACGGGCACCTGACGCATGGCTTATCTATGGGATTTGGCATATGTTGCTGGCTAGCACAGGAGAGCTGCCATTTTCTTGGCAAACCTGCAGTGTAAGACGAAGAGGTACGATCCTTCAGCGTTTACTCCCCCTGTTCCTCCATATATGCTTAATGATGGCATCGAATAAGGGATTTTCAAATAAAACTCTCCCAGGCTTTGGCTGCTAAATGTTGTATCACGATCAGCACATTATTTAAATATAATTATCTATATTCAGCTTTCATAAAGGAACAAAAAAAAAAAAAAAAAGAGAGAGAACTTGTCATTTAATAGCATGTCTGTTTTAGAGAAGGTGTATAATTATGCTTTTAAAATAAATTTTGGTTCCAAATCTAGCCTTAGCTTAGAGGCAGGGCTCTTTCCAGTGAGGAGATAGCTCTATTCCACAGCAACCTGTACCTAGATTTCAGCCTCATGCACGGTCTGCAATGTTGAAAGCAGGAACAGAGCAACAATTTAACAAATGTGTACTTTTTCCACAAGAGATTGTATCTGTTGTGCTATACAATAGTATTGCTTTTGCACAGACAGAGATGAGCAAGAAAATAGCATTAACTCTTGAAACCCATTAAAGGAAATATAAATGTCCATGCCAGCTAGCGAGCTGGACAGTATTTTAATCTGCACTTTGAAAATCCCTTAGTTTTGTCAGTCTGATGTTTCTGAAGTGACCACCTCTATAAAATAGTCATGTAGAACAGGTCATTTACCTTTTTGACAGTTACATATTTTTACTGTGAACATAGTATATGTAGTAGTCCTAGTACTAGTAAGATCTTAATGGAAATTGGTGGGTAATTCAACTGGTTAAACAATGGAACAGAACATAGAAAATAACCGTTTGAGGTTTGTTGTTTTTTTTTTTTAATAACCAGAAAAAAATGAAGAAGCTGTTTTAAATCTGCATAAAAAAAGCACTATCAAGTTGGATATCCTTCAGCTCATAACCTATATGAAGAGATCATTCACTAAGACAGTTAATAGGTTTTCCTTCTGTGTTAAGTTGTATTTTACCTAAAGACATCTACAGAACTAAAAGCCAAGTAGTTAAATTCTTACTATGTCCTTGCTCAGACAAATTCCATGATGACCATGACCATAAGGATTTGGTCTCTAATCTATCACTTCATTTCAGTTCACAAATTCAGTTTTACCTTCCACTGTTCCATAAAAATAGGCAATGAAATAACAGCAGCAAATTAAAAAAAGCAAACATAATCAATGAAGAAATACTACAAAGACCTTGGTTCTTCGGAAAGATACAGTACAGAAGTTCTCATTCCCACAGACAACTATTGAGGTTATTGGAAGTAATCATCATAGAATCTGTTGTGGTTTAACCCCAGCTGGTAACCAAATACCACGCAGGTGCTTGCTTACTCCCCCCCCCCTCACCAGTAGGGAGGGCAACCAGAAAGAGAGGAAAAACTTGTGGGTTGAGATAAAGACAGTTCACCAGGACAGCCAAGAAAAAGACAATAATAATTATATTATGTATTAATAATGATAATAGTAATAAAATATAATTATAATATACAAAACAAACAATGCACAATTTCTCACCATCCTATGACCTGATGACCGATACAGCCTGTCCCGAGCAGCGATCATGGAACGAAACCAAGAGGGATCTCAGAACAGCCATATTTCCCAGCAGCGATCTCAGAACTGCAAGTTCCAGAGAGCGAACGAGGGAATGAACAGCTGAATGACTGAAAGCATGAACAAATGAAAAGACGCCTGGCCCACTGGCCAACCCCCCCTATATACTGTGCACGACATCTATGGTATGGAATACTTTCTTTGGCCAGTTTGGGTCAACTATACTGGCTATACCCCTCCCAGTGCACCTGCACATTGGCAAAACCTGGGAACCTGGAAAACGTCCTTGATCACTTAGCAGCAACTAATAACATCAGTCTATTATCAACATTCTTCACATACTAAGTCCCATGCTAAATCCAAAACACAGTAGCTATTGGGAAGAAAATTAGCTCCATCCCAGCTGAAACCAGGACAGAATCATCAAATGCTTTGGTTTGGAAGGGACCTTAAAGATCATCTAGTTCCAACCCCCCTGCCATGGGCAGGGACACCTTCCACTAGGCCTCAAAGCCCCATCCAACCTGGCCTTGAACACTTCCAAGGATGGGGCATCCACAGCTTCTCTGGGAAACCTGTTCCAGTGCCTCACCATGCTCAGAGTGAAGAATTTCTTCCTGATACCTAATCTCAATCTACCCTCTTTCAGTTTAAACCCATTACCCCTTGTCCTATCACTACATGCCCTTGTCAAAAGTCCTTCTCCAGCTTTCTTGGAGGCCCCCTTCAGGTACTGGAAGGCTGCTAGAAGGTCTTCCCAGAGCCTTCTCTTCTCCAGGGTGAACAACCCCAACTCTCTCAGCCTGCCTTCAGAGGAGAGGTGCTCCAGCCCCCTGATCATCTCCGTGGCCCTCCTCTGGACCCACTCCAACAGGTTCATGTCCTTCTTGTGTTGGGGGCCCCAGAGCTGGATGCAGTACTCCAGGTGAGGTCTCAGAATAGCGGAGTAGAGGGGCAGAATCCCCTCCCTCGACCTGCTGGCCACGCTGCTTTTGATGCGGCCAGGACATGGGTGGCTTTCTGCAAGCACACATTGCCGGGTCATGTTGAGCTTCTTATCAACCAACACCCCCAAGACCTTCTCCTAGGGGCTGCTCTGAATCCATTCTCCACAAAGCCTGTATTTGTACTTGGGTATTATAAATAACAAGAGATGTTTTGATTTTTTGAAATTAACACCCTATGCAGGATACAAATCACAACATTTAAGTATCCACATGGGGACTCTATGTTAGAGAACAGAAGAGGGTGAGCTACTATCTACCATCACTAGTCACTGTTCAACCTAAAGAGAACACTGAATGGCAAACAAAATGTGTTTGAGAAGAGGCATCTATTGCTGTGTGACTTCTTTACTTGCAGTGGGTGAATGGACCTCTTGGCTTCTGAAGGGAAGGAAGGAGTTAAAGCATCACTTTTCAAGATGCTCTGATACTCCCTATGAACACCTAAATCTATTGCTATAGCACCTCATAGCCATAAAGATGGACAAGGGCCTCAAGCAAGATGGGAGCTGTCAAGCTGACACTTATCTGGCAGCCCTGCTGAGCATTCCCACATCCATCTGAGCTGTGGGAAGGTTGATGTTATAGGGTTCTGGGAGGACGAGGCCAGGTATGCAGCCCTGCAGTTTATTTGTTTAGAACAGTGTGGTGCTCTGAACCATGGAGCAGCGTTAACACAATACTGAACAAATACAATGTTTTGTTCAAAAGGAATGGTTTCAGCCTCTGGGGAAAGCCTGTCCACTGGGACCTCTATATAGCAATCCAGCAGCACTCCTTTTGGAACAGAGATGACACAAGAGGCAAGCCCATGGAAGAGTAAGACGACCTAAAATACACCCCTCAAGAAGAAAGAGCAGCTCTTCCTCAATTGCTGGATTACTGGAAAAGCCCAGTCTATTGAGGATTCACAACAGACTGGCAGCTTGGAAATGCTTTGTGCAAAAAAACCAAACCAAAACAAAAACTTTCTGCAGAAATGTAGAGTAGGTGTATGCTTAGCATCAGGACATTTAGTGGACAGGAGGGGGGAAGTTGTGTGGATTTTGCTCATGAAGCATCTCCGTATCCGTATCTTCCTAACCTTGCCCTTAATTCAGGGTTCATGCTATAAGCAAGCTTCTTCTCAGGCACTTCTGTCAAAAAGTGCCAGCCTGCACAGCCAGTGCTTTAAAGGTATTGATCAACACAATGCTCATTAGAAAACATAGCTGAGTCTCTGATGTTTACTCTTTAGAGAACTTGTAATAAGCACTATAGTGACTATTTTTATAACAGCCACATCTCCTCTATTCACTGCTACGTACAACAGCATGTATATGGCTTTATGGGAGAAAAAAAAAAAAAGAACAAAACACTGAACAGTCATGATCAATAGTCTGCAAATGTTTTGGGCCAAACTGCTGTGAGCCACTGTAATCCTTATAGACAACTTTCAACTGAAAAAAAATATAGGTTTAGCTGACTTCTAACTGAAGGTTAAAAGGTCTGATAGCAGGATAGTTCTGTGAATTACCTGCAGACCAGTATGAGCTGTCTAAACAATCAGTGGTACAAAGGAGATAATGTGGAAGCCACTCAGATAAAGGGTTTTCTATCAAACAGATTTCCAATTTTTGGCAAAAGCTTAATGCTATGGAAGGTGCTAAGAATGAGATTCATTGGACTAATTTTAAATGCCTGTGTACACATATGTAGGTAGTTACCTATATGAGGTGATTCATCTGATCCATATTAAGCATTTGTTTTAGAATGAATGCAACTAGCACCTTCAACGTGCTTATCTCTTCCTACTGAATAGAAAAAAAAGCCTAGAAGGTGAGCAGAGATCTTTATTATGCATGCATTAAGTTAGGTGACATTAATCCTACTCTAGCTGACCTAAAAGGATTCTGGTCCATTGCATTTTTAAATTCGGCATATATAAAATGCTTATCCACATAAGACCTGTCCCCCTCAATATCTTTTTTTTCCCTGCAGATATACATCTTGCTAGATATTTCTTTACTAGTACTAATGCTTTTGAGGTCAAAGCAAAAAAATACTTCATTCCCATAAAAAAAAAAAAAATCAAACAAGAAATGGCACACAGACAGTATGCAGTACATTGTTGTGTACTTTTCCAGTTAAATGGGAACCAGCTGTGTTTTTTAAGAAATAGCTCCATGGTGCAAGTCAACCTCCATTCGTATATAAGGGCTGAAACACTCAGCTGAACTATAGATTTGAATGGCTAAACACCCCTGAGTAATTTTGTTATAGTTGCTGCAATTCCTAACCACAAACCATGAAACTAACATGAAGATTCATGATCTTTAGCTAGTTACAAGCCAAGAAACATAGACCATCTCCTCCACATTAATATATGCCCAATCTGATAAAACAGACAGTTTTGTTATGCTAGGGTAAGAACTAATGTGAGCCTTGTTCTTCGTTGTTTTAAAATGTCAGTAAAGGTAATGGTTAGCAAGAAGGCATTAGCTAGCACTGCCAAGACTTATCTATGCATGTGCTGGGTTGGGGGAACATGATGGAATTACAAAACCACAATATGGGCGTGAAGAATCAGATTTCAGGTGGGGAGATATCATTCAAAATGGTACTCTGTCTGGAGGACAAAACAAGGAAGAAAAAAAGCAGATGGAGATGGGGAGGAAGCAGCAATTGCCTTAGAGAACTCAAGAGTTCAGTTAGAGAAACCAGTTAAGCCTGTACAACCAGAAAGATAGCTTCGACTGTGGTGGACCCCTCCAGCTGCTCTGTCAAGAGGTACCTGGTGGGCTAACTTGACTCCAGGACTTCACATAGGACCATTGATTTGAATGAGGGGTTTGGCTCACTGAAAAGACATTTTACGGGAGGCAGCGGGGGAAGCCTTGGACATCTTACAATGGAAAGGTAACCTAGTCAGGTGTCTAACAATATTTTATACTAATTTTTTTGTATGGCATCCTTGTATTTACTAGTCACTAAAAAGACTGCTTTTAACCTTGTAGAGCCTACTTACTAAGAAAACAGGTATCACTTTCCTCCTCCTGGAGGATTCTATCTTAAATATTTTAATTTTCCATCCTTGGAACACAGAGTATTTCCACCACTTACTGCTGGACCAAGATCTACCACAACTACGGTACATACTTTGTTGCCAGGCGAGTCTCATATCATTACAATACCCATTTTCCTCTGAAATTGCAATGCATGAGGTTGTCTTAGAAGACCTTCTTATCTCACTGCAAGAGATTTGGCTTAACAGAGTTCTCCTTCCTATTACACTGCTCCCATTGCCAAGTTAACTAAAGTTTGCATTTTGTGATGTTCTGCATTCTGACAATTTGATTGATATGTTTACAGCATCTACAACAGGAGTTTGTAGGTAACAAAAGCATTTCAATGGGAAAGCATGCAGTTAGAACAGCAAAAAGAAAATGTCTAGATAACAGCATCATGACAGCATTTAAAGCTTAGGCTATACATTATCCTGTGTGGACAGGAGGATGCACCAGCATTTTCATAAGGTTTCTTCCAGACCTATTTGCTAGGATTCTTCAATGTTCCAGTACAATGTGTAGTCTAGCTATCAAGTATTCAAGATATCTAAATGCTCCACAGTTTAGCTATCCTTAAACTCTTCCTTAGTATTTAAAAAACAACTGTCCCCCTCCAAGACACCTTCCTCAAATTTTTAAGACATTGTAAGCTACCAGGCAGATGCAACATTTGTTGTAACCCATATCTTTTCAGCAGGTTCTGGTGCAATAGCTGAACTGTCTGCACGTGACTACCTTTTGAAATCATGCAGTCATGACTCATCATGAAAGTATGCGTTGCAGCACCCAGAACAGAAGAGCTTGAGCTTATTACTGTTTCTTCTTGGGCAGCGGCAAAAACAGTACCGGAAGGAAGGGATTTGCCTTTTTTGATAGCAAGATCATCCACAACAGTGTTACCAAATATTAAATATTGGTTCCCACGTTTGCTTTTAATAAAATCAGATTACCTCTTGCAAAAACAAAGCTGCTAGAGTAAAATATGCTTCTGCTAAGATCTCACATTACACATGCAAGCTTGCAGTTTGCCAAGAATACACCCAATGACACCATACTTCTCAGTATTTGCAAAGATAAATACCACTGGGCCAGTCTGGAGAACCATGAACAGAAGACAAGCAGCTTTTTAATAATATAAGTATTTGAACCTCTTTGTGGCACAATACATTAATCAATGTTTCATTCATAGTATATTTGGTTAACTTTTTGGTTTGTCAATAATAAATTAACTTTTCCATGCAAATTTTTCCTGTGGCAGGCATTTAACATCTACTTTACATTTGAATTAGTTTTTCCAGCCACCAGACATTCTGCCTTTTATTTAATTACTATCTAGAAGCTACAAAACCCCCACAATTTGGCTGACGGCATTTCAGGTTTTGTAACTTAGAAGCAGTTCAATTTATTACATCTCACACGATAAATGCACATTTTATATTGCATATCATTTCACTTTGGTTTCACTTAGTCTCAGCCTTACATTTTTTCAAGGTTTCCATCATTTTTGCATTCTGTTCCCATGTGTACACTGACTACTTCAGAGTCTAAGGACTGCCTGGCTTTGTTGCTATGCAACAGCATAGCCTACTTAGGGCTTCCTGAAATAATCGCCTCAAATGTGCTTTTTTTAGACTTGTTTCCAGCAGGAATACTTTGCTGTTTCTTTATAATGGACTAGTGATATTATTACCACAACATTAGACGTGGTCACCTGGGAAGTTTTGGTAGCTACCTAAGATGACAAAAAACAATGCTATTGCTTGCAAAATTCAGCATTAGCACAGGGAGGTAAATATCTCAAATATTGCTATATGTTTGCCAGATGTTCTCCAGGTATATGAGAGCCATATATTTATAAGCAAAAAAAAAAAAATCTTAATTGTTGTTTGTCTTACTCTGTTTCATTCAAGGGGAAAAAATAATGCAGAATAAGCCACCAGTCAAAAAAAAAAAAACAAACCTGAATATCTGAAATCAGCTCAACAGAAGGAACATATATGCAAATATTCCATGTTGAAATTCATTATAATTCATTCTGATTTCAGAACTCTTTAGGACAAGGTTCCACTGACTGAGGCTGCATTTGCTTTTTGAGGTACCTTCAAGCAGCCCTTGAGAAACTGTCCTGTGAAACATTCAATCTTTCCAGCCTCAAACAGCATTCTTCTTGTTACAACCTTCTAGTGCTGCTGCTGCAAGGGTGGACCAATGTGCCTTGTTTTCTTACTGCTGGCTTATTTAGGAATCTTAAGTTAATTCATTTCTGTAACAATAACAAGAGCCCTGTGTTTATATTGCTTTACATAAAGCATCAATCAACTCTAGAGGGCCAAATGCCTTACTATGCACCAGGCTGAGGGATCAAAGGAAGGAGGTCTAATAGTACAAAAGAGATTTTAATGAAAGGAAATATTTTACCTCAGTTCTTTTCCTTGTCTACCTTAGCATGCTCAGCAGCAGTTACGTCTATGGAGAGCTGTGTATCAGTCCAGAACTGAGGTAGAGAGAGGAAGGATGTTTGCCAGATCCAGAGAAAATAGGACCAAGGTTTAAATTAAGGCCCGTGCAGAGGCAAGTCCACTTGCAGTCTTTTAAAGGAAGAGGGGGAAGAGACCAGCAATTTCGTATTGTGTGCACGATCCTAAGTCTTAAAAATTACTTTTTCTTAAAAAGAGTAGGCTGTGGTAGGCACAGGAATGAGCTTCTCAAACAAATGCATGAGGTGGTATAAAGCAGTAGTTTTCCATATCCATATGCATTGCCACATACATGTATAGTAGCCAAGCTGTCCAAGAATATGATTCAGCAAGGTTTAGTGAGTGTGACTTTCCCAGAGTGATGCATTTCAAGTCTCTATTCTTTAAAACCACATAAAAGGTACAGCTCAGACTTTAATCAGTATCAATACCATTTTGAAAGCAAAGAGGTCAAGACCTGAAGAGCAGCAACATTTGGAAGGATCTCCTTTATGGTAAGCAAACAGTCTGAAACCTGAAAATGATGCATGATAAGCTAGAGGAGAGAAAAGCATTAATAAGGAAATTCTTGATAATGGGGAACTCCTTAATATGTTCAGCTTGCATTTTATACTTTGCAGTACTTATGGGCATTTCTGTTAAAACACAGAAATAATTTATAACATAAAAAGATAAAAAGAAAGCCCTCACATTTGCCATGATAAGTTTGAAGATGGGAACCTTACGGACCTCTTTTATATGTCCACATTTAAAAAAGAATCTGTTTAAGCAAAGACGAAAAAAGCAAAACAACAAACCACTGTTCTTCCTGAATAATCCTTTGTGACCTAGGATCATTTTGAACACTTGGGATTGAAAGATCTGCACTTTAGAGTGCTGTCCTTAACAATGCTGACACGTTTCCATGTGCTGGTACCAGATGGAAACTAAAAAATGGCTTGCATATACTAATATTTAATTAGCAATTGTGCTGCGTTACACAATCTGTACGTGATACTCAGATTTAAGATGCATTTCTAGATGAAACACAGGTACCCTTATGAATATGATACCCAACAGCAATTGAGGAAGATACAGGCTCTGCAAACCACAGCTACTTAAAATCAGTGCTAGTTACAGCTTCGAATCTGAGGGTCAAATATTGCTTTTGTCCCCAATTTCAAGCCAAACTAAAGCTCAAATACTTAATTCTTATCCCTCTAATGTCCCAATTCTTCATCTAAAAGAAGAAAGGGCCAAATGGAGGAAGATAACGGGATGGGCAACTTGCAAGAGGGGGTAGTGGAAGCATATAAACAAAGTAGAACTTCCTTGACTCTCACACAGCTCATTGATTTCAGCCAACCATAACAAATTGCTCAATCACTTTAAGAGATGGCCTATTAAAAAAGCATACAGTAGACATTTTATACTCATGCCAAGAAAAGTTATCCAACCAAACTAACACATATTTTCTGCAGCCCAAGCTCTCAATTCGCCCTTTTCACAGCAGTTGCTGAGTACTAAGAGATGTTAAAAAACCCTAAGAAGACTCTGAACATACAGTTCTTCCTATGTGCATAAAACCAATAAAATGCAATAAAGTGCAAGCCGCATTTTCTGAATATGAGCATAAACACACAAGTATGAGCAGAAACAGAAGAACTTACAGAAACCCTTACTACCATACAAAGTTCCTGAGAGGAATTCATGTCAGACCACAGGAGTACTTCGATATTTGACCTGAATAGCTTACCTGACCCTTCAAAGGCCATGCAAAGCACAGAATCCCTCCTTTTATCTACCTGCTGGTGTACTGTGGATAATGAAAGGAAGTACCAGCTGTCTGCTTACAGTAAGAATGCATATGTGGGCAGAATATTTCCTAAGACTTCCAATTCTGAAATCCTGGCAAAGGGAAAAAACCTCTCAAGAATAAGAGTCACCCACAGATGTGAGTTTCTGGATACCATTTTTTCCATAAAAGGCAAGCTGCAGGTATAACCTCAAAGAGGAAGAAGATAACTATATAAAAGATGTTGCTCAAAATCTAAAGCAACAGTAAAACACACACACACATCTCTTATAGTCACTACAGAAGTGCCTTGTTCAAGTAAAAACTAAACATTAGAAATAAAGAGAATAAAAGAATGAATTGAGAACCAATGAAGAGAAAAGACATATAGGCAAACCATGGTAAGAAAGTGCATAAAAATAAGCCCAAGGGGACTCTAAGACTGAGCAGGAAGAAACAGTCAACATTAAGTGCCTCCTGGCAAAGAGGAGAAAGAAACCTCCTTTATAACCGTTACTCCTCTTGGCAAAGATCTTGGGATGCTGACAGCTAGCTGTAAGCCTCCACCCCATCCCAACTAAAACTGTCCACCTTTGGACCTAGATGAACATGGGAAGGATCATCACACCAGAGAAAATTAGTAGATACCAGGAAGGTTTCCTATACAACACTTTGAGTGTTCAGGGTCAGGGAACTTTGAAAATGACCTCATCAATCCATGTAAATATAGATAGGTATACCTGCCAAGATGGATACCATTAACTGCTCACTCCGTCTGCATAACTACTTGTATCTAGACGTACTTACCAGTAGAGTCTGTAAACTTAGTAGATTTTCTATAAGCTGTACAAGAACTGCCTCATATTCCAAATGTTTGTCTATTTAAAAAAAAAAATATCTTTTCATACCTAAAATAATTAGCTTTAAAGAACCACCTGTGGTGGGTTGACCTTGACTGGCTACCAGATGCCCACGCAGCTGCTCTCTCACTCCCCCTCCTCAACAGGAAAGGGGGGAAGAAAATAAGATAAGAGAGCCAGTGGGTCAAGATAGAGACAGGGAGATCTGTTACCAGTTACCAGCATTGACAAAACACTCAGCTTGGGGAAAATTAATTTACTGCCAATTAAATTAGGTCTGGATAGTGAGAAACAAAGACAAGTTAAAACACCACTTTCCCTCTACCCCGCTCTTTTTCCCCGGGTCAGCTTTACTCCTTCAGTTCCCGATCGCTTTGCCTCCTCCCCACCACCCAACAGCCCAGGGGGATGGGGAATGGGAGGGTGCATCTGGTCAGTCCATAACAGTTCCTCTCTGCTGCTCCTTCCTCCTCACACTTTTCCCCTGCTCCAGCACAGGTCCTTCCCACAGGCTCCAGTGTAGGTTCTCCCCAGGCTGCAGTTCTTTCAGGAAATATCAGGCAGCTCCGGTGTGGCACATGCTGGCAGGGAAATACCTGCTCAGCTGTGGTCTCCTCCACAAGCTGCAGGGGAATCTCTGCTCAGGTGCCTGGAACAACACTTCCTCTTCCTCCTCCTTCTTCTTCAACCTTTGTGGTGTTCCCCTCTGCCATTTCTCACTCTTTTTGTTTCCTCCTCCTCTACATGTGCGGCCTTTTTTTTGCCCTTTCTTAAATATGTTTTCCCAGAGGTGCCACCATCTCAGCTGAGGAGCTCAGCCGTGCCCTGCAATGGGTCCGTAGAGCCAACTGGAACCGGCTGTGCCCAGCACGGGGCAGCCCTGGCCTCTGCTCACAGAGGCCGCCCTGCAGCCACCTCACTGCCAACACTTGGACACCAACACCCTGTACACCCACCAATAAAATTCATATTCATCACAAGATACTAAGTGGATATAAATGGCCATGAGAAGCACTTACTATGCTTTCCAGTGCCTTCCTTAAACTTCATAAATTGCTGAGACCGCCCTTCCGTCACTTTCTTTCACTTAAGACCAGGAAATCACAGGCACGTGATGATCTCATCCGTTACAGGTCGCTGATATCTCACAGGTGATATGAGGCAGTCTCTTTCCAAGCGAAGGCTATGTGGCAAGTATGTTAATCCCACAAGAGATAGATAAGGCACTATTCTCTACTCGTCAGTCTTTACCATCACAGACCAAGAAAATCTCTGCGCTCTTAAAGATCATGATCATTGTAGCCATTACTTTTATAGACACCAGAAGCAATGTGTTTTTCCTCAAGACTGAAGCCCTTGTTTTACATGAGAGAAGATGAGGAATCTTTTCTCTGTTATTTTAAGTAACTTAAACATGAGATTAGCTTTGACATTTTTAGGTTTCTGTACCAAGAAAGGTAGAGAAGGAGTATATACCAGCTTTTCAAGCCTATAGGCTACTTCCAAGAAAGCATTCACTATAGAAACAAAATTATGAGTTTTTTCAAGATCATACCACGTTATTCAGCTGAATTAATGCCTCTCAGAAGAGCAAGAAGTGCCAAGGATGCAAGGACGTTGCAAAAGGCGATGTGTTTGCTTGTGGGTTTACTCTAAGCATTGATTAGCTTTTTAAAAAAGTAAATACTTCACAAGAACAATAGGTAAAAAGAAGATACTTGCCCATATGCAAGTAACATGCCAAATTTGAGTGAACGAACACAGTATGTAGAGACTTGTATTTTCAGTTTCAGGTGACCAACATGAGATACTACAAAGGACCTCATGCTTCAGAAATTAGTAAAAACCAACCTTTTTATAAAGTATCTTGGGATAAGTAGTGAAATAAACTAGCAAACCCAAGCCTGTTACCTCTTCTGAAAATTTGATGTAATGTTGAAATGTAGGGCACCACCCATGAAATTTGAAGATATAGTGCAAACTTCAAGACCTGAAGTTGATGAAAAAAAACCCCCAAACTTTGATTTCAGCCGAGTCAGAAATTCATCCATACTTCCCCAAATGTTTTTTTACAGTAAGGGGTGAGGGGGAGAAGACAAAGACATTTTTCTGTCTACTACTAAGCAAGGAATGCCCACATTTTCTAACATGACTATTTACACTGGATTAAAAGCTTCACTGAACACGTGCTTCATAGGCAACCTTTCAGTAAGTAAATGTTAACTTAGTGCAACGTCTTTGAAATTTGCCATCCCAACCACCAAAAATGATCTTTTCTACCCTTCCCTTGAACAAAATTTTCCATTGCTACTACATACCTTATACCTACAGACTCCTCATGATCCAATAGAAAGAGTACCAGTATTTTCAAACAAATAATACTGATATTTGCATAATAGAAAATATTCCATATTTGTTTTCATCACAGACTCCAATGAAATCAGAGCTGAACTAAAAATGGAAAGACAAGATGTATCTTCATTTCAGAAAAGCTTTTCAGCACATTCTGAGTGAAATAACATTCAGATGAGAGAGATCTTATGATGATTCTAGCATAGGGCTTTGAGTAACCTGGTCTAGTGGAAGGCGTCCCTGGCAGGGGGGTTATAACTAGATGATCTTTAAGGTCCCTTCTAAGCCAAACCATTCTATGATTCTATGATCTTAACTATACCCTGCTCAGCCTCAGTGTCTTTCTGTTTTAAATCTTTCCTTCCAAAATGCTCCTCCTTCCCCGAAGCAATTTGCTTGTTAACCCTTTGTCAGGAATATCTTTAAGTATGACTTTCAGATTCCAGCAGTA
The DNA here is from genome assembly GCA_009819775.1 of Phoenicopterus ruber ruber. NCBI lineage: Eukaryota > Metazoa > Chordata > Aves > Phoenicopteriformes > Phoenicopteridae > Phoenicopterus > Phoenicopterus ruber. The sequence continues at coordinate 137,563,266 of CM020216.1, read as the reverse complement.
TTTTCCCCCTTTTGTATTTTGCCATTCTTCTTACTCACCCCCCCCCCAGGGATTATTCAAATATTAATAGTAAAATATTACAATCAATGAAAAATTTAAATATTTAATTCTATTATTAATTATTAAAAAGTTTAAACATGCAAAACACTGAAAGGCAAAAAAAAAAAGGTCAAGAATCTGGAAGGCTAATTGAAATAGAAAACTACTTCCCCAGAGCTGACCTTTGGATGAAGACTCACACACTCTGGGCTCTTCACTTCTGTGTGAAGCACTGCTGAATCCACATGGCTTGACATGTGTCCCCTCCTTTCCACAGAGCTATTTTGCATGATGTCATTACTGGAATAACACATTTGTATCCAGACAGCAGTGATCTACACATGCCAAGATGTTTTTTGGGAATCACTACAGATCTTTTAGCCATTTGACTTGTATGTTAAATGAGGCAAACTTATCTGTAAAGTCAAAGGGAATTTGACTATTTGCCTGAAACTCCACATACATCACATTACATAATGTGATGATTCTTAGGTCCATTAAAGCTATTTTTAAGTAAATTATTCTCCTGTTTGGCATACCTCTGTATACCATTTAAGGGACTACTGAAAGCTAATGGGTTTGACAGAAAGCAAACCCAAACTTAATCAAATTTTCCCCACAAGAAAAATAAATACAGAAGGATTTTTTTTTTCTTTTCTTAAAAAACATACAACTGGAGCACAGAGAGCGTGTAAAGGCGTGCAGATTCCCCAAGTCTGACAACTGAAAGAGGATATTATTTGAAGATAGGATTAAAATGAAGATTGCCATCCTCATGACAAAAACAGTAGCACAGAATAAGGCAGATACCATATTCACCTTAGGAATATCATCAGAAAGAAGGGGGTTTGTTTATTTTTTAAACACACACAAACAAAACTGCCACACTCCCAGGAAAAACACAACCACACCTCTCCTACTCATCACACATACCACCAAACGAATGCTTCTTACTCGGTGAAGCTTATTTGAAACATTTTCAGTCAACTTTCCAGTTAAATGATAACTTGAAGAAAAAAGAAACAAAACCAAAAAGACCACCACACAAAAACCTCCCAGATAACCGAAACAAAACAAACCACCACCTCTAATTTGATTAAATACAGATGGTGATTATGTTGCCAACAAAGGCAAACTGTTTTAGTCTGATTATTAAGTAATCAAATACTCCAGTGAGCTCTAATGTTACTGCGTAAAGTTTTTATGAAGCTGCATAGTGCTATGTCTTTCAGATGTTACAACAGTAACAATCAAGTATTTCAGAGCTAAACCTTACAACTCAGACATTTTTTGCTCTGTTCAGCTTCATATTAGGTTTTTTCTTCTGCATTCTTCCTATTAACCTTGGGCACTCTAAAACAACAATAATAGGGCAGAGGAGCTCCACAGACAGAACCATGCCTGATACTAGATAAAGAGAAGGTTCTTTCTTAGAAACAAAAGGCTCATGAGCTACTTATTCTTCTAGATGTACCTTTAAGTCAGCTCACATGCTTCATTAAGAAAATTACTCTCAGTATACTATTATAAGGCTGAATATCTTTTTCCTTAAAACACACCGAGACAACACCATGCTATGTTGCAGAGCTGTTTCTATTTGCTGTGAAGAAGTCTCAAAAATATTGTGTTGATCATGGTTAACACCAAATAGATCAGCATAGAATTTAGTAGCTATAATGCTATACTGGCTTTGTAATAAGAAAGCAAGAATTATAAATAGGTAAAAGCAAAGTATAAACTATAATAGTGCAGGATGATTAGACAAAAATCTGTGCTCTATATAAAGTGATTACTTCATGTTATGACACTAGGAACAATACCGGCAAATATATCTTCTTTCCTGATTCTTAGAAAAAAAGGCGTTTTCTCTATCAGAACAAGAATTTTTCACTAGCTTTCCTTAACAAGCCTGTGCAGAAAGACTTCGGCAGTTGTTGAAAGTGAATACGCTTCAGGAGAGGAAGTTACAAGGTCTCTTAGATCAGTGTTGGCAACATGCACAATAAAAAAACCCCACAACCCAACACAAAAAACCCAACAAAAATTATGAACTTCTACCCTCTTTGCTTGATTTCTGTTGCTTCTTGTCCCACACCAGTACAGTTTGGATGATATACACTTATTAATTTAAATTAATTTACTTCCCAGGGTTGCTTTAGATTTCAGATTTCAGTATGTGGTGGAGCTTTTCTTGAATATCTTCTACGTGGGTGGATTTGATAGAAGGATAAGTTTAGTTGGTAATGCCTGTTGTCACATATCTGTGTTTTTCTGCATCACAGTAAGGTACATTAAACAATGACAAATTCATTAACATCTAAATATGGAATTGTTTATTTGGTTTACATCTCATTGTCTTAGTGAGAATTTCACTTTGCGTGGCAGCATAAGGAAAACAGAAGCAATCTCTTCACAAAGAACACTGTGGTCATGTCTTACAGGTTCAGAACACCAGCTTGCCATAGCTTTGTTCCTTACATAGAAGTTTGAGAACCATATCATTTTGGCACTTGAGTATTGTTCTGCTGCATTTGGACACTTTCTGTGGGGCAGGTCTAACTGAAGCTGTCTCTTGCATGATCTTAGATCAGCTTATTCGTGTGAAATAAGCACTGAGTGACAGAAAAGCTTGTCTTGTGCGTAACACCTAGAGCTAGAGAGACTTCCAGAACTGCTCATATATTTTACTCCAGAGTCAATTAAAAACAACAAAAATAATCTAAGGAGCATGATCCAGAAGTGGAGGCTTCCTGTTTTTCAGCATGCAAATCATAAGACTACAGAGTCAGTCGTCCTCTTGTCTGCAAAAAGGCACAGGACCAGAAGGAAAACAATTGTGCTTGTACACAATAAACCAGTTTCAACATACCTTTTATACTGGTAGTTCTGTCCTCTGCTTGGACATGGGTTCAGGTTCCTTGAGGCTGAGGACAGTCTGGAGTCCAGGTCTCCTCCTTCCTTGACATGAAGCTATTATATGGAAGATGAGCAATGAGATTCTCTTCTTGCTTATCTCCACACAGAAGGTATTAAGTTAAACTCAGACCCTGAGTCAGGACTGATAGGTCTGTATAGGCACACCTAGTAAATCAACAGATCCCTTTGAATCATAGAAAAACTTTGGCTGGAAGGGACATCTGGAGGCCATCAAGTCCAACAACCACTTGCTCAAAGCTAGGCTGACTTCAAATTTCAGTCTGGTTACTCAGAGACTCCAGATGAATTTTGAGTATCTCCAAGGAGGGAGGTTCCCCAGGCACTTTGGACAACCTGTACCAGTGCTAAACCATTCTTGCAGTGAAAGATTTCCCCTTCATGTAGTTGGAATTTCTCTCATTGCAACTTGTGACCATTGCCACCTACCCTCTTGTTGTACACCTCCTAGAAAATTCTACATCATCTCCGTAACCTTGGGTAGTGCAGTTAAATCTCCTTGTAGTGTCTTCTCCATACTGACCAAGCCCAGTTCCCTCAGCCCCTGCTCGTGCATCATGTGCTCCAGCCTCATAATGGTTTTGGTAGCCTCCACTAAACTTGAGCTGGTACGTCAATATCCCTTTTGTACCCAGCAGTCTAAATGACTGCAATGGCACACTGCTGCCTCATTCTTAGGGAGTTTAGGATCAGAGAGTCCTAGTTACCAGATCGTAAACAGTCTTAGGTGAGAGACAGATGCTATGCACATAGAAAGAGACTGGCCAGCAGTTCTAGATGCTTATAGATTTTAAGTAAAATAGGAAAGATTACAGTCTTGAATTCAGTCTCCTAAAAGGTATATGTAGTTCCCAGATACCTTCTTGGCTCAAGAACCCAGTCTCATTAAAAGCACTGTAGAAGCAAAGGGTACTTGTTGACAGAAACATTGTTTGACCCATGATCAGCGAGTTTAAAAAGTTGTCACTATCACCAAGTCATAGGTGAAATACAGCCCTCAGCTTACACACACAACTGAGTCTTGGCAAGATGATTCCCTGACATTAGTTTGGCCTACTCGAGACTTGCTTGTTCCTGATATATAATACAAGTAGAATCGTAGAATCGTTTAGGTTGGAAAAGACCTTTAAGATCATCAAGTCCAACTCTTAACCTAACACTGCCAAGTCCACCACTAAACCATGTCCCCTAAGCACCACATCTACACGTCTTTTAAATAGCTCCAGGGATGGTGACTCAACCACTTCCCTGGGCAGCCTGTTCCAGTGCTTGACAACCCTTTCAGTGAAGGAATTTCTCCTAATATCCAATTGAAACCTCCTCTGGCACAACTTGAGGCCATTTCCTCTTGTCCTATTGCCTGTTACTTGAGAGAAGAGACCGACACCCACCTCACTACAACCTCCTTTCAGGTACTCATAAAGAGCAATAAGGTCTCCCCTCAGCCTCCTTTCATCCAGGGTAAACAACCCCAGTTCCTTCAGCTGCTCCTCATAAGACTTGTGCTCTAGACCCTTCGCCTGCTTCGTTGCCCTTCTCTGGACATGCTCCAGCACCTCCATGTCTTTCTTGTAGTGAGGGGCCCAAAACTGAACACAGTACTCGAGGTGCAGCCTCACCAGTGCCAAGTACAGGGGGAAGATCACCTCCCTACTCCTGCTGGCCACACTATTTCTGATACAGGCCAGGATGCCGTTGGCCTTCTTGGCCACCTGGGCACAATGCCGGCTCATATTCAGCTGGCTGTCGACCAACACCCCTAGGTCCTTTTCTGCTGGGCAGCTTTCCGGCCACTCTTCCCCAAGCCTGTAGCATTGCCTGGGGTTGATGTGACCCAAGTGCAAGACCGGGCAAGTAACTAGATATTTTCCTTTTAATCACTCATCTGCATAGAGTTCATAAAAATCAGATTTTAGCTCTCTACCTGCTAGAGGGTAACATCCCAGGTTTAGACTAAAGTTGATACTCCTTTGTATTCTGGTACAATTCAGAATGTTAACATTATAGGCCAAAGCCATTAATCTACAAAGGATTAATCTACAACACTAATCCACAAAGAATGAGAGTTCTTACTCTTCATAAGGCAATCTGTCCTCTCAGCTTGTGGTATCAGGCAAAGACTACCTAGATATCTGCTCAGAGGCCTAAAACTTAAGCAGATTGCCTGCATGAACCAGGCATTGAAAGATCCTACTGTGAGATCAAGACAGCATGTTTTAAATTACAGTCTGTGTAATTAGGCACAGTAAAGACCACCTTCTCTTCTGGAGAAAGACCTGTTAATTACTTTGCTGTCTGCCTTCTGCTGCCATTTCTTGTCCTGAAGGACAAGCTTCCCTTTACCTTTTTCTCTTCCCCCTGCTCAGACTTCAGAGTCTATTTCCCCTTTGGAAAAGGGGACCAATATCTACTCCTCCCCAGATCCCAATATTCAATTAGGAACATGCCCCTTGATGTTTTTTAAGCCCAAAACAGTGCTAGAGATTGAGTAACCATTAAGATTTGATTAATTAAGGTTGCAGAAAGTAGAAGTATAATCTGATACAAAATTAATGCAAAGTGTTCTCAGGATACCAGCTTTAATTAACTTTACCGGAGATTTTCACTGGTTGAATTCTCATCAGATTCTACCCATACAGTCAAAAATATTTAATTTCTCAAGAGAAGATGAAGATTTGCATATTTAACTTCTAAATTTGCAAGAACACACATTCTTTGGCCTTGAGCTTGATGATAGCTGAAAGAGAAACACTGCTATGTATTTTGCTACTAACACACATACATATTCTATCTAATGAAGTCTTACATGTACATCTTATCTACAAGCTGGGTAGCATACTATAGGAGGCAGAACGATGATCTCCGTTATAAACTGACACACGAGAAAGCCTTAGGAATACACAGGGCAAGCAGGCATTGAAATAAGATCTTATTTTAAAATCAATTTTTGAAGTAGTAAAATAAGAGAGTAGTAAGAAACTCCATCTGTTAGCAGCATCTGGAAAAAACAACATCATAATGCTTTTTTGCAGTGAGGTTTCCTCATTAGTATATTGCAATTATGAACTTTTAAAGCATTTGAGGGAGTTTGTTTTTAAACTATGAACTAGTAAAAGCAGCTAGGAAAAAAAAGCAATAGATGTATAGTATGAAGCAATCACTCAGACATATGGTCCAGAGCACAGAGCTGACCTTCATATCTGTCCTTTGAGAGAAAACAAAAAGAAAGGGGAGGGGTACAAGAACAAAGTGAGCTGGAACCGCCAAAGGCTGAAGACAAAGGATTCTACAAAGGCAACTCTCATATGGAGTTCTGGCCACAGCACTGAAAAACAAGTAGTTTATAAATTAGGCGTTTTTTTGTTTTGTTGTTGTTTTATATTTTTAAAAGCTGCTTCTCAGACTCCTCAAAAGATCTTACTCATTGTAATTGGTGACGTCTTTTCGTATTTCATCTTGCGTTTCTCATGCCATTTTCAATAATTAATTTTAAAGACCCAGTCAGCATCCTCTGACTGCAACTTATACATGAGCTTCTCTTCATGCTACTAGATAACACGCATACAGCACAGCTGGCAGTCTTCTGTTTTCACAGCAGTCAAGTCTTCATTATATCTACTACAAGAGAAATAGGGAAGATAATGTGGCATTAAGCCCTCCTCTTGGTTTTTAGGCAACGTGCTGGTGTCTGGAAGAATCTTACCCTGTTGTAGATGGAACAAGGAGCTGTAATGGAGAACAGTCTGTACCAAAGCTCAAAATGCAAAAAGACAAATAAAACAAAGTTCATATTGTCCAGTACAAACAAAGTAGAAAGAACCAAGACACACAATGTAACCACAAGGAATTAATGAGGTGTAAAACATTTAAATGAGGCAAACAAAGTGATGAGTCATATGGAAAGAAACAGAAATGTCCAGTTTCAGTGTTTCAACAGTTTCATAGTTTTCCAGCAAGAAAGTGATCATTTTGGTGGATTTAATAAATAAATTTGCAATGAACATGAAGACAGATGCATTACATATAAACAGCCAAAAAAGCACTAGTCATACAGGTCTTTAACATGGCCTGGGAGAACTCTTAATCCTCTTTGTGTTGTCTTTGAATTCATCTAACAAACATGCTTATTGAGCCTAATGAAGAGGTATTTTAGGATACTGTTGACAAATTTGCTATATTTAAACAACATTCTGACTACCAACACTTTTCAACAAGTAAACTTAATTTGCATTTCTTTAGTTTCAAAGTTTTATTTTAAGAGAAAGATTGAATGTTTGCACGTCAAGGTAAGCTATCAATAAGAAAACAAATTCTTCCATTGGTAAAATATGGAAGCTGTATGAAATCACGTAGCTCTCCAGATATTCACAGCTCCTTAGAGCACTTCTGAATTCTGTTTCTACTTTCTACTGTAGGAAAAACTTCCCCCTTGCTTTTCTTGCTTGGTATGGGGAGAGGTCAGGGAGGAGAGAGAAAGGCAAGGGAACACCCACAAATATTGCAGACCATTGCAGAGACTGAGCAAGAAAGGGAAAACCAGATACTCGTTGTCAGATAGATACTCGTCAGTATTTTCTGAGGAGATAAGACTCTTGTAACTACTCAATCTTTTAGAAGACTTTTCACAGTGAGCCCAGAAGCAGCTGCTTACAGTCTGGGCCAGTACTGATCTAAAGACCACCATGAACTTGTTGGGAAGACATTCATCACACCTATATGACAGGCACAAAAAAGTTCCAGTGGGTAAGACATAGGTATGAACTTAACACATCATATGTTCTGCTGTAACTATTTACCACCACGTTGCCTGGCATCTGGAACTAACTAGCAAACCTAGCAGGTTACATACAAGAGGTGTTTGACTTGGCAGACATGAAATAGCATTAACTTGGTGAAAACTGAAAATACACTATTAAGCCTATTTCCTTTAGCCAAACTTTTAACCTCCAAAACATATAAAGCCAGCACGTCAGGGTCTCTTTGACAGGATCTTTTTTTCATTAACCATCAGTGATTTGCATTAATTATAATCCTGTCCTTCAAAGCTATAAGTGAAAAGTGTATCACTTTTTCTACTGTTTTGCCTGGGATTCGTATCAGATCAATAGACCTTGGTAACTAAGTCATTATATTTATCCTTTTTTATAAAGGACATTGTATTAGCTTTCTTTTGATTCCTGTAATTTCCTTGCTATTCCAAAATATTCAATTGAAGAGTATAGGAGCATGGAAGAAGGAATGGTGAAGTTTAAATTAAATTTGGGTGGCACTGTTAGGGGTTTTTTTGAGCAAGTTGTACCCAACAATGTAGGACAAAGAAATTCCACTCTTTTTCGTAGCTTATATAGAGGCATAGTAACAGAAACAGACTAGCAAATTGGTCACAGATGTCATTAGAAGATGAAAAGGATGCCATAGAAGTTCCACAGAAATAAATGGACTTCACCAAAGCCTTGTAGAAAATTCTCCCTTGGAGATAAAAATTCTTTCTTGCCTATGCCTTCTCTCAAGAAGCTTGAGGAAGGAGTCAAAATTATTTCAGTTATTATACAAAGCATCTTGTCAGAAAAGCACTGAAGACTACAAATGACAAGTTGATAAGCTACTTTCTGAAATGGGTTATTTGAAGTAAAGCCATTTTAGCTCCCTTAAAGCACCTGGCAGAATGTTTGCATGTTGAAATAATCCTCACATGTGTAAGTACATACTTTTCCTTCTGCTTCAGATAGATGAGAAAGCACCAAGCACATCCTCTTCCAAGCAATTGTGGAAATAGAAATTACTTGCCAAAACAGGTGTTTTCATCAGAAGGCTAAGGCTAAGCCATACTGTCTGATAGATCCTGCTGGAGCTGCTCCAGCAAATAAAAGGGCTGGAGTATTGCTCAATGCAGGTAGTAGAGTAGCTTCTATCATTTTGAAATGAGAAGAAACTAAAAAAAAAAATAAATATATATATATCTCTCTCTCTCTATATATATATATCTTGCCTGTAGAAAAAGCAGCAAAACATGCCAGTCACTGAGACCGAAAGAGATCCTGGTTACGTTAAAGTTGCATGTTTCACGAGTACTTTGCAGACTTGTGATGATTAAATGTCAGGATGAGACCTAGGCATTCCCATTCTCTGCATCACCATTTCAGTTTCCATGGAAAGGACATGTACGTGTGCACAGTCCAAGTAGGTGTGCTGTGGATGATCCAAGTGCAGATGGTGAGGCGCTTGGCTTGGCATTTTAGAACTTATTCCAGTCTTGCTTTATTCCTCTTGTGTTCAGAGACAACAGGATTTTCAGAAGACGACAAAGGATCCTTCAGGAGTAACTGGTTATTGTCAGACACAGTTGTGTGCAGATTTCCCAGGTGAAACCAAACAAATGACTACAAAAGCCAGAATGTGTTTTCATTAAGTTCTATGTGAAGCTCTCGAAGCAGTCAGTAAATAGGGAAGGAGAGACACAAAGAGAAAGTGACCTATGTTCTGCTTTGGTTAGGTTTTGAAGAATAAAGTGCTTGAAGGAAGACTTGAATTCAACTTGTGAATAGTTAACCCTTTCAGTTAATAGACAAGCCAGCATTCAGCAAGGCCTTGCATGCAATCTTCTTTATTTATAGAAGCACGTGGTTACTGACTTCATCTATGTCTCACTCTAAGATGTTATCCATGCCACCTTAAATAATCAAGAATTCTAGTCAAATATGTCTAAAACCACACGCAAGGGTAGGAGAGAAGAGACCCTTTTCACAGACAGCTGATGATGTGGAGGTACATTACAGCCACTTCAACAATCTTTCTTTACTTTATCCTTAATAGGCTTCTTTTCTATCTCTCTTTATACTTGATCACTTGTAAACTGAAGACCTCCAATTCAATGCTTTCAGTAGCTAAAAGGATTTGAAGAATCTTCTTTTCTGATTCTTATTTTACATGTTAACGTCCTACAATTAACATCTCTTTCTTTAGCTTGCTTTTAGTTTTCAAAGGCTGCTCCTGCATGGAATAAACCCTTATGCTTTGCTATTTAATCCTACTGAATCTTTTCATGCTTCCCTGAATACTTCTTCATTTAGTGATACATCAGCTGGGTTGAATATAAACAGCCTCCATGCCAAGTGTAAGATTTTAGCTTTAAATGAGCTGGCTAGTTGGAAAGAAAATTAGGAACCTTAAAGAAAAAACAACACAAAACAAAACACCCAACACAGAAGCCTTTGTTCCTTAGTTTGTAAGAAGTCTTTATGCCCAAACTATAAGATAGAAGCACCTGACTACACCACCTAAATACATACATATGTGGAAAAGAAAAAGGAGATGAAAAGTTCAGAGTAGAGATCACAGCTACCTTTACTTTTGGTTACTCAAATTTTGCTATTACTAATCGTTATAAAAGGAACTACTTCTTCCCTCATGTTGGTCTCACATTCATTAGTTCCACAGAGAAGGCACTTTGTGAGGAGGAGGAGGAGGAGGGAAAAACTCACCCACTGGACAAACAACTGACATATCAATATTAATATGCATATACAAATAAGACGTTTTTAAGTCCTATATTTGACTTATCCAGAAAGACCCTCACTAGATCCACCCTCCCATTCTTCTGGTGACAATTAACTTGTATTTACGTTATTCTTTCCAACCTGTCCACATCTATGTCCTTCCTTGCACAAGAATCTCTTAAGAGACAAAACCCTTGGTGAAAATGAAAGCCTAGTATTTTGGCCACTGTTATCAGAATGTTAACTACTTTTATAAATTACCACTACATAGGGAGAATCAACAAAATTGAGGTGCTAAACTATGACTTCTTTTGGATTTTCACATCGCACCTTAACACAAAATAAACACATGTAGAGATTAAAACTATTGAAAGCCTCTACAACTGTTACTATGAAAGCCATGATACTCCAAATTATTTCTGTATTATCTGCCTTCCTTGAGAAGGCCTTCAAATGTGCTCAGGGAATAGAGATAAATTAGGACACTTCACTGGAATTACTGCTCTCTGAGCAGAACAGGAATACTTCAGAAAGGGGGGATGGAAAGTTGAAATTTCTTCAACAGAACAAACAGCAGATATGATTAAGTGTTCAAGAAGAGTGTCACAGAAGGAACATCAGTTGAAAGACAGATCTCATAGGATGCATAGAAAGCTTCCACCGTTTTCATCAGTTTGAACAGAGAAAAGCCAGACAAATCAGCTGAAAATCTGGCCTGCCTCGACAGCAACCGCATCAAGGGAAAGTCAGGTAAACTAAAAGGCTTCTAATAGGAGAATTTATTTTCTAAACAACATTCAAATTACCTACTGGGAAATGGCACCTAACCCACACCAATTCCCAGACCAAGTTTTGGACTTGTTCGGAAGAACAAGTTGACAAAAGCCAAAAATGTACCAAAATCCTTGGCAACAGTTTAACAGTCGTATGTGAAACTGTTCTAGTGCGCAGCAGTATTCACAGACACTGTTTAACTTAAAGCAAAGATTGCAACTCTTATCCTGCTGATACCCATTCCATACAAACAAAAAATCCTCAAAAACCCCATACTTGTCACCAAAATTCATACAATAAGAGAATTATGAAAGAAGATGCCAAAGAGCAGTTCTGAGAGGAGAGTATAATGAATCACTACTAAGCAGAGAGACACAGGCAACTGCTCCTCTGAGGAGGAGCTGGACAGAAGAGCTTGCTTGCCAAAAGCATACCTAGACACCAAAACGAGGTGCTTAGGTACTACCTAAGGCTCAAAGAACACCTGACATTCAGTAATTGGCTTATATCACACAGCCTGGAAAGCAGGGGCAACTTGGAATGGGTTTGGGACTTTTTCCTCCCACTGCAGTAGGAAATTAATGCAACATACCCCCACAGGAAGACAGGCAGTCATTTGGATGCTGACCCCAGAACAGTGCTAAAATTTTCTTCTTTCTCAGATTCTGCCTTGTAGTTTGCTTAAGAAGTCATATGCATTTGTTTAAGGTATGCAATCTGTTAGTTTCCAAATAAATGTATGAGAGAGTAGTTAAGAACACATATTTATAAAATACTGTGCTACCAAGAGAGACCCAACTATAAGCTCAAAAATTTTACTTACTGACAAAATTCAGTAAAAAATTAAAAAAAAAAAAATTGCAAAACTTGCCAAAGGAGTATCACTGCCTGGCTTAGCCAGGCCAAGAAGGCTAGAGGAGGATGGAAGAACAGAAATGCTAACAAGGAGTGGACTTGGAGGATCTAGTAAACTTAAACAAAACACAGTTGCGTAGTGTGTTGTGCCACTAGAAACACTGCTTAAGAAGCAGAGCTGCAGTCTGTAACAGATGAATGGCCTTCAAAAATTCCTTCTATGAGGCACAAAAGTGATAAGAAAGAATTTTCTGCTTGGAAGGAAATAGTATGGTTCAGTGTGCCGCAGCAGTCATCAGAAATCAGTACCTTTTTCTGGAGATTAGAATAAATAACTCCCTGATCTGCAGTCTTATCAGTCCATACAACTGTGGGAAAACAATGTTTAAATAACAGCTTTCATCCCTTACTTGCAGATGCTGTCAACGAAAATGGAAGGGCTGTAAAGTGTTTTGAGGTCTTCCATGATGAAAGATGCCACATAAATAATACATTTCCCCAGTATCTGAGAAAAAGAGGATAACAGAAATTCTCCTTCTCGCTGTTTGGTCTATCAGCAATTGCATTAACGTGCAGAGTGTACAACTGAAAAGTATCTTCTTCTAGAGTGACAATTAGCTAATGCATCATACCATTCAAAATATCTTCATGCAATTCTTTCCTTATCTGCTAATGAAATCATTTCCCATTAGTAGCTTTCTACATATTAAAAGCCTATTGTTACAGAAACATATAACAAATACTAAAGTATCAGTGAGGAAGGGATGTTACATGACTCATTTCTTATACAGTATCTGTGTTCCTCCAGGTGCATGGCTATCATGTTCATTTTCTATAAATACCCATTCAAACTTTATTTGTTCTGGAGATGCTCTGTGCATGTGTTGGGGATGGGTGAAGGCTCTCCACTTGTTTTTCATGATTTGTCAGTGGTTTTGCTTTTGTAAGATTCAAGAGAATATTGCCATTGCCCCAGTCAGGCCCTAGTAGTACCACATTAGGTATAGATACAAAAATTACACTCAAAAAGGACATGTAGCAGTGGTGGCATTATTTTTGCCCATTGTCACTCAGAGTGAATGACACTGGTATTATACAATTCTTTACCACCTTAAAATATTATAGCTGACATTCAGCAGATCAACACCTGAAGTCCCTGCAGGCAAATAAACACATCAGAGAAGTATTCAACAAGGCCTCTAGCTATTCCAGATAATTCAGAGCACTTCCTATTCAGGATAAATATTCTGCTTGGAGAAGGTTTTGGTGTTTGTCTAAGAACTGAACGTAAACATTAGTAGCCTGTGTATAAACAAATATATGATAAAATGGGCTTACTTCACTGACAAAAAGCTGTGGTGTCCTTAGGCTTTTAAGGCATGCTGTAATCAATTTTGATATGCTATGTCTCTTTCTCAAGTCATACAGCTTCTATATTCATGCATACTCCATTCACATCTCTTATCACGCTTTGACTCCATGAGACCTTACAAATAACAGTTACTTAAAATGCAGCAGTCTATTTTTAGGCTTTTTTTTTTTTTTTTTTTTTTTTTTTAGTGTTTCACATTATGCCTGCCTTTCAGACTCCGAATTTTTTTCACATGCTCTAATTCTTGTATGCATTAACGAATCCTAGTCTCTTATTTTCTGCTTGCCATGTCTGAGCTCACAAACATTAGCCTAAATCAGTAGAGCTGCCATCATCCCACTATTTTAAAACAAGAGTAACACAAAACAAAGGAAGGGTTTATGACTGAATCTCTCTTGCTCTGAAAGGCTATACACTACAGTTGTTCTTTCTCACATTTAAAGTACACATTTTTTATATCCAGCTATCAACTTTTGTCTCCTGCTAATGGCACCGGTTCCTTCCAGTCTCACTGTAAACATGCTATTGTGCTGATCCCACAAGGAAAATAAACCTAACAGGGACGCAAAAGATCAGCCCAAATGAAACATAATTAATAACTGGAAAAAATATGCATAGTAAAAAAACCTAGGAAAGGAATGGAACAGAAACAGAAATTATCATGCTACTAAGCAGTGTTCCTAAGTTCTGACCATTGCACATCAGAAATAAATTTGTAGGAAGTATACTAAAAAGTGACAAAGAATCAGTCAGATATGGAACAGAGTCTACACTTGCAGAAAGAATAAATAGACCAAGACAACTCTGTTCTTGAAGAAAAAGAGTGTGATAGATATGTGAAATCATGACTAGTAAGAAACTGAAAAGAAAACAATTGTTTAACATTTCTCACATCATGACAATTGAAAGGGCCCCCAAGTAGATCATTAGGCAACAAATGTTAAGGCAAAACAGAGACTTACTTCCTTATACTCCACATGCATTGAATCATATAACTGCCAAAGGATACTGTGGAGGCTGAGAATATAAATCAGATTAACCGAACACATTCAGTGAGGACACAATGCCCCTTGCGATTAAACATAATAGTGCAAACATTACTCTGAGCTCATGAAACTCCTAATCAATGCTAAGCACTAAACACTGGGAGACTATATCAAAAGATGATTACTCCATTTAATTTACGCATTGCTTCTCTAAGCATCTTTTACTGGAATTTTGCCAGTGGTCTTATTTCAATAGCAGATTTATATTCTTACAGGCTAGGTCTATAATGATATGCCACACGGCTTTTCTGAATAAGAAGAGGTTTTTGTCCATCCTATACAGTTTGAACAGGCATCTGACAGTCACTGTTCTAGTGCAAATGACTACTTTTTAATTTACTAGCTATACAAAACCCAACCAATCAATGCCAAATCTCATACACCACAGGGAAAAAAAAGTATCATGTATGTATTTCATTTTAAAAATCCACAAAAAAAAAGGACAGTCACCCTGACAGTTCCTAAGACCTTTTGCTAAACTTAAATGATACACTTTTTTTATTCCATTTCTTGTTATATATTCTTTGCAGTGTATAATAGTGTTTTCTTGGAAATCACTAGCAAAATGCAGCTATCAAGAACTTTCTGTGCCTCAAAGCAAGCACCTTGGGAAGTCTGAAAGTAGCAGAGTCTGTTTATCCTGCTCGCCTTTTTAAATTTACATCTCAGTGAAGTGAGAATGATAGTGAACTGCCATTTAACAACAAGAATTTTTCTTGATTCACTTGTGGATAGATGATTTCAAAGTATAAATGGATTTTTAATTTTTACTTTGACCAGCTTAGACAAAAAAAAAAAAAAATCAGAGACAAATCTAGAGTTACAGACCAGAAATATTAGGCAGAACTCTAGAAATTCTTTGAAAGCAAAGATGAGAATCTAAGTTGCTCATTAGATTGGACAAAGAAAACAGGAAACTGATGAAACATTTGTTTACATAAATTTAGTCTGTTTAAAACACACTTTTCCATGGGGGAAAAAAAAAAAAAATATATATATATATATATATATATATATATATATATATATAAGGAGACACTCTTCATCAAGGCTCAAGTTCTGCTATTATTTACTTTCCCTTGCTTTGAAGTGTGAAAATTCTGCTTTTGAGCCATGGCCTGAAGGAGTTCACATCAACTGAGCTCAAGACTGAGTGTAGAGAATCGGTGCACTCGTACTTTTTGCAGTTCTTTGGGTGGATCAGCTATCCAAATAGCAGCAGTCATCTTCACAGAACACCTTGTACAGGACTCACTGACAGGTTTCTCATTAAGCATCGTAGCTCTGACTCTTCTGTGAGGTTTGCCTCTCTCCTACCTACGAACAATCAACAAGTAGAGATGCTGAACAGGAACCAATTTAAGACTGCTGCTGAAGTAATAATATCCTTTACCAATATGATCCACAGTATTTTAAGTGAGGTTTAACATGTACTATAAACAGTATCATGGAAGGACCATTAATAAGCATCTGTGCTATTTTAAAACAACAGGTGGTGAGATCGTTTCACCACAGTTATGTGCTCACCATATGTGTAAGTGGAAATTTTGTAGGAGGTAGAAGGCAAATGAGTGAATAGTTAGCAAATATATATATTATATAATATATATAATTATATAGATCTATTAAGATGTATATGATCTCATTAAAGCTGCGGCACATTTTACAGGCTAGCTAACAGCTGCCAAGATAACTTTGATACACCTCTGACTCTTTTGGAATAGTTGCTAGAAGAAAGATGTGATGAAAAAAGCAGTCAAAGTAAGAGAAACTAAAACTGTATGTTGCATTTAGACCTGCTTGCCTATCATATCTGATGAATCACTGGGCCATTGTGCAGGAAGGGAAGATAACTGCGCAAAGACCAGCCAGTTGTTTTAAAGCACTTCTGAACACAGGGCAGGTTAAGTTGCCCATGAACCCAGTGAAGCCAAAGAACAGCAATGTAGCCAATTTTAAAATTCATTTTAATAAAGGTTAGAAAACAAAACAAATTCTGCTAGAGAGAACTACACCCTGGCTGATATGGAAATTCTTCCACTGCAGTTCTTCTGCGGAGTTCATGTTTTATACTCGGTTCACCCAGGAAAGAAGGGCAGAGATACCCTGGAATCATTTTACCAGCACAGAAATGCAACCAGCTCAGAAATGCAGCGTATCTTCAGTATGTTAGGGAGGACAAAGAACAGTATCATATCTTATTGGTTCCACTGTAAGAATTAAAGGAAGAAAAATGAAATTATTTCATCTGGCATTTGGCTGGGACATTCACACCAACTCTCCTATGAGAGTCCATTTTGTATTACTTTCTCCTGTGATATGTTTATATTTAAAGACAGGGATATATACTGGAAGCATACCTTTCTTGTACAATCAGGTCCTTTTTTTTATAATGTTGTTTTAATAGAGTCATTTTGTAAGACTATATGACACAGACTTTCTCAAAGATAGTCTCTCAACGCATCACGAAATTAATACAAGTAAATGGATTCAAGCTTGTGTTGCTGTCACATGCAGTCCTCTTCAAGAGGAAGGCTTAAATCAGCTTGCTTTTGCAAGAAGCATACATGAACTCTGCACTTCTATCTCTGTATTTCAGATATTAAACTTAGGGGTGCATTACCTGGGTTGTGAAGTGCTGACTTACTTGATTAGGTCAAACACATAAAAGATCTTCTATTGACAGTAATTAAAGAGTCCAACATGAAATAGGAGGAGACGATTTAAGTTGATACCTGGCATTTATTTCTCAGATGGAAGTTTTCTCTCACCTAGAAATGTTAGCTACTGCACATAAAAGGTGTTTGGAAAGCGTTAATACATTTATTCTTAAGAAGATGGTATCACTACTGTTAAAATATTCTTGATTATTTGCACGTGCTAAAGTATGTAGTCTTAAATTCATTGTATAATATCTGTCCACTCACATCCTGCTTAAGACTTCCTTTAAGGAATTCTTAATTTGGGGAAAATAATCCAACTCAAATCCTAGTAACAACATAAATGAAAAATTACATGGTTGCTCTAGAATGTGGTTATTTCAGTTAGTTCAAACAGCACTTAGAAACATCAGCTTTAAACATTCTTATTATAAGAGAAAATACATTAACTGAACTGTTTCATTTCAGGCCTTGGAAAGGGCCACAAGTGAAATCAAACCTCTGCAACTTCAAGTGCATTCAAGGTTACTGGGTTTTCCAGTTTATTCTCCTAAGGAAACAAGCCTTATGCAAACACACCCATCTGGCCCCCACTCATAAATTTGGTCAAATGAACCTGCTGGTTCAAAGGCTGACTGTGGCCTAGAAATCTCAAAGATAATTAAGCTCTTAGAAATTTGAAGAACTAACCCAGATGAAGAGTTCCAAAATAGCAGACCCTCTGAGGAAAAGGCAGCTAAATCTCAGCTGCTACCCAGTCTGTCTGGCATTGACCAGCTGGCCAACTAGGCTGCTCGTCCAGTCAGCGGGGCTGTTGCCCCACATTAACTACAATAAAGATGCTTTTCTTTGCTTGGCAGAGGCATGGAAGTCACTGTAACAGAAGGAGGAAGAGGAGTTCTGAAAGAGAAGTCTGTAGAAAGTGGATTTACATCAGTTATACCATTGAACTAAATTCACACTGATAATTAGATATACATTTTTTTCTATGGACACATGCGCATTCACTCTTGCATTTTACATGATTACACCATCTGTCTTTGGAGTACGCATAAGATAAAACCAAAAACAATTCAAGTTTTCAGTGTCGAACCAATCAGATGTACATTCACATCTATGATAACGTATGGCTCTTGGTCAACTAATCCTTCATCACTGCCACCACATTGTTTTAAAAAAATGTTACCTAACAGTCTTTTGAAACATTATTTAGGTTTGCCAGGAAGCAAAACCAACTAAATTTACTGTGCTAATGTGTCAATGTTAGTGAGCACTCATACGATCCTGTATTTACAGGACCAGAATGGGAGGCCATTACTTGATGCCTTTTCGGTGAAGAGATGGACTTTATATAGAATGGTGGACTAAGTATCTGAACTCAGCTACATAGTTTCTTTTTCCAGCCAGAGGCAATTAGAGGAGAAATCAACAAATAAGTACAACATTGCAACCGCCGAGACAGCCAGCCATGCTCTTTTCTAGGAAGAAAAAACAGTACACGTCGTAACTCAGACTCCCAAGTGTTTTACAGGAACAAAGTAAATGTTTGGTAGACAAAAGATACAGGTTTGATGGAACAAGAATTTTTTTCTAGCTTGAAATGCATGCATTGGATGTGCCATGGAGAGCTTAAAAGGAACAAGTTTATACTGGCTTATAGTTAACAACTGTTCTTCAGAGCAAACATTTGTCTGTTGAACTCATTTCTGCCACTGCAATTCACCAGTCACTCTTTGTTTCAGCCTTGTGAAGCTGCAATTGTCTTTTATACACATTTCCTGTCTTTATAGCCATCATTCACCTTCTGCTTACCCAGCAACAGTACTGAGTCAAATACACGTATTTAAACATCTTCACAGAAATAATGACAACAGACCAAGCAACTGCCTGTTACCTCCCTAAGTATTACTTTTATCACTCTAGCACCATGACTGGAGGCTTCAACCACAACTGGGGATCCCACAACTGCATGAGCTGCTCTGTGAACACATAGGATAACAGGATCCTTTAAGGTGAACACACAAGTAAATAAACATTGAATAAAATAACCTTCGGCTTCCAATATCCTGCTTCCTTTTTTTCATTAGGAACAGATTAGTACCCTATCCTTTTCTTCCCAGAGGCACAATCATTGTTTTTGCTTCCAAACCAAACCACATAGAGCCATTAAGCATTACTACATGCAGATAGTGCTCATTCTAATGATCTGCCTCTGCATGCCAACCTAGCCTCCTGTATTGACATGCCTGCTTTAAAGCAACCTTTTTCAGAGCAGAATAAAGAAAAAACAAAACCAAAAATCACCAACATATCAGACAGAGACATAGGCCTGGCAGATTTTTCCCTACTACTCAATTCCAAAAGACTATTCATCTAATGTTAAGACCTGTGTACGTACCACAAACAACGTGCAATGTCAATGGCCAAGCTACAATGCTGCATGTACTCTTATTTTCCCACTTCTGAAGTGATATGATGGAAGAGCAACTCACCAATTCTTCCATTTAGAAAACAAAGGCATTTGGATTGTGCTGCTATTTTGTTTGTCCCAAACCTTGTGCTAGATGATAAAAGTGGAAAAAGGAAAAAAAACACAAACAGAAGTCCCTGAAAAAGTCAACAGAATCCATTTTGGTATAAGGGCTGGTTCTCCAACTTCTTCTACACTCCCCTTAGTTTCCTGTGAAGCGACTTCCAAATCCAGGAATGTAAATGAGACGACATCCTTTATTGCTTCTGTTCCCCTGAAACCCTTCTGCCCTAAGATGTCTTCCCCGTCACTTGAGGAACGCACATCGGACTGGAGAGACCAAGAGGAGACCCGGAGCGCGGTCCTGCACCTGTCGCAGTGCTCCACAGTCCTTCCCGCTTTCGCGCCCGTCCTGTGCTACGCCACAGATAAAATGCCCCCTCCACGCGAGTGAATCCCCTCTGACGAGGGTAAAGAAAGCAGCCCGGGCTGCCGAGCAGAGAGCTGGCACGGAGCCACCGCACATCCTGGCAATAAAAGATAAAATGCAACACTGTGGCGCTTCTGAGAGGGCAGCCGTTCTGCTTTTGGAGGGAACCACAGGAGAAGGAAGGAGAAGGAAGCTACATGCCTCAGCACAGCTTCAGACCCTGCCTGCGCGCACGCAGCGCGGCGGCCGGTCCCCGGGCCGCCCGCCCGGCCTTCCCCGCGCTCGCAGCGGGCAGGCAGCGGCCCCGGCAGCTGGGCGAGCCGAGGCGGGCGGCTCGCAGCGGCAGCGCCGCGGCTCCCCAGCCGGGCAGCGCCGCGGCGCTCGCCGCCCGCCCCCGCGCACGCCCCCGGCAGCTCCCGCTCACCTTTCCAGCGACTGGCTCAGTGCATCTTCCTCCCTCCCTCCCGCAGCGGCTGCTCGTGGCGGCCCAGAGCCCCTGGGCTCGGCGGAGCGGGGTGCCCGGCGCTGCCCCTCCCTCAGCCGGTGGCAGCTCCCGCTGTCACCTCACCCCCACATCCCGCCGCCGGCGGCAGCGGCAGCTGCTGCTCCTAAATTCACGGCGCTCCGGCGGCATGAAGTCATCCTCCCCGCCCCCTCCCCGGGCCGCCGCACTTCGCTCCCGCCGCGGAGGGGGAGACGGCCCCTCCACCCGGCCGCCCGAGCCCCGCGGGGTCCTGGCGCTCGCCCCTCCACCCGAGGAGCTGGCACTCTCTCGGTACTACACGTACCCCGCTGCCCGGGAGGCTGCGAGGGGCGGCACGGTGCCCCCGCTGCGCGGCTGCGGGTCGGGGGTCCCTCCCCGGGCACGGCGGCAGGATGGGCCGCTCCGCGCCAGCCTTCCCCTCTCGGGAGTCCCCTCAGCGGACTGTGGGGCGCGCGGCGCTCCCGCCCAACGGCCGGTGGCGCGCGGCCCGCTCCCACCGCCGCCCCCGTGTCCGGCACCGAGGCCTCGCCGCCCTGCCCAACCCAGCCCGGTCGTACTGGGCCAAGCGGCGAGGGACGGGGGAGGGCAGGCTCCCGCAGCGCTGCAAGGCCGGAGTCGCGGGAGAGCCTCCCCCCGGGAGAGCTTTGTGTGCATGTGTCTCTGTTTTGAAGGAAAATTCGCTGTAATCCCTCGCGCTTGTGTGTGGGCGCCCAGCTCTCCCCCTCCCCTCCCGGCCTCAGGGCGCGCAGGCGCTCCGCAGCTCGTGCCCCTAAAAATGCAGCTGTTTCTGGGGTCGAGGGGAGTTTCTTTGCCAGTGACTCTTGCTCTGTGCCTGGGAGGGGAGAGCAGAGGAAAGGCGCTGCGTTCAAGGTCACCAGGACACGCTTCTCCCTTACCAAGGGCGTCCTGATATTTTTAAGATCCGCCAATAGGCAGCATGTCTATTTTTGTTACTTAGAGTGCTGTGCATGTACTGGGTAACTGGCAGGCTCGTAAAGAAGGCTGGATTCCTGTCACAGTTTACAATCCCACGAACCCATCCCGTGTGCAGGACAAGCAGGGCTATGTTGCTGCATAAATAACACCAGGCAGTCTGGTTCAGATGGATACGCGTGTCACCGAATCATCGTAGTTTGAGAGCTCTTAGTATTTCACAAGCAAGGCAGGGTTGTGTCTGGTCAAGAAAAGTCCTGCTGGACCAGCTCCCAGGAAAACACAAATATTGTGAGCACAGGTGTCTCCAAGGCGCTGCGCCTGCTCTGTTGACCTGGTAGCCAAGTGGTGCCTCAGCAAGGTTTTGGAGAAGAACCAAGCTGGAAATGATGTTTTCCACGTTGGTGAGGTCTGAAACAGGAGAAGAACTGCTTCAGTGGCCTGGGTATAGATAGGAAGGTTGTCTGTAGTGGTAGAGGAAAGCAGAAAAGGGGAGAAGAATCTCATTAAGGTAAGGATCTTAATCTGTCTCTCAGATGAAATATAAAAACTCTGAGCCTGAGTTCCCTGTTGGAAATGCATTGCACCTATTTTTATAGTGGTTATGGTAAGGCTTTTAACTGTACCAGTGTCTTTGATTTCATTCTCTGTACCTGTGCAGTCCTACAGTTGCACTAATTTTGGGCTGCTCCTGTTTACTCCCTGCCTTGAACCTCTTCTGTTGATTGGCATTGCAGACCTGAATGTGCAGCACTGGCAGCATTTCAACAGTGATATTTAATCTCTGTTTACAGTGTGTTAGGTTAGGTGATTAAAGGCTCATCTCCACATACACAGAGGAGCTCAGGGGCATGTGGGCAGTCAGGGGAGCCCCAATAACTGGATCAGAGAAAGGGAGCCCCTGCCCAGCCCCTCCCAGGGCTGTCCCAGGGGAGCCTCAGTCCCATGGGGCTGGGGGGGACACCCAGCAATCAACCAAAAATCTGTGCGTTGCCTCACAGATTGAGGGGGTTACTGCCTAGGGGTACCGGACACATTATGGGGTGCATAATAGGAAGAGCATTTGGGGATTGTACGAGGCTGATTATGGGATGTTTAGGGCAAGAACCAAAGGCAGGGAAAGGAAGAGATCAAGGTAATATGGGAATGAGCAAGTGTGGGAAAACAGTAGGATGAGGAGGTAAATAGGGCTAATCCTGTGTAAACAGGCTGCTGGTCAGCACGCTCATCTGGCTATGCCCGGCGCCTGATCAGCACCGTCTCTTCTGTCTTCTCGCTAAACTCTATTTCTAACTCTTTTACTGAGTGAGAGGACTCCCTGTTCTGTGTGCGTGTGTGTGTATGGGGTGTGAGTGCCAGCAGCAAGAGGCACACCTTGGGTCATAGGGACCCATGCCAGAGAGGAGTACAGGATTACACTGTTCATGCCGTCTGTGTTTGCTTGAGTGTTTGTGTCTATGTTGATCTGTGTGGTTGGCCATGTGCATATTTTTATGTATATATATTGGTGTATACATACATTGTGTGTGTGTGTGTATGCCTATCAGGAATATGTGCCCAGACTTGCTGCTGACTAGACCAAGGAATATGGAGCCATGGCAGCCTCTCTTCTATTGGGCTACATGGTTCAGCAACTCCTAACACAATCCACTAAATGATTAGTGTACTGGAAAATCCTTGATCTTTGCAAAAGTAAGAGTTATTATTATATAATTATTATTATTTCTTTGCTAGCTGTAAATTCCAGAGTCAAGAGAAGTAAATGCTCCTGGCCTCAAAGTATTAATTAGTACTATTCAGTATACATAATTACAAAAAAAAAGGAAGGACACATGGGCAAGACACCTATAGAATCTGATTTTAGTAGAAAGACATATAGGTGTGCATCATTTAGCAACATTCAGAAAGCCTGTTCTACTCAGAGAGTATAATCTTCAATTTAGTAATCATGAATTCAATCAGTTCAAAATAAATGCAAATATAAATACAAATTGATTGAAATCTAAGCATTTCAGCTTTAAAAGGGTACACTGTAGGGAAAATAGAAGGAACTAGTTAGTGAAATCAGTTGAACAGCTGAATATGGGGAAAGCTTGGAAATTTCTTTAGTAAGTAAGAAGAACAATGTATAAGGAAGAACTCCAGACTTAACTGCAAAGGGGGTGACTTCAAATAAGAGATTAGAAGTAGGCTGTCAACCAACAGGTGAAGAGGAAGTTGTGGCTTAGAGGTTAGAAATAGCAAGAGTGAGGTGAGATTTGCCAACATTCAAATTAAATTAGATTGTGAATATAAATAATAAATAGTAAAAGGTGCATCACTTGTAAAAATGTAAAGAAATCCTGAAATGAAGAAGTTGAGCTCTTTTTTAGTGAGGATGGAGTCAAAAATCTAGGCTCTCTGCCTCAAACTGAGTACTTTGCTTTCCTGATAATTGCTGGCTGGAGTAAAGGGTGGAGAGAAGGAAAAACAATGAAGGGGAATGAATGAATGTATACAAATGGATGTTACTGTTTTCACAGTGAAATTAAAAGAGTGTGTTCAAGTCAGAGGAGTAAATGTCCATCTAAAGGTAATGGAAAAATTATGGTATAAAATCTCAAGAAATTTTTGTAAGTCAAAGGTGGTACCCTATTCCTGGAGATTGTCAGATAGTACCAGTATTTAAGAAATGAGAAGAGACCTGGAAATTTCAGTTACATGAGCAAGTTGGTGGTAGCATGCAATGCTGAAATTCAGGAATGTTTTTACTATGGAACCCATTTGATAAACTGCAGAATATAGGGATAGGTGTAAGGTCGATACAGTGTACGTGTAAGAGACTAGGAATATAAAGGATGGCAACAAGTTGTCCTGTTAAGGCAAGACGTCATTCTGGAGAAAAGTTAGGGGTAGCATTTCAAAAAGAGTAATCTTGGATTTGATTTTATTTAGCATTTTCAGTAGTCGCCTTGGCAAGTAAGTACAAATGAATTAAATTTGGATAAGAAACACTATCAATATACAGGATGTTTGGAATAACATACTGACTGAATGAGGAGTAAAATCACAGAACTGGGCTGAAGTTTTAATGGAAAAAAAGCCAAAAAAATTAACTATACACTAGAGACTCTTCAGCTGGAAATGACAAAGGAAAAGAAGGAAAAATTCAGAATTATTAGATGATCATAGGATGACTCTGAGCTAGTGCTGTTGTAAGTTTTGAGAAACGGAAATGTATTTTTATCACATATCAGCTGAGGCTAGTACAGATATGGAATTTTGTTGTCCTGGCTGTATCTCTGCTTACTTGTTTGAGATTGCTGCAGCAACACTTCTCAGTAGAAAGTGTGTTACAGTTAACAAATAGCTTTACAGAAAGCCATGTCTTCTTTGTGATTAACCAGTGACTTGCAAGCGCTTAGATCAAGTGGCCAAAGAGTAAGTATGTGGCCAGCCAGATGCTAATTTGAAAAATAAGGACAAATGGCAAGAATCAAGTCCATCCACAGAATAATTTGTAGGAAGTGTGTAAACAGGACAAGTATGCATGACATGAGCTGTGAATTTTAACAGTAAAGTGGAAAAGAAGATCACTTCATACATTGCCTCTGGGTTTGATTTCAGTGTGTCTGTAACTTAGGGAATGTGTGTTTATTTCCTGAGTTCTTGGTCTATGTTCGAGACAGAGTAAGGTAAACTCCCATGAGCCTACTTTTCATTTCAATTTTACCTAGGCATTTGATGCATCAAAAATCTATGCCATAGATTGTATAGCAGTATTTAATAGCTTATGGGACTTTCTGAAGCTCTCTTGTTAGGAAATACTTCATCACACTCTTGCTCACATATACATATGTGAGCGTATACTTGTGTAGAAAGTACATAAGACTTTTCAGGAGCATTAGGACCTTCAGGAAGTTCCTAATAAAAAGAAGTCTTCTGGAGATGACTTAGCTTTTTTACCACTTTGCTTGGTAACAGTGGTAAAACTGGCATAGACCACGAGGGTTGGTAAAAGTGGATCTGATTTACAAGACATCTTACTAATGAAGGAATATATTATGTGGAGAACTGTTGTGGTTTAGCCTGGGTAAGCAGCTCAGCCCCACACAGCCACTCACTCGCAACCCCCCCCAGCGGGATGGGGAAGAGAATTGAAAGGGTAAAATTGAGGCAGCTTGAGGGTGGAGCTAAAGACAGTTTAATAGGTAAAGCAAAAGCCGTGCACACAAGCAAAGCAAAACAAGGAATTCATTCACTGCTTCCCATCGGCAGGCAGGTGTGCAGCCATCTCCAGGAAAGCAGGGCTCCGTCATGCATAACGGTTACTTAGGAAGACAAACACCATCACTCTGAACACCCTCCCTTCCTCCTTCTTTGCCCCAGCTTTATATGCTGAGCATGACACCATATGGTATGGGATATCCCTTTGGTCAGTTGGGGTCAGCTGTCCCAGCTGTGTCCCCTCCCAACTTCTTGTGCACCCCCAACCTCCTCGCTGGTGGGGTGGTGTGAGAAGCAGAAAAGGCCTTGACTCTGTGCAAGCACTGCTCAGTGATAACGAAAACACCTCTGTATTATCGACATTGTTTTGATCACAAATCCAAACCATAGCACCATAAAAGCTATTATGAACAAAATTAACTCTGCCCCAGCCAGAAGTAGTACAAGAACATAAGAAGATATGAGGACCACTGCACATAGGCTTCTTTAAAGTTTATATTCCTGAAACTAGGAAAATTGGTTGTACTGAGTATAAAAAAGATCTCTGATCTCTTATCCACTTTTCTGCCTAAATAGCCTACCTCCCATGGACCTGCTTATGTGGCAGTTACCTACATTAGGTTCTTTTCGTGTGTTCCAAAATTCTAATACTTTTGGGGTCTCTGCAGTGCAAGCCAATGTTCTATTTCCTGGAGAACAACAGATAATTCTGTTGTAACCAGTTTATTTATCATAGTTTGCCACAAGCTCCCCCCTCCCCTTTTAATATTAAACTAAGTACTAATGTACACTTTAATAACAGGGTTTCTCTGGATTTCTTCAGACTGCATTTAAATGAAGACAATGAATAAACAGTTCTTATGAAATTTTACCAGTTTTTATAACAGATGTGGGCAAAAATTCTACATAAACATTCAAAAAATGACAGAAAAAACAATTGCCATGTGTCACCAGCAGTGCAATATAAGATATTGAACATTGTTTTACAATTCCAATGGAGAATATAGTCCCTCCTGGATATCAAAACAGTCTTACTGCTGTTGAAATGCAATGTAAGAATGCATCATAAGAACCCTTAGTTATCCCTCTTAATAAGTTAATGTCCATCTGATCCCTCTGACTCTGTTTAGATGAAATAATTTCAGGTCCCACAAATAAAATTACGCACAAAATAAAAATTGCTATAGGCTTTCTACTAAGAAGAAACAGTACTTAAAAATGTTGATGTTGGAAGTATTGTTTCAGCAGATATTTTTTAAAAACAAGTAGACTAATCTGTCTCTCTATGACCACTATTTCAATTCCTTACTCTTTTTTTCTTTATTCTTTCATTGTCATTACAGCTTGTTATATATAAATATGTGTCGTGGTTTAGCCCAAGCTGGCAACTAAGCACCACACAGCAACCCACTCACTCACCTCCCTCCTCCAGGTGAGATAGAGGAGAGAAACAGAAAAAAACTTGTGGTCTGAGATAAAAACAGTTTAATAGGACAGCAAAGGAAGAGGAAATAATAATAACAGTATTACTGATAAAGGAAAATACAAAAACAAGTGATGCACAATGCAACAGTTGCTCACCACCCGGTGATTGATAGCCCATCCCTGAGTAGTGATTCCTGCCCCCTGGCCAACTCCTGTTTTATATACTGAGCGTGACATCATATGGTATGGAATATCCCTTTGGCCAGTCGGGGTCAGCTGTCCTGGCTCTGTCCCCTCCCAGCTTCTTGTGCACCTCCTCGCTGGCAGAGCACGGGAAGCTGAAAAGTCCTTGACTTAGTACGAGCACTACAACTACTTAGCAACAACTAAAAACATCAGTATGTTATCAACATTATTCTTATACTAAATCCAAAACACAGCCCTATACCAGCTACTAGTAAGAAAATTAACCCTATTGCAGCCAAAACCAGGACAGTATCCACCCCTTATTCTGTCATCTATGTCATGCCCAGGTCCCACACTTTCCAATACATTCCGATTAATCACCACCACTTTTCCTGTCTTTTGATATATACACACAGAAATCAGTCCCTTAGTCTATGGGTCACCCCTCTAAAATATCTGTTGAGTTCATTTGGTCCATGAGTTTGGGCTCCATCTGTCATAACAGTCTCTCAGGGCAGGGGAGATTGTGTGTGGTGTTGGATTGTTGCATGCTACATCTGGAGCTTGTAGCCAGTGTATATCTGTCACAGCCCATACCCACGGTCTGTGGGTTGAAGATGTCAATCTTGAGGAAGTTGCTGGGCACAATTTTCTGAAGATGGTTCTGGTTCCATCACTACTGCACTTTGTTTGGTTTCATCAAAGTACATTCCTCATAAATCTGGGTGATTCTTACTGTAATACCATTGATATGGCATATAACAACTGTAGTAGTGATAACATGGAGTATTATATAGCAATTAACACCATACAGTTCAAATCATTGGCTCTTCTCACCCAAAATCAAATCCCTTTGAGGTACACATCGGATTTCCCCATCCTTCCGCATCACCCACCATGTGCACCCAGGTCCCTGAGCAAAAGCAGTCCCACGGATGGGTTTGCCTTTGCCTGAGGCAGGAATAACCCAGACTGTCTTCCCCAGCATATCTTTTACATGCACTGCAGGGACTTTATCCCCTTCTACAGTATGTAAAAGTTTTGATTGGGCAGGGCCAGCTCGATTAGTAGATCCCCTAGTGTTGACTAACCAGGTGGCTTTTGCTAAATGTGTATCCCAATGTTTGAAGGTCCCAGCACCCATTGCTCTCAGTGTAGTCTTTAACAGTCCATGAGGCTGCTGCATGATAGGGGAGGTGATACACCCACTCAATGCCATGCTCTTTGGCCCAAGTGTCTATGAGGTTGTTTCACAAATGAGTCCCGTTGTCTGACCCAATTCTTTCTGGGGTGCCATGTCGCCATAAGACTTGTTTCTCAAGGCCCAGGATAGTGTTCCAGGCGGTGGCATGGGGCAGGGGATATGTTTCCAGCCATCCATCCGGTGGTTGCTTCCACCATTGTAAGCACATGGCGCTTGCCTCGGTGAGTTTGTGGGAGTGTGACATAATGAACCTGCCAGGCCTCCCCATGTTTATGTTTTGGCCATCGTCTTCCATACCAGAGAAGCTTTAACCACCTGGCTTGCTTGATTGCAGTGCATATTTCACATTCATGGATAACCTGTACAATAGTGTCCATGGTTAAGTCCACCCCTCAATCACAAGACCCCAAGATTGCATATAGATGTTGCATCTCTTCCTTGGTGGCCTGAGGTGTCATGGGCCCCCTGAGCTATAAATAATTCACCCTTATGTTGCCAACCAGATCCACCTGCGCCACTTCAATCTGAGCAGCCTGATCCACTGGCTGGTTGTTTGGATGTTCCTCAGTGGCCCGACTCTGGGGTACATGACCATCTATGTGATGTACTTTATAACCAGATTCTCTACCCGGGCAGCAATATCTTGCCGTAATTCAGCAGTCCAGATGGGTTTGCCTCCGCGCTGCCAGTTGCTCTGCTTCCATTGCTGTAGCCACCCCCACAGGGCATTCGCCACCATCCATAGGTCAGTATAAAGTACTGGCCATTTTTCTCGTTCAGCAATATCTAAAGCCAGCTGGATGGCTTTCACCTCTGCAAACCGACTCGATTCACCTTCTCCTTTGGCAGTTCCTGCAACTTGTCATATAGGACTCCACGCAGCAGCCTTCCACCTCCAATGCTTTCCTACAATACGACAGGAGCCATCAGTGAACAGGGCATATTGCTTCTCATTTTCTGGTAGTTTATTATGCAGTGGGGCCTCTTCAGCTTGTGTCACCTCCTCTGCTGACAATATTCTGAAATCTTTGCCTTCTGGCCAGTCCATGACCGTTTCCAAGATTCCTGGGTGACTGGGGTTTCCTATTCGAGCTCGTTGTGTGATCAGTAAGACACACTTACTCCACGTGCCAGCGGTTGCATGATGTGTGGAGGGGAACCTCCCTTTGAACATCCAGCCTAGCACTGGCAGTCACGGTGCCAGGAGGAGCTGTGCTTCAGTACCAACCACTTCTGAAGCTGCTCAAACCACTTCATATGCTGCCAAGATCTCTTTTTCCGTTGGAGTATAGCATGCCTCAGATCCTCTGTATCCCTGACTCCAAAACCCCTCGAGTCTCCCCCAGTTCTTTCTGCCAGAGGCTCCAGGTAGGGCTATTCTCCCTGGCTGCAGTGTAGAGCACATTTTTAACATCTTGCCCTGTCCAGACTGGCCCAAGGGCTACTGCGTGAACTATCTCCCATTTAATCTGTTCAAAAGCTTGTCTTTACTCAGGGCCTCATTTGAAATCATTCTTCTTCTGTGTCCCTTGATAGAGAGGTCTTACAATGGGACTGTAATTTGGAACATGCACTCTCCAAAAACCTACAACGCCTGAGAAAGCTTGTGTTTCCTTTTGCTAGTTGGTGGGGACATAGCTGTTATTTTGTTGATCCCATTTATTGGGATCTGACGATGTCCGTCTTGCCATTTTATTCCTAAAAGCTGGATCTCCTGTGCAGGTCCCTTGACCTTTGTTTTATGGCAAAATCAGCCTTCAGAAGGACTTGGACTATTTTCTTCCTTTTCTCAAAAACTTCTTCTGCTGTGTTGCCCCACACAATGATGTCATCAGTGTATTGCAGGTGTTCCAGAACTTCACCCTGTTCCAGTGCAGTCTGGATCAGTCCATGGCAAAGGGTGGGGCTGTGTTTCCACCCCTGGGGCAGTTGATTCCAGGTGTACTGGACACGCCTCCAAGTGAAAGCAAACTGCGGCCTGCACTCTGCTGCCAAAGGGATTGAGAAAATGCATTGGCAATATCAATGGTGGCATACCATTTGGCTGCCTCAGACTCCAGTTCGTACTGAAGTTCTAGCGTGTCTGGCACGGCAGCACTCAGCGGCGGCGTGTCTTCATTCAGGCCACGATAGTCTACTGTTAGTCTCCATTCTCCATTAGACTTTCACAATGGCCATATAGGACTATTAAAGCATGAGTGAGTCTTGCTGATCAATCCTTGGCTCCCTAGTCAACGAATCAGCTTATGAATGGAATTCAGGAAATCTCGATTGGTGCGATATTGCTGCCGATGCACTGTTGTGGTAGCAATTGACACCTGTTTTTCTTCGACCCTCAGCAACCCCACAACAGAAGGGTCCTCTGAGAGACCAGGCAAGGTGGACAGGTGTTTAATTTCTTCTGTCTCCACAGCAGCTATACCAAAAGCCCACCTGTACCCTTTTGCATCCTTGAAATACCCTCTGCTGAGGTAGTGTATGCCAAGGATGCACAGAGCCTCTGGGCCAGTCACAATGGGGTCCTTTTGGCATGCATTCCCAGTTAGACTCACTTCGGCCTCCAATACAGTTAGCTGTTGGGATCCCCCTCTTACTCCAGAAAAACAGATGGGTTCTGTCCCTTTATAGCTTGATGGCATTAGAGTACACTGTGCACCAGTTTGTACAGGTGGGGAGCAAAACATATCCACTTTAAATCGCTGGAACTCCTGGGACAGTTTCTCAGATGGTTTCTTGGCTAGCATGTCTGGCAGTTTCTCTACAGCCGAGATACAGGCTTGTAGCAAGGAAGAGAGACTCTCTCCATTTTGCTGAAGTTGACCAGCCAATTCATCCACCCTTTGTTCAGCTCCATCTTTCCAGGTCATTACTGCCAATGAGTTGGCATACGACGATGGTGCACTCCATACAAACTTCTGCCACGTGAGTTGTGTGCACTTGACTTCATCCGGATCTTTGGGTAACTGCTCATTGTTCAGGTCATCATAAATCACCTCCAGCATGGCTAATTCCCTCAGGTACCGGATACCTTTCTCTATGGTGGTCCACTTGCCTGGGTGACATATAAAATCTTCCTTGAAGGGATACCTTTTCTTCACGCCTGACAGGAGTCGCCTCCAGAGGCTGAGGACTTGTGCCTCTTTTCCAATTGCTTTGTCAATGTCCCCTTCCTCCCAGCTGCTTGGCTTCCTTACCCTCTGGATGCAGACAGCCTCTGCCAGTGTTTCTCAGTATCCTCCTCTTAATGCTGGTTGCATATTTTCTTAGACTAGGACACTCAGGTTTTCAAGGCAGGGACTGTCAATGTTTCAGTTTGTACAACATTCTTAGACACTTGTAAAATGCACTGATGATAATTTACGACACTTTTGTCTCTACTATGATGTTTTGACTTTTATGCACAAGACCCAGTTCTACCCTAAGTTACAAGTTGTTTAAGATGAAGGTAATGGAAGTTGTGCGTGTACAGGGGTAGAGCCTGGCCCTTAGCCTCCTGACGTCAATAGGAACAGATGTGTTCTCCTTTTTTTCCCTCGGGACTTCCAGCATTGTCTTAGTACAAAGGAGTCTGATTTTCTTAATGCTTTAATAGCAACCTGCTTGGGTTTTCTCATTTTCCACTGTCAGCTTCATTGCTTGCTTATACATTTTCTAAACTTTGTAGGAATAATAATCTCATAGTAGCATTTTCTGTGCTTAAAAATACATTACTAACTGTAATATAAAACATCTTTCCAAGTGCGAAAAATAACTTATAATAATGTAATGCTCTTATAATGCATATGCCATAAAGGGAGAAATTAAGGTTGTACTAGCATTCTCAATTCTGGCATTAGCCATAATGTTTTCTGAGCGCTTGACTTGTCAACCTTATTTTTTTCACATTTTTAAATGTAGTATGTGGAATTTGTTCTTTTTAAAGAAAAAAAAACCTGTCGTGACAATTCTGATACCTACATAGGTCTTCAGTATGTTTACTTATGTGAATGGATATCTAGCGATCTAGTGAAAGTTGTCACTGCCCATGGCAGGGGGGTTGGACTAGATGATCTATAAAGGTCCATTCCAATCCAAACCATTCTATGATTCTATGATATTAAAGTGAGATGTAGTACTTTACCTCTTGATTCCACAACTATTTGGCAACAGTGGAAAAGCAAAAATTGGAGAATCTTGACCTATGTTGTTCATGCCTTCTTCTAACTCCATCTTTTCATCCTCTTGGATCTTCAGCCTAATTCCCATCTTCAGGTTTCTTTCTTCAGGGGACTTTCATACCAGTCCCCACAAATGTTAGTTTATCTTCATTCTTTCTGCTAGTATTCAACATAGCTCCTCCAGATCATGGGATTTTCCACTTCCTAATAATATATGGTGGAACAAAGAAATTAGAGGCTCTGTAGTTCAGTCTCACTTCCTCTTCATCTCTTCACAACTGCCAAGTGTCATTTTGGCTTGTCACCATATCCTTTCATCTCTTTCTGAAAAGCCTGAGCCAATGTACTCCTCTTAGAAGAACCCTTTCCTTGCTCATGTCTCCTTTGCATTTGAACTTTGCATCTTCCTCTTCCATGCAGTCTAGTGCCAGATAGATAGAGTTGGCTGTCAGAGAACAAAAGACGTGAAAACTTCAGGTTTCCAGAGCTGGTACGAGGTAAGTAGTTAATGAAAAATCCTACTGATTCTGCTTTGGAGTGTGCTTTGTGAGAGTGTGATCTTAGAAGTGGTTGTTGCTAAAGCTCCCCAGTTCTCTCTGAGCATGTATAGTTTTCAGACTTTTAAGGATTTGGATATGTTTGAATCTGAGTGGTTGGTTCAGTTCCTCATCCAAAGCATGTGGACTAAAGAGAGCTCATCAGATTATTTTTATTCTGGTTGGAATTACCCTGGCAATTCTTGGAAAAAAGAATTTTCTTATGACTTTAAAGAACATTTTGAAGCTCGCACAATTCTGAAAGTTATAGGTCAAGTGGTTAAAATTGCTAAAGTTATAATCAACAGTAAAACAGTCCAAAGTGGTGGGTAACTCCTGTAATACATAGGCTATTCTCAGTATATATGTGTGCAGTGTCCATCTTTCATTTTTAGTTTGATGCCTTTCTGTCTTACTAATATGCCCCAGAGTTCAGCCTGCAGTCACATTTAGCATTTAATGTACAGCCTGTATTTCTTTGACTCTCATTGATATAGATTTATAATTTTGTAAAGTTTTAATCCCGATTTTCTTTCAGATTTCTTCCCTGGCACATGTTTGTTTTAGTGGAGGAACCCATTTAAGACTGGAGTCAGTGAGTCCAGGTGCTTATTGTTATGTACAAGCCTTTAAAAAAGAGATTTGTCCAAAAGATTGTCCTCTCCACTCTTCATTTTGCAATGCAGCAGAGAGCATCTTGCAACACAAATAAGATTTTTAATTAAAAAAAAAAAACAAAATAAAAAAAATTACTACCAAAAGTTGCAGTGCATAACAGGGAAGAGAGAACCAAAGACTGTGAGAGCTGCCAAAACCTGATGCCTTTGCGGATGCAGAGAGTTTGACAGCAAAAATGTGCCACAGTGATCCTGTATACTTTTGGTTATCATTCACTGCCAAAATAGTTAAAACCAGCCAAGAAACATGAGAACCCTGTCTGTCTGACCAGAGAAAATACATTTTTTCCTAATCCCAAGTCTAGCACAACCCATGAGTTTGGTTTTAGGCAGATTTCTTAGTAACATGACAGCACCTCTAAAACTTTGTCTAAAGCAATTTCTAAAACTGAAGAATGCCTGTTTTGATTCTGTATATTAGCTTTGCTTCCTGTTTCCCTTTCTGTATCCCCTTCTGTTCAGTATTCTTGGGCAAAAATTTTCAGTTCAGAATTAAAAAAAAATAAATTCAATTTTGGATGGTGGCTAATCTTAGTTTTCTAAATAACAGAAGCTTGTGGGTTGCTTATAGTTTTTTTAATGTTGGTGAGTAGGTGGCAGTTAAACATATGCAGTTCTCCTGGCTCTCAAGGCATTTGCAGTTCTCAGTTGTTTCTTTGGGTACCATCTAGTGAAACTTTCGTTTAGGTCTTTGCTCCTGCCTTTTCCTGATGTGTAATTCTTCCTGACTTTAGTGCAGTCAGGACAACATTGGACATCTGGATTTTGAGTTGGTTGATAGTCATCCTTAGGAATATTTTTGCATCAGTTAAGACATCTGCCTCTTTCCTGAGAAATCTTTTCATTGTTGTACAGGTCTGTATATTTAATGATTTTTTTTTTTTTTTTTACCAACAGAATAAAAGAAGCAAATTCATTACTGATAAGCGCTGACCCAAAGCTGGTCAGTGGTTTTGATGAATGCAGTTGGGGTGTTGGGGCTTTCTGCTTAAAAATAATTATTTCCCAAACCAAGTACTTTAGTGATTCTGTATCAATGCTAGTGAATCTTTTCCTCCAAAACATAATTTTATAAAAAGTAATTGATTTGTAATTTTTTTTGGTTAGATTTTGCTGTTTCATTTCTGAGTGTATATTGGAAAATTCTGTAACTGCTCCTTGTGCCTGCCCACTCGCAAGCTCAATGCCTGCATAGGAATCCCAATTTTAAGTCAATCTTCTATTGTGACTGTGGATTTCTTTGAGTCTGTTTATGTTCCTAGAGCAAACTGTGTCAGTCATGAAACAGAAGAAACAATAATCTTTTGGAGATGACTTTCTCAACAATAGCTTAATGGGGTATTGTTTTGTAGGATGGGAAGAAAAAGAAGACTGGAAAAAGAGTACGAATTTCAGCAAGAGCTGAATGGAAGGTACAACTTTCACAAAATCCTTTTGCAAACATTTTTTTCTTCAGTCAAAAAAGAAAAGATTATCAGGGAAGAACTTGTAACAGATTTAGTTGCTGTTTGAATGAGCTCAGATGTTATTGTGATAAACAGGCGAATAAAATTGTACAATAGGTTGAACATTGACATTTTATGATGTGTGAAATTCCATTGTACTTGTAGAGATATGAACACTCAGACAGATAAAATTATATAAAATGAGTCTTGAATATCCACACAGGCAGTATCTTCCAGAGGTAGTATCAAATTATATGACGGTGGAGCAGCAGAGCATGCTCCATCTGAAAAGAGCCTTTGGACAGTGTATGCTAGCTATCTCAAGGCAATACAAGATTAATTAAGTGGATAAGTAGCTGAATAGCACAGACTTGTAACTTGCAATTTGGAGGCCAAATGTATTCTACTTCTAGTTTTGCTAAATCAGACCTCTGATGCTGATGCCCAAAATTACAGCTTTATTCAGTTCAGTTTCATAAGCAACTACAGTTTTCATCATTCTTTGAACAGAATATAATCAGTACACATAATCCAAACTACCTCCTTTTTGAAATTGGAATTTTGCTAGAAATGTCAATAAAAAATGTGATTTGAATTACCATATCATGAAAAAGCTTTGATCCTAGATCAGGATCTGATTAGGCTAGGCACAATACAAAACCAGCCACAAAACAAGATGTTTTCCTGTGTAGCTGACATTCATAGAATCATAGAATCATAGAATTGTTCTGGTTGGAAGAGACCTCCAAGATCATCGGGTCCAACCATTAACCTATCACTACCAAGTCCCCCACTAAATCATATCCCTTAGGGCCTCATCTAAACGCCTTTTGAATACCCCCAGAGATGGGGACTCCACCACCTCCTTGGGCAGCCTGTTCCAATGCCTGACAACCCTTTCGGTAAAGAAGTTTTTACAAATGTCCAATCTAAACCTCCCCTGGCGCAACTTGAGGCCATTTCCTCTTGTTTTGTTGTCTGTTACTAGGGAGAAGAGACCAACCCCCATCTCTCTACAACCTCCTTTCAGGTAGTTGTAGAGAGCAATAAAGTCTCCTCTCAGCCTCCTTTTCTCCAGGCTAAACATCCCCAGTTCCCTCAGCCGTTCCTCATAGGACTTGTGTTCCAGACCCTTCACCAGCCTCGTTGCCCGTCTCTGGACACGCTCCAGCACCTCAATGTCTTTCTTGGAGTGAGGGGCCCAAAACTGAACACAGTACTCGAGGTGCGGCCTCACCAGGGCCGAGTACAGGGGGACAATCACCTCCCTACTCCTGCTGGCCACACTATTTCTGATACAAGCCAGGATGCCGTTGGCCTTCTTGGCCACCTGGGCACACTGCTGGCTCATATTCAGCCGGCCGTCAACCAACACCCCCAGGTCCTTTTCCGCCGGGCAGCTTTCCAGCCACTCCCCCCCAAGCCTGTAGCGTTGCCTGGGGTTGTTGTGACCCAAGTGCAGGACCCGGCACTTGGCCTTGTTGAACCTCATACAATTGGCCTCGGCCCATCGATCCAGCCTGTCCAGGTCCCGCTGTAGCGCCTGCCTGCCCTCCAGCAGATCAACACTCCCTCCCAATTTGGTGTCATCTGCAAACTTACTGAGGGTGCACTCGATCCCCTCGTCCAGATCATTGATAAAGATATTGAACAGAACTGGCCCCAGTACTGAGCCCTGGGGAACACCACTTGTGACCGGCCTCCAACCGGATTTAACTCCATTCACCACAACTCTTTGGGCCCGGCCATCCAGCCAGTTTCCTACCCAGCGCAGAGTATGCCCATCCAAGCCATGGGTAGCCAGTTTCTCCATGAGGATGCTGTGGGAGATGGTGTCAAAGGCTTTACTAAAGTCCAGGTACACAACGTCCACAGCCTTTCCCTCATCCACTAAGCGGGTCACCATGTCGTAGAAGGAGATCAGGTTGGTCAGACAGGACCTGCCTTTCATAAACCCGTGCTGACTGGGCCCGATCACCCGGTTGTCCCGTATGTGCCGCGTGATGGCACTCAAGATGATCTGCTCCATAACCTTCCCGGGCACCGAGGTCAGAGGATCAAGACACTGGATAGGAGGATGCAGTTGGGTAGTTCAGTCCTGGTCTTCCCCAATATGTAAGAATCATAACACAGGAGCAGCCTGAGTAAAAAATTACTCATTTTTTAAAGACATCATAAAAAGAAAGAGAATAGGGATGGTAATGAGATGACTTCTGAAGATGTCCCATCTCAGGTCTAGAAGCTTTGCATGTCAAACCACAAACAGGTATGCACAGAAATGAATACTGCAATCAAAGTGACAGGATAGAAAGTTCATTGTTGTAACAAAGCTCTGACTTTGTACAAGCAGGGCATGTGCTAAAGCCAAAAAAGGACATTGTGGTAATTCATAAGAACATAAGTGAGATTTTCGATTGCATGGCTAAATAGGAAAGAAAACCCCAAACATATTTTAGAAATGTTTTGAAGAGAGACAATGGAGCCATGGTTGAAATAAGATATAGAAGGATAACAGAAGGAGAGTAAGGACAGAACTCTAGGAAGGTAAAGACAGGAGTTAAGAAAGCTACTTTAAAGGTCACCTAAAAGAAGTGGGAAGAGACCAAGAACACTGCTTCACTAAAATGAAGAAAGGACTAGATTGAGCGGTCAGCAGGTTAAAAGTCAGTGGGGAGTAGGAAGGACTCCTGGTTCTGAGATTTTGGTAGAGTGGTGGGAGGACAGAGCAGAAGCTTGGTCTTTCCTGGGGTTTCTGTCCCCTAAAAATTCCCTTCCTTTGGTTTCTTAAAACAGCTACTGCATACATCGATAATACCATTCATTTTTTAGCTTGCTCTAGAATCTGAGTTTTCAGGGATTTAGCAGATATATTGCCACTATATTGCAGGGCTTTTCAGCTGAAAGTTGTCCTTAGATGGCAAATAAACTGTTAATTTTTATACTTGTTTTATTTCAAATGTCTCTAAGAGACTTTAGGTTACGATCTTCCATTTAATTATTGTAGAAGATATTTTCTAAATTAAAACTTGTCCTGGTTTCAGCCAGGATGGAGCTAATTTTCTTCCCAGTAGCTACTGTGTTTTGGATTTAGTATGGGACTTGGTATGTGAAGAATGTTGATAATACACGGATGTTATTAGTTGCTGCTAAGAGATCAAGGATGTTTTCCAGCTTCCCAGGTTTTGCTGATGTGCAGGTGCAAAAACCTGGGAAGGGTATAGCCAGGATAGTTGACCCAAACTGGCCAAAGAAAGTATTCCATACCATAGAGGTCATGCACAGTATATAGTGGGGGTTGGCTGGTGGGCCATGGAGGCCTTTAGTTTGTTCGTGCTTTCATTCGTTCGTTCATTCATTCATTTGTTCGTTCCCTCACTCTCTCTCTGGAACTTGCAGTTTTGAGATGGCTGCTGGGGAAATCGCTGTTCCGAGATCGCTGCTCGGCATCATTCCGAGATCGCTCTTGGTTTTGCTCCATGATCACTGCTCAGGACAGGCTGTATCAGTCATCGGGTCATCGGGCAGTGAGAAATTGTTCATCATTTGTTTTGTATATTCTATTATCATTATATTTTATTATTATCGTTATTAATATATAATATTATTATTCTTATCTTTTTCTTTGCTCTCCTGGTGAACTGTCTATCTCAACCCACGAGTTTTTCCTTTCTTTCTGATTCTTCTCCCCACCCCACTGGGAGGGAGAGGGGGAGTGAGTGAGTGGCTGCATGGTATTTGGATGCTGGCTGGGGTTAAACCATGGCAAAACTACATCCAAAAAGGAACATATCTTTGTGGTATGGGCTTTGTGATACTTAATTATGAAATGTCAAAGACATTTATCAGAAAATGAGACATTAAAGAAAATCCTTTTACAAACAGCAACATCTCTACACCTTGAGTATTTGTCCTGGTTTAGGCCAGGATGGAGTTAGTTTTGTTTTCAGCAGCTCCTGTGTTTTGGCTTTAGTGTGAGAAGAACAGTGATAGCACACTGATGTTGCTGGTTGCTGCTGAACGATCAAGGACATTTTGCT
Organism: Phoenicopterus ruber ruber; assembly: GCA_009819775.1. Classification (NCBI taxonomy): domain Eukaryota; kingdom Metazoa; phylum Chordata; class Aves; order Phoenicopteriformes; family Phoenicopteridae; genus Phoenicopterus; species Phoenicopterus ruber. The sequence goes on along the minus strand of CM020216.1, from coordinate 137,523,900 downwards.
GTTTTCCAGGTTCTGCTAACGTGCAGATGCAAAACTTGGGAGGGGTAGAGACAGGATAGTTGATCTAAACTGGCCAAAGAGAGTATTCCATACCATAGACGTCATGCCTGATATAAGCGAGGGTCGGTCGGTGGGCCACTAGTTTTTTCTAGATCTTTTTTTGGTCTTTTGGGCTTTTGAGGCTTTTGAGACCTTTAACTTGCCCTAATCCTTAAGCTTCCCTTCAGGTTGCTTTTTGTTTCCCTATTTTTACCTTTTTGTTTTTTCGCTCGTTTGGCTGTTTGTTCCCTCGCCTGCTTTCCCTGGAACTTGCTGTTCTGGGATAGCTGGGGGGGGATACCCCTGCTCCCTGACTGCTGCTCGGGACGGGCTGTATCGGTCGTCGGGTGGTGAGAAATTGTGTATCGTTTGTTTTATATATTCTATTATCCTTGTATATATTATCATTATTATCATTATTAATATATTTTCATATTTTTCCTTTGCTGTCCTGGTGAGCTGTTTTTATCTCAACCTGCGAGTTTTCCTTTCTCTCCAATTCTCCTCCCCACCCCAACAGGGAGGGGGGGAGTGAGCGAGCGGCTGCGTGGTATTGGGTTACAATTTGGGGTTAAACCACGACAGTATTTAATGCTGGTTACCTGTGAATGTTTTGCACAGATGATGTCCTTTTGTTTATTTTGCAGCTACAACAATCTTCATTAAGCTAGATGATTAGTTGTACTTTTAATCTTAAAAGAGACAAAACTGATAGACCAAGAGATCTGTCATTATTGCTGCAATCTTCCTTGAGAGAGAACTCTGTTGGGCAGACTTTGAGATATTGTCTAACACTCGGAGGAGGCAATGTCTCTACTGAATCTATAGAACAAAACCTATAAATTTCATTCCCTGATGTGGAACAAAAAACACCCACATATTCATGATGTGAGGTAAAATATGCACCAGAAAGTAAAGGTACATTGATAATCTTTGGTAGTGAGAATAATTAACTTCTTGCAGTGTGAGGAGTTCTCAAAAGAAGTCTGGACCCCACAATGTCTTGGATGTTGTACATACACATAATAATAAAGCCGAGATCTATGTCACTTAAATTCTGCATTAATTTGACCCTCAGTATCTAAATTTTGCTCAAGTCTGAGCTGAAGTGGCTCTTCAGAGGCTACTTATCCTCCTTGACTGTCCTTAGAATTCCTTGTATACCTAAAATTAGGTCCTGGGAAAAACCCTGACTAAGCACAGAGATCCTTGGCTTTTGCCTAAGCCCTACTTAGTCTAGAGTTTGTGTCTGCTTACTTAAGCCCTAAAGTAATTCTGTCTCACAGCCTGGAGAAGAGCTAACTGGTGCTGACAGCACTGACGTCACGAAAAAGCATATCATGGTACTCACCTCATGCAGCTACACAGTGATTAGTGTATACATGGTGTATATATAGGTGTATATGTATATCTCAGGTATCTTATAGTCTGAATCATTAATGCACAGAGGGATAGAAGAAAGGAAAAAGAAATCTTTCATTTCTGCTTTACAAGTGTAGAATGGGAGCACATTCAAATTTGAACAAGGTCAAATAAGAAGTCTGTGACTGTGACAAAGCTGGACATTGGACTGACAATTTTGAGTGCCTTAACCACTCTATTTTCTGTTAAGTGTGTGGTGTTTTTTCCCCCTCTAATGCTTGTCAGAAGATGACTTTTTTTTTTTTCTTCATCCTAAATTCTATTTGCATTGCTGTTTAAATTTGAGTTTTTCAACAGCTGCTGTTTTTGCAGCAATGAAAGACAATATTGTGGAGCTGGTCTTCATTTCCAGATGGAGAGCAGTTATCAAAAGATTGTTGAATGCTTGTTCCTTATGACATTCAAAGCTGTTCAGCATTCTGAGAGAGAGGTGACAGCTCTGGGAGGTGGTTTTTATAGAGGAAATTTATAATGTATCGAACCAATCTCATCTCAAATTTCTAACAATTCACAAAAAGAAGGAAGAATTATGAACTGTATTATCTTCTCCTAAAAACCTAAATTTTGTGGCTCCTGTAATCACTTTTTTCAACACACATCAAATTTATCTGTTGGTGAGACTTTTGCTATGAACAAGATCCCCTCTTGTAGTATATGATTAATTAGCAGAATAGGTTTATGTCAACTTTATTTTAAGGAAAAAGCAACCAAACCTGAATATGTGGCAAGTTCCTTCATTTTATGTAGCTTATGTCATCCAATTATGTATGAAGAGTTTTAATTTCAGTTAGTAAATCTTAAGAATTAGATAATTGTATGATTTTATTTGAAGTAATGAACTTCTGATAAAACATGATATGAATGTATTATTTCAAGGCACAGCAAATCAGAAGGAAGGTCCTCACTTTACCCCTCCAAATGGTTGGTTTTGCTAATGAAGTGTCTTCCATAATTCAAAGATTTTTTCAACAAATGCATCACTTCAGCATTGGCATAGATACTCAGGCTGTCCCAGGAAGTAGAGGCAAACCTGAATCAATCTTTATTTTTGTAAAAGGTAACTGGCATTCACATTACTTCTGTGTTTTTGATAGGAGTTCAGCTACTAAATGTTTGGAATCTGCTTAAAAAGTCTGCTTCAGCTTGCCATTCTTGGTAGATATGACGGCTGGGTGTGAATTTAAATCTTTTCCTAAAGTTTTCTCAAAGCTTCACCAAAAATAAACTAATGATAGGGCAAAAATTTATCCATATGTGCCTGTCCCTGTCAGGCCTCTATTGACTCTTCATTATTCCAGTTCTAAATTGAATACAGCCTCAGGGAAGGAAACATTTATATAAGAGGGTTACAGTGGAAGCATCTCTATCTTAATCCTGCATACGAAAAACAGGCCTTGGAACCATCATGTCTTCAGCTAATTAAACGTAGCCATTCTTCCCCTTGAAGAAAAGATGTTTCTCCCTGCAAGGTACCAGGGAGCTTTATGGTGTTCTCTCTTTCCTTTGTCAGAGAATAACTTCAACTGAGAAAACCAAAACTGAGCAAGTAAAAAAATAGTCTTGATAGAATTAATATTATGCAATATTTCTGTGCATGTATATGTGAATAATTTGTAAGCCCTATTTGTGTAGGGAACATTCTCTGACAATGTTATTTCTCCTGTGTAGCCAGGTTCGTCTTCTGCCATTTCTCTGTTTATTTACTGTTCAGAGAAACAGTCCTTTGGGAAGGTCTGTTTCTTCTGATTTTATAGGAAAGTCATAGCCTATTTTGATAGTGCCAGTAATGTGCAATAAAGAGACTCAGAACACTGGTATTTTTTATGCTGTTTTGCATTGATTTATGATGCATCATATTTCATAAGCATAATTTCAGCGACACTTAATATCTCAAATGATGTTGATTTGAAGCACGACATTAAAAACCTCTCACTTGTTCTAGAATAGGTAGCTGCTCTATGTGGCTATTCAAATCTACATTATGTGAAAGAATATCATGGAAGAATTAAGGCAAACGTTTAATTACAAAGGTTACTGAAAGTCATCCAGTTGACTGTTAAAATTCGGAAATACAGCTGGTGCACTTAATCACACAAAAGCCAAGTTCATCACTTATTCAGCATTCTTTGTCTCTAACAATGTCATGGGAAAACAATAGCATGTTTTTTCTCTTCGAATGGACTGGGCAGCTCTATTTGTTTCCTCCCTTGTTTCATTTACAATATATGTATTGTCTGAACACTTTGCATGAATATTTTTACAGTGGATGCCTTGTCTATCTTGAACTCTGTAGATCCAGTGCTTTATTATTCTGAAGGTTTTACGTGCATCAGAATCTGTATTTTATTGCTAACCTTTGTGTGTAAGCCTCAGGAAAAGGAGCAAAATAATGATGAAAACCAGACCTTCCTGTCTGGTAGTAACATACACTATGAATTCATATTTTAGCTAAAGATTTTTTTTTTCCTGGGACATCTAGTAAAGTAAGAAAAGCTGAATTATCAGTCTGTTCCAAAAAAAGGTCTGTCACAGGTGAATTATTAAGAGAAGACATTGTTATGGGGTTAACTAAAAGAGTTTTATTAATGATCGAATGATGATTAAATGGTAATTAATGAGTGAATGAAAATCAAATGGTAATCAAATGGTGATTAAGCAATAATTTAAACAGTGATTTAACAATGATTTGACAATGATTTGACAATGATTTAAATGATAATTTAGACAGTGATTAGATGATGATGTAGACAGCAGTCAAACACTCTATTAGAATCATAGAATTATTTTTGTTGGAAGAGACCTCCAAGATCATCAAGTCCAACTGTTAACCTATCACTACCAAGTCCACCACTAAACCATGTCCCTAAGCACCACATCTACATGTCTTTTGAATACCTCCAGGGATGGTGACTCCACCACCTCCCTGGGCAGCCTGTTCCAATGCCCGACAACCCTTTCGGTGAAGAAATTTTTATGGATGTCCAATCTGAACCTCCCCTGGCGCCACTTGAGGCCATTTGCTTTTGTCCTGTCATCTGTTATCAGGGAGAAGAGACCGACACTCACCTCTCTACAACCTCCTTTCAGGTAGTTGTAGAGAGCAATAAGGTCTCCCCTCAGCCTCCTTTTCTCCAGGCTAAACAACCCCAGTTCCCTCAGCCGCTCCTCATAGGACTTGTGTTCCAGACCCTTCACCAGCTTCGTTGCCCTTCTCTGGACGCACTCCAGCACCTCAATGTCTTTCTTGTCGTGAGGGGCCCAGAACTGATATATATAAATGGATATATATAAATGTCGCTAGCATACAATATACTTTTAGGCCTAATGTAAAATGTCGCTTCCCTCGTTATAGATACCAGATGCCAGATAAGGGGTCTCTCAGCCTCAGGGAGTAACCTTGAGAGGTGGCCCTGCTCAGGGCGGAGATGGCCGCCGTGCAGCCTGCTGCCGTACGGGAGAACTCAATGGGCTTGGAGGGGCTACAGATTTTTATAGCGTAAAGCGATTGACTTGCAGTCAACCCCCCTGCTTTGGTGTATGTGCAGGTGTGTGCAGCTGTGGCAGTTTTAGTTCTGTCTAGTCCCAGCTCAGGCTGCTACTGTTAGCTTCTGATAAGACATGGCCCAGGCTCTGTAGCTCCCGAGAAGATGTGGCCCGGCGCAGTTGTCACGGTTTGCACAGCAGGGCTGGTTTCAGCTGGGGCCACTTGCCAGTGGTGCCTGAACCACGGTGCTGTTCATTCGCCCAGCGTGGGTGCAGCCCTCACACCAACTTGAGGTGTAAAAGAGCACAAGGAGCAGGCAGCAGCAAAGGAAAGGTGGGAGGTATAGAGCGATATTTATGACATGTTTTTGCTTCAAAGTTGCTGTACTTGGAGCCGTTGACTCCTCTAGGAATACCATATATGAACATGGCAAAACAGTTTATATGCACTTGGGGTTTGCCTTCTTTTTTTTCTTTTTTTTTCAGTAAATCGAAAAACTAGAACGGTATACGTAAAAATGGACCTTTTTAAAGTCTGTGTAAAAGCAAGATAGAAAAAGAGGATACAGCTGACCTAACAATGCAAGAATGCTGGGGGGTTTATAAAAGATCAGGTTGTGCCTTGTCCCAGATCTCAGACACAAAGAACTAGTTTTTGTTGAAGTAATTAAAATTTGCCAAGCAAAGGATATTTGTCAACCCACATGAAAACTCACTGAAGAAAGTTAAGTTCTTGGATAGCATGAGTATGAGAGAATACAAAAAAGAAAAAGAAAAAGAAAAAAACAATCCCCAAACAGAAAAGAGAACCTGAAACAAAAAGGGGAAGCAAAGCTCAAATTTGGAGTCCATGAGAGTCGTGTTGCCAAAATCACACCAATCAGCATAAGATCAGCCAATGTTGATGTCTGTAAAATGGTAGCGTAACTACAAAGGATTGCACCAACTGCAAGAGTCAGGAGAATGTATGTACCATAGACAAAAGAGAATCTTCCAGCTCAGAAGAGACCTTGGGAGGAATAGCACCAGTGCAGCAAAAGACAATTAGAAAACTAGCTCCAAAAAACATTCTATTTAATTAATGGGCCCATGTTGCTAGAAAAATCCCATTTTCCTCAGAAAGATATAATGTGTGCATTAAAAGAAAAAAAAACACAACACAGATACATTTTTAGTTTAGTATGGTGAAATTATGCCTATTATTGTGGTAGAGTTACACCTATTATTGAAACATTTAAACGAAATATATGGATAAATATAATATCCAAAATATAAGGAAAAATCATGATGAAAAAGTTCTGTGGAGGGGAGAAGTAGAGAAACCCAACTTTTAGAATTAAAATATGGCAACCTCTTTTTGGTCTCATTAACAGGACATGCTTTAGAAGGCTAAATAAAGACAGCATAGAGACAGGCTAGCTGCTTCTTAATAACATTTGACGCTTTAGAATATTTGCTCAGTTATTCTAGGAAGTAATATTTGCTTGCACAATAAAACAAAAAGATGTAAAATACTACACATTTTACTACTGTACTGAAATTAGCTTCCTAACAAAGCAAACACCTTAGCAGTTCTTCCATCACAAGATTTCTCTCTGGTGGGTTAGGCATATCCTGAAATGCCTCTTTTTAAACCGCTACCTTCTCTAACTAAGCCCTTAAAATATTGATTTATTCCCAGGCAATTCATTGATGTATATATTTGTAAACTAAAGTCACTCGTTATGTGTCTTGCAACATGTTTAATAATCCTTAATGTGTTGATAAACTTCAATTTTATGTCTGCTTTGTCAATACGCATGTGGTATTTTCAAACATATATCTTGTAAAAATAATAAAAAATACAGCCAAACTTAATTAGTATGGAAAATTGATGCTAAAACATTCTTAGTAGTTAGCTTATAAATGTACTAAATAAACTTGTAGAAAAGTTACAAACCTCACACACCATGGTATTGTTTTTATTTGTTCATTAACAAGAAAAATATTAATGTTTTTATGGTGTAATATATCCTTATATACTAACTTTACTATTACGTTCATAGTCCATGTGCTTGCATGTCTGTAACAGGAAGTAACAAACATTTAGCTGGACTCTCAAAACCTCAGTTACTATTTGATTATAATTTTTGCAAAAAGACTTAGCAAGAGCAGCATAGTTGACTTGCTGTGAAAATGCTGTTTCTACAGAGCTGATGGAATCCACCCATTCCCCAGTTCATGCTCTCAGGAGGGTTTCCCTTTTTGTAACACAGAAACTGACGGATAGATGTGATGATAGTCTGCCTTCTTTGCTATTCAAAGAAAGAGTAGAAAAAAAAAGAAAGAATTAGTACACTCCCTAGGTAATGTCAGAAACAAGACAAAGCTGTCTATTTAGGTATAAACCCCAAAGCACTCCGCATGGTCTCGGCCCATATTGACATTTTAAGCTCTTTATATTATCAGCAACTTTGTTGAAAAGTGCAAGCCTGGAGATCCCTACATTGTTATAGGAAAGTAAATGAGATTATATTCCTGTAATTTTCTTGGAGACAGAGAAGTGTAATACTCACAGCATTTCTGTTGTGACATCGAATGAGCAACCATACCAAAGACACTGTTAAAGGCCTATGCATATGCCAAAAACTGAGGCAAAGTCAGGAGCTGATACTGATGGCACCTTGGGAAAAAATGGACTTAAATTGGTTGGTTTGTATTGGCTGAAAGGAGCAATGAACTTGTCTTCTGTGGTAAAATCCTCATCCCTATTACCTGTAATCTAGTGAGCTGGTGGACACTGGTATTAAATGAAATGTCATTGACTGATTCTTAATTCACAGAACACTGAAAATCAGTGTCTGCATGGTTAGGAATTGCTGTCAGAGCTATTGAGATCTTGCAGAGGTCTCAGGGAGACTTCTAAGGGGATGGGAAAAAAGTGAAGAGATACAAGGAAAATTGAAGAATAGGTTTCATTTAAAAGGTGATTATGGAAAAAACACCATTTCCTCCAGCGTATGAAGACTTTCTCTCTCAAATCTATTTTTTCTTGCTCCTATGTATGCAAGTCAACATGTCTCAAATTGCTATTTAAAATAGTTTCCAGTTTTAATATATTTCAAAACTTTAAAACCCCCAAATATTTAATAACTTATATAGGTAGCTGAAATCAGTTTTATGTTCAGCCTTAACAGAATTAACATTTAGCAAGTTTCCGCAATTTTTCTGAGACTATTTACTAGGACAATAATTATTTTGAGCTCTGCATTTGAGGTAGAAATAGACATAGTAAATGTTAAACTTTTTAAGAACTTGAGAAATCTGATTTAAAGATAGAAAAATTATTAATTTCCTAATTTTCATACTCTACTGAATCTCAATTAAAATATTCCTTATGCAAACAATCCATAGTAAGTCTTTTGTCAGGCTCCAGCCCTATAATAATTCTATTAGTTTCATGAGAAGTAAAATAAATACTGAATACTTTTTAGATAAAATGGTTACATTATATTAGAGTTTGGTTTTGGGTTTTTTTTTTTTGTTTTTTTTACTGACAGCTGAATGTTAAGTTTGAGAACTACTGTATATTGCTAAAATAAATTTCTTTACTTTGGGTTTTTTTTTGTTGTTTAGCTATATTTTTTTTAAGATGTATTAAACTTGTGAAAAAATAATTTGTCATCAACTTTCCTTTGGTACTTAACCATCAATTAATGCATTATATTGTTAAAAAAATAGGAATAGCTCTCTAGTCATGGAAAGTTTCTTCCAATCCATCTTCTTCATCTTTAGAGAGACTAGAAATTGCAGTTTCTTCTCATGGTGCAAATACAATATTGGAAAGTAACAAAACATTTTAAGCTGCTTTCAGCTGTAGATATAAATGGTCATGCACGACATTTCTAAGTATCTAAAACTAGCAAAATTACATAGCTCTTATTACCCTGAAATTTTGAAAGATGAGAAAGGAAGATGATATGTGTTATTACATCACTGGCAGGATCATTTTATGACTTAATGTGTATTTTGCTCTGTAGGAAATGGGCAATTATTTAGAAGTGAATATTTGTTTTTACTCTCCATTAATTTGCAGATGGAGTAATATCTTGCAGAGTTGATGTTAACACTGTCAGCTGGAGATGATAATTCTCTGTCAAAGTGCAGACCAGCTGAATGCAGTATGTTTTTTATTTTTTCAAAATTCCAGCTGCAATTTCATTGTTTTTTTGGAAAGTAATCCATCAAATAGTGGATTTGGTGTTTTTCTTTAAGTATTAATAAGGTAGGACTATCAGAAATTATTTTGAGATATTTATTGTTTGAAGTACCAATAACCACAAAGGAAAACAGTTTTTTTTCAACTATTCTTAATGAGTTTCCTACTTAGAAGAAAACTGGCAATAAACAAAGCTCTGTCCTATGAAGAGGTAACATTTTAGACACGGTCTAAAGAAAACCATGCTCTTAGAAACCAAGCTCTTAGAAAACCATACTACTTTATTATTACAATCAAATCATTCATGTGAATGAGTCCAAATGATATGGCAGTATACTTAGTTGCTTTTGCAGCAGCCACCTTGTGAGCTTCTGCATTTTCACATTTATTTGCAATAACCAACAAAAACACAAAACCAAGAGCTTTGTTCCTTGAAGCTGTGTTAGAATTATTTGGAGGATTTGCATTGCTTGCATGCTGTCCTGCTCCAAACAGTCCCTGTGAGCAATAGAGAAACTGCTGCACAAAGTATAGTAAAAAGTATAGCCATACATATCACAAAATGTGTGTCATTACTGAAAGAGCAAAGTGTATTCTTCTGAAAGTGTACCTTCTCTGGAGGGCATGACTTCGTAACATTTTACCAACGTCATATTCATGATCTATGGGATGGTGTAACTTAAACAGATAAAAATAAATAATACCTGGCTGTACCTTGATTATTATTGCCATGCCAATCTCTGCAATTGATTGATATTAGATAGTCCTCAGATAGTGTAGTCTATAACAGACAGCATTTACCCTATGAGAAATACAAAAAATGAAATCTTTACTCACTAACTACCCAAATGTATTGAGTTATCCCACCTACACCTTTGTAGGCAGCTTTGTGTTCTGGAAATATATTTTTAAAATAATCTTTTTTAATGATGGCTTTAATCATTTCTGTAAAAAAAAAGCCTAAAGAAATTGAAAGTTCCCTGTCTTTTAGAGATGTATGCACATGAAATATTATTCAATATCAATATCAAGCAGATAGCACTTGATATCGAGCACCATATATGTCTGGATAATGAAGCAGTGACTGGCTGAGGTAGCCTAGATGCAGCCTGTCAGAGGGACCTCTGCCTCACTAGAGATGCACAACATCATTCATCCCCAGTTCTTTGCTTCGGTATCCAGATTTTCAGTTCTTGAACAATTGTGACAGTGGAGAGTGGGAGGGAAGTAGTCTTCCACCTCAAATTGTCTTCTAAAAAACTCTTGTAACACACACCTAGTCTTAGTTGTGAGCCCAAAGGGAGATCATCTCTTATCCGGTTCCAGTGCCTGGTTTTGAAGTCCTTTGGTTCTTCAGTAGTTTCATACAAGACAGTGGAGGCTGTCCCAGGAGGATGAAGTCCTCTTTTAACTGTAGCCTCTTCAGAGCTTTACCCCATATGTGATACACACTAAACATTTGTAGTAAAATGTACGATTGCTCATATTAGCTGTTTACACAGTGATTAATTAACCTTTCCAGATTTTTTTTTTTTATCTGCCAGTTTCCTTACCTTGGTTACAAACATAAAAAACCCAAAAAACCTCAGGGCAAAATCAATTTCTAATGTGCAGAGTCTCAAACCAGGGAGCCACATCAATGATTTTTATTTTAGGTGCAGATTTAAGACAACATAAAAGGAGGACATTTTTTAGAGCTTTGTGGTTGATTTTTGTTAAGGGACTAGGTTTCTTCAGGCTGATTTTCTCTAACTCTTTGTTGGGGTTTAACCCCAGGACACTATTATAGTGCATAATGCTACCCTGCAAAACTGTATTTTTTTTCAATCTTCCCTTTCCTCATGCTACCAACAAAGGATATACAGGTGATCTCTTGAAATAAGGATGAGTCCTTCAAATAAAGGGTGGATAGTTATGGCACTTTGCAGGCCATGCTGTACCGCATGACACTTTAGTTCAGCTAACAGTATGGTCATAAACATTTGTTATTTGGTTTTATTAATTCATAGAATCATGGAATCAAAGAATAGTTTGGGTTGGAAGGGACCTTTAAAGGTCATCTACTCCAACCTCTCTGCAATGAGCAGAGACATTTTCCAGTAGATCAGGTTGCTCAGAGCCCCATCTAACCTGACCTTGAATGTTTCCAGGGATGGGGCATCTACCACCTCTCTGGGCAACCTGTTTCAGTGTTTCACCACCCTCATTGTAAAAAATTTCTTCCTTATATCTAGTCTGAATCTCCCCTCTTTTAGTTTAAAACCATTACCCCTTGTCCTGTTGCAACAGGTCCTATTGAATTTACAGGCTTTACATTAATTTAAATCAGCAGGTAAGGAAAGCTGGGAGGAGCCATAATTTAAGTATCTGTGCCATAAGCCAATTAAAAAATTGTTGTTATGCTTTGCTGAAGTGTATGTTAAGTAAAGCTCTTCATTTAGAATGTGGACAACAAATGTAGCAGACCTCTCGGCTGCTGCGGCTTGTTGTGACTGCTGAGCAACACGAATTAGATAGAAGCATGAGAAAAAATAAGGCTGTTGCAAGATCTAGAGAAATGAACAGATTCCAAGCAGACAGTAATGCTTCAATAGAGAGTGCAGTCCATTTAATAAGCTGTCTATTCAGTTATTTTTGCTTCATATTCCTCTTATCAGCTAATCATTGTTAAATATACCTGCATTGGAAACTGGCATAAGCTGTTTTGTGGGCTTTCCTTGTCTCTAATGGTTGAACAGCTCAGATATACAGCAGATGTTAGTCTTTCTGGACCTCCCCTCACTTTTAACAACAAAAAGTGAAGCTTCAGGATTCGGTGCATTTGTATTATTTCTCCTAACATCAGAACGGCGTCCCTTCCAACACCTACCATTCTGTGATTCTGTGATTCTGTGAGAACACCTTGCAGAAGCATCAATTAGTAATTAAGAAATGGTTCAGTCAAAATTACACTGAATCTAGTTTGCAGTAATCTAAACACTGAAACAAGTCAAACATCATTAGCGTGCAAACAGCACTGTATATATGTATGTGGGGGAAATAAAATTAAGGTGATAAGATTGTCAATTACAGTCTTTTGTATTGAGACACTCAAAAGTTGTTTTTATGCACTAGCTGCAGGGTCCAAGAGGCTTGATGTGCCATTTTCACAGAATCACAGAATCACAGAGTGGTAGGGGTTGGAAGGGACCTCTGGAGATCATCTAGTCCAACCCCTCTGCCAGAGCAAGGTCACCTAGAGCAGGCTGCACAGGACTGTGTCCAGGTGACTTTTGAATATCTCCAGAGAAGGAGACTCCACACCCTCCCTGGGCAGCCTGTGCCAGGGCTCTGTCACCCCCACAGTAAAGAAGTTTTTCCTCATATTTAGACGGAACTTCTTGTGTTCTAGTTTGTGCCCGTTGCCCCATGTCCTGTCGTTGGGCCCCACTGAAAAGAGTTTGGCCCCATCCTCTTGACATCCACCCTTAAGATATTTATAAGCGTTGATGAGGTCCCCTCTCAGTCTTCTCTTCCTCAGGCTAAACAGCCCCAGCTCCCTCAGCCTTTCCCCGTAGGAGAGATGCTTCAGTCCCCTCATCATCTTTGTAGCCCTCCGCTGGACTCTCTCCAGTAGTTCCTCGTCTTTTTTGAACTGGGGAGCCCAGAACTGGACACAGTGCTCCAGACCGGGCCTCACTAGGGCAGAGTAGAGGCGGAGGAGAACCTCCCTCGACCTGCTGCCCACACTCTTCTTAATGCACCCCAGGATGCCATTGGCCTTCCTGGCCACAAGGGCACATTGCTGGCTCATGGTGAATTTGTCATCCACCAGGACTCCCAGGTCCTTCTCCGCAGAGCTGCTTTGCAGGAGGTCAACCCCTAACCTGTACCAGTACATGGGGTTATTCCTCCCCAGGTGCAGGACCCTGCACTTGCCTTTGTTGAACTTCATGAGGTTCCTTTCCGCCCAGCTCTCTAGCCTGTCCAGGTCTCGCTGAATGGCAGCACGGCCTTCTGGTGTATCAGCCAGTCCTCCCAGTTTTGTACCATCAGCAAACTTGCTGAGGGTACACTCTGTCCCTTCATCCAGGTCATTGATGAATAAATTGAACAAGACTGGCCCAGTACTGACCCCTAGGCAACACCACTAGCCACAGGCCTCCAACTAGACTCTGTGCCGCTGATCACAACCCTCTGAGCTCTGCCATTCATCCAGTTCTTAATCCACCTCACTGTCCACTTGTCTGATCCACGCTTCCCAAGCTTTTGCTGGTTTATGTCATCTTATATGATAGATGGTCATCTACACACCCACGAAGGAGCACAGAGAGACCATGGTAGGTTGGGGGACCCCAAATAATACCCTTCTGAGCTACTCCCAGGCCCATCACAGGAGCCATCAGTGCCTCAAAGACCCATCTTCACAAGCCCAGAGGAGCACAGGGGCACAATGGGAGGCAGGAATCCAAATTAAGGACTCAAGAGGAGCAAACACTTTGTCTGGGCCCCTCCCAGGACTGCCCCAGGAGACCCTCAGCCCCAGGCATGAAACCCATTACCATGAGTCATTGGGAGCAGCTCTCCAGATCACCTTTCAGACTAAGGGAGGTTGCTGCCTGGTGGTCAGACACGTGATGGGATGCAGGGGAAGAGCATCTTGAGATCACACAGGAGTCCTTATGGGACATTTCAGGGAGGAACCAAAGGAGAGTAAAGGGAGGGATTTAGATGACTTAGAGAGGAACAAGTGTGGGAAATAGAGGAATAAGGGAATAAAAAGGGATGGTAAAATGTAAATATTTGGCCGGTTGGTGCACTTGTCCAGCCATACCCTGTGCCTTATCAGTGCAGTCTGTCCTGTCTTCTTATTAAATTCCTGTGTATATGAGTGCAGCAGCTGGAGTCAGGCCATGGGTCGGAGGTCCCGTGTGTCCACGGTGCAGTGACTGGAGCGAGCGTGGGTATGTGAATGAGTGTGTGATTGCTAATGAAGATCAAGCCAGATGAGCTGGTGAGTAGGTGAAGTGGTCTGGGAGCAAGGGGGTGAGTGGATCTGTAAGGGACAGCTGTGGGTGTGAGGGACCAGGGGGAGTCCTGGCCAGCTCTGTGCATGTGAGAGAGAGAGATGGTCTGTACCAGCAGCGGGAGTGGGGCTGCAGCCTCAGGGGCTTGTATGCCCAGGTGCCAGCAACTGGGAAGACTGGGACCCAGGGGAAGCTACTGGGCAGGCCGTCTGAGCGCAGTTGCTGCAGGGATCTACCTTGTACGTGTGCATATATGTATTTTCACTAGTGGGCTCATCCAGCGACGGGGGCAGGATGAGACTGTTGGTGCCATCTGTGTTCACGTGGGTGCTTTGACTGTCTGTGATCTGTTTGGCTGGCTGGCCATATATGTAGCTATGTATGTGTGTGTGTGTGTGTATGGGTGTATGTGGTGTATGTGGTATACGTGTATGTGCCTACTGGGAATACATCTTCAGCATCCCTACTGGTCAAACCTGGGGACATGGAGCTGCAGCACCTTTCCTCTCTTGGGCTGTTGGAGTTGGCATAATATATTTTCCTCTAACAGTTTCTGTGCAAACATGTACAAAACTGTTCATGCAGTCTATACAAACAATTGTTCTTGCCAAGATAGGTTAAAATCTGTAATAAAAAATCATTTGAGGCAAAATTTTGTCTCAAATTTTTAAACAATTTTATTTCAAAGTGGTAGAAAAAAGTTATAATTGTCTCCTTTTAATCTCCTTCTTCTTTTTTAAATACCTACAAGGTGGGAGTGATAGAAAAAGTTATGTATTCCATCTGCTATTCTCTAGCTCTGAAGTTTAGGTATAGCTCACAATGAGAGTGATGGTGTGGGTTTGGATGTATTTTCATTTATTTTGCATCTTTTGTGTTCCTTTATTATTCTGTTTCTTCAAGAAAATGCCTACTTTTAGTTTTAAAATAGAGAAAAGATTCTGTCAACTTTTTTTTTTTTTCTTTTTTCTGCTGAATTGGAAGAAACAAGACTGAAAGAATCCAGTTGGTTACGTCTGTGGTAGAAACAAAATCAAGTCTGGGCTTCGAGGCTTGTTCACTGCACATTGCTTTGTGTAGCTGAACTCTTCCTCCTCTTCTCCCCCAAGCAAGGTAGTGTCATCCACTCTGCCAGCTTGGCTCATACTGTCCCCTAAACTAAGTGTGGGCACTGTCTGGGGAAAAGCTAGTTGATTCCAGCCAAATTCATGCCAGGAAGCACGCTAGCAGCCAGGCACTGCGAGCTGCGGCAGAACAGCATCACGGCTGTGCCTTGGCGATGCTGAGTTTTCAATAGCCAGCTTGACCTTGAATGGGCTACTTTCTTGCTCAAAGAGTTTACCAGTCTGAATAATCAAGACAGGCAAAGACTGACTAAAGAAAATGGTGTGGAGCCCATTGTACAGCTGCGCATCTGAAGCATCAAAGACAGTGAAGCTTGTCTTGTGAGCAGTTGGCAGCAGCACTCTGAGCTCAAAGATGTTGCATGGGGCATTGTGTAGCAATATGTGGTGTTTCTGATTCAGCACCAGTGAAGGTCTTGGGTGGACAGGGAGAATGAGGTAGTTTTCACGACTAAGACCATCCTTCCCTATTTAGAGTTGGGGCAAGTTTGCAAGAGCTATCCTTTGGTGGCAAAAATGAAGGCTGTAATACCTGGCTGTATCCAGTCTCATTCTTCACAAGGGGAAATGTTACTTATAGGTATTTTGTTTAATGTTTTATGTTACTTAAGGTGAAGATAAAAATAGGCATTATAAAGCCTGAGATACTGGTAGATTTGTCAGGAGTTTAATTTTCAACTATGGAAAATCCAGTTGCTGATTACTCTTTCAAAACTCTCTTTTCTACCACTGCTGCTAACACTTGCCACAGCACAGTGGTTTCCTCTGACCACCTTCCTCACCACCTCCCTTAATCCACAGTAAAGGGACGACAGACGTCATGGCAAGATGATGTGCTCCAAACAGCATGAATTCCACTGTGCAGGGCAAATGCACTTTTAAATATGATCAGTGTTGGTATTGTAAAAGAGAATGATTTGAGGCTAATGGGGTTTTACATTCTTTCATTGAGTTCTGCTTTTATCCAAAACCCACTAGTCCTTCACTAAAGCACATTTTAAACCTAAGAATTGATGTCTCTTGCAGTATGTAATGACCTATAATTTTCCTCCCACTTCAGCATAATGAATGAAATAATTTATTTCTTCTTTTGTTCATTATTTTGTATGAAGTTCTTAATTATTGAATTATTAGACTTATTAGTAATGCAAATATTTTTTTCTTTCTGAAATCTGTGTTTTGATTGACTTTCTATAAGAAGCATGTGGTCTCATTCAGATAGTGTAAACTACACTTTCCTTTGAGCAATGTATAATTTGCCCACGTTTGCTTGATATTAGATCATGTGTGCCTCCACTTCAGAATTATTGAATTCCATCCTAAAATAGTATAGGTTTACATTAGCTAATGATCCAAACCAGTCATACAATATTTCTTGAAATATCCTGGAGATGGATGAATGCTCTCTATTAATGCTAATATACCTGTTTTACTAAAAACAGTGATACATTTCTATCACACAACATACAGCTAGCTCTGTTTCTCCTGAATAGATATACAAGAACATGCATGCTGCCAATAACTCAAAATACACTAAGAACTTGTGATTAAGTATTTGATGACATTCTTTTAACATGTCAAAAAGCATCATAATTTGCATTTGCGTCAACTACAAATTAAATCATAATGAAAATTATAAAGGTGATAAAATAACTCTTTATCAATACTATGGAAACTTTATTACCTCCAAAATTTTGAACACCTATTCCAACTATTCCTTTGAATTTTTTTTTTCAAGTTTAACACTAACAAGATATAATGCTTTGGGAGGCATATCATTTAATATTTCACAAACTAAATGGAATTAAATCTGGTCAGTCAGTAGATGAAACCAATCCTGAAACATGTCTCAGCATGTTACAAAGGGCCATAGTCCTGCCCAGGAAAGATTTCATTAATAAATTTATTTGAGCAAGTATTGGAGAATCAGATTTATAAGTTATAAGGGGAAATGTATTTTGGAGTGGAGTATTTTCGTAATTTAGATTCTTTAAGAATAATTATCTGTTAGTGACTACTTATTTATAATGCAATATCGACTATATTATTCTCAGTACGATATAAACACCTTTAAAGACAATTTTCTTGCAACAGTAGTTAGCTGCACCATTGCTGTGGATGAACTCCAGAGTATCTGAAGTGTAGTATAGACTACACTATGGCCAGGCTGACTATCTCTATTCAAAAAGCTTTCCCACCTCTTTTCAGGGCTTTCAGAAGGCCTGTTCCTAAGTTTAGCTGCCACTCTCCTTCATCTCAAGGAAGATTGCAAACTATATTTAAAAACTTTGAGCCACTGATCTGTTCTTTTAGCAATGAATCAGTACAACTGCGACAGGTCAGAAAGTATAATTCTTTAAAATCACAGTGCTAAATTCTTTCCTGGGTAAGGCAATAATGTCCAGTCTTTGCTGGGTTGGTTGGCCTGTGCAGTATCCTGTTAAAACTGTATAGCCCTCAGCCTTGTGGCTGGATTACCTGAAATTATTTTGCAGTTCATTTTAGTGTGGGATACCAACATGAAAAGCAAACAATTCCTTTCTCCTCCCTCCCTCCTTTTCTCCCTCCCTCCCTCCCAATGTTCTGGGTAACCTTGATAGTCTACCATTGCAAATACAATACAGATTTTAATAATATCCCTACTTCATATTAAGTGGCAACTCTAAATATAATATAAAACCTTATCAACCTGACCAGCACTTCAGAATCCTGAATCCTTTTGAACAGTAGATATCTGCAGCATCAAAAAGTGTGATGCTGCCTTCAATCAAGAGCTGCCCAGCCTTCCAGAGACTTATGGCACTCACACCGTCACACTGTCCTTCCCAGACAAAGGAGATAGATTGTCTGAAGGTCATTTAAAGAACTATAAAAGTAAAAAACCTGAACATCTCTATCCTCTGACGCTTCATATTGTAGAATCTGGTATCTCTGAAGGAAGAAAAACATTAGTCTTTTCTTTTCAATACAATGTTAGTATTTTAGTAAAATTTATGACTATTCTTCATTCAAAATAATAATCTTTCCAAGGCTATTTCTATTAATAGAACTGAATTCACACTTTTTAAGCTACAGTACAGGATCAAAGTTCAGGGCAGTTATTGTCACTGAAATAAAGGGGTCTCTATCATCCATCCATCCATCCATCCATCCATCCATCCACCTCATATTGCTGCCTTCTTGCTTAGTGTCTATAGAACCTTTACAGTAGCTTCTGTATATATAGAAAATAACTGATTAAATCCAAGGACTATTCTCATTATATATGCATAGTTTCCAGTTATCACAGAGCGCCTACAAGTGTTTCCCACTCATGACATGAAGAAGTATGAACAAGGAGAGTAGTCCTTTAATTGCTGCAAAACTTGTGTTTGCTTCAAAAATTACTTTGGCTGTGTTGTAAATTAATGTATCTTTCTACTGAAAATGTCAAATAATTAAGATTCAGAAAAACCTCTTGTAATTAAAATGAGAATCTCAATGTAAAAGTATATGAAGTTTAAAATAAGTAACATGGGTTCATAGCAAATGACATTTGTTCAACTCACTGTCAAGATATGCAAGAAGATTTGTGGAGATTGTAATACAGAGGCAGCAGGAGAGGCTAGGGGAAAAGGAGGGTTTTTTCCTCTGAATGAATGAGTCTAACAGTAAAGCAGAAATGGATTTTGAAAAAGAAGCTGAAGTGTAGAGTGTGGGCCTTGCAGAGTAATTCAGGAAGATCAAGTGGTTGAATTAACTCCGTGAGGCAGTGGCTGGAGGGCACTTTTGAATGAGAGCAGAGTAGGAGTGTTGGTTGAATGGAGTGGCAGAATCAATGGGAAATCCAAAATACAAAGTTTATGAAGGAAGAAAATATCTATAATGTGCTTTGAATGAACTTCTGACTGCGATATACAAACCCTTCACCTCACCTTAAGCCTCATATCCTCTGCAGATTTAATAAGGCCTCCCTCTGTCCTACTGTTCAAATTATAAATTCTTTGGTAACTATCCTTTACATACACATTTTCAAGCATGTTTTGTTTAGACTGTGGCTTTAGCTAAACCATGTTTTCCTAAGTTTCTTTCACTAAAGCTATCTGAGCTATTGTCAAGATGTGACAAAAGCCAAGATATATGACATCCACTTCTCCTTCGTTTTGCACAAGACCCTGTATTCTACCATAGATGATAATTAAGATGGTGTGACAAGGTTTTTATCTTGGCAGCTCAGGTTGGCATTTGCTCATTTCTTTTGTACCTTTCAAAAACTTACAAATTTCTTTATTATTTCAGTATTTTACAGTTCTGAAGTGAGTTGTCTAATCCATAATGTTTTGGCTTCTCTTAATTCTGCCCTACTTTCAAGATCTCCTACATGTTTTTCACTTTTCTCCTGTTTTTTAGGAACATCACCCATCCTCTATTCATTTTGTTCGACTACAACTAGTAACAATGCTGAGGTTGCTTCAGCTACGTACTTCAGGGTAAGTCCTTCAGGCCTAGCTGATTGAAAACATCTAATTTTTCCCAGTATCCTTTAAGCTGTTCTTTTTGAATTCTCAATTGAGCACTTATCCCTTGATCGCTGCTTTTGTCATAGCTTATTAGCTTTCTCTCCCAAAGAATGGCTGAGATGAATTTCGGATCAGATTGGCTGTTCAGAAGAGATAGCTTGTGTTTGTTTTCTGTTTCTGTGTATCAGCCACACAGTTTGGCTCAGCAGAGCCTGACTGCAAACATGAGAAGTTGCTACGGAATATTAGCATTTTATGAGCGGACACGAGATGACTGCCCTCAAGTGGCAAAATGAGAGTAATACCACTTGTGGTACACCTATGTATTCATCTGCTCCAAACAAATTTTTATTAGTAGCAAAGATCCGAGAATTTAAATGACAGCATTATTCAGAGGCTGACAGCTAAGGTTCCCTTTTGAGGAGAGCTGAACAGGCATGCATTTCTGAATGGGTGGGTTCTCTGTAAAAGCTGATGTTTCTCACTCAGGCAGGGTTTGTTACAGTTTTTTCTGTGCTATTTTGTTTCCTTTTATACATTTTATTGAGGCCTTTTAAAGTTGCTGATGAATGAAATGATTAAGAACTGTAAAAAACCCTCCAAGATTGATTAAGAAAAGAATAGCAATCCGAAACAGGTCTTTTTAAAATGTAAATGTGTGACTTTGGATTCTCCTACGTACTGTTTGTTGTCACTGGAAATTCAGAGCAGGGGGGCAACGTTAAAATCTTTTTCTCTTTTCAATAAGATTTTCTTCTACAATAGCAAAGGCTTTATGCTGTTGAAGAAAAATAATCTTCCAACTGTAGCTGCACTTCAGCCCTATTCTCAGAACCGGAGTACTTCATCCAGGCAGATTTGAAACACTGAAAAGCAAGCAAACAAAAAGCCACTGACAAACTTATTAAATGTATCCCTCCATGGCTTCGTCATCGCCCTCATTTTGGAGCTGCTGTGATCCACTGTTAAGCTATGATCCACAGTTAATAACAAAGAGAACAGAAAATTCAGACAGGGCACATTGGGAGGCTGGGATTTACACTGGTGCTGAGTAGTCTGGGGAGTACAGCAGTTGTGGTAATGATACAGCATGTCCTCGTGAGGCGAGATATAAATAATGCATACTGATGGGCAACTTAACTTTTAATTGCCTTTCTTCTTGTCATTTGGAATGAGGTGTTTTGTCTATGTGTGTGTGGGAGGGAGGCTGGGAGGTAAAGTCACAAGTTTTTATTATCAGTACTTGTTTAGGATGAGGACTGTATGTGACTAAATATCCCTTATTTAAAGAAATTATGTATCTGAGGTAATATCAGGAATGTATAGGCAAAGTGAGATCTGCTTTAACCATGCCATTTGAGAATTTTCTCTAATGAGGATATCTGACCAATATTTTGACCAGATATATATAATGCATGAGATACATTTTTCTTTTCTGCCTATTCAAATGTCAAGCTACAAATGCAAATAACATTTTCCAGTAACTGCAGTTTTCTCTTATGACTCTATAACCCAAGCATGCAAATACTGTTCAGTTACTGAAATTGCTATCACTGTCTTATTTTTCTTAGGCACAAATGGTTTTGGGGCACAAAGGTTTTTGTATTGTAGTTCCTTTTTCTTTCTCCTTTTGCAACAATTATTTTCTTCACCGGGCCTTCAGCCACATCTTCTCAGTCTAGAGCACTTAGCACTTTCTAGAGGCCTAAGCTGCCTGCAGTTCTTTTGCCTGAGATGATGGAAGGGCACTTCCCAAAGGGAGGTGACGGATGACCCTGTTTGCCTGTAGTATCTTGGACACGTCTGAGTTAGCAAGTACTGCGCAGTGGATTGTCTGCATACTATCTATCCACAGTCAATGTGAGGTAGCTTTTTTAACTGATTAGGGGCCTGCTTCAAAGTAAATTAAACTGATAAAGGGAAGAGACTATACACAGACAGAAAACCAAGCAGCTGATGCATGGTGAGTTACCTCCAGTATCTTCATAGTTAGTGAATCAAAGGCAGTACTTGGATCTTCAGTCCCTGAAAGACCATGCCAGATTCATGTAAAATTAGACAGAAGATGGAAAATGCAAAGTGCAGTCATTCCAAATGGATGGAAAATCGATTTAGGATCACCTTATACTATTGTGTTCAGGAAAATTGATCTACAGCTAATTTTAACTTTTGAAGATAATATCTTCTGCCTTTTAGATGTCTACTTGGATGCTAAGGGTCTAGTTATAAATAGGCAGGAAGGACAAAAAGTGGAATTCATAATTGTTAGAGATATCTAAAAATTACTCAAACTGCCCTTCATAATGCATAATGTTAATATTAATCACATCAATAATTAATATTAATAGCTGTATATTAATTCAGACTGAAAAACTTTGTATTCTCCCTGCAAGCCAAAAAAATCTGGTTAATACCCCTTGCAAGGCATAAAATATCTGATTTATGACTTGGTGTGAAGTTAGAGCTAAATGCTGTCTCTTCTGGATGGTAGCGAGCATAGTTTTGGGACAGAAATTCCATGTGTGGGAATGAGACAGAAAAACCACATTTATCTTCCATTTTGAGTTGAAAGAAAAAAACAACGTTTTTTGAAAGTCCTTTACCCTGGTTTCTGCTGGGATAAAGTTAATTTTCTTTCTAGTAGCTGGTATAGTGCTGTGTTTGGATTTAGTATGAGAATAATGTTGGTAACACACATTTTAGTTGTTGCTAAGTAGTGCTTGTATTAAGTCAAGGACTTTTCAGCTTCCCATGCTCTGCCAGCAAGGAGGTGCACAAGAAGGTGGGAGGGGGCACAGCCAGGACAGCTGGCCCAGACTGGCCAAAGGGATATTCCATACCATATGACATCATGTGAACAATAAAACTGGGCGGAAGCTGGCTGGGAGAGTCGCTGCCAATTGCTACCACAACGGTGCACCGGCAGCAATATCACACCAACAGAGATTCCCCGATCCCCATCCATAACTGATTAGTCGACTAGAGAGCCAAGGAGTGATCAGCAAGGCTTGCTCACTCTTTAATCGTCCAATATGGCCAGTGTGAAAGTCTAATGGAGAATGGAGACTAACAGTAGACTATCGTGGCCTGAATGAAGACATGCTGCTGCTGCGTGCTGCGTGCCGGACATGCTAGAATTTCAGTATGAACTGGAGTCAAAGGCAGCCAAGTGGTATGCTACCATTGATATCGCTGATGCAATCTTCTCAATCCCTTTGGCAGCAGAGTGCAGGCCACAGTTTGCTTTCACTTGGAGGGGGGTCAAGTACACCTGGGTGAAACTCCAGAGCACCTGCAATACACTGATGACATCATTGTGTGGGGCAACACAGCAGAAGACATTTTTGAGAAAAGGAAGAAAATAATCCAAGTCCTTCTGAAAGTCAGTTTTGCCATAAAACGAAGTAAGGCCAAGGGACCTGCACAGGAGATCCAGTTTTTAGGAATAAAATGGCAAGACGGACATCGTCAGATCCCAATGAATGTGATCAACAAAATAACAGCTATGTCCCCACCAACTAGCAAAAGGAAACACAAGCTTTCTCAGGCGTTGTAGGTTTTTGGAGAGTGCATGTTCCAAATTACAGTCCCATTGTAAGACCTCTCTATCAAGGGACACAGAAGAAGAATGATTTCAATGACAAGCTTTTGAACAAATTAAACGGGATATAGTTCATGCAGTAGCCCTTGGGCCAGTCTGGGCGGGGCAAGATGTTAAAAATGTGCTCTACACCGCAGCCAGGGAGAATGGCCCTACCTGGAGCCTCTGGCAGAAAGAACTGGGGAAGACTTGAGGTCGACCCCTAGGGTTTTGGAGTCAGGGATACAGAGGACCTGAGGCATGCTATACTCCAACTGAAAAAGAGATCTTGGCAGCATATGAAGAAATTTGAGCTGCTTCAGAGGTGGTTGGTACTGAAGCACAGCTCCTCCTGGCACCGTGACTGCCAGTGCTAGGCTGGATGTTCAAAGGGAGGTTCCCCTCCACACATCATGCAACCGATGCCACATGGAGTAAGTGTGTCTTACTGATCACACAACGAGCTCGAATAGGAAACCCCAGTCACCCAGGAATCTTGGAAACGGTCATGGACTGGCCAGAAGGCAAAGATTTCAGAATATCGTCAGCAGAGGAGGTGACACAAGCTGAAGAGGCCCCACTGCATAATAAACTACCAGAAAATGAGAAGCAATATGCCCTGTTCACTGATGGCTCCTGTCGTATTGTGGGAAAGCATTGGAGGTGGAAGGCTGCTGCGTGGAGTCCTATACGACAAGTCGCAGGAACTGCCAAAGGAGGAGGTGAATCGAGTCGGTTTGCAGAGGTGAAAGCCATCCAGCTGGCTTTAGATACTGCTGAATGAGAAAAATGGCCAGTACTTTATACTGACCTATGGATGGTGGTGAATGCCCTGTGGGGGTGGCTACAGCAATGGAAGCAGAGCAACTGGCAGCGCGGAGGCAAACCCATCTGGACTGCTGAATTACGGCAAGATATTGCTGCCCGGGTAGAGAATCTGGTTATAAAGTACATCACATAGATGGTCACGTACCCCAGAGTCGGGCCACTGAGGAACATCCAAACAACCAGCCAGTGGATCAGGCTGCTCAGATTGAAGTGGCGCAGGTGGATCTGGTTGGCAACATAAGGGTGAATTATTTATAGCTCAGGGGGCCCATGACACCTCAGGCCACCAAGGAAGAGATGCAACATATAGATGGGCTTGTGATTGAGGGGTGGACTTAACCATGGACACTATTGTACAGGTTATCCATGAATGTGAAACATGCACTGCAATCAAGCAAGCCAAGTGGTTAAAGCTTCTCTGGTATGGAGGACGATGGCTGAAACATAAACATGGGGAGGCCTGGCAGGTTGATTATGTCACACTCCCACAAACTCACCGAGGCAAGCGCCATGTGCTTACAATGGTGGAAGCAACCACTGGATGGATGGCTGGAAACATATCCCGTGCCCCATGCCACCGCCCGGAACACTATCCTGGGCCTTGAGAAACAAGTCTTATGGCGACATGGCACCCCAGAAAGAATTGGGTCAGGCGACGGGACTCATGTCTGAAATAACCTCATAGACACCTGGGCCAAAGAGCATGGCATTGAGTGGGTGTATCACATCCCCTATCATGCAGCAGCCTCATGGACTGTTAAAGACTACACTGAGAGCAATGGGTGCTGGGACCTTCAAACATTGGGATACACATTTAGCAAAAGCCACCTGGTTAGTCAACACTAGGGGATCTACTAATCGAGCTGGCCCTGCCCAATCAAAACTTTTACGTACTGTAGAAGGGGATAAACTCCCTGCAGTGCATGTAAAAAATATGCTGGGGAAGACAGTCTGGGTTATTCCTGCCTCAGGCAAAGGCAAACCCATCCGTGGGACTGCTTTTGCTCAGGGACCTGGGTGCACGTGGTGGGTGATGCGGAAGGATGGGGAAATCCGATGTGTACCTCAAGGGGATTTGATTTTGGTTGAGAAGAGCCAATGATTTGAACTGTATGGTGTTAATTGCTATATAATACTGTATGTTATCACTACTACAGTTGTTATATGCCATATCAATGGTATTACAGTAAGAATCACCCAGATTTATGAGGAATGTACTTTGATGAAACCAAACAAAGTGCAGCAGTGATAGAACCAGAACTGGCTTCAGCACGCAACAATTCAACAATGCACACCATCTCTCCTGCCCTGAAGGACTGTTATGCAGATGGACCCCAAAGTCATGGACTAAATGAACTCGATGGACATTTATGGACATTTTACAAGCATTTTAGAGGGGTGGCCTACAGACTAAGGGACTGATTTCTGTGTGTATATATCAAAAGACAGGAAAAGTGGTGGTGATTAATCGGAATGTATTGGAACATGTGGGACCTGGGCATGACGTGGACAGTATAAACTAAGGGGTGGATATTGTCCTGGTTTCGGCTGGGATAAAGTTAATTTTCTTCCTAGTGGCTGGTATAGTGCTGTGTTTTGGATTTAGTATGAGAATAATGTTGGTAACACACTGATGTTTTTAGTTGTTGCTAAGCAGTGCTTATATTAAGTCAAGGACTTTTCAGCTTCCCATGCTCTGCCAGCGAGGAGGTGCACAAGAAGGTGGGAGGGGGCACAGCCAGGACAGCTGGCCCAGACTGGCCAAAGGGGTATTCCATAGCATATGACATCATGCTCAGTATATAAACTGAGGGTAGTTGGCTGGGGAGGGATCGCTGCTTGAGGACGGGCTGGGCATCGGTGAGTGGGTGGTGAGCAATTGCATTGTACATCACTTGTTTTGTATATTCTTTTATCATTATTATTTTTATTATTCTCTATTCCTTTGCTATCCTATTAAACTGTCTTTATCTCAACCCATAAGTTTTTTTTTTTCTGTTGTCTCCCCCATTCCACTGGGACGGGGGGGACGAGCGAGTTGCTGTGTGGTGCTTGGTTGCCGACTGGGGTTAAACCACAACAGTCTTCAGAATCTTCGAATGATTGAAGTAGCCTTGGCTGAGATGGACTCGTTTGCATGCTCCTGCTGGGGCAATTCAACACAATGATGCAAGCAATTTTTCATAATGCTAATTATTGTTTCATTTATTTGAGTGTTTGTGCATTTGTCCATGTGTCATTATATAAAATATGATGCTGTGATGGTAAAGTGTAGACTGTGTAGACTTGACCACACGGCCTGTAAAAGTTAAGATGATCTAGCCATAGAAGTAATGGTTCCCAAAGAGCCTCTCTTCTACTGAGTCAAATCTTAAAAAGGAACAGAAAGTCAAAATAAAGTGTACTGAATCTAACTGGCTTTCTCTAAATTGTCTAGAGACAATTGGTATGCGTGAAATTTGATATATGTGGAAAATGATATCTTTATAAAGAAGCTGGAGATGCATTTAAGTGTCTGTATCATTTTCTGACAACAGTCTGTTCAGAAACACACTGGGCCAAATCCATTTGCCTTTCTCTCCTGAGAATTTCAATTACATTCAATGAAACTAAGTGCAAAAATAAACTGAACAATCTGGGGCCTAATATATCTTTCTACTGGCATCAAAATGAAAACAAAAAAGCTTTTTAGCCTTTTTTTTACTTGCATTTCCTGACTTTGGATAGCTTCATTTCTGAATGTTCATGCTGAATTAATTACAGCCTATTTCATGATATGTCCTTGGAAAGAAAGACTATAAAATGCTAATAAGCTTCTAACGTACCAGAGTAGGAAAGTACCTCTATACACATCACAATGCTAGCGCCAGGCTGCTGCATCCATTTTTCTGTCTGTTGCATGAGAAAAAGTACCCTTTACTGAAAAATGAAGACCATAGTTGTAACATATATGATAGATTTTCCTGATCTGTCTTTCCCAAATTCTGACAAACTTATTTTCTTAAACTCAGGAAAGCTGTCAAGATCAACATATTACAAAAACCACCTTACTGGAAAATAAACTATGGCCACACAAAGCCCTGTGCGTTATTCAGTAACGCAGACATGATGTATTAAAATGAGGCAGTAATCTCAAATAATGGTACTTTTCTGAGACAGTGTGAAGAATTGAAGAAATATTCAAATAAACTGGGGGGAAAAAAATATTATGTAAAAAAAGCTCTGATAGAATTCCAGAGGAATGGATGGGTACACATGAATTCCCTACAACTATTTTTTCTAAAAAATCATTTTGATTTTATCTGTAGTTCTGAGGATAAGATTTACCTCTACTTTCCTTCCATTAGAATACTTAGCTATTGCTTTTCATAGTGCTGTGCTGTGTTTGCTATCCCTCTTAAACCATGGAGTTCAGAATTAAAAGTTAAATGGCTCAAACTAGATCTTTTGGGCTTTTTTTTTTAAAAAAAAAGGAAAAGTCTATTTTTGACTCCTGTCTTTAGTTATGTAATAAATAAGAAGATCTCAGCTCAAGGATCTTTTTGTTAGAAAAGAAAAAATTTAGGCCACTTTAGTTTCTTGTCCACTCTCCAGTGGTAATGTACAAAACTCTCAATCCTCCCCACATCACGGCACGCAGCACAGGGGGGCACACTACTGCTCCACAGCTACTCTACGGTTGCTGCCAGGATGGTGCATGGGTCCCTGCCACTCTCCTGGCTTATTCTGCCTTCTCAGCTGGGCTTGATCTTTTGAGATTCCACGCGAAAAGCTGTACTTCAAGTCTGGCAAAGGGAGAGAGATCCTGAGATGGGCTGCAAAAACATGAGGCAGCAGAGGACAGGGAGGCAGGAACTCATCTGAGTGAGCAGAACTTGAGAAATTTCAAGATACTGGTCTTTAAAGCAGAACTTCCAAATGGAGGCCCTGTGTGTGTGTGTACATATGTGTGAGTATGCTATACGTTAGTTACAAAACATTGCATGAAAAAGCCAATTATGAATAAAATTAGCAAAGTCTTTGAATACAACTTAAAATGCTACCCTTCCCTATAAAAAACCTTCCATGTTTCCTAGAACAACCCCTCAAATTAATGTGTACTTTAACTTACTAAATTTAATGCATACATTACAGCCCCGTTATAATTAAAGATTCTTTTTCTTGTTACTTTATGACTAAAGAATATGAAAATTTAGAAGATTAAAAGTTGTTTAGTTTTGTAGCTTTCTCATTTCCCAGTCATGTGGCAGTTTGGGAAATGTAAACAGGCAAAAAAAGGTTTCTGTTAAGAATCATCTCTCAAACTTTTTACCATTCCGTACCTAGATATCAAAGATACTTGTACAATGCATAATCACAGAATCACAGAATGGTAGGGGTTGGAAGGGACCTCTGGAGATCATCTAGTCCAACCCCCCTGCCAGAGCAGGGTCACCTAGAGCAGGCTGCACAGGACTGCGTCCAGGCGGGTTTTGAATATCTCCAGAGAAGGAGACTCCACACCCTCCCTGGGCAGCCTGTGCCAGTGCTCTGTCACCCTCACAGTGAAGAAGTTTTTCCTCATGGTCAGGCGGAACTTCCTGTGTTCCAGTTTGTGCCCGTTGCCCCTTGTCCTGTCACTGGGAACCACTGAAAAGGGTCTGGCCTCGTCCTCTTGACACCCACCCTTGAGGTATTTATAAGCGTTGATGAGGTCCCCTCTCAGTCTTCTCTTCCTCAGGCTAAACAGCCCCAGCTCCCTCAGCCTTTCCCCGTAGGAGAGATGCTTCAGTCCCCTCATCATCTTTGTAGCCCTCCGCTGGACTCTCTCCAGTAGTTCCTCGTCTTTTTTGAACTGGGGAGCCCAGAACTGGACGCAGTACTCCAGATGGGGCCTCACTAGGGCAGAGCAGAGGGGGAGGAGAACCTCCCTCGACCTGCTGCCCACACTTCTTAATGCACCTCAGGGTGCCGTTGACCTTCCTGGCCACAAGGGCACATTGCTGGCTCATGGTGAGTTTATCATCCACCAGGACTCCCAGGTCCTTCTCCGCAGAGCCGCTTTGCAGGAGGTCATCCCCTAACCTGCAGCGGTGCATGGGGTTATTCCTCCCCAGGTGCAGGACCCTGCACTTGCCTTTGTTGAACCTCACGAGTTTCCGTTCCGCCCAATGCTCCAGCCTGTCCAGGTCAAGAAGCATCAGACATCTGTGGTAGGATTCATAACAACTGGTGCCCCTGAGCAAGGGGTCAGCTAACTCAGTTGTTAGCTGACATATGAGTGTCACCCTGCAGGTATCAGTTAGGCTAGGATTCAGACATTTGGCTTACCATCTCCTCCAGCTTTCTTATTCAGGAGGGAATAGCAGCTGAAGCTCTCACTTTCTTTATGGCAGCGCAGGGAAATGGCATTCAATTTCTTTTGGTTTGTGGACACCTAAATAATTTTCATTAGAGGTGTGAGACCTATAACATAAAATAAATCTCTTTGAAGTAGATTTTTATGTCGTTTGCTATATATGAGCCTATTATTCCTAGCTATATTATTTTGGACTCTTTAAGAAGTGTTCACAGGTCTTCGAGGTTGAAAACCACTGGTAAGAGTTAGAGCCCTCGCTCAGGGAGGGGGATGTTTCAGCTATGTCTACATCTTATGTGAAGACTGCATTTGAGTCCAGTCTCTGGTATGGCAAGTTTACTGCTGCTGCCTCCATAAGCAGACTGGGATGAATTAAGTTTATTAGAATCTTTATTTAGTTGCCTATACAAAGGTATTCACTGCCCTCTGAGGCACACTGGGGTATTCAAGGCATCTGCATGAACTGGCAGAAATGACACAGAATCTGTGGGAAGCTCCAGCTCTTCTGGAGAGGCAGCTAAGAGCCAGGTGAGGTATCTGAAGGCATCTCAAAGGGCACTAAATACCTCTAGCTGGCTCTCTAGATGATCTGCCAAGTTGCAAGGTCTTCTCATATTTCAGCTCAAACCTTAAATATGGGAGTTAGTTCTGGAATAAGAGACTGAAATGTAGTTTTCTATAGGTGTTTACATGGGTTCTCAATATCTAAGCTCTCAATATAGCCAAGTGAGATTTAGGGCATAATTCTATTGCCCAAATGTAGGTGTTACCAGAGGTCCCATGCAGACCTTTTAATTCAGCTACAGGTTCCCTGTAGATTTGTGTTACATTTGCCAGCATCATTCAGGTGTTTCAGAAATCCTGTGGTGTCTCAAAAGTCACTACATACCTGTGTTCAGGCCTCTGAATTGCGCCTTTTTGTCCATATTGTTGATGGTACCTGGAAAGTGACTGTCCCCAAAGTAGATACTTATCTTGCACATGGGCAATGACAGTGAGTGACCTTGTCTTTGTTTTGAACTGAATGTCCTTTCCTGTGATCTGTCTGAAATGTATTCCTTATATGGTCTTTTTACTGCCCATGCTTTTAAAAATGGGTATGGGATTTGAAGTAGGAGTAGGGTAAATCTTACTTTGTCTCTTCTCACCTCACTCCTTGCAGATGCTCTGGAGGCTTAGGAGATGAGGCTAACAGCAGCCATAGTGTCTGGATCGGCTCTAAGGATGTGGCAGGTTGGTGCACCTAATGCTTCAGGGGGGAGATAACCCTACAAGCCACGCTGCCAGCCCCTGAGTCTGCATACTACCTTCCTCATCTTCCTACTTCTCATCTTCACCTTCATCCCGGGGGGCAGGCTCCACTGTCAAATTTTATGTCTTCTTTTGAATTGAAGGGTCTCAAATTCCCCAAGAGATTACCCTGCACACCAGGGAAACCTATTAGCCTGGGGTGAAAGAAGGACTCTTCTCCTTGTTGAACGTGAACAGTATGGCTCCATAACATGGTGATGAGAGCAGCGAGCTGGGAGGGGAAGACCTGAGTTCTGCTCTTTGCTCCCCACTTGCTACATTTTTTTGTTAAACTGGCCCCAGATACAATATGAAAACGGTCTTTTTCCCTCATTCTTGTCTGCCTTTCCCCTTTCATTCCTCCCTGCACGGTCCATACTCCAGCCTCACTACATGCTCCTACATGGTGGGAGAGATGAGCTCCTGGACAGGGGATCTGGATCCCCTCGTGGATGAAGAGGGCTGGGCTTTGTAGCCCTCTGGGGGACTCTCTCCAGTAGTTCCTCATCTTTCTTGAACTGGAGAGCCCAGAACTCTTCTTCCTATTCGTGGGAGAATACATTACCTGCTCAGTTATGATATGAAAGTTGAGAGCTCTATCTTCACTCCTGTTCCCTCATCCAAGAAGCCATGGCTGCTGCTGCGCTTTGTGCTTATCTTAATGCTATCACTGTGTATTAAATGTTATCTGTGAGCTTCTGTTTGGGTCCTTCGGGATCCTCATATAGTAACGTGTAGTTTCTGGGCCCCACCTGGCACTGATACAGGTAATAGATGCTGAAGCTACATAGGTATCATTTGCAAGAACTGGAAAGAAATTCACATTAATGCAGCCATCCTTAATTCATATAATCCTCCATACCTTTATTCTTATCCTTGACTTTTTGTAATTTCTTAAACTCTTATACATAGTGGTAAATACAAAGGAAACTAAAGAGAAGCAAAGTTGGTGTTCATTCTGATTTGTTCTTTGTCAAACCATTTGTAATGAATTTAGAATAAAAATGGTGCTTCTTTCCCGTTGGCTTTATGAATTCTTAAATTTTGAAATTTCTAAATTTTTCTAAACCAAACATTTGTAAGATATGCGCTTATGAAGGCTCTTAATTTAAAAAAAACATTTGATACAGAAGACAGGATACTCGTGTGTTTTTGGTGCATTTGTGTACTCCGGCCTCAGGGTGGCACAGTCGGTTAAGGAATCACTCCTGTTCCTGCAGTCCCACGTCGTTCCCCGAGATCTCAGGAGAGGCACAGATGTTCGCTGCAAAGCAATCCTGCCTGCTTCTTCCTCTGCAGAGAAAATGGCAATTTTTCTGAGTCAGACACTTTTTTGTTTATAAGAAGGCTGTGAAATGTTAGCTTTGAAAAAAGAAGTGCAATGCCAGCCTAAGAAAGCAACAGCAAACTCATCTGGTTGTGCAGCTTTCTTCAAGGACACTGTTGGAAGATAGCTCAGTGAATAGATTAGTTAGAGACAGCTAATACTTGCAGTGGTTCACGGACCTGTGTTTTGACTAATTGTTACTTGCAGGATTTCCAAAACAATAGGTGTGCAGGATATTTAATAAGCACCTAAGATGCTCTGTTAGTTGCCTAGTGTTTCATAACAGATTGACTTTCGCAAAAACTTGACTTTGAGTCTGTCCCGTAAAAACACAGGTCAAAGCCTTGTTTTGTTACAGCCAAAGCCAAAATCTTCACTGATTTTATGCTGCTAATATATTATCTTAAATCTTTTTCTGTATGTTGCGAAACTTAATTCTTTGGGGCATTTATCTCAAATTATTAAATAATATCTAAACTACTTGTTTGAAAATGTTTTTCAAGGTACCACAGTTAATAAGGATTTTAATAAGATTTCCCTTGTTTTGTTTAACTCTGAATTTCACTGCGCAGATAAATGCTGACATGGTTATTCAAGTTTTCTTCATTCCTGGCTCATATAAATTCCTGGCTATATCGATGGAAGTTTTCCCGGGATGAATAATGTTGAGGTCCTAATCTTGAGAAGAAAGTCAGGCCAGCTACTCCTCACTGACATTGTGAGGGAGCAACTATCCTTTAATAAAGATTCTTTTGTATGATTAGGATTTTAGTATTTAAGAAAAAATATTAAACAAATGAGTAATGTTATGTCAGACTAGGACTTCAAATGAACAGAACAGATTGTTTTTTTTTTATATTCACCTGGATTAATTTTCTAATGATCATGTACCATGCATCTATACAAATTCCAGAACAGCAGAAAGGAAGAAATACAAACAGTTTGCGGAGAGGAACCGAGGATTATCCCTTTTGATGGGCAGCTCTGAATTATCTTAAACAGACTAAATTGATCTCACAGAGTATCATAAACTCTTTTTTTTTTTCCTTTTTGACAGTCACTTACTTAAAAGATGTTTGCTTGTTTGCTGCCAGAGAGATGGTTTTACTCTGGAAACTGTAACAGGAAAAGCTGGTATCTTTCTATCCCCAAGGAGAGAAAGAGTTAGTAGAAGGGGAGAGGAGGAAGGACTTTTTGTTGAAAAAAACTTAGTTTTCAAAAGAGGGAAGCAATCTGATGTTTTTGCAGTAGATGGGAAAGCTGAGATTTGGATTGAGACTGCATCAGGGATTTGTTTTTCAGCAGTTTCATGAAAATAATTTTTTATTTCTCTGCATCATAATGCACATGTAAGATGTTTTTTTGCTGAACTAAATTCGCTACTTTGACTCCATAGGTGCGTATGAAGGTAGATATATAAAAATACAAGGTTTTGAGAAAAATCCTTTTCTTTATATGCTACTCATGACAGTGCATATAGACTTGGAGTTATTTTGCAAAGATGTATTTTGCTCAGATCAGAACATTTTTCTTTTCAAAGCAAATAACTGATAAACTACTTTTTGTTTATTTTGTTCCTTTTCTGTTGGACAAGGAGGAATCTTCATTTTCCACTGGAAATCTATACTACAAGAAAAATAAATTTGGCTAAGGAGTGATTCCATGCTCAGCTGTGCCCCATTGTTATGTGTCATGCTACCACCCCCACTTAAGGGACCACATTCTGCTCCTCCATGGGACCTCCACCTCCTTCAAGTCAAGTTCAAGTGCACTGAAATTTGTAGAAAGATCCTCACAGACTTCAGTGGGCTCATGATCAGACTGTCCCGGTACCTGCTAGACAATGAGCAAGGCCAAGAACATTGAATTGTGCTGAAGTGCTGTGCTGGTTTTGGCTGAGATAGGGTTAATTTTCTTCACAGTA
This sequence comes from Phoenicopterus ruber ruber, assembly GCA_009819775.1. Taxonomy (NCBI): domain Eukaryota; kingdom Metazoa; phylum Chordata; class Aves; order Phoenicopteriformes; family Phoenicopteridae; genus Phoenicopterus; species Phoenicopterus ruber. The sequence continues at coordinate 137,489,842 of CM020216.1, read as the reverse complement.
GCTAGTATGGGGCTGTGTTTTGGATTTGTGCTGGAGACAGTGTTGATAATACAGGGATGTTTTCATTATTGCTGAGCAGAGCTTACAGAGTCACGGCCTTTTCTGCTTCTCAGCCCACCCCACCAGCGAGTAGGCTGGGGGTGCACAAGACCTTGGGAGGGGACACAGCTGGGCCAGCTGACCCCAACTGACCAAAGGGATATTCCACACCATATGACCTCATGCTCAGCATATAAAGCTGGGGGAAGGAGGAAAGTGGGACGTTCAGAGTGATGGTGTTTGTCTTCCCAAGCAACCGTTACGCGTGATGGAGCCCTGCTTTCCTGGAGATGGCTGCACACCTGCCTGCCGATGGGAAGCAGTGAATGAATTTCTTGTTTCTCTTTGCTTGCATGCGCGGCTTTAGCTTTACCTATTTAACTGTCTTTAAACTGTCAACCGACGAGTTTTCTCAGTTTTACTCTTCTGATTCTCTCCCCCATCCCACTGGGAGGGAGTGAGCGAACGGCTGTGTGGGGCTCAGTTGCCGGCTGAGGTTAAACCACGACAAGTGCCTGGAGAAGGGCTTTGACAGTGTGCAGTAAATAAAAGATGTGGGTCAAATGGAGTATCGAACAGCTTGTGTTCCCTGAGCACACTGCATCCTGGGCACTGAGCGAGAAAGCAAGAGGCTTTTGTTTTAATAAGAACAGTAGGTAGTTATGTACTGAGAAAGACAACGCTCACATACAGAAAGGGCAGAGTTAAGGTTATGTTGTACATTTCTTGTGAGTGCTTCCTTTTGCAAACTTAATGCTTTTTAAATTTCTTTGCCATTTGAAAGCTTTGTAAAGGCCTTCCTTGTCATGTTATCAAAAGTTATTGTGACCTCATTTAAAATAGATTGAGCATGTTGGGTAGTTAGCTTAGAGCACCTTGATTTGTGAAAGGGGATGAGCTTTATAAATAAAAGAGTGAATTATTAATGCTGTGTCATATGAGTCTAGACACTGGTGTTTGAGTAGGGCACTGTCATAGCAAACTTCATCAGAATCAGAACATCTAGAGATCACAGTGGCTATGTTTTTGAGCTCCATTCCTGAGCAGGAGAAAAGTGGACTGTCTCCTCTGTTAAATATTAAGTTGTTGGTCTGTGGACATTTTTTCAGGCATTTGCTGCATCTGGAAGAGCCACCTTTTGTAGTATAACTAAAATTGGAAAGTTGTAGAACTGTAAAGTGATGAGTGTCTTAATAATTCGGCTTTTCATGGCAGCCTATAATTAAGATTTCCACTGGGAATGATGGGAAAAAACCCTTATTCCCACAGAATGTTAGGCAATATTTAATGAGATTATTCCCAAGCAAGAGATACTAAGCTTCAGTGAGATAAACACAAAAGCAAATTTTTTCCAGGAAAAATACTCCCAAATATGGATGTATGAGGACCATCATCCAATATAGCATATGGGGAATTGGTTTGTTTATGGTTTTATTTCTGATTCTAGGTGGCAAAAAAAAAGCCTGATCTCGTTCTGTTTTAAAATGAGTATTTTTATATACAGCAGGTATTCTATTGCATTAAATCCCTAGGCATTGTGCACAAATGACAGCAAAGGTGTGCCTATTGGTCCATTTCCAGACAAATTTTGTATTGGCTGATATTCACTCAACTAATATAAAGCCTTTAAAAATAGGATACAGAATGTAAAATGTTCAATCAAAGCATGTATAGAACACTTTTCCTAATGCTCACAACTGTCATTACGTCTCAGTTATTTGGATTTGCAGACAGGAGGGAATCATCTGAAAGAAACATATTTCAACACCAGAAACTGAAGGGAAATGAAGACTAAACAATAATAATACTAACAACAACAACAACAATAATAATAAACTCCGAGTTTTGGAAAAAAGCATCTTTAAATCCATTCTATTTCAGTTTTATTTTCATGTATTCCCTTTAGCTGAATTAATTTCTACATGCTGTTGCAGAGAAATAATGTCACTGAAATCCAGGCAGTCCTTCCTTATCAGTCAACAGCTGTCCCCAGATGCAGCATTTTAATTTTGAAAGGAATATAAGAGCAATACATTTTCACTGACAATCATGCAGCAAACAGCCCTCATTCTATAATAACTTGTCTAAGGTGTTTCTATTCATAGTTGCTTTCTGCCTATTTCATGTAACTGAATTTTATATTCACCTTTTTTACATTGTTTAAAGAGAAGGTTGTCCATTTCTGTTTATAATTTAAAAGCTCATTATTTTTGCTGGCTTCTTTTCTCTTCAGTACTGCTTCTTGTTTGATGTGTTCCTGTTGTCCTACCAGCAGGAATTCCATTGTAACCAGACTGCTGTGCTCAGTGTTCCTGCTGTTTTCCATTTTAATTGCTATTATTATGTTTGCCCCTCTAGTAGAAGACTTGGTAAATAAAGTAGTTACTGTACACCTTAATCTTTGCAAATATATAAACTGTAATAAAAATTCTGCTTATAAACTCTTTCATAGATTCATAAGATCTCTTCAGAGCAAACTGCAGGTCCTTTAAGGCTCAGAATAAGACATATTCACATTGTTCCTAAGAACTTACATCTCTCTTAACTAACTACTACAAATCAATTAAAATTATAGGAGTGCTTTCCAAAGGAAGTTATTGTGATTATTATGAGAGACTCTTTAACTGTCATTACTTGTCATTCATGCCCTGATATCAGTGCAATTGGTGTTTCTAATCCTTTGTATATCAAACTCTCAGGAAGCCATTTCATTAGGAGAGATAATACTGCTAGCTATGTCTTAAGAGTGTACTATAAGGAATTTGAGTTAAATAATATCCAATTTGGTAACATATTATCGCCAATGTTTCTTTATATTAAAATGTACTTGGAAGAGAGAGACTTTTCTGCATAGTTCTGACTAAATTTAGTTCTGTTTGGCTGGGCCTGAAATAGAGAATATTATTGAAAACTAGAACCCTCAACCCCTATATTGTATCTCCAAAGCTAGAAAACGGATTAGGGGTGAGCCAGAACTGTCACTGTAAAAGCCAGCTGGGAATTTGCCCAAACGTCGGGTCATGATTTGACTCAGCCCGATATAGATTGGGACCAGACACGAAATCTGGGTCAAAATCCAAATTTTCTCCAAGGGCCTGATGTGTTTTCAGTCAGGCTTTCCTATTTATGTTACAGTCACTTGTCTGAGTCTAATGGTGAAATCCGTATCAAGCATAACACCAGGAATACAGGCTGTTGGATTATTCATGTCTATGGAATTTGGGAATTCCAGCTATCATGTCACCGTGACACCAGTGGAAAACCAATGTATCTGATTGATTTTGTGTAATTAATCTGACCATGGTTTTTGTGTTTCAAAGCAATTGCATTCAGGATTTGGAGGAATGAGAGTATGCTAGACAAAGAGAGGATTCCTTGTAAATGCGGCTGTCTCATTCTAGAGAACTGAGCCAGGGCTGCAAAAGTCATCTGAGAATCAGGGGCTGATTCATCGAGTTTTTTCTAGCTACTGACTCTGTGCTGTGCTGAAGTAGCCATAAGACTGCAGTTAAGGTTTTCATGAAGATTTTCAGTTTCACAGCATAAGGATTTATTTTCACATTCCAGATTGTTTGAGAATATTGAAGCCCTGTATACAAGGATTATTGTTTTGAAAGTGCTCAAATTTCTGTGCTTGATTTTTTTTTCCTTCTGTTTACAGCCCATGCAGGCGATGATAGATATTGGTGAACTCTTTTGCTGAAAACATCCTGAGAAATTTGAGGCCTCAAGTACTCAGCTAATCAGATACTGCTTCCAGTGTTCCCTGTAATTAAATACGCTAGAATGATGTAGTCCTGAAATGCTGTTTTTATGCTTAAAGCAGTTTTTCTTTATCTCTTATTGCATTTTAAACTTGATTTTTTCATACTTTTTTATTTGTGCAGTTGTATGTGCAAAATGCTTGAGCAGAGGGACATCTGATTCAAGCAAAGAGAGATGCAGGCACTGAATTTAAGCATTATATGCGTAAATATGTCTGATGAGTCATTTGTATAAATGGTTACTCCATTTATTTACAAATTGGCAGTGATTCTATATGCAGATTAAATAGATACTTTGTATATAACAGACAATGAATAATACAGATGGGCTGCAACTGAATGGAGGTTTGCTCAGTTATTCATTGCTTTGGTGCATGCTCTGCTTGGTATGTACAGTATTTTACCAGACCAAGATATGGAAGTGGCTGTGTATGGGTGAGTAATATTGTCAGTGAAACTGTGTGTAGTCCCTGAGTGAGCAACCATCGTAAGTTCAGTTTTTTCAGGATAGGTGATCCCTTTACATTATAACATACAAAGTTATACTGGCCAGAAACAACACTCTCCTTCAAATTAGAAAGTATAAATGTTTTCTACTTTATAATTCAGTGGGGAGCTGTGAAATCCAGAAAGTCACCTATCTAATTTATAATTATTTGTTCTCGTGCAATGTATCACCTATTGTTTATTCTTTTTGTAAAATATTTTTTTGCTCATTCTGATTAGGAAGTTGAACTGGAGTATTAATAGCATAATCAGATCAAAGCAGTAAATGCAACCTCGATTAGGCTTTCACCTGATTTTGCTCCAGTTGGAGGGCCTCTCTAATAGACCTGGATGCTTCCCAGGAAAATAGAAGTGTTTTCCTGCATGTTTAAGGACCCATTATCTCTGGGAGTCAAGTAGTTCTTCTGAAATGGAATTCCAATAGGAAAAGGAGAGCCTAATGTGAAAAAGATTTTTGCACATCTATCTGAAGAGAATTTCAGCAAATGGGTATTTCTTGGGTATTGACTTGCAAAGAGTCCAGATAAATTAGTAATAATTCAGAATCACGCTAGATGTATAGTGGCTGTAGTGAAGATCATTTGTTTCACATCTGTAAGAGAAGAGTAGAGATGTATAGTAAATTCTTGCACTGAGAGACAAATCACTAGGTACATGCACATATACGTAGAGAATTATGGTTCAGTTCTGGTTCAGCCTTCTATACAGTCTATTTCAGTAGTCTGTTTCTTTTTCTGCTTTGTTTTTTTCAGGATAGGCGCACTCCCAGAGCATCTCCAAATGTCTGTATGTTGTCAAGTTTAGTTTTCTATCACCCAGAAATACAAATGCTAGCTGCAAGCTGTAATCTGACTGCACGGAGCTAAATGATCTTTAAAACAGAATAGGCTCACAGACCTTAAATAATTCCTTTTCTTCTTTGTCAAGCAGCCACACAATGCACTTAATACAAGTAATGACATCAGATGTGTACGGCATGCTCTGAGTACAGTCACGTGCTATAAACGTGTCATGATTGTGTTCATTTATATTGTTTTAACAAAGGCCATTGCCCCTCCATTCATTTTATACCTGGCTGCGTCTTCTCACTTAGTCAAGGGGAGCTTGAGGCCTGAATCATTTATAAAGTATGTATTCATGCTTTTGGTCAGTTACCTTAGATTTCGCCAGCTGCCTGTAGTAGCATGCAATGTATAGCAGTTCAGGAGTTTGTGGTGAATTTATTATACTTGAAAATATTCCCAAGCATATTTGGTAGAATGGTCTGAATATTAATGCATCTCCTGAGTCAGTACAATTCCTCACTGTTCTGTTGTTACTGCTTTCTTTGAAATTCAGTCAACAGCCTGCAATACCAAAACAACAAAAATATGTGCACTTATCTTCAGGCCATTAAAATCCTACAGCTGTGTTTACCTTCCTTTTTGTGCAAGGAATGAGTAAAAAGCTTTCAATCAAATGCATTTAAAAAAGAGGAAGGACAGGGGAACTCCCTAGCAGGGATTAGACGCTGCAGCCTTCCTGGCACTTGCTGCAGAACAGAAACATCTTGTATAATGTTAGCTGCCCTTTTCATTCCTATTGAAGCAGCAGCAGAGTTTCTAGCACCCCCTGCTTAATGGGTAAGGGGCCCATGGGTACAATTCTGCAATCTAATCATTCCAGGTAATTTGCTGTATGGATGATTGGGTTACGGCAAAGTGGTCCAGAGACTTGAATTCATTTCAACCCCGACTCATCGTCACAACTGGAATGAGATTCATATTTTAATCTTAAACTTTTGTCCATATGTGTTAATGATTCTTCTCTCCTACCTCCCACACCATGTGCAAAGGAAAAATATATACATTTGTTGTTTTAATTTCAATTTGGTTGGTGAAAGGAGGCAGGGAATCTAATGTATGAATGAGAAGGGAGAGAGACAGCTCTCTAGACTGATCGGCTCTTGAGTTAATACCTATATATTCCTCCAAAAGTATATGCTTCCCATGCTTGTATTTTTTTAAGAGCTGTGACTGTCATTCTTGCAGAAACCTTACATGCTCCTTTCAGTGCATGAACTATTTTGATGTAGACATGAGGTTTTTTATTACATTGCCTTTACATAAAGGAAAGCAAACTGACTCAAACGCACATTTTGAAAACTGGAACAAATAAATGACATCCCTTCCTCCCACCTTTCTTACTAGAGTAATCCACTATAGGAAAATTTTATTTATCAAAAATTATTCAGTCTTCCCCCTCTCTCTCACTTCCCCCAGAAAACAACAGAAAGGCCTAACTTCTCACCGAGCAATTTTTGGTAGGTAAAAAAGGTCATCCATTTCTCTTTTCATTTTCAAATCCCAAGAGGAGATTTTCAAGGATACTAAGGGCTGTTAAGCACCCAATTCCCACTGAGAATCAGAGAGAATTGGACGACTGACTGCCCTTTGTGTCTTTGATTTATTTCCCTCTTTGGTCTTTACTAACAACAATTTTTTCTCATTTGGAACACACTGATTGAAAACATCCAAGGTCAAATTCATTTTGCGGAATTCTACTGAAGTCGACAAAGACACACACTAAGATGGAGTTGAGTCCATAGCTGTACTTTTAACCTCTCATTAGTACCAAATCTTTGGTTTTTATCTCCATCGGAACCACTTGGAGAAAGAGAGGAAAAGACAACTTAATAAGTGGTTAAAACCAAAGTGGGGTGAAAACTAAAATAAAATATTTTTACAAAGTTAATTTTTAAAAATCTCATCATGAAATATATTTTGCTTTTTGCGTGCTTATGTTTTTGTCAAATGTTTCCTCTGAAAACCTTACAAGGAAAAATATGGGCTTCTGGCTTAACTAGTTTTTTTCTTTTAAATCCCTTTTTCTGCATAACTTCTGGTTGGTTGTTAAGAGTGGAATTCATCTCACATCACTTTAGAAGTCTGCAGTCTAGCTGTCTACATTTGAACTACTTTTCCTAGGCTCCATTTCTAGTCTAAAGGAAGACAAAGGCACTGCAGGACATAATTAATCTGACCTATCCTAAATAAGATGTGAGGAGTAACACCCTGTGTGTACTTGTTTTTCTCCACTAGCAAGAAAGGTAATCCAGCTGGCTAGATCAGATTTGCTCTGTAGGAGTCTACATTTGATCAGATGAATCCTCCCCTGCTGTCATACATTTCTTCTTCCTTCCAAGGCTAACCTTGTTCAATCTGGTGTGATTGCAGTTTGTTTGTATGATAAATTGCATTTGTGAATCTTCATATGTTCCACTCTTTTTGATGTTTGTGCATTAAAAAAGACAAATTCCAAATTCATGAATATGATGAATCTGATGATGTAAAATTTGATACATTTGTCTGTCTAACATATTATATTGGTCTCTGTCACAATAATATATGAGCACTTTAGCCATCCCTATTCATTTATATACTTCATTAAAAATCACTGCTCTTTATTCAAGTGTAGTGGCATTGTTCGGATGTAATATAGAGTTATCTAGGTCAAACCAAAATACATTTTCATTCCTACCAAGGATATATAGACAGCTAAGTGGAAGGATTATGGTTCAGGAACTTGTAGCATCTGTCATGGTGATGAGTACAGGTTCCAAGTGAATGGAGACTGGTGGTTCACATCAGACTCCTGAGATCTCCCTGGACAATTCCTTCAGAAACCCTGTTACCTGGGACTTGTTACTTCCTGGGGCAGAATTTCCCAATTTCCCGATGAGGTTACTGAAGGTGCTGGTCAGCGTTAGTAGCTAGTGCAGACAAAGCTCCATGCTTTCTGACAGAGTATCAGAATGAAATCCCACTGCAGCTGATGTTATCATTTCAGTTTAATTCTCCTTGATCTGTTGTTGCTGTGGTACCTTTCTGGTTACAGTGTTTTCATACTTAATCCTTCCCTCAGTATTTTAAAATACAGTTTTCTTCAGTAAGAGCCATTCTCCTTTGATTGTACTAGTAAGTGCAGACAGGTTAGGGAAATTGGTTTGTCTGGAGCTCTGACACAACCAAATACAGTTTATAAACCTTAATTTTAATGACTTGGGCCTCACTTAAACAACTGGACAACCAGCACTTAAAACACTATGTGTGTTCAGTGACCGCAATATCTGAATTATGGCTGAAATTCACAATTACCCACCTGGTTAATTTAGTTTTTTGAGAATATCACTGCATGGCAGGAAAAATGGAAGATGTACATGACTACTCTGCTGTTTACTTAATGTCTCTTTTCGCTCCACAGTTACTGTTGAGCTGGATTTGAACAGTCTGGTTGGGTCTACAAAGCCACAAGGATAACTGAAGGACTTAATTTTTTTTGTGGAGCAAAAATATCTATCTTGAACAATTTAGTTTTAGATACTGTCTCAATCATCTATTAAAATATATTTCCTAAAAGTAGAATGGTGGGAATGAAAGGTTGTTTCACAAAACTGTAGTCCTAGAAGGTACTTTGCCAGGTCGCCTCATCAATAACTCAAACATAATCAATTTTACTTACATCCTTCCTGATGATTCCTTGTTTATACAGTATTAAAGACCTCCAATTAGGAAGATTCCACAACTTCCCCAGCCAATCTCTTGCAATGCTTCATTTTCTTTTATTGTTATAAAGGCTTTTTTTCTTATTATCTAACCCAAGTCTTCTTTTCTGCCCTTTAAACACAATCATAGAATCATAGAATCATAGAATAGTTTGGGTTGGAAGGGACCTTTAAAGGTCATCTAGTCCAACCCCACTGCAATGAGCAGGGACTATAAGCTTAGAAAACAGGTTACTCACATCTTTGATATTTTTGGGACCATGTCATCATACTCCTACTTTGATCTTCTCTTCAGTGTAAACAACTAAATGTATTCAATCTTTCCTCATAGGTACTATTTTCTAGATACCTGATGATTCTTCTCTTTCTCTTCCAGTTTCCACTTGGTCCACACCTTCCTTGAAGTGAAGGACATCAGCTAAGACTTAGCAGTTCTGAATGGAGTTAAAAGACTGATTCTTCAAGTTTTTGCAGGTTGCAATTCTACTTATATGCCCCAGTATGGTGCTTATCTTTTTTGCAGCAGGATGACGTTGACACATGCTGAATGTGTCACCCACTGTATCACAGAATCGCAGAATCGCAGAACAGTTGGGTAAAGCCACCAATGCTTTTTTTTTGAAGCATAGGCGAACAGCCAGCATACAGAATGACTGTATGGACACATAACATTTGTTTGGAGTCCACCTGATGGACAAGACAGCTATTTTGTACATTATCTCATAGTGCCAGGCCTTTTAGTATTCTTATGGTAGCCCTAAACCCGATATTCTTTTTCCATAGAGCTTCTGATTAGATGTTGTTCTATCATCACGGACAGTTTGTGAAGTTGATTCTTTTTGATACGATTGTTATTGACACAATGTTTTTCAGACCGTACCTCCAGTTTCTCAAGATGAGTTTTAGTTCTTACCCTGTACTCCAAAGACCTGGCTGTCCTTCCTATCTTGTTATCATCTGAAAATGTAATTATCTGCACATTTAATAAGTATACTCTTCATTCTCTCATCCAGGTCAATGGATACCAGAACTGGAGCAGACCCCCATGGATACTCACAGAGTATGTTCTTCTATTTTGACAATGAACCATTGATGATAGTTTGAGTACAGTTACAGTATGGAGTACAAAGCACTTCATTGAAAATGAGACCAATGAAGTAGAAACAATTACTGATTAATATTTTGGAAGCTTCTCTTGCAAGATATTTTCTTATCTTCATTCCTAGTGTCATTTTTTTCTTTTTTTTTTTGTTTAAATAAAAGACCAAACAAAAGATCCAAAATGCTTGCTCTGTGAAAAGGGGCACTATTAAGAGAGGAATCACTGTTATGATATGTGATATTTCTGCTGTTTATTTAAGGCAAATCGCCAGCTTCAAGTAAGCTAATTTATATATTGATCGGCAGAACTTACCACGTTGAGGAAGAGCATATTCCTTGCTAGAGATATAAAGCAAAGGACTCACAGAAACCCTGAATTAATAATGGAATGATGTATAATGAAGATCCTGATGAGATTGATAGACCTGTTATCTTCATGGAAGCATAGTGTTACTGAGAGTATCTCTGGGATACACCATTGCCCGAGTATAAGACACAGTGTTTATGATCCTCTTTGGCTTGCATTGTGAACTTCTGTTTTTTAATACTTGACATTCAGATTCAGTTCATGGTTCACATGAGGATTTTCATGTGTGTTTACATACAGACTCAGAAACAAGCATACACATGCACATATATCGAGTTCTTCCCAGGACCCAAATTCATACAATGTATGGATAAAACCTCATTCAAATCTTTGTAGGGTTACACAATTGTAAAATTGAAGCTGAAGTTTACCTTTCAGTCTATAAATAAATATGTTAGTCTACAAATAAATAAAATATAAAGTAAAACCTATGAAAAACTGTCAGATGAAGCTGAGCAAAGAGCCCTGTCTCTTCCATTGCTTATAGAAACCAGAGTGCAGATGTTCAGCCCTGACTGCTTATTTGCAATGTTACTGTTCAGGTCATGGGTGACCATCTGTTTCCTTTCACTTTATGACACAGCACTTGCCCTCCATGAATCTTTCTGAGTTTCCTTCTGATATGATGGCAAAAGAGGAATGAAAGAAACACTTATTTGGACAAGAGGCAGAGAAGCTTGAATGAATAATATTATTGTAGTAAAACAGTGTGATTCTTCTCTTTAGTTTCCAAGCATCCCTAACAGTGTCGTTAACTACTCTCCCAACAGGGAGAAGAGAGAGATACACAGCCCTGTAGTTGACTTTAGCCCTTGTATGGCTCTATTTCTTCCCATTGACTAGATTGGTCACCTTTGGAAACTGATAAACAGAACAGTGTAAGTACCTAAATTAGCTGCCATAATATAGGTACCCCTCTAATATCTGGACTAATGCTTAGAGGGAGCAAATGTTTGTCTAAACGTTGTAACAGTAAAACATTAGCTCTTTCAGAAGGCTGAACTGGCATTCAGTATAGTTTCATGAATCAGAGGTCTTTTCTGTAACACAGATGGACATTTTTTAGATTAATTCTAACCCTATATTATGAATAGTTCTCTTCATGAGTGGGCCCAGGTTTATTTCTACAGGGAAATAGTATCTTTCCTTTTTTGAACAAGATACTTCTAAGCATAAGGGGAGAGAACAATGAGACAATGTTGAAAAGAAAAAACAAAATGCAAAGTTAACCACAAATTTCCATAATGAGGAAACAAACCACAATGTACTCTGAGATGGTGCCAGCCAGTCCCTCATTGGTTTTCAATATAAAATAGAGGGCAAAATAAGAAAAGTTAAGGGACTTTCAAATGATCTACATGTCCAGTTGATTATCCCTAAGGTCCAGCTTCTCTTGTCAAATATATATATGCAATACTGTTGCATGCAATTCTGTTCACTTGAATTAAATGACAACAAAATTATGTCCAATGTATACAATATGCAGGGAAGCTACCTCTTACGCCACTATTCCAACTTTCAAGAGACTACTTAAAAACCCAAACACAACAACTGACTGGAAAGATGGATTTTATTTTTTGTATCTTCAGTAGTCGTATTGCAAAACATTAAGTTTATCTCACAGCTGCTGTGCTTAAAAGCTTAGTATTTTTAACGTTTTGAGTCAGATTTATATCAGTATAACTACTTTTATTCTGGCTGTGTGTACAGGAGAAGAATTTAACCTATTCTTTCCTACAAATACTTGTTCTAACTAAAAATGATTTGGATATGAAATATCCAAGTTATTAGGTGGATGCAAACTCTCAGAGATCTTCTAGCTTAGCTGCAAGCAGTCTTGGGTCATTATTTGACTACACCCACCATCAACTGAGTGAATGCACTCAGATTTGAAACCATTTCATTCCAAACCAAGTCTTACCGTTTTTAAGTCTTACCATTTTTAAGTCAACTCCAGAACCTACAGACTTAAACAAAATTAGGTCTTTGAGCTGATTTTGCCAATCTACATAAACAGTAGATCTAGGTAAATATCAAAATAGACCGTATATAACAGTGTTCTCTCTCAGCATTTATTGGGATTTGATATACCTAAATGAGGATTTCTAATGTATACTGTTGCAAGAAAGAGGTCCAGCAAGGGCTTCTATATTTCTACACCCAGACTTTGACTACCGCATGTGACATTTCTTTTAAATAAAGAAACAATGGAGAAGAATCAACAATTCCTTTGCTTTCCTAAAGATTTAAATGTTCCTTTAATGGAAAAATGTTTTATCTCAAATAATCCCTGGATGTGCAGGAAATACACTTTTCAGTCGAGATCTGAATCTCATGAGATCTGCAATCAACAAACCCCCAAATGTTGATAAATATTTAGCCACAATAGGAATGGCTGTTGATCAATATTTTTTTTTTGAAAAAATTAATTTGAAAGAAGCTGATATTTGGTGAAGACTTCCTCAATTTTCGGTGGTTGTCTGGATCCAATTGAACTTTCTCAAACTCTTTATGTATAGCCCTGAATGTCAGTGATTCTGTTCTATCTTTGCACTTATTTACTTAGCAACTTTTTTCTTATTTGCAGAAAACTGTAGGAAACATGGTACCTGCTAATTAAGTAGTGTTTCCAATAGAAAGATGGTCTTGACTTGAGCTTCATTTGTAGTATTTCCATGTCTTTTTTTTTCTATCATTGAGCTAGGAAATCAATATTAATATTACACAATTGTGCACTGAACCACCTTTGAACTGTAATCCTAAGTGCAGCAAAGAACAGAAAAACTTCTATATTTTTGCAATCTATGTGTACAAACTTAGAGCTGGGGAGGAGGATCTCAGCACCTTGCAAAATAGGGTACTACATCTTCTGGAGTCAATAGATTTCCTACAGATTTATATCACTATAAATAAGTTAAGTGAGTTGAGTTATTACTCAAAACACTGAAAGCAGATGCATACGTGGAAAAGAAGTAGTACATTTTCTTCTTTAATTTAGGAACATTGGATATAGAACATTTGCATTTGACTGGACTTCTTATAAAAATGCAACAGAACACCTATTACTTCCCATGGGACATTATTCAGCAGTCTAATAGTTCTATTGCTCAAGGTGCTTTTTCTCTTAATTTTTCTTTTTCTTTATTTCATTCTATTAATTCTCATTGCACAGGTACTATATAAAATTATTCTCATCTCCCTTTCATATTAATGTCATTCATATTAATGCTGCTATGTTTTTAGCTCTCTAGCCTACTGCACAGAAGCATCACATTATATTTCTCTTTTGCAATGAAAGAGACAACTACTCAAAAGTTAAAAAAGCAGTTTAGGCTGCATATGCAACTTTTTGTTATCCACAGTGTAGGTAGGATAAAGCACTTAATGACATGATCACATATATTTTTTTCTAGACATTCAATCAGACCAACAAGGTCAATTTAAACACGTGATTAGGAAACTTTTTAGCTAGAATTGAGAGTTTAAGTTTAGGAAAATCTTATTCTTATGTCCTGGGGTGTATGAGATTCCCTAGATATACACATTGTTAGGCAGCAACATGTGTCAGACCCTGGAGATGAACAGCTAATTAGAATCACTGAGAGCATATCTGACTGCATGGGTGCAAGGGGAAGTTGATGCTGCTGGCCACATTTGCATGATAGCCTAATAATTCAACTGTTTGCCAAAGGACCTCTTTGATCTAGGTCCTCACTGTAAGAGGATTTTCACATCCAGCTTTTGTGTTCTAGGAGGGCATCTGTACCAACAGTCTCTGGAGTGATCTGGCCACGACTTAGCTTCTCTTCCGATGATCATGGAGATATATTACAGCCAGAAAGGGAAAGCTGATCAGACCAGATAGTAGGAGCCTTGCCCTGTAAATAGTTGTTTGGGCATTTGGCCAGGAAGGATCATATGGGTTCTAGTCCTGCACAGTTTCTTTTTTCTCATTTTTTTCAAAGGCCAAATACCTAAACTACCCTGGGAGCAAACCGGTGTCTAAATGCAGGAAGTGATTTCAGGCACATGGAACCTGGAACACTGAACTGTGACCATGAAACAGGTGTTTAAATCCAGGGAAGTCATTTCAGGCACACTGAAGCTGTCTGATAGAGTGGGATCATGCATCTTCATGTTCCCCATACTTTCTGCTTTGAATCCCAGTCTAGGGAGTTAATCTTTCCTCCAGTCAATGTAGGACAAAGTTGGATGTCTGACTCAGCTTTGTGAGTTGCTTTTTTTGAATACGCTGAGTGTATAACTTTTAAGCATTGCATCACTGAGCTTTATTATGTCAAAAGCCTTTTGTTGAATGATTACCATGGTGAACAACACTCTAAAATTATGTTTCTACAATGATAGAAAAGTATTTTCATTATTGGCTTAATGCATGGCTCCAAGTCTTTCATTTCCTGCTCATTATTTGCACCTTTTACAATTGGGGACTGTGTGGTACAGGCAGGGACAGCAGACAGTTTCCCAGGTTGTAGTCTCCACTGTCCAGGTTACTCATACCCATCTGGTGTCATCTCTTCCATTTTTTCGTAGTTTCGTTGTTAAACCATTTCTAGTTCATTCCAGCATCTAATTCTCTGTTCTCCTTTGCCCTGATTCTTCCTTGCTTTTATTTTACCATCTCCTGTTATAAGCCTGTAAACCAGCCTACTTGCTCAGTCAGTCCCAGACTCCTTTCCCAGGCCTGGCGCTCTAATCCTGACTCAATAGTACATAGTTTCCCACTCCCATAACCATCTAGCCTCAAGTTGCAGTCCACTCTTCATCTTCCAGAATCCGTTCTAATCTACTGCAGCCACTTCTCCTTCTCTCTTTCCCATGTCTTTGATTAACTCTTTTACACAGGGGGCACATGACTTTTTTCTCTGTGTTGCCAAGAGTGGGGAAAAACCTGATTCTGTGCTGAAGAGGAGCACACATACCAGAACAATGAACTGGCATGGCCTGCAAAGTGGCTACAGGCTGTCTGCATTCACAGTTTCATCCCCGGGTGGAAGTGTGTCCAATGTAGAGGAAGTTTTCAGGGGTTTTATTCTCAAAAACAAAGCAGTGTGAATCTAATGCTTGTGAACAGTAAATTTTTCAGTGAATTTCAAAGTTAGAAGTCAAGTCTCCAAAACGCCATTCAACAACTTGATGATAAGACCTTGCTTTGTCTCCTCTTACTTTACTCTTCCTCCAGCTTTTGCAACAGTTGGATTACGGACGACCTATAACAAGAACGCCCATTTTCTGATGGTTGGCTATAATTCATGAGAACAATTCAGCTCCTTTTATTCAAGCATTCTGCAACTCTTCTGCTCTTCTGGATATACTTCACACGTTACCAAAATGCAAGTGTTCGCTCCTATGTCATATGCAATACATGAACAACATCTGATCATGAGATCTGATGTGTGACCCTCCTCCCTCCTACCTCTCTGATGTTACAAAATACGTTGTGGTCACATAACAAAAAAATCCTTTCATTTTGTTTGAGTTACATAATGTGGGAGAGAAGGGATGTGGCATATGAAGCATCTTGAGTGTCTCCATAAGAGCCTGTCTGCCTCCCCTCCACTTCCAAAAGGCTGGGCATGGCTGCTGTACCTACAGCAGATAATTCCCCTGAGAATGATTCCCCTCACCTTGTCATCAGAAATGGCTCGTATCTTGAGTTCCTGCTCCTCTAAAAAATACTGACTTGAATCTGACCTGTGAAATTAAGTCCAAATGATTGGAATTTCTCCAAGTTGTAAATGTCTGAATCCAAAGACTTACATCAAGAAGGTAGCTTTAGTAGCGCATAGATGCTAACTACAATTTTGCTTTTTGGGCTTTCCTTATAAATGAGTTCCTCTAAACCCAACATAAACAGCAAATGGAGCCCATTATTTTCATGTTAAGGATATGACTACTATAAATATGCATACAAAATTTGTGATTTTCTATTGCCAAAGCATAATGCATGCTGTTGTTTAACGGTTTATTGAAAAATTCTGCTGGAGAATGTATGTTTATGTTTGAATACTTGAGAAGGTCTGGTCAGGGGTTTGTAGATCACAAATGATGATGGTCTTCCACTTTCTTTCTGCATTGTTTCCTAGATGTGTAGTGTTTCAAAAGTGAATATTTTTGCTCCAAACTGAACAATCTGACCTGCAGGTAACTAGGATATATCACTCCTGTGGTCAATACTATATTCCAGAATTTAGGTTTTACTCTTACTCACCAGGAAATGTTTCTTGCAGCATGTGTAATATTCTCATCCAAACCTCCTGCTTTCTTTTTTTCTTTCTTTTTTTTTTTTTTTTGTAAAATCTTGCTAAGCACATCCTTCTGAATTTTTATTTCAAATGTTCTTACAGTTTAGATAAGGCTGGTTTGAACTCCTGAGCAAACAGCCTTGAAAAGCCCTCTGTAAATAATCTGTACATATATAATACAACATACAATTTACAGAAGCCGTTTTGTTCTTCCCCAGACAGCACAGCTCCAAAAGGCAGTGTACTACCATCCAGGTGACTCTAGCACGGTTTATAGAACTAGTAAGTGGGTCATCACGGCACCACAAAGCTCCAGCAGTTCCAGCCTCACCATCTCCCTGTCAGATTCATATTGGCTTTTCTTCTTGTGGTACCGACTTAGGCCAAAGCAGTAGCACGCGGTTGTGCGTGGGCAGGCTGAATTAGTCTCTCCATTAAAATCAGTGGAATAATTCCTCAGGAGGTACACAGGAAGCAGAAAGACAGGCACTAGAGGGCTCTAGAGCTCTGTAGACATGACGTATTTTATATGAACATTTAGTAGAAAACTTAATTACCTTTGTAAGTGAAACACAGCTAGCTTAGGTAGTAGGCAGAGGTAGGAAATTTTCTCTGGACTTCAGAGGAAACCATCCAATCCCTGCAGGAAAACAGGGATTACTTCATGGTAAGCAGCCCCAATTTTTAGCCTTCTTAAAGCTATTCCAGCTCTTAAACAAATAAAAATTCAATTGTGT
Organism: Phoenicopterus ruber ruber; assembly: GCA_009819775.1. NCBI lineage: Eukaryota > Metazoa > Chordata > Aves > Phoenicopteriformes > Phoenicopteridae > Phoenicopterus > Phoenicopterus ruber. Next base: position 137,472,521 of record CM020216.1, on the reverse strand, counting down.
TGGAAATTCTGGAAAGTGCAAAAAAAAAAAAATCACTCAAAAAGCTAGAAATAACCTTATACACAAACTAATGACTCACTTTTTCTTGCCAATCAACTCCTTAAATGAGATTTTATCATTGAAAACAGTTCACCTAAAAATAATAAAATAATAACAACCTTATTGAAAAGTTCGCCCCCACACACCTTAACTTACAATTGGTTATTTATTTTCTTCCAGTTGTATTATAAATTCCCATGGGAACATAGATCCCCTTTTGATTTCAGGCAGGAAATATCATTCTGTCAATATGCTTGTCTAGCATACACTAAGTCATTTTTTTCCAAATAGGTGACATTTTAACATCACATTTCATTTACACAAAGACTACAATATTAAGAAAACTTAATGTAATCATTTTTCTTGTATGAGTAAGAATCCAGATACCAGTCTGGAATGAATTTTTGCAGCAGTGTTAAAGGTAATAATGGTTAGCTTCCTAACTGCTGATGCTTAAGTTTTGGCCTTTTCCACTTGTGGTTGTTCAGCTTCTCAAGTAGCTGTGAGTAGCTTTGTTTTTCTACTTGATATTGTAATTTTAGTGAGGATTCAATCCAACAAAGCTCATAAGTAAACCTTAAAGCAGTAAAAAGATCCAGCAAATCATTTACTTATACATGTGCTTTGCCTTTTTTTTGGCAGAGGGCCCGTGTCCTCCTTGGATATCTTGTTCATCAGCTTCATTGGTGGGTCCCAGCCTGTGAGAACTCTATTCAAGAAAAAAGACAAATACTTAGGGTGTTCCTAAGCAAAAGCTAGACACAGAGAAGACATGCTATGGTAGTCTATATCAGGATACGGGATGGTGCCCTACTGTTTATGGCCAATAAAATTGCTTGGTTATCCTCCTTATCAGACTATGCCACAGTCACCATTTCCCAGGCATTAAAAAGGCATTATTAGAACACAGGGAGTTATGAAAACATATGACATTAATATATGGTATATCTGAGAGACAAATGATACAAGAAATACAGTTTATATGCATCATAGCTAGAGACTGGCATAATATTTTGGTAAGTAAAAAGAGAGCAGTTTCTGTGCTGTGCTTTGGGGAGTTGTTGTCCATGTGGATGTCGCTTATGCGACACGAATGTTCACTTATCCTTTCTTATTTGTAGTCTCTTAATGACCAAACCGCAAGCTCAGTGACTTCAAGTCATGTTTGCATTGTGGAATATGTGTAGTGTCAACAGTGTATTTTCTTTGGGAAAAAAGCCACTACTTTTTTATTCCCACTGTCTAGCTTTCCAGCAAGAGACAGAAGTAAATTCAAAGTTAAGAATCCTACATTTAAGTATCTTCATATAAGCGTCTATATATGCACTGGGTGTCTAAGCTGCCACTGTAATCAGTGGAGGTTTAGTCAACATCACCAGCAGAGCATGAAGGTTCTTTCAGTTGACATGACATCAGGTATCAGCATCCTGTCAGCGAGGACTTCATTGAGCGAGGAGCTCAGTCCAGCAGCCCTCAGCCTCAAAGCAGAGACACAGCACGCTCCCAGCTCAGGGAGCTGGACTCCAGCCTGCAAAGGGTGAGCAGTCTGTCTTGCTCCCAAACCACTGCTCTACCGTCAGCTTCCCTTTCAGAAATCTTTGGGTGTTGAATTAGTTGTTATTTCAAGAGGAATGGAAGGAGGATTTCATAACATTTTTGTAACATATATTTCAGGGCTACCAGCAGTGGCCAGGAAGGATTCTTTCCACCTTTCTGCTGTTCAGTATGGTTTGTGGGTTTTATGTTTTCCACCTTTTTCTGGAGCAAGGTGTTGCAACATGGGCAAGAAGTGCTTAAGGTCTTACTGGCATTTGAGAAACTCTCAGAGGTCTGACTGATATGTGTCATTTAGGACTCAACTGATCTCTAGATTTTGATTTAAGAATGTTTGCAAGGTCAAGTTCACACACACCTATTGGATTTTGCCTCTCACTTTAACTGTGGGCAGAGTGTGCTCGATGGAATTGCCTGACCAGTTTCACTTAGCAGATTTTTCTACTACTGTAGTGACTCAGGACATCAGTGATGACTGTGACCAATAAGGCTACGACAGCAGCATATTTACAATGCCTTAACTGTTGGAATGGCTTCTGCATGGATCACAACATGCTTCACCTAAACATGATGCAATTATAATACACTGTGTACAGCAGAGACAGCTCTCAGTATTTTCTGAAATTCAGTTCCCTCTATATTATAGCAATTTGAATCAACAAAATATCAAGTATTCAAAATTATTGTTTGCTTTTGAAACTCTTGGGTCATGAGTAGTTTCTATTTTCTATTTGATTCACTCTCTTCTCACCCAAAGTAGCAAAATCTTGGAAGATTTACCTTTGGATACAAAATTTTAAGTACTGGGATAGTGTTTTTGTTACAGAATCATGTTTGTTATGGTGATAGATGTTTTTTGTTAAACCCCAGCATCATATGCACAATATTCTCATACCTAGATGCATGGCGAAGAAGCAGCTGTTAGAGACTGTTTTTGCACAGAAAGGTTTTGTGACAGAAAAAAACACATATTGCAGCTTTAGATTTCAAGTATTTATTTACACTGAAAAGATAGGTAGGGAAACCAAAACAAAAGCAAACTGATCTACCTAAAGAAGAAAGCTTTGTTTTTCTCCAGGACTTGTCATCATAGTCAGACCATGGCCAGTTTATCCATCATGTTACCTTCAAGAGCAGTTAGCTTAAAAATATTTTATTTGTTAAGGAAGCTTCACAGCACTATGCTGTGCTACATGATGCACCACATGAGCATTCATTTTGTGAATTGTAACATTATTTAAAAGCATTATAAAAAGATCAACTGCCTCCTTTTGTTCTCTCTTGACTGGTAATTTTGTACTGTCTGCTGAAATGGCAGCATTGGTGGCTGATTACAATGCTGATGTCAAAGAAAGAGATGTCAAAGAGATGCTGCATCCTGTTAAAAATGCTGCCCTCATTACATATCTGTTTGGTCATGTATATTGCAAATTCTTTCTGAGCATTAAATAAAAATGCATGGCATTGTCCAGAAATTGTGCTTTTTTCATTTAGTGATTTTTTTCCCAGTCATTTCTTCTCATACAGAATGACTGAAATATTTCAACGCTAATAATAATAATAATAATAACCATTTTATTCACAAAAAACCTTGTTATTCCAATCTCTCAACAGTGAGTGAATTACCTTGAGTTTGAACTGGAAGCAACTACATCGGTATATTGCTATTATTCTCTTACCTCTCTTCTTAGAAAGCAACCATTGAAATGACCTCAGAATTTCAAGGGTCACACATTTCATTTAACACTTTATCAGCCTTGAACATATTAAAACAATAGAAATGTTGCAAAATGTTGCTTCCTTATCTAATGTGACTCTGTTGCGCCCCGTAATTCTGTGCTGGTTATGGAAGTTTAACTAAGCTCACCTGTCCTCCAGTGGTGAATAGCATGAACAGCATCTCAATAAAAATCGTTGAAACATTCACAGATAATATAAAAATATTTTGGCGGAAGGAAAGAAAAATAAGAATTCTTCAACATTTTTGCTGCACTTAATGTGTTAGATCATTCCTATATTTTGAAGCAATAACTTATAAAAGAATAGTTCTAACTATGGCCACACATCCTCTGGAGGTGCTTTATCCTACATGTTGTAGAAGCGCTTGGAGATGGTCACTCTACAGACCTGAGAATTTAAAATATTTAAGGAAGCGTATGTGGGAGCAGGGGTGAGAATAAACAGACACTTAGAGAGGACAAGATAGATCATTTGCACATGTTGCTGCAGCAGAGCTAAAACCTGTGTCCTGACTTGCTTTGTCTAACAAACTGGGCTGTGTAACTGGTTTCATAATTAGGTGCTTAAAGAAAACTAACACTTTGCTCAGGTTTGCTGAATGCCATGTCATAGGTAATTAATGGCTGATATGTTCCTCATGGTGATGCTTTCAATCATTTCCATGGCATATCAGTGGCCACAAAATAAACAAACAAAAAGAAAAAACCCAAAATACAAGCCCTATCAACACATCTAATACTATTTTAAATTTTATTTGGCAGTTTCATCAGAAATGACCAATACCGGGAAAACACGGGTAATTTTTTACCATCTTCATATTACAAATTATTTTTCTTATTTGGACGTGAGGCGAAGTTGTGAGGCAACACATGGAAAACACTCATTTCTCCATTCATGGACACCCACAACTCTATTGTCATATGTGTCAATTAATGTTATTGATACAAACAACTTGTTGGAGCAGAAAAAAAAAAAGAAGAAAGATCTATACCCATGTAAATAAAATAAAAAAAAAAAAGAGAGATAAGAAATGCATCCTGCCCTGTCATTCATATGCAGAGATATTTTAGATAATAAGTAATAATTGCATTGTTTTAAGTTTATTCAGGACAAAAATAAATGCAGTTTTTGTAGGTCTAGATTTTTAAAGTTACATTGATCCATCTCTGAAATATGCATGATTCTCGTATGTGTAAATTTTGTTGACTACCAATTCCAGTAAGAACGGATTTTCTACCTAGCTCCGTTGAAACCAATGGTAAACCCCACACTGACTGTATTGAGGCTAGCTTTTCTACCATCAACACTACTGTGACCGAAGTAAATGATGTCATCTTTTGTCACTGAAAAGTTGTGTCAAATATGTTCCCATTTATGTTTTGAAATACTGGCTGCTGAAAGCTCTGCTGAGGTCTAAACAGAAACGTTTATCCCCCCTTCCCCCATATGCATACACACAATTTCCTACACCTCCTATTTACCACCCAGAGAGAAGGATCACATTTCCACTCCTCCCCTGCTCAGAGAGTATTTCAGAAGCCTTTTGAAAAACTCTTGACCTCACACATACGTACCATTACTGCAGAAAGCTCCTTTAGTTTTCCTCTGATACCTACTTCTGGGTAATCTCATACAGAACTATAATTAGGATAAATAAAGAATGCTGTCTTTAGAGAGCTATTACTTTTCTTCGGATATTCTTGTGAATGATTATTAACAAAAGGTTTAAGTAAGGTGCCCTCCCTCTATGCTTTATAGACGCTCTGACCTTCACTGCTACCTCTGAAACATCTTGCTTCTCCACGGTAGCCAGGCTGTTTTGGACAACGTAAGCACTGTCTGACTGCATTTTCTTGTGAGTGTAGTCAGTTTTATAAGTATGTGCGTGTTTTGGGGGTACTCATCTTATAAGTACTAGCTATTCCGGGAGGTCATCTGGAGGAGGTAGTTGATGGAAGGACCTCCAGCACTGCAAATACCAGATATTGCTGGAAATTCCCCTTATATTTAGGGTAAAAGACATCCACAAGCCCAGGTAGACCACTGATCTTGAGAGGCTGATGCATACCAGTTTCTGCAGCAACAGCACACAAGAGGGTAATGTAGCTAGCAACGCGATCTGGTTGTGTTCAACTGTCCAGCCCTAGTTGTTTTAGAAACTGTTTAAAATGTTGCACATAAGCACTGAACTCATAGGTTGAGAATTATTTTTTACAAGCTGGATGCCATATTGTACAGCAGAACAACAGAAACACCTAAGCTAGTTCCTTCCAGTTTCTGACCTAACGTCCCTTTATGCATATGAGTATTTTCTTTAGTCCCTCATATGCTCTACAGGAATATCCCACATTCTTTTTCCTCCTGAGCTTATGCCTTCTGGATTTTTTGGCTATTTTTGAGAAGAAATGTATTCAACTTAATGGTCATTTTCCTTTGTATTCTTCAAAATGAGAAATTTCTTATCCCACAAGGCCTGAAGAGTAATTCCTTCTAGAGAGGATGTGGTCAAGCATTTTTCCTTCTTCAAAATGGCTGTAGCTTCCTATTCTCAGCAGGTCCAAGGCTTCAGGCTTCCCTCAGAGAAGACAGTGACCCCTGTTTCAACATGGTCACCTCACTTCTTATCCTCAGTGCTCTCCATGGAGCGAGCCTGACAGCCCTGATCTAGGTGGAATTTCCACTAAGCTTCTCAAAGCCCGTATACCTCCAGGATGCTGAACGACAGCACACTCATCTGCCTACACACAGAACTGAGGCATTACAGCATTGGACAACTCTGATTGATTGAATAGACCCCGAGGGCAGGACCCTATTACCAAGCCAATGCTCAGAACTGATTAACCCCTTAGCCAGTGTCAAATACAGTACATTGCTGTAAGAAGACTATAAATCATAGGATAACTGTAGGGTCAGGCCTACTGTGGCCCTCTTATATGTCTTGCCTAAAGCCTACTGTTGATTTTTCTAAACAGAGTATGTTAGTGCTATTCTGGCAGAAGCAAAACAGTACAGGAGCTTCCCATCTAGATTTTTATTAATCAGAATATTTTGTAGCTTGTTTGCTTTTCCTCTTGTTTCTCCTGATCACAGAGGGGAATGCGTTACATATGAGACAAGGTGTACTTACGTTTTGGGACAGTTGTAGGAGAGGTTTTTAAATGATACCAATAACTCTTGCACCTTTGAAAAGTTGTTGTCTGCACCCCAGCAGTGATACCCACTTAGCTTAACTTCATTTCAGGATTATCCTGAGAATTCTTAATCCTCATGTTTCTTTCTCTGGGTCTGGTCACTTTTGAAAAGGACAGCTATGTTATTTAGTGTCTCATAAGTGAATCCAACAAAGGATTTAGGTACTTGAAAAGCTAAGTGCAATGCCAGCCATGCCCATACACCATTTTGTAGAATGGAGCCCAGGGTTCTGTGTTTGACACTTGCGCACCTTTTGTAGGCTGTTGGTAATGTTCCCATTCGCTCAGAATGGGAATCAAAAAGTTGACTAATTTACCAAGGAGACACCGGAAGTTAGCAACAGCTGACAGTCGACAATGAAAAATATCATCTTGTGAAAAGAGTACATTTTTACCTGTCCTCAAGGGTTAGGAGCCTTGCCCAGATCTCCTACTTGGAGTTCATGGACTGTTATCCTTTCCTGAAACCAGATGTTCAAACTCTCTCTTCCAGAGAAGCAGCAGGATCTACACACATCAAAAAAAGGAGCAGAGAAGGTCCCTGTGACTGTGCTGGTGCTCGTGTTGGCGATAGTTCTCTTTTATAGAGCAGCCCAATGGCTAAGACACTACCCTGGTAGCTGGGAGCAGGTAGGACTCCTGCTCCCACATCCACAGCTATATTTGCCATAATATATCAATAATATAGATGAGGAACGAACTCAAGCAAGGACCAGGATCCATGTTGTCTCTTTCTCCAAATGTGTGCCATATTTCTGCTTGTTTTATTTTTCTGGCGCAGTGAGTCTTGAATTCTCTTTTTTTTTTTTTTTTTTATGGCAGGGCAGCTGTGCAAAAGACAATGGATAATGCACTCTCTCCTGAATAGTGTAGAATACAGCTTAGCATAGAGTACTGCTTAGGGCGTCCTCTTGGGAGGCAGAAGATGTAATTAGAATATCCTCAGACAGAGGAGAGGGCTGATTCCAAGTCATCCACTTCCTGGATGAATGCTTAAAGACAAGTGCCTGCATTATCACCTCCTTATGAAGGAAAATGAAAATGGCCCCTCATCTAACTGCACCTATCTTTATCAAGAGAGACATAAAGGGCAAATTTTTCAAAAATGGGTTAGGCCCAGGTCCTCAAAGACATTTAGGCGTTTGATTTTCTTTGATTGTAGGGGGAATTAGCTTCCAAAGTGCCTTTGAGGATCTGGACCTTAGAGATTTAAGATACTCAATGTCATTTATCAAATGTGGAATCAGTAGGAGTCGGGCATCTAACGAGAACCCCACAGTCTATATGTTTCTAAATTATGTATGCGCTTTGAAAATGCTAGTCCTTTATCATGCAGGAAATCAGAATAGATGACTGATGATTCTTTCTCATCTTAACATCCCTTGTAAAGCTGGCTAAGATCATGTGAGCACTATGATGGACACATCACAGTCATATATATGTCATGCATCCTGAGATATTTTATATCTATATACATTTCTGATGGACAGCCAGTTTCCTTCCGATATGGCATGTCTTATGATAGGCTGCTTTTTAATTATTTAAATTATTTCTGGATTTTCTGATGCTTAGATTTTTCAACTATATATATTTCATTTTAAAAAGAAAATTCTGTGTATCTTTACATTGATTGCCTATGTTTTCTAAAAGTGCAGTATTTCAGTATTGATTTATCTTAGCAGAACCAATTCTGTGAATAATGTCTATACAGTTTATTGAAAGAAATGATTTGTGCTGTTTACCTTGAGTTTTAATTTCTTAAGGCTGATATATAACTTCCTGTTCCTGGTTTTGAGTTGGGGTTTTTTTTGGTCCAGTAGTAATAGAAAAAACCCTTCTGGCCTTTTGACAAGCTTTTAAAATAATCTCCAACTTTTAAGGGCTTTGTGTTCAACATTTGCCTTCTCTCTTACTTATGCAGTTTAGGCAGAAAGCTACTGACTGTAATTATGTGCTGAGTATTTCCAGAGAGGTGAGGAGGTTTTTTTTTTCCTGTTAGATAATATTTTAGCTAAAGTGCTCTTAGAATTTCACAGTAACTTGGGAATTTTTTGAGATCCTTTGCTCCAAACATTGTCGATGTAACACTGATAACCTTCACCACCTGCTCAATGTTAGCCTACCTTTCAATGATAATTAAAGAGAATTCAGCATCTTAGAAACTCACGTAGACTCCACATCTGATACCAAAAGCAAGATTATATCTTCGCTATTCTACTCATATTTTATCCTTCTTACTCTTTTTTTTTTTTTTTTAAGATAGATTGTTTCCTTCTCTTTAGTGATAAGGTGGTTTGCCACCTGGAGGGCAAGCCTAGGTAAGTTCCCTATTGTTAACATGTGATTCACCCTCTTGGTCTTGGGTCCCTTTCAGACATAACAAGCAGTATAAGCTGCCTTTATCTTGTTTCTTATCTTCAGCCATTCTGAGATGAATCTTCTTCATGCAATCACTCCGTTCTTAAGTTTCTATAATGCATCCACTGCTTTATAGTAAATCTACCTTACAACTTCATGTATGGCCTAGCATGCAATTTTAAAATAAAATAGAGGATGAAGTGTTTATGAAATAGAAAATTATGAGTAAGAGGAGAATTACTATATTTAAATATCATTAGGGGCATAAAATGAGCACAAAAAACCAAGAGCTGGGAATACAGAAGTGATAGAATTTATCTAGAGGTATTAGTATAGGTAATTTGGTATTGTCTATAGTGCTGTCTATTAGGACTAATAGGACTAACTGGTGCCTAGAAGGGTGGTTCTTGTAAAGGGAATATTATAACATACATGTAAATTTGTAAATAAAAATCAAAAAGGACACCAGAAATTTGAAGTTAGCATAGGTATAATGTTAGTGAATTACAATTGCATAATGGAGAACATATTGTCATGAAATTTATTGGGTTTGGGAAAAAATGAGGAAAAACACAGACATTGGATACAGGTTTCTCAGAATTATGGAGAAAGAAAGAAAGAAAAATTCTTTGATGACTATAGCTCACAGAAATTATTTCATTTTAAACATATTTGGAGGGAATGAGGATAGCAATCACTTTGCTAATAAAAATAGGTAAACTAAATAAAGGAGAATTAATCTTAAATCTTTATGTCTTTATAAAAGTAGAAAAAAAGAATATAAGAATAGTATCAATTTTGAGTAATTCTCTTCTCAATTCCAATTAATATTAAGCTAATGGATTTTTAAGACATAGAGGGTAACACAGTTCAGGAATCACTTAGTGGAAGAAATTAAGAAATCTGTATATCCACGTGTTTAAATCTTTAATCAGCATTTACCTCCCCCTAATTCTTTGTTCCTCAGTAAGAATTTTCTGTGACTAGAACATGAGTACATCAACAGGCCTGTGGTTGTTTTCCTCTAGTGAAGGAAAAAGGAAAGAATTGTTCAACCACAACCTGCAGGACTATATGCTGGGAGTTGATGTCCATTAGGGTGCCCTGCCATCTTTCAGAACAGCTCATTTAAAGTATACTTTAATTAAGGATCAACATAATTTATATTTATATTTGTATTTATCAAAGAAGAATGCAAGGAAGAAAAAATGGCCATACTTGTCATTTTTCAAAGGATCTGTCAATGGTATGAAACATTTTTTTCTCCAGAATGCAAAATTGGAAAAGAGGAATGAATCCAAATTTATGAGGAATACATAGAAAAAAAAGTTTGTGGAAGGAAAACAGGGGCAATAAATATTAATCTATGTTAGTTCTTATATGTAAAAGTAGTTAAGGAAATGGAAAGGGTTTAAAATTTTTTTTTGAAGAAGAAAAAGTCCCGGAGAGCAAAGAGATCATTTAGAAAAAGAAGGAGAAGATGACTTTAGTAATGGTTAAAAATTATTGAAATTCAGGTATCATTTGAAAGAGCTTTGTTAAACAAGAGGCATACAAAATAAAGTTTATATAGCTAGTGAATAATGACATTTTCAAATATACATTGATAAAGACCAGGCAAAAGAATACTTGGAAAAGTGGAACGTTTACAAATTGTTCAGGCCAACTGGTAGGAATGCAATTAGGAAATTCATTTACTCTGCCACAGGCAATTATTTTTGACGAGACATAGAAATCTGGGTAATTACCAAACACTATAGAGAAAACAAAACAAATTCAAAAGGAAAAAAATAGCACTGATTTTGGCAATTGTTTTCTGAAGATTCTCTCTGTATCCCAGAACGGTATTGGAAAAATATTGAGAGAAAAAAGCTCACTGGGAATTAGGTTACTCAGGCGTCCCAGAGAGCAGGTCCTCTCTTACTCCTCAAGTCAACTGCATTCAAGTTGTGTAGGCAGGCAGGCACAAGTGGAAGAAAACCCCAAAAACCCCTTTTCTGCGTTGTCCCATTACCTGCCACTTAGAAAAGCTGCCTCTGGGAGAAGAGCAAAATAATTTCCTTCACTCACAAGGAAAGGTGAATCAGAAATATTTTGACTTTATGAATCATTTATTTTTGGTGTGCTGCAGAAGCAGTGCTTTCCTCGCTGGAAACGGAGTAAAGGTGTAACCTGATCCTCAGGAACCTGAACATCCAGAGCAGCAAGAAGATTTTGAAGACAACATCTTGATAGATGAAGAAGATAACATTTTACTGCATGTAAAATGAATGGCTGAAAGAAAAGCAGTAGGAGTCTGAATTCTAGTTAAGCCTCTGACACAACATCTCATGAAATGTTTTCTCCAAATTAATCCACAGCCTGAAATACGACTGCAGAACCATACAGCAAGAAAAAACATAAACTGCCATAGTCTGAAAAGGGAGGAGCTTAGTGAAGGACAACAGGAACTGGTTTTAAGTTCTACTTCATTTAACATCCTTCATATTGATATTCATATGATCTCCTTCTACGACATGGTGACCCGCCTAGTGGATGAGGGAAAGGCTGTGGACGTTGTGTGCCTGGACTTTAGTAAAGCCTTTGACACCGTCTCCCACAGCATCCTCCTGGAGAAACTGGCTACCCATGGCTTGGATGGGCGTACTCTGCGCTGGGTAGGAAACTGGCTGGATGGCCGGGCCCAAAGAGTTGTGGTGAATGGAGTTCAATCCGGTTGGCGGCCGGTCACAAGTGGTGTTCCCCAGGGCTCAGTACTGGGGCCAGTCCTGTTCAATATCTTTATCAATGATCTGGACGAGGGGATCGAGTGCACCCTCATAAGTTTGCAGATGACACCAAATTGGGAGGGAGTGTTCATCTGCTGAAGGGCAGGCAGGCACTACAGTGGGACCTGGACAGGCTGGATCGATGGGCCGAGGCCAATTGTATGAGGTTCAACAAGGCCAAGTGCCGGGTCCTGCACTTGGGTCACAACAACCCCAGGCAACGCTACAGGCTTGGGGGGGAGTGGCTGGAAAGCTGCCTGGCGGAAAAGGACCTGGGGGTGTTGGTTGACGGCCGGCTGAATATGAGCCAGCAGTGTGCCCAGGTGGCCAAGAAGGCCAACGGCATCCTGGCCTGTATCAGAAATAGTGTGGCCAGCAGGAGTAGGGAGGTGATCGTCCCCCTGTACTCGGCCCTGGTGAGGCCGCACCTCGAGTACTGTGTTCAGTTTTGGGCCCCTCACTCCAAGAAAGACATTGAGGTGCTGGAGCGTGTCCAGAGAAGGGCAATGAAGCTGGTGAAGGGTCTGGAACACAAGTCCTATGAGGAGCGGCTGAGGGAACTGGGGATGTTTAGCCTGGAGAAAAGGAGGCTGAGGGGAGACCTTCTCGCTCTCTACAACTCCCTGAAAGGAGGTTGCAGCGAGGTGGGTGTCAGTCTCTTCTCCCAAGTAACAAGCGATAGGACGAGAGAAACAGCCTCAAGTTGCGCCAGGGGAGGTTCAGATTGGACATTCGTAAAAATTTCTTCACCGAAAGGGTTGTCGGGCATTGGAACAGGCTGCCCAGGGAGGTGGTTGAGTCCCCATCTCTGGAGGTATTCAAAAGGCGTTTAGATGAGGCCCTAAGGGATATGATTTAGTGGGGGACTTGGTAGTGATAGGTTAATGGTTGGACCCGATGATCTTGGAGGTCTCTTCCAACCAGAACAATTCTATGATTCTATGATTCTGTGATTGATTTTGAAGTGGGGTAATAGGCCTATTCATGCAATTCATTGATGGTCCTGCACGTGAGAGTGTTGCAATCTCTACTGAAGAAAAAAAAAGAAATAATGTAAGTGGAGCTAGAGGGGTTAAAATATGGACAGAGAGGAAGTAAATGAAATTCAATGTGGAAGAAAAATGAACATTTATGTGCCTGGGGGAAATATAATTCAAAAGTCAAATTTTTGCGGAGACAGTGAAACCTGGTAAAAAGAAACACTGCAAAAGGGATCACGAATGATAGCGGAGAGAAAAATAGGCACGAATATGCAATGCAGTGTGACAGCAGTAAGGTTCAATGCAACACTAGGCAGAATCTGCAAAGTGTCACCTCACAAACCGACAAAGACAATAACCCTTCTGTTTACAGCGCGGGTACAGCTTCCTCGCAGATACTGGGGACAGCTCGTTACTGGTGACCGGTTACAGGGAGTTTAGAAAAAAGCAGCAGAAGGTGCTGTGGGCATATATGGAGTTCTGCAAATGCTAGCTAGCTAGCTACATATATCTATATATTAAAACAATATATATATAAAAAAATCTAACTATACGATATATAAATATTATATAAAACATTGTATATAAATTATATTAAATATAATGAATATATTATGTATTAAACATCACCTTATGGTGTTACATGGGCACTCATGTGTTACCTTTCTCTTATGCCTGTTGTTTGCAGGACTGACACGTGGAACTATGCAGCCTTTGCCACCTGGCACAACAGAAATAGGCGATGAGGATGGTTTCAGGAATATCTCAAACCTCAAGCATTCCCAATTTCTACCATACTGGCCAGGCTGTACACCATTCACAAGAGAGAAAGGGAGAACCCACTGCCAAGTGTCCCTTGGTGCAAGAGGATATGATGCATAGGTGAGAAAGTGTGTTCTTCATAAACAAACCAGCAGCTATTCTATGAAATCTTGAAAAACATTAATAAGTGCTGAATAGATCATTTATTTTAAGATTCAAAACACTGCTAGTAATTTAAAAACTGTATAAAATAGGAAGGAACTAATTTAAAAATAATTTGAAACACATGTATATGTGTGTGATAAATAATTGGTTTGTGTGAAATATGGAAAATATGTGCAATTGTAAGGAAATAACACTCATAACTCATGAGATTTCAACTGGCCAAAACAGTATTACAAGGCCAGCAAAACCACTCACAGGGGGAAAGTGCAAAATTCCAGTAACAGTTAAATGAACTATTTTATTCATTTATGATTCAAGAAACGCCTCTACTAAATATGACAAACTACAGCCAGGTAGAAGAATAATTCAGTGTACTATGGAAAAAGAAAATTATCCACCCTGTAGGTTAATTAGTCTAAGCTTTTTCCCCCTCCAAAAGAAAGAAAGTAAGAAAGAGAGAGAGAAAGAAGGAAAGAAAAGAAACAGTTTAAAAGGAAAATGGAATATTCCTCATAATAGACATTATATCATTTGTAAACAAGTGCCCCAAAGCAACAAAAGCTACAGATTTGTTCATACTACTACCCATTAGAAGATTTTATAAGTCTCTCAATAGTGAGTGACCCTGAATTTGTGAATATAATATTACTGCTGACATATCAAAATAACCCTTTATATTTCATTCAGTATGTCTCTGAATTATGCAAATGACTGTCAATGTAATTTTTCTGTTTCTTTAAAAAAACCCAAACACGCACGGAGTAGTCTTTAGACTGTGGTTCAGGATGTATTCATTCCATAACCACCGTTACGAAAGCCTATCACCTGTATTTGCAGGCAAAGCTTACATTTCTGAATGCAAGCCACAAGTTTTAGCTCCCTATCCATACCCTGCAGAGCTGTCCGTGCCCTGCAGAAAAAGAACATTCTCAGAGAAGCTGATTTTATTTATCTGAACATATATATGTCTGTGCATATATATGTTTTATTCACTACTTAAGTGCTGGTTTAATATCAGAGACCGAGTGCTCTGGAGACAGCGTTCACCCTCAGTGTTGGCAGAGAGCTCCATTTTAACTCTCCGCATTGAAGTGGACAACTGAGAAAACTCTGACAGAAAGCATCTTATCACATCCCAGATTTTTGCCAGTTACTGTCTTAGCCAAAAATATATCAGTTCAACATCTGCTTCTTTCCAAAATCGTCTCAGCAAACCAGAGATGCAAGCAGTGTTTCCCAGTACTGATGGCATTTCCAGAAGTACTGCTTTATAGCAAAATGCTATGACACAAAAAATAATTAAAACCTCGGTAAGTAAAAGAGTGACTGAGAAAATAGCTGTCCTTCGAGATGAATGATCAGGTCAATGTTCTCGAGAAAATCCTTTTGTGTTTTGCTTCGTGCCAATCTCACGTTACTGTAATTCCACTAAAGACAAGTAGTATGGATAAATTTGGGCAAATGCATGAAAACCGCCTTTTTTGATAACATCAAGAATATTTTAGAGTAATTTTTTCTTTTTAATCTGGGAAGAAGGATAAACTTGTATTGCGGACTGAAGTGTAGCAATTTGCAATGCTTTTTATATTACAGGATATCTGCACTAGAACAATCTTTTATTCTGGACAGAAAATTCACATTCGAGTATAGTGGTTCTGGTCTGGGATAAGCATTCATACATTTTAAAAAGAATTGGAAAAAAGAATGACTTCCTCTAATTAGGTAGCTTGATCAATGTATGCATTAAAGACACATTTCCTAATGTATTATGAATTCAGATGGGTGAGAGGAAAGCAGGCTTAAACAGCTTTTAAAAATAGCCCAGAATCCTCAGTAATTTCCCCCTACTCACCTCCTCTGCATGCCAGTGTTAGCATAATCTAAAATACTTCTTCAGCTTTCTACTACTAAAAGAAAACTGTAGAAGAGATGGTTTAATAAAAAATTGTTTTCTAGCTCCTGTTGCATACAAAATGCTAGAGAAAAAGTGTCTTAAGCAATGTTTATATTTGTGTTGTTTTCTGCAGACAACTCTTTCAACCAGGATTTGTGTGCAAAGATTAATTCCAACAGTGGAGAAGTAAAGAAAGGATTATTGCTCAATCTCAGGGAAGACTGAAATTATTAAAGCAGAGCAGCCGCTAACCTGCAGGTCCCTGGATCTTCTGGAGTATGGTATGATGATTGATAACCTGACCTACACTTCTTGGATCACTTGGCAGGTAGAAATATAGCATCTGCTCTATTGTTAATGCAATAAATTAAACCACTTTCAAACAGTATTTCAATAAATTAAGCCCATAGATCTGTAGTAGTTTGCATAAACTATGTAAATAAGTGCTGTGACTTACATGTTGCTGCTTGGGCATAAATTCAGTCTACTTCTTTTAAAAGGCGGAAGTTGGGTATGGATATTTAAGATGGCTTGTGCAATCATATTAATCTTTCTACTTCATATTTCACATTTTTATGAGAACTTTATTACTAAATAATATATCTCCATGTTCCCTTTTGTAGCTGTGCTGTCCATTACTTGCCTAAACTACGTGCTGTCATTAGTTATAGCAGTTTTATGCTTCATATACTACACAGCCTCTGATGGCTGTCTCCCTAATAAATTCTTCATCACCTTCAACATGACCATCTGCATTGCAGCTTCATTAATAACCTTTCATTCCAATTTCCAGGTGGGCAATGTCTTGCTTAGTTAAAGCTTTTTGTAAATTATTAATTATTGCAACCAAGAAACCTCCTCCCTGGGCTCTCACTGGTATCATGAAATAGTGATTTCATGGATATTACAGAAGTGCCGCTCATTGCTGCCTTTATCTGTTAGGTTAATGAGGATCATTCTGCTTGAACACAATGGATCAAAATCTGGCCTTTGGTGCACACAGATATTTCCCATTGATTTCACTGAGCTCATTGCATCTGGAGCTTCAGGCTTAGCAGCCTATTAAAGTAGCATGGAGAGTGCAAAGCATAGATAGAAAAGTTTACCCTGGTAAAGCAGGTGAAGCAGAAACTGAAGAAGTCTGAGACTTGAAAGAATCTGGACCAGTACAGTCAAAAAGTGAAAAAACCTTAGGCCACTGGGCAGGAGATCCTGGAAGATCTCAATTTCCTGACTGCGCAGAAGGTTAAAAACAGCTCTTCAGCAGACAGGCCCGATGTTATTTGATTCCTTAGGGAGACTTTCTGTTGACTATAATATTGAGTCGATTCAAATATGAGCACCAAAACCCACAACATGTACATTTCATAGCAAACAGCGAGTGCTTATCACCGCATCTTGTAGCTTAAAGCTTTCGAGTATTCCTGTTGCCGTGTTCTGCAGCTCTTTGAGTGAAACTGCTCTACTGACTGTGTCGAGACAGCACAACTTCTTTTCTTCTGTCCCTTTGGAGTCACTTTGGTGGGCTCCATCAACCAAGGAAATGCATTTGGGCAGACTGTGAAGTTAAGCTGAATGTGACCTAGTCAGTATATACCGAATGGAATGGGTTATATAGTTCTTCACCATATGGTTAGGATGAACCATGCAATTACAAATGAGGTAGACATAATTTATTCTGCATCCTTATATTGCATCACCTTTTCTCATCCCTTTAATTTGTATGTCTGTGTGTGCCCTTATGTACCTGTATACGTGCATTGATTCTGCATACACAATTGCATTTACTTTTCTTGGATAAATGTATTAAACGTATCAAACTGTATTTTACAGATGTTTAGTAAAGTAAAAAGTTATAGATTAAGAAATGAAGATTTAAAGCTGCCTATAAGTCCATCCTCCTTTCTTGTGCATATGCTTTGTAATACCATCCTTTAAAGAAATATTTATATATAGTGATTTTTCTTTCTGGATCTCCTTCTAGTTAGTCAGACTGTGACCCAGTGCCTTATTTAATATACTTTATTCAAACCTCACGCCCTTGGCAGAACTTTTCCTCATATACTTTTTTCATATTGTTGTGACTGTGATAATATTTGCAAGATTCATAAAAATTAATTTATCTTTGCAACATGCAGTCCAATATCTAATAAGAGATCAACTCTGTGGAGTGGCAGAATACGCACTTTATCTCTAGAAAGTGTGAAAATCTGAGGATGCTTTGTGGGGTTGAAATCTGTAGAAATTTTGGCTGATGAAAAGGAGAAATGAATGTAGGTAAACAGAGATTTTTCAGAGGCTTGGCTATCTTTGTCCAGGTGTTGCAACAGAAACCATATCCTTGTCAAAATGGTCAGTCATGATGCTGAATTTTATGTCTCTGCTTCAGAGTCTTTGAAAGAAAGAAAAGGTCACCAGCTTATTTTTTGTATTGGTGAAACAAATTATTCTTTTACCTTATGCATGCAAATATTTGGTCTGGTATGGCTGGATTTTTTTCATTTTATCATTCATTTTCATACCCATATGGGAAATCGTTAAAGTTTGACAAAGTTAAGAGTTATAAGCAAAGTTAAAAGCAATACTGAGTTTTTAATATAAAGTGCCAGGGTGTCTTCTCAGGAAATAGATGGTGCAACGAACCCTACATACATTATGTCTACATTCCTACCTGTGCAGATTTGGAGGCTTTGCAATAGAATTCTGCTGCAAACCCATTTTTAAAAAATTTAGATACTCTTTAAAAAATCTCCTTCGTTCTATGGCTTGCACTGTCCCTATTTTCAGTGCATTTGAACTTTCTTTATTTTTTCCTTCAAATTCTCTTCTTTTTGTCCTCTTTCCTTCTGCAGTTACTGAGAAGCCATTCAGGCACTCGTTTATATTCAAATTTCAGCACTTGGGCAGATGTCCAAAACAGACACTCTTTCTTGATGTGCCACCTCAAAGATCCCAAAGTGATGCTGGCTGATATGTGAGACAAGAGAGCTAAGCAGAGGTTATCCACAAGCCCCAAAATTGTGTTCTGAAACAAAAAACATAAGAAGTGAAGAAATGTAGCTTGTTGAGCCAATAGGAAACCCTTCTATTGCCTTAGACATGAAAAGGAAGAGGAAAAACTTGGACGGTTTGAAGAGAAGATACTCCTGTGGTGATAAAAGGAGCAGGTTTTTTGAGTTAAATGTGAACAGTTCCCACTGTAGACCAAAAGGACCTTGTCCTTGGAGCAGGTCACTAAAACATCACGGTAGGACAGAGGGAGCTTTTGAGCCAGGCATGCACCTGCCAGGGATTTGACCGACTCTACTGTCAAAACCTCATATTATTCCTGAAGTAACAAGTATAGTTTTATTTGACCATTAATTAAAGACCACTTCAACTAGGTGGCTGGATCTTGCCAACCCAGAGAGTAGCAGATTTATATAAGTTTCACTAAATTGAATGTATTCATTTCCTTTGCTTAATTTATGTAATGAAGTAACCTAATTCTGTACACACCCAAACCCAAACCTGCCTTTCTTAAGTGTTCTTTGTTTTTTCCCTCTGGTTTTATTTTTTTCCTATAATGCTAATCCATGGTTTAGACAGACTGTGGGGCCCACCTACTGTGGAAACCTTTTCCCCAATATAATTGTTAACGGAGGCTCCAGCAGTTTGAGAGAAATGAAAACAAAACCTTATTATCCAATAAAGGATCGTTAAAAATTCAGCAGCTAACAGTTTTTGGCTGACAAAATTGTTGAACACACCAAGAAGCAGAAAGCAAAATTGGCTATTTTCTGATCACAGGCCTAATTAGAAATGAACGGCTTAACTGTACCATTATGTGCCAATGACTGTGACCTGCATGGTATTTTCATTTCTGAATCTCTTTATATAAAGAATTTCCTGTGAGATTTTGTTACTCTCTAAATGCCTCTGTATGGTATTGACTACAACTGAGGGCCAGGTTTTGTTAAAAGAAAATGTCTGGCTTTAATGGTGTGGAAGTTGAATGTACATATATATTTTTTATTGGGTCAGGTTCTAAGACTGGATATCCCAAAGCACCAGTCTTGTGGGTTTTGGTTTTTTTTTTTACAAATTCATTTTTACAGCTTACAGCAGCCAGTTGAAAATAAGACAATAAAGGTTACGTGAGAATTGCAGGACTATAAGACTTCCTGCAGTCTACCTCAGGAACTGAAACGCTGCCCTGGCAGACTCAGTTGCCTCTTGGAGACCATATTCAGTGTAAAACAGGGCAGAACTGGGTTTTACGGGATAGATTCCTTCTCATGTTAACTTCTCTGAAATCAATAGATTTTTTTTTTTTAAGAATAAATTTGGACCAGCCTGTTTAGTGTTTCTGCTCCAGAAGTCTACAATTACTGGAGTTTCATGATCAGTTGCCCCGTTCCATTCCCTGTGTGAGCCTGAGACAAAGGTCTTGCTAAATAAAGCTTCATTAGATCACAGAGATATCATAAATAATTTAGCAGAGTTTATCATAATTGAAGGTTTCTTCTCACAAGGGGATTAAGATGACATGGGGGCAGAATTAATTCCCACCTCTGGAGACAATCAACTGCCAGATGAAGTTTAAGGTCTTTGGAAAGTCCTTATTCTGGAAGGGCATCCTGCTGGACTCTCCCCTATTCTGGCCAGGCATCCCAACCACACTCAGTGTTGAATTGTGCCGAGAAGGGGGACTTGTACACATGGGAACTCAGGGTCTTAGGAAAACTGCCTTTTTCATGCAGTTTGGTCTGGTGTTCTGTTTCTGAAAAAGCATCGATCTCAAACAGGCCCTCAGGTACACTGAAATTATTGTCAATGGCTTATTTCACAATAGATGCTCCATAATTACTGAAATTACAGAATTAGAGCAACCATAGCAAAAATTATAGAAGTTGTAAAAAGATAGATAATGAGAAGTGTTCTTTCACCAACTTTCAAAACTGAACATTGTTGAGTTTCTTGCCTTGTTTGTGCAGGTGTCATCTATGATTAACCCCCTGAAAGTCTACACGCCTGTTATGGATTTCTGTCACAAAAATAAATTGCAGAACTTGATGATTCTGACCAAATAATGCAGCGTCTTCATGTAATAGCATGATATTACACTTATGTAACTAGAGAATGCCACCTCTTGCTGTATTGTAGTGCCACCAAATCATAACACAAGTGGCAAAACCATGTATTTTTTCTATATATCTGATACAGGACATAAGTAAGGCCCAGTTTTGTAGCTGCTCTGATACATAAATAACCCAAACACTGAGGAAGCCCCACTGTTTTCCATCAGACAACTCACGTGAGCAATGGCAGTTATGTGAGTAATATTTTTACGTGTTCAAATCCCATGTACAGTTGTAATAGACAGTCATTGCATTCAAGACAGTACTCCATTTCACAGATGTTACACATGTAGCAGCTGCTGCTGCTTAGTTTTTTTTGCCACAGTGCAGAATCCAAGTGTATTGTGAGACTATTCTCTGTTATCTAACAGCAAAAAAAACCATGAAATAGATCAGGTACCATTGTTCATGCATACTCAAGGTGACATGAAACTACATAACTTTGTGATCTCCTGTTTTATGAAGAGACAGCTACTTCAAGTCTTTTATGACAAATTAAATTACAGTATTCTTTGACTTTGGTCAAGCTCTAGCAGAGATCTGATGAAAAAGTTATTTGTTTCCTTTAAACAACTAAACAGAAATTTTTCTTTTGACCCTATTCTAAAGAACTATGTTGCTAGAAAACGTGGAGTAAAGAGGAGACAGAAATCTATTGGTTACAGAACTTGTATCGCCAGCTCAGGTGGCTTGGATGTCACCCTTATGGTCTTCTGATGTTACTTCAGAAAGATTGTACTGTCAGCAGGAAAATGGGTCTTTTTGAAAAGATTTTCTCCTTTACCAAAGGCGTCTTATGAGATGTTAAGCTCATTAGGAAACCAGAAGAAAATCCAGCTGAACTTTTAAGTCTTTTTTTTTTCTTTTTTTTCTTTTTTTTTAACTTTTGGTCATTAAGAATGTGAAAAGGGGCTTAGCTTTTTGAGCAGCTCCAGGGAAAGATGGGGAGGGGAAAAATGTTGAGATCTTATGATTACAGTTGTTAATATACAGCGGCGATACTATTCAAGCTGAGATAGTTAAAGGCCTGTCAGCACTTCCATTTGAAACCCAGTCTTTTTAACATTTATTTTTCCAAAAAGAAGTAAGTCCAGTGTTAGTTGAATTTTAGCATACAAGAATGCATCCTGGGAGAATATTTCCCTTTGTGATATTTCAAATATATGGTTTGCATTGTACATGTTAGAAATAATTCAAAGTGTCCCAGCCTGAGACGTATTTTTGCATTTGTATCCAGCTGTCAGCCATTTATTTGTGTGTGTATTCATATATACAGATCTATGAGAGTGTGTTTGTACGTATATGTGTGAGTATATATTGTCATACCACCTGCAAGAGGACTACCCTTATGCTTAAATGTTAATATAGGCCTGATCTTTCCACAGGTTAACAGCACCTTGCAGGATGAAGTCTTTACACCTGCTCAGTCAACAGGATGGAGATACAGCTGTTCTCTTGCCAGGTCAAGCAAGCAGCCTATGTTTTGCACACAAGTCCCAGTTTTGAGATTAAATTTTGCCTTTTGTGGTATAAAATGCACTATGCAGGTAGAGAAAGCAAGAATACTTTCCTTAAAAACCACATTGATATGGTAAAGGAGCAGGACTCCTTCAAGAAGAAGGGACGGAATGGATCCATCCCTATATTCTCAGGTGCAGGCAGTGAATGGGGAGAAGAATACTTAGAATGGCTGCTGTTCTTCATTTTTGCAGAACAATTTGATTTACTAATTGTTCATTTACTAAACATTACACTTAGATACGTAGAAAGCTGTTCTTCCCACTTTACAAAAGAAAATACTGAGACAGGGTAAACGACACATGTCAAACAAAGAGCTAGAATCTTGTCACTCATCATCTTATGTTCTTCCGTACCTACTAGGTGATTTCTACTGACCTTGAAAAGTTAAACTATGGTGGTAATGATGCAGATTGGTGAAATATGGGAGAGTCTTCCAAGTGCATTTTGAGAATGATGTGCCTTGAGAGGTTAAGAGGTGTACTGTGATGCAGAAGATGTTTAACTAGCTTGTCAGGAGCAAGAGCCTTTGTGAAAGGCCTCACGCTCCATCTACTATTTTGATTTCTTGAAAAATTATAAAAAATGCAAATAAGTATATCAGACCTGTTGCAGAAATCATGATTTTCTGCTTGTTCAGGGAAGCTGATCATTGCCAACGCTATTCAGAGCTCTCTGGGTCTTTACCATGTCATTTTCTTTCTTTGCAGATAGTTCCTGTTTTTCCTTTTGCTTTGTGCGGCAAGAGGGAAGTGAAGTCCATCTTGTGAGAGAGTAATAGAGTATAATTTAAGAATTTACCTTATCACTTGTTAATGTCATTGGCACCTCCAAGACAGTACACATATCTGAGACCATGTGGCTCCAAACAAGATCCACTGGGAATGGAAGCAAGACTAAGGCCAATCCATTTCCTCAGGAAATAGGTGGTTAAGAGGTTCTCTAGGGAGGGAGAGATCATGCACAGCAGTAATGGATGCAGATACTTGCCAGAAAACAGTGTCTTTGAACCAGGAAAGGGACAGGACCACTATCCACAACCTTAGCGAGCAGTGAGGCATGCAGGAACCACAGCAGAAGCTTACTGCCGAGGGATTTGCAGATGTGGGACCGCAAGGACAGTGGCCCAAGGGTGTGGTAAGAAAGACTGTTTCCACCCATCGTGGTGGAACTATGGAGACGGGGTCCATACAAGGTAACTCTCTGGGGTTTTCTTTTCCTGTGCAAGGCTTGGGTTGTAATGTATATATGAATAACACAAGCATCACAGTCTGGAAAGATAATGCAGTGTGTGTTATTTCCATCAGAATGGAAATGACAAGAACTGAAAGATAGCTGCTTGCCTCATCGTGGGAGGTTAATTTTTATTTTGTTTGAGCCTGTTTGCTTATTTTGAACCTTTTAAATATATCCTGTTATCCATTTAGCCATTTGTCCTTTTGAATTAATGTCTTGTCAAAATGAATCTCTTGTATTTTCATGATTTTTTCCTATGGAAATTACACAAATCCATGCTCCTCTAGTTGGGGTATCATATACTTTTATCATAATGTCATGGAGTGTTTAAGGCCAAAAAAGGCCATAGGTCATTGAATCTCATCTTCTATAAATACTGCAGTTTGCTCACTTTCACCCACTTACCCCTGTCTGCAATTAAATTTAGATTTGGCCACACTTATGTCTCAGAAAGCCATTGAATCTTCATCTGAGGAACTGGAGAAGTTATCAATGTATTTATTTCCAAGTTTGGTCCAACTGTTAATAACTCCCACAGTTAAACACTGGTGCCTAATGATACCCATTTTTTTGATTCGGCTTTGCTGAGACCCACTTGCAGAGCTGGGAATTTGAACAAGAGGAGCTTTTCTGTTCGGCGTTTGTGACATTGGTCTCCAGACTTGTTATAAAAAATGCTATGTCATGTTTGTATGCTGAGGGTACAGAATATTTTAGATAGGCCGTGAAACCAGGTTAAAAAAGAAAGTCTCTTCCAAGTCTCTTGTAACACAAATTGTTGCAACACAAGTAATCTGATTGTAGGAAGGGCAGTGACTTTGTGTGCATGATCCTATGGAGAATCCTGCCTAATGCAGACTGTCTTAATTGCTATGGTAATACTATATCGCTTTTCTGCTTCTCTTGTCCACCTGATGGGGAATCTTGGTAAGAGAGGCAAACAAATTGAAGGCAGCGTGATATATCAATGCAGAAGTGATATATCAATGCAGAAGTGAGACCACAAGAATAAAGCCAAAGTTTATGACTAAAACTAGCATTCAACTGTCGAGAGATTTAAAGACATTCCTAGCCACAAGCATGCACTCATATACTTCCTCTATTAGCAAAGGTTTTAAATACATGCTAAAATACTGATATTAGGGCTATATCAATGCCTTCAACAGCAGAGATATAGCATGCAACCGTGTTTCAGGCCTTCAGGTGAGATGAAAGGATGTAGGCCATTCACCTGAGTAATACACTTTCACTTAAAATTAGTATCAACCTTAAAAGACAATATTTAGGCAACAGATTTTTCTAGTTTACTTATTACCTGTTAGAATTATGTTAGAGTTCATCCGATGTAATAGTGGCATAGTATAAAGGCAAATTAATTTTAACTCTGGGCTAAGAGCTGCAGGTAAGAAATAGTTGTCTACTGGTGTTTTCCTTTCCTGTACAGTGACGGCCACTTTGCAACCTATCGGTCTGTTGCTAGTGCTCTTGTTCTTCCCTTGTATCCTCTTTCCTCCATTCCTTCTGGATAAAAGCAAAAAGAAGGTAGAGAGATGTTTTACTCTCTGGAGATTTCACAGTACATCTCATGGGCAGAGAACACGTGAAAACCCTTGAGCACCAATGTTTTACATATAGCCCCGGCAGCAGTAATTGGGTCCTTTATTCTGACAGTTGCTGTTGCAGTGGAGGCAGGAATTGTCTCGTATTCCTGTAGCAGCTTGAAAACTTGCTCCTCGATCTGCAAGTGACCCTAGGGTGAGGTAATGGGAAGAGAGCCAAACTTTAAACAGTTTTTATTTGGGTTCAGTTGAATGCCAGGTGAAGATTCAGGCTGACTTTTTTTTTTTTTCCATTTTTTTTTGTCCCAAATATTTCTCTCAGCCCAAGATGAGAAGCAAAGTCTCATACTCCATTGTTCCTTTTTCTTCCCCACAGCAGCATATTTTAAAGATGGAAATTCAGCTATCTGTATTTCCTTACTTTTGTCAGTTTGGTTCGTAGCCTTAATGTTACTTAAACAGTTTCTTTAAAGTAATGGAGCCCTTAATATAGACTTAATAAAGCAATGTAAGGCGGCATGGATTTCCTTCTGTCTAAGGTTCAGAGGCCTTTATCTGAATAATACATTAGATACTTTTATTCACTGGTGAGGCTTCGTAACAGGAAAAACTTTGAAGGGAACGTCTATCCTATCATTAAATTGATAATAGACATGTTCTTTACTTTTTATCCCTTTTGTAGCACATCTTTTACCTCTGACAGGTTTCTCTAGGAATTAAACAGGGACCATAGGATACTTTTACCAGCATATAACAATATGTGGTGTCCTAACTTGTTGCAAGCATAAATAACTGTGGTGAGGAAAACCTTATCAAAAGGTTCTTTGATACTTGCATGTTACTTGTACTGTTATTATATACAGTGCTGTAATGTAAAGTAGAATACTGTTTTAATAAATCTTTTTTCAGTGTAAGAGGGATACATAAACATAGGTTCATTTTAAGATTTAATTCAAAATTGCTTCTATGAAATGTATGTTGACATTACTATAACAAATTCGATTTCAGTGATACCTATATAACTAATACTTTTTTATCATTTTTGTGAGTTGAATATTTGTGTGCCTTCATTTGAAAATAGAAGGTTTTTAAACAGGTTTTAATATGTCAAAATATGATAGTGTTTCCAACATATGTATAACAAAGAAAACAAATGCAACTGTTTCACTCAGAATGCCATACCCTGTGTCTTATTTTCTTTTGTATGTGTATGCAACCTCAGGTTTAGAGATCTTGCAAAGATCCACCAAGCTGCCTATTAGTAGTTAACAACTCCTTTTCACCAGTTTATGCTGTTGAAGAAAAGTGAGAATGGCTTGGCTTCCCTTGTTTATATTCATAACCCATTTTCCTTATTTAATCTACGTTCAGCTTTTCTACTTCCCAGTAAACCCTCTAGCAAAGGTGTTTCTAACGAAGAGCTGCCAAAAATGCATAAAATTCTGGACAAAAAGTTGTAAATAGTGTTTTTGCTAAACATTTCAGACCAAATTCTTAGCTGGTGTAGACCAAAACTACTTCAACTTCATTAAGCTGTTTTGTGTTTGCCATAAAATCTAACCTAAAAGGTCTAATGAAAGTGAATATCCGGTTCTTCTGGTTGTATCTTAGCACTCTGATGTGCATCAAAGGAAAAAAGAACTGAATATGAAAAAAGAGTGTAAGAACTGGTCCAAATTTCTTATTCAATCAATCTCTATAGGCAAAGAAGACAAGAGAATATATCTGGATATTTCCAGGTTCCACTGGTGATAGTAACAAGTTCTTGCATGGCTTTCAGTGAGAAAAAGAGATTTTGCAAGAACTTCTCTCTGTGAAATGTTTGTCTGATTCATGCTTTTTTGTCATTCAAATGGTAAAATCTTTAGGGTTTATTATATTAGTATAAACCCAGCATAGTTTGACAGAAATGTATGGAAATATACTTGATTTGCAGTAGGATAGGCAATTTTGAACAACACTTCATGTTGTTTATAGATCTATATTCTCATCTGAACTGAATCTGAACTATGATAAGAAGTGTTTTGAGCTAAATCATATACTACTGCAAATCCAAATTGGAGTGAATAATGTTTTGCGAAAGCTAATGTTGTTATCTTTTGAAAAACAACAACTTTTATTCAGTTTTTAAAAAGAACATAATTTGCCATAATTTATGGTTAAAAATTAACAAAAATACTACAGTTCTTTCCACGATAAGCAGTAACTCCAGTTATTCGTAAAGTTATGTTGAAAAAAACTGAGGACATAAATTCAAGTAAGGTATATCAGCTGCCTTATTCTCTTCTATTTCAGTTATATCATGAAATCAATGACACTATTGACTGCAAATGATCAGATTGTGTTGACCCAAGCGTGCACCATTTTGATTTTGTTGTTTGTATTTATTTGTAGCTTTGCGTAATGGACTCAATAGTTTTTATCAATTGAAGCTCCATACTGAAATGTGTAAGGCAGCGATTGACTTATTAATGAAATTAATATGTCTTATTGCTTCTGATGAAATGCTTTGCAAAAATTTGGCCCTTTGGTATTCCTGTAGATGTCATATACTTACTGTAAAAAATGTTCCATATCGGAGGGATCCATGCGAACCAGCTATGAAAATAACTGATACATTCCCTTTTGCAGTTCATCATGTAGCAAGAAGTGAGAATATATCTCCCAAAAGCCAGGAATACACATTAGTCTGTAAGCCTCTATCTTTCCGTGTGTAATGAATAATTGCTTTCTGCTTTTAAAAATTATCTTTGAACTTTAAATAAAATTATTTTATTGGGTATATCATGTTAATGTAATCACTTCATATTTCAGTTTTGATCAGTTCCCTTCTTTTAACTCAGTAGAATTATTATAATTCAAACAGAAATGTTTCTAGAACTGATGTTGACACTACGATTAGCAACTAACTTTTTTCCAAGGAAATTATTAGTGAAGGAAACTGGGGGTGAAATGGGCTGTTATTGATTTGAAAGGTAATGAACTTGATTATTTACTTTAGTCTTGAGTTTGAGCCAGCTAACTTAATAACACCACTAATTTTACAGTGGATTCATAAACATATATTGGGATGGGATAGTTCACAGTGTTTTATATTTTGTGTGAATGGACTTCCCAGGTATCTAGAAAACATTATTAACCTTTAGTGTTTCAGCTGCAAACCTAAAGCTAACAGAAATACTGGACTGATTGCAAGAGAGCGGTTTTGAAATGAGCGGATTAGCTAAGGCAGAAAGGGGACTGGGAATATAGAAATCTATTCCCTCCTTGTAGATCTCCCTACTTTGTGAATCAGTGGAAGCTGAACTCATCTGAGATATGAAAATGAGATACAAGAAAAACAACATGGCTGTACCGGAGTATATTGCTGAACTGTTCAGTACTTCCTGATGAATGAGACTATTATTCTGGGAGTTCATGACAAAAAGCCCTTCCTTTGTTGACAAGGGGACTTTTTGTTGAAAATTCATATTTGGATATATAAAAAAAAAAAAGTTGGCCAGCTGATGCTTGGCTTGTCAGTGGGGAATAACTTTTGATCATGGTGTGGATAAGATCTGGCTGACACCCAGTCCCTCTGGGAAAGAATATATTTATTCAAACAGAAGACTGAGCTTTCTGGAAGAATCATTTAGACAAAGCCTTTTAAACATGCCGCTGCAAGGGATCCTGCTCTCTGCCCCCTCAGTCTGCAGCACTGACCTCCCGAGTACTAGTGAACATACATAGCACCGCATTGAGGACATGTCAGAGGGGTTAATTTTCCAACCACACAGGGCCAGGAGTTCTCAATACAGTTGAACAGATAGATAACCGCTAAAATGCACATAGAAATAATGCGGAAACATTGAAATTCCAGAATCTGATTCTTTGTAGTGAAATAGTGGAAGTGAAGATAATATTAAAAACCAGGGGAACCAGGTTCCCTCATTCCCGTGTCAAGGAATATATTTGACTTTTCTGGTGTGCTGCTAAGTTTTCTGTCACCTGTGCAATCAGCAAAAGGCTGTGTCAGTTCTCAGCACCGCAGCACCGCTAAGTCTGCATGGGCTTCTAGGAGAGAAAAAGAAGGGACTTTCCTGATCACAGGAATTTTTCCCTACTACATGACAAAGGTTTTTCTTCGAGTAACGACAATGTCTCACGGATCTAGTGGGAAATTTTAGATAGTTTAAATATAGCAGGAGTTAATGCCTGTTTCCCCTATGTTTTTCTGCTTCTAATGCATCATAAATATTAACTTTCACTCAGCAGTGGAAGTTTCTGTACTGTAAAGTCTCCTGTGACTGAAACTTTGCAAATTCAGTCTCAAACTAAACAACTGAGCACAGTTAACTATTTTACAGTTATATGAAGCATGTGGGCTCATTAAACTTTGTGCTTATTTAAATGGCTGAAGATAGAAACTTGGCTTAGCTTTTCATCCATGAAAGAAAAACAAATACAAATATGGAAAACATTGTTTCAAAACTGTGAGCTATCTACATTTTTGCGTATTGGTGTTAGCTTACTATACTTTTTTTCAGTGTGTTTTAAAGCTTACTTTGAAAATACTTTTACATCAAAAAAAGCAGGCTTTTTACAGTATTTCTAGTTATGCAGGCATTTATTAGAAACTCCCTTAATTGGAGAAGCAGTAGTTAACAATTTATGTTACTGACCCTTAAGTTGAAACTGAGTTAATTACATCCACCGTATTAATAAGTCAAATAAAGAAAGCTCAGTAAAACCTTGTTATTTAAAGAACAAATCTTTGCTTTTGTTTTACTCTCCTGTAGACCACAGAGCTTTGCTTTATGTGGCTTTCTGTTTCTCAAGGACATCTGAGGTAGGGAAGGCACTGCAAAAAAATCAGTGTCACTTTAGGACAGATAATTTCTCCTTGCTGCAACTTCAGCAGCACTTTTTCCTCTCTTATTTGCTTTTTAGAGAGGGAAAGAAAAGTTTTTTCTTGCCTTTTTTTCGGTTCTTCAGAGTTATTTAGTGATCACAGGAAGTTTAAAATTTATGGGGAATGCAAGATAACCTGTTAAATCCATACTTAGGTGGGGTATGAAGTCCTAGTTTTTAGAATTTCGTTGCTATTAAATACCTCATTATTTAATTGTAATGTATACGGCTTTTAGGCCATACTCACACATTGTTTTTACTTCCAGATTTCGTTCTGTGACCTGGGGCAAATCACTTAACCTCTCTGTGCTCCCACTTACTCATCTGCAAAATGGGCAAAATAGAATTAACCTAATAAAGATTCACATTTGTCTTGTGCATTATCGTTAATGGGGATGTGAATCATAATGGTGGAGTGCTTTGATGTCCCCAGATGACGCTGTAATCATGAAACTATTATTTTGTATTTGGGCAAAATAGCTGAAAATGGATCTGCATAAATTATGCAGGAATAAACTATACATCTAAATAATTGCATGCAGTTGTTAAGCTGCTAGTGGCCCACGGAGAGATTTGTGAAGCTGTTCCTATATGTAGATCACTCACAGCTTGGTTCTTGCTGAGTTTGGCTGTTCCACCTAACGGTTTTATATTAATAGGACCTAAATCAGGCCTAAACTTATTTTGTTCCTCATCATTGATTTTCTTTAGCAGCATTAAAAAGTTTTCAGTTTATCCCATTTGGAAATAGACCCACAGCAGGGCAAGGGCCAGGGGGAAAGGTCGGTGTGATTTGAGGAGGGGAGAGCAGCAAGAAGGACCATGTGAACATCCTGAGAGATGTTTGGCGCTTTGCTGAGGGGCCGGGGAGGACACGGCGACCTCCCACTGGCAACGGGCTGTTCCATCCCTCCTGTGCACACTGCTACAGCTGAAAGCCTTCCCCACCTCCGCTTTATTCCCATGCACATTCAGACACAAAGGAGGGAGGGATGGGAGAGAGGGAGGCTTTCAACTTACCCGCTTGAGATGAGAAAGGGGCAGCAGCCAACCATCATTAAAAGGATCAGGGCTCAGGTATTGCTAACCTACTATCATACCATGACAACTGAGAGACATCCTTCTTTCCTTCCCCTACCAGGACAATAATTAATATTCTCACTTATTCCTTAGGCAACTACCATTTTTCCATCTTGCCAAACAAATCAATCAGTAATATATAGCCAGAGGGTTAATATTAGTAAAATAATGAGGAATATCCAGATTATCTTGAAGCCTTCCCATCTCTACAGTTCATCACTTTTGCTTTTACATGAGAAACTTCTTTTCTCTAACTGACCAAGATAATAACCAAGCTGTGGCTATCAGTAGAAAGTAAACAATATGCAATTAGCACCTTGGCTTGTGTAGTTCTGTTTTCGTGTGAGTTACCTGTGAACTACTGGCAATAGAAAATTTCCAGTGGGGGATGGAGTGGGGGTTAGGTTGGTAGGCATGGAAGTGAAAGCCGTTATGCCCATCTTCTGGATGCAGGATAGTAGCAGTGACAATTCCAGTCCTGAGAGGTGCCTGTCTGTTCCTAAATTTTCCCATAGTGGAGTCTCTTCAACTTCTCCAGGCAATCTGTTCTCAGTTATTCATTACCCAGTCCTTAGGAAGGTTGTCTTAATATTTAATATGTGATTATTTATTTTTTGGTTATGTCATTCATTATGTTTAAGTGCTGTCTGGCATAGAAACATACTTCAACAGAAGCCTGAGCTGTGGTCAGGTTCTATATCAAAGAAACATAGAGAAAGATAAATGCATCTAATCACCTGATTAGGAAGTAGGTGCTTATACACCACAGACATCAGCAGGAGTTTAGTGCTTCAACTTCTAAATACCTTTCTGAATTGGACCATAGTTATTAACTGGGTTGATTGCCACTAATTATGATTTTAAAATCACATTCAGTAGTTAGACTACAATATTTGTAGAAAACTGTTCTAACTTAGGAAATTTCCTTGATAGAAAGCTTTTCACTGAGCTGTTGAAAGAGGAAAGGGAGGGTGACGTCCATCCAAAGTACTTTTTTCCATTGGAGTGAATCAATAAACAAAACTTTGGGGCCTTTGCTTAATCCTATGAGTTTAAGAATATCAGTTTTCTTCATAAAGGCCCTCCTTTCTGGAGTGAATTCTGAAGGGAATGTAGGATACTCTGGTGGCCTTAGCACTCACTACAGGAAAGGACCTTAAAAGTGGAGGGTGAAGAGTGGGAAATGATACAAAAAGCCCCAAATATCATGAAGAAGCAAAATGCACTTTCGTGTGAATGTTTCTTCCTTGTTTGAGAGAAACAAGGATAAGGTACATTGGCCTAGTATCAAGATGTTTCACAGCTCATCTCTCACTTTTAATTCAATAAATCCTCCCCCTCCTCCTTCTCCTCCTCCTTCAATGACCTGAAGGTATCACCTGGACAGAATTCTCCACTTGTCATTGTGAGAATAGTTGCTCCATGTTGATGTTTTCCACTTTTGGACTCTGTAAGCTCCTACAGAGAGCTCTAGGGGTAGTAAAAGCACCTGACAGGAGTAAAATGTGCTGCTCTCCATTTCTAAGTGAGCACCACCTCCAAACTTCGCTATTGTTTCTTAGTGTTCTTACAACAATCAGTGAAGGAGTTTCCTGCAATAGCGGAGCATCATGAGCTTATGTTGTGCGTTTCTAACCTATAATATACTTTGAAGAAGAAATTCTTGATGTACAAATTTGAGCCACTGTCAGCTGTGCTGCCAGAGATGTAGACTGCTTCCAGGTATTGCTTCACTGTTGATGAGTCTTGTGTTTCTCCTCTCAAAGCTTTTGACACATGCTGAATTCCTCATGGTCCCAGCTACACAGTGGGCGATGCTTGTTCATAAAGATACCAATAGAAATGTTGTGAGACTCTGTATTACCATTAGGTTATAGGCTGAGTCAGTCTTGATCTCAGGAGTGTGAATCCACATCAGATGAGGGAATCTTTCAGGTTCTCCTTGAAAATAATAGCTATAGTTGTGGATTAAAATGTCATGAACATAAGCAAGGTCTTATTCTTGTATTCAATATTAGACAAAAAGCCTGTGTGTATTTCAATTGCAACACTTTTTTTCACTTAAAAAGACCCTGGACAATAGTGCTGCTGAAAAGATTGGACTAAAATAACCGCTGCTTTACCTTTCTCAAAGCTGGACATATACCACTGTTCATTATGTCATCTAGAAGAACATAATCTTCCGCATTTTTCCATGTTAACACCTTGTGTTACTTGCTGGCCCAACAGAAACATTTCCTTCTGAGCGTTTGTGAAGTCCTATGATACTGAAAAACAAAATTTCTGTTTAGCCACTCAGTAACACAAAATCTATTTCTGAAGTAGAATAATAGAATTTTAGAATTGTTTAGCTTGGAAAAGACCTTTAAGATCATCCAGCCCATCTGTTAACCTAACACTGCCAAGTCCACCACTAAACCATGTCCCTAAGCACCACATCTACACGTCTTTTAAATACCTCCAGGGATGGTGCCTCAACCACTTCCCTGGGCAGCCTGTTCCAATGCTTGACAACCTTTTCGGTGAAGAAATTTTTCCTAATATCCAACCTAAACCTCCCCTGGTGCAACTTGAGGCCTTTTCTTCTTGTCCTATCGCCTGTTACTTGGGAGAAGAGACCGACACCCATCTCTCTACAACCTCCTTTCAGGTAGCTGTAGAGAGTGATAAGGTCTCCCCTCAGCCTCCTTTTCTCCAGGCTAAACATCCCCAGTTCCCTCAGCTGCTCCTCATAAGACTTGTGCTCTAGACCCTTCACCAGCTTCATTGCCCTTCTCTGGACACGCTCCAGCACCTCAATGTCTTTCTTGGAGTGAGGGGCCCAAAACTGAACACAGTACTCGAGGTGCAGCCTCACCAGGGCCGAGCACAGGGGGACGATCACTCCCCTAGCCCTGCTGGCCACACTATTTCTGATACAAGCCAGGATGCCATTGGCCTTCTTGGCCACCTGGGCACACTGCTGGCTAGTATTCAGCCGGCTGTCAACCAACACCCCCAGGTGCTTTTCTGCTGGGCAGCTTTCCAGCCACTCTTCCCCAAGCCTGTAGCGTTGCCTGGGGTTGTTGTGACCCAAGTGCAGGACCCGGCACTTGGCCTTGTTGAACCTCATACAGTTGGCCTCAGCCTATCGATCCAGCCTGCGTAGATCCCTCTGTAGCGCCTGCCTGCCCTCCAGCAGATCAACACTCCCTCCCAATTTGGTGTCGTTTACAAACTTACTGAGGGTGCACTCGATCCCCTCATCCAGATTGTTGATAAAGATATTAAACAGGACTGGCCCCAGTACTGAGCCCTGGAGAACACCACTTGTGACCAGCCACCAACTGGATTTAACTCCACTCGCTACCACACTTTGGGCCTGGCCATCCAGCCAGTTTTTTACCCAGCAAAGCGTACACCCATCCAAGCCATGAGCAGCCAGTTTCTCCAGGAGAATGCTGTGGGAAATGGTGTCAAAGGCTTTGCTAAAGTTTAGGGAGACAACATCCACAGTGTTTCCCTCATCCACTAAGCCGGTCACCTTGTCATAGAAGGAGAATTGATTAGTCAAGCAGGACCTGCCTTTCATAAACCCATAAAACCAACCAGAGATGTCTAGGCCTCAGATACCTTCAACAAAAGTGCATCCATTTACTTCGTATATTCTTCCTTATTCTGTAATAAAAGCACCAGTGCTTCTGCCACACATTTAATTGATGAAGTTTTTGATCTTATAAAAAATCTCTGCATGTCCTATTTGGAATATAACCTACCTAAACCAAATCCATAACTCTCAGTAAAGAAAATGTAATTATTAGTTGATATTGCCATATGGCTTGTAAATCTTAAATTTATTGGTGTTTTTTTTTTTTTTACCCAACTCTTTAAAATGTTGAAAGACAGTGTGAGAGAGTGTGAGAGGGGAGTTATCAGATTAACAACAGTCATTCCACAATAAAGAATAATTCCTGTTAAAAAGAGTACCTAGTTTCCTAATCCCTCTCTATATATTTGTTAATATACTTTTAAAAGTACCTGGAATGTCAAGGTACCTAAGCTTCCATCATTTGTCCCAGAAAGGACACAATTCTTTTGACAATAAATTTTCCAATTGTCAGTTTCAAATCATGTGAATTGTTGATGCCTCCCAGTTTACCTGTTACTTAAGGAAACGTATTCAGTGGTGATGGAAAGACAGATCTGGAGAAGGGAGACAATTAAAACTCGGTCTTTTCTTTCCATCCTTTTGCATTTCTCCCCACCCTGTTTCCCATTCAAAGCTGTTTCTTTGTTTCCCACTCCAAAAGGGCATTTCTTTCTCAAATCTACCTCACTGTCTGTTGAAAATAAAGCATAATTCATGCATAAGCAATGGATCCCAGAATGTATCTCTGAGAATCAGTACATAACTATAACATCATAAAGGTCTCTCACCACAATTCTGCCTTGACTGAGTCCTGACTGTCCATGCTAGATTGTGCTGTAGCTATTTACAGTAATGTACCTTTTAAGGGAAAAACACAAAAAATTGTCTTTAGTAGTGAGTTGAAAGAGGATCTTAAGGCAGTACCAACCAGGCCTTTCTCTTTTCTAAGCTGTGGCAGTTAGCCAAAGAGAAGTAGACAGGTCACTGACACTCCTTCCATGTGCAATAGCTAAAATGTCTCCTTGGATGCAAATTCCACTTGTCCACAATAATCTCAAGTGCTGGTTGGAAGTGAGTTGAACCAGAAATAGAAGGTAAAAATAGGAATGAGGTAGTCCATCTGCTGAAAATTATATCCATTCTCGAGTGATGTAACTCAGACGAAAGAATTTGTTTCTTCTTTTCCTCTCACACATTTAACTTTTGACTCTGCTGTTCTGTTTGGTTGCATTCTGTTCTGTTCAAGGAATGCAAATATCTTCTTCTTTCTGGAAATATGGGCTTCACAGGGCTGCCCCATAGCAATGATTATCATCTCTTTTTTCAAGTTATTACAGTCTTTGTGCAATGCTTTTATGTTTGTGTTCTGACCAGCACAGGTTAAAGCTTAAACTGTATCCTTGCAACACTCTACCTGTAAGAGCAACGTTTTTTGTCGAAGTATTATAGCTAGGCATTTCAAAAAGTAGCGTGACCCATCTTTTCCCCAGCACAAATACACAATACACATGCCACTCCTGAAAAAAAGAAGCCTTTTTTTTTTCTAGTGCTGTTACAGAAATGGTCTCCATGTTGTGATGATGGACTAGTCTTCATCTCCTCCATGCATGTATGAACAGCCCACTTCTCCAAGGCTCTGCTTTGTTTACACAGTGAAAAGTGGGGCTTTTTAGCTGGGGAGCTTGAAATGCTGGTAGGATTTCTGCTGTCCAAATTATTGAAGTGGTCTTCTGGGACATACAGACGTTTCAGCTTATTCAGAAGAGGAGCAAAGGCTAGACATCCAGTGTTATGGCTGATGATCTTCCCAGAGGTAATAGGTTCAAAGAGGATTGCAATACAGTTTGCCTAGGAAAGTCTGGGTTTGTTGAGATCCAAACATCTGAAGCGCTAGTTTCTTCCCATGGTGGGCATAAGAACTGTGTGGGTGATTGTGTGTTGAGGTATGTGATTTGTGCTCAAACAGCTTAAGTCAACTGTGGAAGGAGGGATAAATCTTTACAGATATTTTCCTTTAATATATTTGAGTGTACATGTAAATGTGCAAACCTCAGGAATTTGAGAGAAGCTCTTTCATTAAAGGAAGTCTTATTAAATATACCCCTCTTTTTTCCCTTCATCACTTTTCAGTATTTGCTATCCCAAGGAGGGTACTCTCTATGTCCTGGGGAAACAGTGCTGCAAAGGACAGCAGAGGAAAAACTGGACATCACTGAAGAAGGCAGATGAGGTAATTAGGTCTGGAATAAAAAATGCATGTTTTGGGTATTACTCTGATGCTTTCACCAACTACTCTCCCCTCCCTCCTGAACTCAGGCAAGCCAGTGATGTCCATACTTGCTTAATTATAAAGCTTCATTATTTCCTATACCACAAAGTCTGCTTTTTGTTTTTATAAGGGCTTGACATAATCCTTTTTTTGTAAATGCCAAGAACAATGCCAATTAGCCTGTGGGTAATGGTGATCAATTGTAGCAGAAAGAAGTCAAGTCTGAAGTCATACAGCTGTTTGTGCACCTCCTGCTTTGCCGTGTGTGGATCTGTGCCGAGTTGTCCAATGTCTCCATCCTGACGAGCAATCATCTACCAAATTCTCTATAACTGACCAAAAAGAGAACATCCAATTGTCCTGCAGAATCAGAGGTATGGTATACGCATGTGTATATATAGCCCACATTTTGCAGCCTGGAGACACACAGAGTATATATCATCAGGCTGTTTTCTACCCTTTTCAGTACTGGCTGGCGTTTTCTGAATGGAAAGTTTAAAATGCGCACTCTTCCAAGCAGGACAACCACAAAGCAGTTTATTTCTGCAGCAAGTATTTTTGGAAATAGAGCCCTTCCCTTTCACATTCCTTATGCTAATGTTCTTTAAACACCAGTTTAAACGCAGATTGCCACTGGCTCCTTCTCTTAATTAAACTTCCAGCATTTCTAGACAATGTCCTACTCTTCTCTTACTGTGTGCCACACATTCTTGTATCAGGCATTTGTACCCTTACTGGAACAGTCTGCTTGCTCCAGAATTATCTGGCAGTCCTGCATAGCTCTATTTATTCCATCACATGATTGTTTTAGTGTTGTTTGAAGCTCTATTTTGGAGCCAGACATAATCGTATTATACAGTTCCTCACCTTATTAACTGACAGAGAACTGTTCCCCATTAGACAATTGATCCTGGGCAGATGAAGCCATTAAAAACAGTACTAATTAGCTGAAGAGTGGAGACAGTAATACAGGCTGCATCACTTCCTTTCATGCTTAGGGAAGTTCATGTTCCAGACAAATAATAATTGATATGTAGTCTTCCTTAATTGTGGTTGTTAACAGCCAGTATTATAATGACAGGCTGACAATCTCTGTCTAGCCTATTGTATGTTTATTTCTGAATCCAAGAACCACTGAATAACATTTTTGGTTTAACTCGAACTTCATAGAATATACTTTAAATGTCAGTGTAATGAGAGTTGGGCAGCTAACCTTAACTTATGAGTTATTCCTTACATGTCTCCAGGTGTCAGCTGTTTGTCTTGGAAGACTGGGTGCCCATAATTACATGGAATTATGGCATGATACATTAGAATAAAATAAACAGATGGTTTGAATGGGAATCCAAAAAATACTGCATTAGATCCATAAGCAGGAACGCTAGGCATCTAACTAAATTTCAGTGTACTAACTGTAGCCTATAGGGTAAGAAAATCATATAGTCTTTAAACAAAAGAATGCTTTGATTTCCTCCTCCAAAAATGTGTTCTGTTTTTAAAAAACTACATGCATATATGCACATATATATATGTGCGCATGTGTATGCATATGCAATGCATTTGTTACAGGAAGTTGGTAGCACTCTCTATAATTTAGTTTGTAAAAACATTTTCATTCTTATCTTCTATTTTCACTCAGAATCATCAAAAATATTTCCTTCTGAGCTAAAAATCCTAGATTCAAGGTGATTTTTTTTTTCCTTCAGGTACTCTGACCGAATACTCATCTGTCCTAGAATTCAACAAGCTAGAAAAAAATCACAGTAAAAGCAGAAAACTTAGTTTCAGCAAAAAGAATTAACATCTGAAACAGTAAACATTAAACATCTTTAGTTGATTTGATAAAATTGCTTTCAATATTAAACAGAGTTATAGCCATTTTAAAACTGGGTTGAACTTCAAAACCTTTTTCTCCTTTTCCAGTTGGTTTCTTTAAAAGAAAATGAACCAAAAAATATAAACCCTACTCCAAGAAAATTAAATGCAATCAAAGTAATAACTGAGAGAGATTAAAAGATGACAGATATTGAAATTCTAAATATTACAGCTCCGACAATAACTAACTAAATATGTTGGGTTTCTCACCGTTTCCTTTGTTGTCCCTCTACTTACTGCTCTTCTGTTATCAAAACGTCCTGTATTTGGGGCTTTGGGGAAGGAGGTTTGTGGTTTCAGAACAGTGTTTTGAGTTAGTTGATTTGGATTTTATTGCTGACTGTGAGATCTTGCATAGGTCACTGACAGCCAAATCCCCCTTGTTTTGTTTATTTGGATAGTCAGTCCTATTAAAGCCCGTCGATGAAATTCTGGCCACACTGAAGTCAGTGGCAAGACTCCAATTAACTTTAAGGGAATGAGGATTTTCTGTTAAGATTCTAGTCTTATATATATCTCTAAATAAGCAGGTAAGCATAGTCCCATCTTGCTCTTCAAGGCGAAGTTTACCATTCACATTGCCAGTATTCAGACACGCGGAAAGTGACAACTTCGTCACAGTCTACAGATTTCCAGGAGGGGAAGAGCTTGACCCTTGCTAGTATCTTGGCATGTCCCAGACTCATTCATATGGTTTTGATGGGTGAGGCACTTGCAGGGAGGGTGCAAACTTTCTGTTATACAGACATCAACAGATGCCTGGATTTTAGCTCTTCTACAGTCATGTGAGTTTCCTACCTCTTTAATTAATTCAGCCCTTCTTTGAGAATCTTAACCCTTTCAATTTTTTACCTCTCTATTATTACTTTTTCTTGCTGTTCATCACATAACTACACTCTTTAATTCAGTGAGAGTTTTGTGTGAGTCAAAAAAGGCAAACTGAGCCCTTTAACTGTACAAACGCCATTGAAGTCACTGGTATGACTTTGACTTTAGTGGATTTTGGATTAGGCTCGTATGAACCTAAGATGTTATTGGCAGAAAGAGCTAAGCAGTGAACAGGGAGAGAGAATACGTGGGGACAAGAACAACAATTTATGATACTCTCCTACAACAACGATGTTTGTGATTCATAACATGGGATGCATCCAGGGTCCTTTTGCCTTTTAGTACTGCAGTCATGCTCACTAAAATGGGTGAGCCACAGAGAGCTGTGCTAACTTCTTTTTCTTTTTTCTATGGAGGATGCCACATATAGAAATATTTTGGAGAGGAAACGAGAAGGATGCCTGTACATGCATATAGTCACACATATGTGGCCGTAAGAAACAATTCTCTACTGATTTGGGCTCTGATGGAGTCAAAAGTCTCCACTGATTTTGATAGTATTTCAGAGGTGTCCTTTGTCCTTCAGACGGGGAAATGGCTCTAGAAGGAGTGAGTTTTTGTGCACCGTGTATATTCACATGTAACACACTTTTCTACTTTTGCACGCTAAATCCAACTTTCTCAATGTCCAATTTTTCTGTTCTATTTACACCATTTAAGTTATTCAAATTAAACCAAATATTATATGGAAAACTGTTTGCTGGAATCAAATTAAAAGTTGCAGCAATCTAGTGCAAGCTCCTCACAGGCCAAAGCACAGGGACCTTGTGATTCAAGGAAATGGAAGATAATTGAAATCTTGCCTGATGTGCGTTCAAATTAGGGAAAAGTTCTGACTATTAACTAAATAGGAAATACGGTGTCAAATATAATAATTCAAACCCTCTATATAACTAATGATTTAAGCTGTATAAGACATGAAAGTCTCTTTTTACAAAAAGGACTGCAGAAGGATGCGGAAGCAAGAGGAGATGGTTACTGAAGCACAGGTAGAAGAGCCGCGTGCCTGCCATGCTAAACAGTTACCGGTGTTCGCGTTTGTTTATAAGGAACTTGTACTACAGTTTTGCGATGGTCAAATTTTAAAAGGCTCATTTAGAAATTAATAAAACCCAGGAAAAATATTTGACTGTAATAAGGTTGGTAATGCATAAATATCTTTTTATCTATATCTATACCTATGTCCATACATATGAGAGCAAAACTTGATGTATAATTTACTGTGAAATATTAATAGTAGTAGTAATATTAAATAGTAATACAAAGACTTTAGTAAGCTTTCTGGATCAGATACTGTAAGTCATTGTAGCATCATTAAGGTCACAGAAACAACACTGATTTATACCTCTAAAAATTGACCTATTGGCAGAACTTCACCATTAGAAGAAGCCTTTGCTATGTTTTAATGTATGTTCATTGTCTTTCCACCATCCCTTACAATTACACTTTCTCTTATGGAAAGATCAGGAAGGAAAGAACACAGAGAACTCTGAGTTTTTACAACTTGAAAAAAATAGAGGGGAAATGACTCAATGTAATTAAAATGTTTTCCCAATGACAAGGGTCACAAAAACCTCAGACTTCTGTCTGATATATGGTCTCACTGTCTGGGTCGAACTTGTAGGGTTAGTTATTTCTTTGGAGGAAGCTCATTGATTTGACTTTCCCTCAAGATTTTCTCACATGTGGTTCTATGTTGTCTTTTTTTCCTCTTTCGCAGTCTTAAGCTTTCTATTGTATAATAGTCTCCTTTCTGACGCAAATCAACTGAAATGAATGAACAAAGACAGTTCTGGGGAAAAAAAAAAAAGGACATTTGTCAAAAAAGGTGATCACTGGATCTAGGCCTTTCACTCTCCCTGTGCTGATGGTGTTGATGGTATTGATGGTGTTTTCAAGCTGTCTATCAAACCGGTCTAAGTCTTTTAGCATGCCATTTCTCACTCTCTGTCCCCCACTATTTCTCCTAGTTGTCATTCAAATTGTTCCACTAAGAGAACAAATAAATGCATGCCATGAAAACTAGCAAGATGATATAATGAATGAGTTACAATAAATGCCCCCAGCATAAAACAATTATGTACCTGCTATTGTCAAAAACATTCAACATTCCCTTTGTTGAAAAGGAAACAGCTATAAATTATTCACTGGGGCACTGAAACTCTTTTCTTTTTTTCTTTCTTTTTTTTTTGGTTGCTTCCAATTAATTCTTCCCTGAACATCCCTAGGTATTTAGCTGAGGGTAGAAATTTACATGCAGAGTATTTTAGTTGTTTCTTGGGACTGTCAGACTGAGTGTCCAAATTAAAAATAATAATAATAAAAAGTTTACCATATTTTCCTGTGTATAATCAGAGCTTAGAAAAATGTCGTTCAGGATCAGTATAGCTTATATGTGTGCAGGGGTAAATATAAGTGGTCTTTTAACCCGGAGCCTCTCTTATTCCCAATAACGCCCCACCCTCCGCTGCCCTCAAGTCTCATTCTCATTTCAGAATTTACTTCTTCTTGAAGTACGTACCCCAACCTCATGCTATCCTTATTTCCTTAATGACATTTTTTGTGGTTTATCAAAGGGTATAGATTTCCTGGAGGTTTTCAAGAAACAGTGTTTTTAAAGAGGCTTACTGAAGGTGTACATTGTACAGTTGTGAAAACAAAAAAGAGAGGGGTTTTTTTATATATATCACCCCAAGTAAGAAGCTTCCTGCCAAACTGTCTTCAGGCACTGAGTCCCAAAGTAATGTCAAAATGCAAAGCTGGTGTTCTGTCCTCACTCAAGGAGCTGTGGGATGAGGTCCAAATGGAGTCCTTGTTCCTTTTTATTTTCAAAAACACAGAACATCTCAGCAGGGCATCTGGAATAATTTTAAAAAGTGGTAAAACCTCTTATTTTATTCAGGAACGAAAGTGTGCTCATTTTATTGTTAGCAGTATTGCATTTTGTTCTAAAGGTGGGCCAAATAAATGCCTATTATTCTGGATGGCACTAAAATGTGCCAGCAAAAAGG
This sequence comes from Phoenicopterus ruber ruber, assembly GCA_009819775.1. Classification (NCBI taxonomy): domain Eukaryota; kingdom Metazoa; phylum Chordata; class Aves; order Phoenicopteriformes; family Phoenicopteridae; genus Phoenicopterus; species Phoenicopterus ruber. Next base: position 137,429,996 of record CM020216.1, on the reverse strand, counting down.
TCTCCAGATTTCTGCTTCTGTTAAAGGTCTAGTCCTTGTGCTTTGTGCTTATGTCTAGAGAATAGCTCGTCCATGCAGAAACAGTGAGGCCCAGTTGAATTTGTAGATTTGTAGCTTTCCAGGTGTGACAGGAATGTGTTCAAGGTGGGCCATGCAAGCTGACGCAAAGGCTGTGGGTCCCCTGGATACCCCTCCAAGACAAAGGACGATGTTTGTCTACCATGTCTGATGTATGGTTGCAACAGTGGATTTTACAGTCCGTCTGTAATTGTTAGACTGGACCACCTGTGATAATCTAGGGCTTAAATGAGGAACGGCCTAGGTTAAATGCATCTAGAATGCCTGAACCACGCCATTAAGCTCAGAGCCCTGTAGTGGCAGAGAAAAGCTGCAATTACTTCCCAGCAGAGTCCAGCCTGTTCAAAGCCATGCTCTCCTGGTTCACAAGCAGCATCTGAAGAAGGTGTGAGAGGCACGGGTCATGGGAGAGAAAAGCCAAATGCTCTGATACGGTGTGAGAGAGCCTACAGTCATTATGAGGCAATAGTCCGAAATCCCAAGAAAGGGAGGCATAGAAAATGGGGGTGATTTTGTTTTCCTTTGGTTTTATGAGAAGTACACCTTTTTATGCTATTCAAAATATATTGTTTATTTGATATATGCTGGTTAGATATATGCTGGTTTGCGGGGAATCAACATCACTAATGGTTCACTAAAAGGAAATCCTATCCTTTAAACTACCAAAAGCCATCAGACATTATTCAGAGACATACAATATAAGCCTGGATCAACAGACACTTCTGTTTTAAGTCCCTTTGTAATCCGGTGCTATTGTGTGTGAAACAGATGAAGGAAGAAGAGTACAATCAGTTTATGAAGGATATTGTATGAGGTGGTGTCTCGTGATGCCAGGAGACTAACTCAAAGACCCAGGAGGTCCCTCTGGGGTTTGAGTCCCTGTAATTAAAGCAGCTCTAAGAGCAGTGAAATTTAGGGAGAAGATTAGCACGGGTGCTGTACTTTGATAGGCACTGCTCGCTGCCTGCGCCAGAACCGTCCTTCGCAAGTTCAGTCAGAGTCGCTGCTGGGAACAGAACTTTATCAGAGGTTCTGGATTAAAAGAAAGTAGCTCCTATATCAATATCCTCATCTGATCCACGAAGACCTCAATCATAAAAGTAAATGGCATTAAGTGAGCAAAGAACGGAGGAGGCTGCTGTGTCTGTTTGGTTGCTGTTTGCTTAAAGATATTAAAAAAAGGAAGAAGTAGTGATTACATTTACTGTAGGCTGTTTTTTTTTCTGCTTTCCCAAAGGAACAAATCTAAATATTTTGAGGATTTTTGTCTGTAAAAAGTGTGCAACTCAACAAGGAATATTTTGTTTAATGAGATTTGTAAATAAAGCAAAAAAAATGAAAAGTTACATTGACAATCAGCCTCCTCCTTCAGCTGAAAATGGTGTCTATGTCCCCTTGTGAATCCATCCTGAAAAATCAAAATGTTTGGAAATGGGAAAATAAATTGTTGATATTTCCAATTTTCCACCTCTTCAAGCATATTTGACTATACTTCATAGATAGTGTTTGAGTGCCTGAACTCACATATTTCAGCAAATAAATTGTTACATGAAAATTATTGGTTTAGTCCTACTCACTGATACTGCTAAGCATCACTACACAGAGTAAGAATTACAGTCACTAAAAATTTGGAATAAATAACTGGAATGCAGTTATATGAATGCACTTTTTTCCATGAATATTAAAATAAATGGTTTTCAGGAGAACCGCAGGTATTTGGAACCTCAAATGGGTGAATGGTTTGTGCTAAAAACAAAAGACATCTTAGGATCCCCATTTTTAAACACTTATTTATTAATTTAGCTGAGAATAAACTTGAAACAAGCAAACAGATGTATCTACCTAGACTAAAATGTGGCATAAACCCCCAGTATTTCCAGAAATGAAATGGTGTTAAACTTTTAATTGCTTAAACCAATATTCAGTGCTTTAAAAAGTATATACTGTAATGGTAAGTGGATTAATCAAATCTACTTTCTAAGACTCTCAGATTCCTCACTAGTTGAGCACAGCCTCAATAAGAAAAGAAAAATCAGAACAGGAGAAACTTTCTTCAGATTTTGGGTGGGGTTGAACTGAACTTTTTGTGTATGCAAGACAGCTCTGGCAGCTTTACACATACTAATTCAAAAGCTGGTGCCCTCTTTGGTCATGTGTTGGCTCCTCGGCCCTTTGCTTCTTTATTTCTTCATAAGGATGCCTACATGTGAGTTTTGTAACCATTAAATGTAATTAATAGCAGAACATTGTTAGCAAGTCAGACATAATTGATTTCTTATTTTTTCTGTGCTAAAGATCAAGGGGCTATATCCTTCTTCCGCCATTATGCATGCAGAGCTATAGGAGAATGGACCCTCTGGGACAAGTCTAATATCCGGTACACTGCTGTCTACCAGATCCTTATTATAAAAAGCTTTCTACTCTAGCCAAGCTGTGAAAAAGCTCATGCTGTAGTGGCTGCAAAATGAGCAACTTTGATTACGTAGTCCCCATCAAGAGTAAGGTTATAAGTTAGCAAATTGAATTCCTGAACAAGACCTATTCATCAAATAAATCTGAATAGCAAGTGTTTTCAAGGAGATTACAACTCGTTTTGGGGCAGTAAGAAAAGATGATGTGTTTGATGGAGAGTTTGCTCTTGACTGTGTCTGTTACTTGTAAAAATTAGAGCTAAGTGAATTTTTCCATGAATATTAAATCAAATGAATTTCAGAAGGACCACAAGTATTTAGGAACTCAAATGGGTGAACAGTTTGTGCCAGAAACAGAAGAGGTTTTATTTTAATGCTTTCAAACAGGCAAAGATGAAATGATTCATTTTGAAAACATCAGAACAAAACCTATTTGCTTTCTCCATCGAAATGAACTTTTCTACTTTAGCTTTGAGCTGAAAGTAAATAAAAAGTCATATGCCTCAGTTTAGGGGACCCCAAGGTGCAGAAAAATCCTACTGTAGTCAATATCTTTATTAGATCCTTTTTCAAAATGTTGATTAAGAAAAAGTTAGGATATTTTAATGGTCTTTTAAAGAATGCATTATTATGTCATTGATACGTCTTGATCTGTTCATGATGCCTAATATAATTTTTTTAATCTGCCTATAGTTAAGAAGAAGCCACTCTTCCTTTTATACTAACCCATTTGAAAGAACCTATTACTTAATAATTTTCTTCTGTGGCAAAATTTACAAGTTTCATGTTTTCTAACAGCAAAGCAAGACAAATTATGTTGGTCAGCATAAGGATGAAGAAACAGCGATAGCAGAAGCCATCCTTTCCCATCCTGTATATGTCATTAGCAAGAACAGAATGGTATTGCTTATAGCAAAGGAATTGTACGGAACAGTTATACCCCAGACCAGATGTGTGATCTATGGGGAAAAGAAGTTCACAGCATTTTTGTGTTGGCCCTACACTGCCATGAAGAACAGACATGATGTTAGTGAACTCTCTTCTTAGCAACAGGTACCAGAAAGGGAGACGAATTCAGGTATTAAGTGAATGATGACACTTTAGATGACACTTGGAATACAATAGAATATCAATGAAGAGTTAATATATACTAAAGAGCTTTTCTAAATGGCGGGAGAGGTGAAACCATTTCTTTCTCAAGGAGAGCACTTTTATGTAAGTTGACATAAACCTCCTGTTTTCAGGGTTTTTATTTTATAAAGACAAATGTGAAATCCTGTCTGTACAGAAACACATGTGAGTTTGCCATTGTCTGAAACGAGTGCAACATTGCCTCATCGTGACCATCATACACTATAAGCAGAGTTCACTGGTAGGACCTGAATTATAAAATTAATGGTTAGATTCCAAAAGGATGTAGATGTTACAGCGTAGAGAATTACACCACCTCTGTGTTGGCCTTGCTCTGTTATCTGTCATCCTTTACAAAGTGTGCGGAAGATTAAGCGATGTAGCAGGTAAGTTATTGAAAGAAGCACTAAAATGCAAACCAAACGAGGAGCCACCTACAATTAATTCACAGAAAAATGCTGAGGACTCTGTTTTCTGTATATCTGCCTTTACTCCTGGGCACTGGCTTCCAGCACTCCCTGCCATAGGTGCCCATCGTTCCTCAGCATTTCCTAAAGTTTCACATGTGCCTCTCTCTGTTTGGTACATGTGTTCCTGTGAATTCCATTCCGAGGGGCAAAGGACCAAGAAAAGCCTCTTCAATGTGGTCACCTGCTATGACAGGCAGTGGGCCTTATCATCGTTCAGAAACTTAGAAAATTCCGTTTTCAAAGACGTTATACCACTATTCCAATGAGAAGGCTGATTGCCTTAGTGTTTTGGAAACTTCTCATTTCTAATCTAAATTTATTCATGGTCAGTTTCTTGAGAACAGAGGTCTTCAGCTTAAATAGTAATTTCTTGTTTGATGTTTGCTGCCATTGCATCTTCATAAACAGAAATCTTATTGCCCCTCGCTCCTTATTCTGGTGGGTCAAACAAGACAAGCTTCTTTAATTTTTCCCATATAAGATAGAGATGTACCAACCATTGTGATGCATTTTCAGTGTTCCTTTTTCAGTTGTAATTAACCTTTTTACATGTTGATATCCCAAATGCTAATCAGGATTCTGAATGGAACGATTTTTAAAAAAGAAGCTATACAATGAGAAATATGAAACTTAAGATGGGGTGTTGTCCACCTCATCTTTGGAATTTCATTAACTAAAATGCTTCAAACTCACATAGCTTTGCTACAATTTTAGGCTTGTCTTCTCTGGACAGAACTTTAATCTTACACATCTGCGAGACAGATCTCCTGTCTGACACTGAGGAAGGCTTTTTGCAACCACTTTAGCCACTCTCTAAAAGCTTATTAAACTGTTAATTGAATCCAATTCATAATATCAAAATCCTCTATTTTCACTTCTGTTTCAGTCAAATAGAACTTTAGCTTTTCCTGCTTTCAGATTAAAAAAATGTCTAGTCACTGCAGCATCAGAGAGGCAACAGGGAGGGTACGGTTTTTCATTTTGTCCCATGGACTGTGCTGGAAGGAACAATAGCTTCAGATCCTAAAATCTTTTGACTACCTGTGGAGAGGTAAGTGCAGGCAGACTATCAAGCCAAGCTATTCCTGAGGCAATTTAGCTATGTGTTTGTTGAAAGGTTGAAATAATTTAATACAGTACATGATGCAGAAGGGCCTTAATTGATATACAGAGGAAATATATCTCAGTGCCGCAATTCAGTCTCGCCCTCTAATACGGGCTGATATGGTTTATTTTTGTGTTATTTATCTAGTGAGCTTTCTGCCTTATCAGGTGGGGAGCATGGTATTGAAATACGACTTAGAGAACAAAAAGTTTGAGAATAACTTTGGGAGTAAATTGAAAGGGAGAAATCAAAATCTCTTGAAGTTTTATTCAGCAGTGAACTGCTTATGAACGATTTTCATGGTCCTACCTGGCATCTCTTCATATTTTTTAATAAATATCTATGGCTTTTTTATAGAACCTCTTCCTAAAGTCTTAATAGTGTGTTAGTGAATTTCTGTTTTGTTATTTACTTGCACAGAGGAAATCTCTGCATGGAAGATTTTGTTTTCTGATTTGGGAAGCAGCTCGTGATCCCAGGATAATTCTTCATAATTTTCTTTTACATCATCCTTTCGTCGCAGAAAAGGAAAAAATACTACCTTATTATCTCTTGGATGACCTTTCTTTCTTCATATATTACATGTAAGGATTATTTTCCCTTTTTCTGCAGTGTCCATGCCTGGATATTCAGGAAAGATTATTCAGAAGAACATAAAAAATGAATAGTTAGATATTAGTACTGCATTATTCATTACTTGAGTGGTTTACTAGGAGAACGAATGCTGACTGTAAAAAAGTATTTTTCCTTTACTTTGAAAGCAAATACTTGTTTCAGTTTCAACTAAAGCAGGCATGAGAAGAGCAGTTTACAAGCGTGAGAGAGAATTGTTTACAGATTTAGTGTCTCTTCAACACTGCAGTCCTACTCGTACGTATCTCCTCTAATTTTCAGAATTACAGTGCAACATCAGGAGAGGTTGAGAACTAAGATCACTCTGTAATGGTGTTTTTCTTCAAAACAAATACATCTCTTCAAGGAAACTGATGACAGTAGGGCCAAAACAATATGTACGGTTTCAGATTTCAGTACATTTCATACAAAAAGAGATAGCAAATGCAGTGGTTTTGTACGAAACTGCATATTTCAACAGATATGATGTGACAACTGATGAATCTTAGCCATCAGAGGTGATTTGGTAGAAATGATCCAGCTGGCAACGCTGGTGTCAAGAAACTGAGAAAATAAGGTCTAACTTGTAATCTCTTTCCCTTATGTGACTGCAGAGGTGTGTATGGAGTAATAGTTTTGTCAGATTAAAATGCATCTAGGTTGCAAATATTTTGATTGAGATAGATCTCAAAGTTTTCATATGATCTCTCAAAATCTTCCCAGACATCATCTGCAGGATGAGAATAATAAACACTATGTGCATTGGCTAATAACATTTACCGGCAGGGATACGCTCTGGGGCAGTGGAAAGCATGCCTTCCACATTGTCACTGTACCATCTGTAAGTATACTGATAGGTGAGAAACATTAAAAACCAAAAAAACCCGTTGCTTTTCATTTTACTTAGACATTTCTACACTAAAATTATCTGCACTCTGAAAATAAACACATACACCATTGATTCAAGCTCTAATTTACATCCAGGTAGCTCTACTCATGTTGAAAACAGAGTTTCCTGTTCTTACCAGAGAAAACATTTCTATACCAACGCAAGTATGTTTGTAACAGAGAATATAAAAGACACTATATTCCATTATGGATGATTAACAAAAGGTTTATTTTTAAAAATTCACGGTAATCTCCAGATCTATTCACATTTTAAATGCCTCTTAATAGAAAAAAACACACTAAATCATTTTATATATGTCCATGAAGCTGTTGTGCTCTGTTATACAGCAAGATTTATTCTGCTGTAGTTTGCTGGGCTGTAAATGAACTTAACAGAGTTAGACCAAAGTAAAGACTAAAATTAAAACAAAGAAAAGTAATTGTAGGAATTAATGTTGCAGCGTTGCAGTAACAATGCAGGAAATCTCAATGAGAAACCTTATAGAACCATCAGATGATTTTATTTTAAAATGAAATGGAAATAAAAATGTTTGTGCTCATCCCAGCTGACGCTCTCATACTCACATGTTCACAGACACCAAGATGTTGGTATCCAGGTCATCTGTCTAGGAGAACCTGGGAGACAAGAGACACCAGTTTTGGGGTTCTCCTCTTGATGTGCTTGGATTCTTCTTAGGTTGATAACCATATAATTTTTTTGGATGGGGCTTTTTGTCCCTTTAGGAACTGAACACGATAACTCTCTTCACCCTGTCCCACCTCTGTGAGCATCAGGATTTATTCACTGTCCTTTATGTCCCCACCTGGGTGCCCTGTGAAGCCCAACCTGAATACGTACTAGGTTCTTCACGACCTGCTCATGCTAATGTGTCTGTGCATGCTCATCACATAGTGCTTTTCCTGTCTTTATGTTTCTGGTGTTTCCACAGCTGTATATTCTCAGTCTACTCATACTAATTTTAACATTTCTATTATAATTCTCTACATAATTAAACTGTAACTCTACCACATTAACTATGTCTCTTCTTTCTGATGGCTGAACTCCATAAATTCAAGTTCATGTAACTTGAATGCTAATTGAATTACTTTTAGGCCTTTTGTGATTCTTACTACATCAACATTTGGAATCTAGATGTAATAATTTACAGTGAACTTTTCTTCCTCGGTGGCTAACCTTTAGGCTGTATGAATAACAAGATGCATGCCCACAGTGAAACTGCAGTGAAACTGTCCTACAAACCGCAACTGTATCCAGGGAGACAAGGTTAATTTTGTACAAACAAGCAACAGAAGAAACTGGACGTTTTGTCAGGAGCTTTTTTACATGTATGCTTCGGAGCAAAACCCCTTCTAGTTCATTTTTGGATGTTTTGGGCTGTTTCAATAACTTTCATTTATAGCATGACCAATGTACTGTAAAGGAGCCTCATTGTACATGAGAAAAGGAACTCTACTTCTGTTTGAGAAAGTCTGTTCAGAACAAGTCCCATACTCAGTTCATGTCCATGTTTAGCCTGTCCTAACATAGTGTATAGGACAAAGATGAAAAGAGGAAATACTAAGACTTCAGAGAATCTTCCATGTGTCCTTAAATTCTTTGCCAAAATCAGAAATCCTAGTAATTGCTCAGATGATTGTACAATCCTGTACTAGGAGCCCATCACTATCCTACTATTCCCAGGACATAAACCATCTTTGAGACTTGTGACTTTTTTTTTTTTTTTTAAAGTTAAAAAGACAGAAAGCATGGCTGGCAACTTGTCTTTGTATATATTGATGTATTTGGAATCAACAGTAATGGTTGAATTGAGGTCCTTTTCTTTCGAAAGGGTAGGCAAAGAAATGGTACAAAAGGCAATCTCTGGAGGGCTTCTTACCTCTCCAATTTAGCTCTCCTTTCTCGATACACCACTACCAAATGTGCTAATTTTCTGGACATACTGCAAAGCCTATTTCATCCCTTCCTTTCCCCTAGATACCTGAGAAACTGTGTTGCTAGTGCATGGTGAGTCCTACTGCATTTTGGGACTTTATTTGGTCCCTGGAACTTTGGAGGAATGACATTTCATTGAAGGGATGAGAAATGTATTACTATTATGTTGACAAGACTTCTATTTAAAGAACTGTAAGGGCACAGGCTGGACATCTGTTGAACCACACACACCTTCTGTAAATCTAAATAACTAAAATTAAAAAAAAAAAGTCCAAATGTGTCACTATAGTTTAAGAAAATCCTTCAGGTATGTTCTAGGTCTAAGGATGTAAGCTAAAATAGATTTTTTTCCAGCTGTATGTGCTAAAATTAACCATCAAGCACATGACTAAGGCTGTCACAATATAGACATATATACACACATTCATACGTATATTATTTTGAAGTAATGCACTACTAATAAATACTTGTTACTGTGCCTGCTTAGTGTATATGTGTGCATATATGTAGTCTGTATATATTCACATTCATAATAATCAGTACACTTCCGAGCTGTAAATTACAGATCTAAATAAATAATTATGAAATTGGAAGCAAATTAGTCTTTGAAAAGAGGTAAACAGATTTGATGTTTTTATGTTATTATGTCATTTAAGTGGCTGTGTATGTTAATTGAAAACCAAAGTTTTTTTATTTATTGCTAAATTGATTGCTGTTACTTTATATCTTGTCATGTAGCATCTCTTGGAGATGTTTGAAAAACACTCAAGGGTAATTTAAAATCAATTAGCTGACTAGAGAATAATTATTCTTTTTCCTGTCTAGAAAATAAAGTTCTGGAACCATGGAAATGCATCACGTTTTGGAACTAAAATCTATCCTGAGAAAAGTGATGCTAGTCACACAGGCAGAGAAAAAGCCTCTGATCAAGGATAATTTTATCGTATTAATTTATTGGATAACTCCTCTTAGATCTGTTGTGAAAAGCCAGATGACGAATCATAAACACTGCCCAAACTGATGCCTGGCATCTGATCTGTAACGATGTGTTTTCCTTTAAGAGGGCACTCTTCTGTTACGGTGCTCCCAAAGCTTGATGCTGTTTCCACATGTGATGTAACCTAATACAATTAGCTGATCAAAAATTGTAAGTGGAAACATTTTTTTTTTCATATCACCTGCCCTATAAGGCAGTGATGTCTGAAAGTCTGCATTTTGGAGGGGCAGATATCTATGAGAAAAAAGTAACTTTTGTTTAAAAATCTCTGCATGCAGTTTATTATTACAAATGTTTTTATTTAGTACATTTGTCTATAAAAATTGTCCAGAATAAACTGAGAAATAAATATTTAATACAAAGAGCAGAAATAAAATAAGATTTAAACATGCAGTGAGACTTTGCTTCTACATCCTCCTTTAAAAAAAAAAAAAAGAAAAAATGTTGCAGTAGTACAATTACACAAGTAATCCAAAATACAGTATCTGTGCCATGAGCTGATCTTACTTATAGCAAGAAACCTTGATGAACTGTTACTCCAGATTTCCAGGATTGTACATGAGATCCAGCTCTAGATTTGAGGTTCAGACTGTTAAAGTAAATAGGTGTTAAGATATCTCTGAACTGCAAAAACATAGTTGTATTCATCCACCGGTCCACAGCAGGATATGTGTGAAAAACAAAATGTGTCTTTAATGGAATCTGCATATATAAATCTTTCAAATATAAATAGAAAAAAAAAAATCTCTTGTTTATATTCCTAGATTAAATCTACATTAAAATGGAATCAGAGTTGAGAGGATGTATCAGTAAGCTAAAGTGAAATGTATTACAGGAATGCTACGATTTCTCTAGAAAGAGAAAGGATAAATTCTGGAAATTTAGATTCAAGGCAAATCTTAATAGAAATCTAAGCCTCAGAAGGACACAGCTAATGCACTCAGATAACCTTAACTCTGCCCATTAGTGATCCTTTTAAACAATCAGGCAATTATTTTCCTGTAATTGTTTTTGCACAGTCCAATTAGATGAAACCATTCCTGTTAGATTGTTTTCATTTTTATTTTCTCTTACAGTGTCGCTACAGTGTGAAATTAATGTTTCCCGGATCTCTCTGCATCTTAACTCCTGTTTACACATGGGAAAGTTTTGAAAAAAAATCTCTCTATTGATGACACCAATTCCACTGAACAAATGCTGGCAGCGCTGACAAAAGTCTTAGCTGGCTTGCTGGCTGCCAGCATCGTTTCAGTACTGCCTTAGTTAGGCTTGCTCCCAGCTGGGAGAGTTGGCATGGTGTTGAAAAGGGTGTTTATTGTCTAGATCAGAGCTCTCTACTCTGCTACATTTAATTGCTGCAAGATGTCCTTTTTAGATAGGTGTCTTCAAAGTTGTTGTCAGAGTAGTGATAGACAGTGATGGGTCCGAGACAATTTGAATAGTTTGGGCAACATAAGAAAGAAAAACCTTAGCTTGTCTGAGTCTTTGGAGGTCTCAGGGCTAGGTATACACCCTGGAAAGGAACATGATTTTCTGGCCTGTCTTTTTTTCCTGACATGACATTAACCTTTTAAGGAGTCCATTAAGATTTCGTGTTAAAGGTGCTGGAAGCAGTTTGGCTAAACAGTTCCCTGAAGTTCCTTTTATAACCTGTTTCCTACCCACTCCGCTTCCCTCAGCTCATCACCCAGGAGCGGAGCCTCATAAGCTTGGTTTGGCAGGGGGCTCCTTACTCCTTATTCTTCTTAATTCCTCCATCCACTCAAGTTTGCACCAGAAATTCCCTTCCCTCTGCATAAAAAACTCGACCCATACTTGCTACTCGCCCTTTCCTCTGCCCCAAGCCAGATAGTATGGAAAGGACAGCATGCTTTTAGGTAGCCACCCATATGTCAACCTTTCCAAAATGAACTATGAATGATTCTGTAAATAAAGGAAAACAGATGACCCAAAGCTTTGTCGGCTTTTTTAGGATGCAATTAAAAATGGATTTGTGTATTTTTCTTTTCTGTACTTCCACTTGTGTATCTTTGCTCCCTGGGCTGGTGTGGCACGGGAACACATTTCATAGCTACCAAATGAATGTCAGAACTGGAAGTGCCCACAGGAAAGTTTTCATTCTGATGTTTGCAGTACTTATCCAAGCTTTCCAGTTGTTCTGAGGTTTCCTAATTACTGTCCTTTTTATGATATGGATCAAGTTTTGACACCATTAACTATACCAAGAAACCTGTAATTCCACTATTTGTCCTATAGACTTTAATTTGGCTGCTCATGGAATGATGTAAGCAGGTATGTCATAATAAAACTAGCTATAAAAATTCTTTCGACTGTTTTAAAGTTCACTTTCCTACACAAAAATAAAAGACTGCGTACATTTATTTCCAGCATCTAAAATTAATGAGTATAATTTAACAAAATTTTGCATGAATAATAGATGTAATTAAGTGGATTTATGTTCTGTGTACACATATTTTGAACATACTTGTCTCAGTTTCTCCTCATGTCCCATATGACCTCAGTTCTCTTTCCCGATGAGAACCTCCAGTTTTCCTCCATGTCCCCAACAGTCCATCATAGTATCCTCATCTCCCTGGCATGTTGCTGCCTACGCAGGAGGGAGAACAATGCCAAGCTGATTTTGAGTGTCTTGTGTTGATTGCCCAGGTGCGCTGATTGATCAAAGACAATAGATAACCCTTAAGTTCATACTGCTTTTTTAAAATGATTTTCTCATGCTGAGCTCTTTAAGTCTCCCCCCAACACAGATACTGTTTTTCACAAATCTTGTATGAGCTTCACATCTTGGAAATTTCTAGCCCCCTGCTAAGTCTAGCCAATTGAAATCAGACAATGGTTTGAAAAAATAGTGAGGGACCTGACAGACAGACAGACAGCTGAACAGCCAGAGTCCTGGGAATGTAGCATGATTCTCCTTGCCCACCTCTGAGCACAGCTTCACTCTGTGTGTGAGATGGGGGGCATGCAGGGTGTGGTTCTACACCAGCCACTAAGCCCAAGATGACACCAAACAGGGTGATCCCATTCCTAACCCTTTATTCTTGCTACGGCCTTGTGCCAGAACTTATGGTCAGGTGGCAGAAAAGACCTGATCCATCTGGAATGTAATCTTCAGTACCAAAAAAAAAAAAAAATTAATACACCTGTGATCTGCTAATTTCATGGCCTTATACATTAAATCACACCTTGGTGTGCCTCTGAAAGTCAGGGTGGGAGATGTGGATGCTAAGCAGGCAGCCACCAAGAGCTTTCCTTGCTGTTGCAAGAGCTGTGCCTCCACTCCCAGACCTTTTGGGAGCTCCCACAGAAGAGTCAGATGTTACCAAGCATCAGGAGAGATATATATATGCATACATACATATATATATATATTCTATTCTATTCTATTCTATTCTATTCTATTCTATTCTATTCTATTCTACTCTACTCTACTCTATTCTATATATATGTATATACACACACACGTACATATATACACACATGCATCCCATTGGTAGGAATTGATATCCAGTGTTTAAAAGGATGACACTTTTCTTATGGGGGGTCAAAAAAATCCTAGGCTTTTCTGAACTGACTCATCACTTTTGCAGTCAACAGGAAGAAAAGTGAAGCTCCTGGCCAGGAGGAACACCAGCACCCCACTTTGTAGGGCTGTTTCAAAGCATGCTTGACTGGCAGAAGAGAAAGTGCAATTTTGAGAGAAATGCAGAGTCGGGGGGTGGAGCGGGAGAGGGAGAAGGAAGGGGTTCCACTTAAGAGACTTACCTGAATGAAGGGAGCCCTGAATTTTATCCCCTACACCAGAAATTGTTTTGTGTTTTCCATATAGTAGACTTCGGGTGACAACAGCTTCTGAGTGGTCCTTGAATTGCTGTACCTTCTTCTTGGATCTTAATATATCTTTATATATTTGAAAAAATACACACTACCTTAAAATGTATTTTTTTACTATTATTCAGGTGAACTGATTGCTTGAAAATAGATACGTATAAATAAATCCTGTCTTTTGGTGTGATAAATTTATCTTGATAAGTTATAATAGAAAAGCAACTGTCATTAGTGTTGTATAAAGAACAGTGCTTGTTTCCAATATTTGGGATAAAATATGCAAAAGAGAAAATCTCCTATCTGGTTGGCTAGTTTAAAGCTCCTTTTTATATAGACGAGTGATACAGTGTGTCATGCCCTAGCTATGTCCTTCCGCAGTGTGCGGTGACTGCACAGGAGAGAGAATGCTCCAACACGATGTACACTGCATCGCACATTGGGTAGGGGTTGCTCATCACTGCGCTGAGCTTTGTGAAATCTCACTGTAAACGCAGTTTGGTTTTGTAAAGGAGTTTGATATCAGTCTCTTTTTGTCTCTTTTTTTTTAAAATAGTGTTGGTTTTTTTTTAAGACTCCATGCCTCCTCTTCCCTATGGAAAGATTTGTGTTGGTTTATTTCATAATTCAGGTTTTCTTTAGTAGTGACAATCAAAAAAGGAAGAAAGAAAGCAGAAGGTAATGGCAATCTCCCGTTAGCTGCCCCTGTTTCATATTTTAATGTGTTAAGAAATATTTAAAACTATTCTGACACTTTTTTAAAAAACTGGAAATAGTTTCCCTGCACAAAGAGAACAAGCACTAATTGATTGTGTCATAAATTAATAGACTATCTCCAGATTCTTGCTATTAAACACCCCGCCGACCTCCCTCCCCCCAAATCTAACAAGCTGCATAAAGTCTCTGGGGAATTCAATTGATCTTTTGAGGTATTTATACATAATTTGAAAACACCTGCATCTTAAAAAGGTGTTCAGAAGTTCTTGAAAGCATTTAGAATAATGTTTTCAGAATGTGTAGTGCTTAGCAGGTGCCAGCTGAGGCAAGTTCTACAGGTATTAGTCTGAACAGTGTTCACCTTGTTTGTTCATTAAAGTAACTCATTATAAGCCAAGGTACATGGACTACATGCTGCTTAAATTGGAGTTAAGGCCTAATGAATTGTACATATGCATAATATCTTAGAACTTTTACCTTCTAATCTGTGCTCCAACCAATGACTTGCAGATGTTTTATATAATCCTATCATATTTGGAAGCCAAAAGTAACTACTTTGTGTTGATATAATTCCAAAGTCAGATGTTTTCCTTGCTTGCAATGTTATTAAATCTAAAAAGGGAGAGCATGCTAAGAGAATTGCTAGATTTTATTGCAATTACTAAATATACAAAAAATACACTATGTATGTATGGATGTATACACGTGTAACTTAGAGAGTAGAAATATGGAGATTTGTACACAACTTTACCAGCTTAAATCCGGACAAAAGCACTGATTTTCAAAAATAAAATGAGTAATTAATGTTCACAGAAGCACAGAATGGTTGAGGTTGGAAGGGACCTCTGGAGGTCATTTGGTCCAACACCTCTGCTCAAGCAGGGCCACCTAGAGCTGTTTGCCCAGGACCATGTCCAGATGGCTTTTGAATATCTCCAAGGATGGTAACTCCACCACTTGAAACAATGTTAGCCATATTATTTTTTTTCTCACACAGATGCAGAATTAGTAAAATATAATTAACTGAAATTAAGAAAAAAATGAGAGCCAAGAGCCTTGGGTGCTCACCTTAGATCAGCCTCTTGTTCACTGCGTACCCTCTGTACGTCCATTCATCTTTCTGTGCTCCTTCTCTTTTTGAGGCCTGTGTTTAATTAGATTGCAAACTCTTTGGGAAAGGGCTCTCTTCCATGTATTTGCATAGGGCTCAGCATAGTGTGCCATATGATCTCAGTTCTTTAGCATAATGGTGAAATACTAATGGCCAGATTCACCCCTGTAAGCTACACCTTAGCGGGAGTATTAAGTAGAAGGGCCAAGACCTAAGATGTAGAATTTACCTGAGACCAGGTAAGCTCCTTCTCAATGCTCCAGCTCTTCTGAGGCTGTAGCCACTGAATCTGTTGTACAAGTATAATAGGACTAAAAAAACCTGAAAGTGGCCCAAGGATCAATGCCTATTGCCAATTTGCCTTGTGGAGCATGGATCCGAAGACTGTCTGATACACATCCTCTCTTTTATTCCCTGTGTTCCCTGGGTACTTACATACCACTAAGCAGAGAAGGCCGAGAAGCAATTCCTGGCCCCAAAATCAAGTGGTACAGACTGGACTGTGGCCATACTTCTCAGAATTAGCTCCCACTAGAGTAAATTGACCACATTTGTACTGCCAAACACTTAGGCTTTTGTTTTGCCTGGATCCATTGTGATACTTCTCTCACCCAGGGAAATAATTATGATTTTTTGTGGGCTGGGTATTTTAGTTCAGAGTATCTGAAATAATGTGAGGTTGTATGGGCAGCCAAGATCAGGGTCAGTTGAAATGAAGGGTACATGCTGTGCAACATGGAAGGTGGGGCTGTGTAAGGGTGCAAATCCTGGAGGACATAACGTGTGCTAGGAAAGAAATCTGATGCAATCTCACATGACTTTTAGGAGCAATTCTTGGTGTGAATTATTCTTGCAAAGAAAGAAGCTTTCACCAGTTCTGATCGGGTAGATATGCTCAAAGAATGTTTAAATTCCTCGTTGCACCACGTACATGTGCATTAAGGATTTGTACAGTGCAAAGCAGAGTATCCTCTGTTACTCTGGTCTATTAGCATGGGTGCCAGTCTCCTAGACTTTTATCCCTCTACTAGAGTTCCCAAACTATTTGGTTACACACCACCCACCGTTTTGGTGCAGGAGGGTGGTACTCTTTGCTGCATCATGGACCAACTTTAGGTAGTGTGTGTGTGTGCCTGTCCCTGAGTGCAAGCTGGAGGGTCCTCTCTGTTCCTTCTGTGCCCTTTCTCCCAAGACTATCCCAGACCCTGGGAGCTGGGACAGTATCTTGGGAGGCAGGAGAGCAAGGATTGTTCTCCTCTGGGTGAGGTGAACATGCAGCCCTGGTTTTATACATTTTATTAGGTGTTCTTTGTGTTCCGAGAACCAAACTAATAGAAGTTTGTCTTCTAAAACAGACATATAGATATTTTCTTGTGTCTACATACAGATTTTCAGTTCATTACTTATTTTCATGTATTTGTTTCCATTTTGATGACTGTGCAAAATCTTCCATGTGATATGCAGTTATAGGCATTTGTGTCTGTCCTAGAAATATTTACATTCTGAAGGCAATACGTTAGTGTTTGAAACCCAGAACACTTCTTATAGTGAGGATGGTTTTTGAAGATGAAGGATAAGTATCTGAGTTGGTTATATATCATCAAGTGACTTGGAGGAAACCCTCATATAACTATACAGTAATTTCCGTTATAAATGAAAGGACATCTAGACCTTAAAAATAAGGGATATTTTGTGATAATTATTTTTAAGGCCACAAAGTAGTTATTCAAAAGAAAAATGCGTGCTTTAATATAAATGTTCACTTATATTGCTTACCGCTGAATACTTTCTCTGCATTTCTCTGCATATTTTTTGGTGTGGAACATTAATATATGATTTTGTTGCGAAACACCGAAGAAATGTAATGTTTACTCTAAGCAAAAATCCAGCTCTGATACTGTCAGCATTCATGAAACTCTTCACATTCACTTGTTCTCTTGTGTCCAAATATTGTTCATCATGGCAACATTCATTCCACTGGGATTGCTTTTCATAACACAAAACAAATTCTACTTGGTACGGTACTAATCTTGCACAAACTTTTGGTTATTACTTAAACTGCATATCTAACTGATAGAACTACTGTGTGCCAGTTGCTCAAAAGACGTTTTTGAGACATTGGCACATTATTACTATAAGCAAATATATGAAATTTAGTATATCATATCATGCTTTTCTTTAAAAAAATATACCTATTGTTAACAAGAAAGCAGGATACGTGTTTCGCTGACACAAAGCTACCAACATGTGAATGTCCTGACCATATGAATGTGAAGCTTAAACTTGTGGGATATCAAGAAATACGTTACAAAGGTATATGTACATGAATTTTCTTAGGCCACATAACATCTTCCCATGATCTGAGGGTTAAGTTATTATGAGAAATTTATAAAGAAATGTTACAACATCTCTCTATGCCTCAGCTTCCATTCAGGAAAATGAAAAATGTGACTTTTCATTTCTTTTAAAGTAATTTGAGATCTACAGATTAGAAATGATAGCTAAGGATTTGCTGTTCCTGGGGAGTTCAGGGGTATCCAGCCTCTATCACAGAATATTACAATAAAGCAACTTACTCAGCATACCCGTCTAGTTGCAGTTCTAGTTGGTCCTTGATTTTTTGGTGCCTTTTATGCTTTTCAGGGTGCCCGCCAGCATAGTGCGACATCTATGGCAAGCGGTGGTAAGATGTTTGGGGGCTACTCTGCTAAGGGCTGTTTTATGTTCTGAGCTAGGTTTTCACCAGTCTAATAAAGCTTTCAGTGGACTTTTATTGTCATTCGTAGCTTTATTAGTCTTTTATCTGACTGTTGCTTTGGCCTTTCCCTTGATTGACTGTGCCTATAGCAAGAATGCTATGTCAGCTGAAATACTCTTCACTCTTTAATTGTAATGCTGCCTTTCAGGGAATAGAGTTTCCAGAGAACAAGTCAGCTGCAGTTATAGCTAAACTTAATGCTTTGCTATAAACAGCTCCATGCCAAAATTGTCTTAGATTATGTAGGATACTCTTGTGTCAAAATGCTGCTCTTTTATTTGTTAATGCAGATATTTATTATAACAGTCTGGCAATGTCTTTGCTTTCCAGAAGCATTGGGTTATAATAGTCCGTGGCTTGGAGGAGACATGTTTATGCATGTAGAGAAGTAACATGGAGTTTGCAGGTATCTTGAGTCAGAAATGTGAGTCTGATTGTTCTGGATCCTTTCTATGGCCTGCCACACCGTATACATTTTTCCTCACCACATGCTCCTGAACACTGGCATGTCAGTCCCATCACCCGGGCAGAATGTCTGCTACCTTGTATGTATTTGAGACAGAGAACTGTTTGAGACATGCCAGAGTTAATCGGTTAGCAGTTAATTGCATAATGTATTTGGCGTAGGTTTACTAATCTTAAAATTCTATAAGATTTATATTAGAGCTTGTACAAATCTGTATTAATCTTTACTCTGAGGGCTATGTGGGAGGTGCTTCATTCCACTTGGCAAAACCAGCTGTTAAAACTGTTACAGTTAGTTGATATTTATTTCTCCAGCACCTCTTCTCACAGGTACTGAGTCCTCTGCCAGGACTCCCTCCTCCGTCAGCAGTTCCTGCTCTTCCTCTCCTCCCGCACTGGTCTCAGGCTCCAAGCCCCATGTCCATTTGGGAGAGCAGAGCTCCTACTGCTCCCCTACTCATGCTACCAAACTAGATGAAGAGGCTGCTCTGTCTCCCCGTATCCTTTCCACCAGACCTGCAAGTTCCCAGCTCAACTGTGGGGAAGTCAACTCACTCCCCAGTTGGGCTCCCTTGTAGGTGCCTCTTCCAGGCTTCCCCACTGGGACTCACAATTACCTGTCATGGACCTCATTGCCTCCCTTGTCTTGGAAGAAATTGGTCTTGGCACTGGTAGACTCGTGTTGAAATGCCAGAAAAATGCCATTTAATTGTGATTCTATAGGTATAGACTGTATGATTTGGATGGAGGTACTAGATGACTTTTGTTAGTATATTTTTATGAGATTGCTAAGTAGATCCAGTTAATGAGAGAGATTATATTATTTTAGCTGTTCTTTGTAGAAAACCAGATGAAAAGCATTTTTGTATTGGACATTTTAGGAACAGTTCTTACATGACCTAATACTCCCTGGTTTAGATTGCGGTGGGAGTGACGAAAGACCCTGACTCAGGATGTCCATTTAATAACACGGTGGAAATGGTCATTGTCCCGTGATCTCAGGCACAGCCCCAAAAGAGACGTACTCCTTAATGCTGAGCTCCACGCCTGTGCTCCCTCCGTGTCGTCAGTGTGAGAGCTAAATACTTAGGTCTGGGATTCACATACCAAACATGTTGATGAGGCAGGGCAGCTAAATCAGCCAGTGGGAAATACCAAAGTCAAGGAAGGATTTGAAACACCTTCTTGTGCCTCTAACTCCATGCCAAATTGAGGTTATTTGCTTTTGCCAAATGTGCATTCAGATACATATAATATATCTGAGTGTAAATGGTTTTATATTCATATAGCTTAAATCTGCATTTACAGTCTTTTTTTAACAGCATTTGGTAGCTTTTTGTGCAAGAATTTGTCCGGTTACCTTCTGAATTAAAGTAAACTTTGAGGGCTCTTTGCTTGCCACCCATATCTGGGGCCAGCTGGGTGGCTTTCACTTCTGTAAACTGAGCCATGGATGGTGCCAAATGCTTTTGTGTGAAAAACTACTTCCTTTGTATTTATTTTCATATTTTTATATCTTGTACTTCTTTTTTATCTTTTATTTTGAACCTGTCACTTGGCACTGTCATTTCATCTCCCTTAGTTCTTTCATTGAAATGACACAATAAATAAAATGCATTTGCATGGCAACAGCAGGCACAAAGCAGCCCTCAAGAGGCTGTCAAGACAAGTATATACCATCACCACGTATATTACACGCCGGCTGAAGCTAGGGTTGGTGTTCTTGGAGGGTGTCACCTACTGAGAGACTGTGGGCAGCCTCAGCTCATGCGCAGCTCGGCTGGCTACAAAGAGCGATGCAGGTATCACACCCCTGGGCACCCTGTGCCGCAGAGTGCTCCTAATCCTAGTAAGCGGAGCAGAGATGCAGGCTGTGAGCGTGGGAGGAACGGGGTTTTACCCGAGGACTGGGAAGCTGCAGAGGGAACTGTCTTACAGCTGAGCTGTTTTTCAGACCTTCTTTCCTTTTTCTCCAACAAGCTTGTGCAATCCTTGCTTTAAAGCCCTTAAAGCAAGGGATTACTCTAGAAATGCCAAAACAGGGTGACGTATAGTGGCATTTCCAGACAGCGTGAGAGAAGACAATAAAATCTGTATATCCTTTGTGCATGATAGTTCGATATTTTCTTTATATTCAAATTACAATCACCGAGAAAATTCAGACCCACGCTGCTAACTTCAGTGCTGATTATACCACATCTGGATTTGGCCCAGCCAGTCCACGCGCATGTCAATCCAACAAGATTATGTGGGCAGAAACGTGAAGCGAGATGCGGCATTCACAGTTCATCAGTTTTCTGCCAGTTGCGTTAGACAATATCAATTGTTAGATTCCGCCCAACTATAAGCTCATTTCTGTAATATTTACATTGTCAATTTGTCCACAACACTGGTGCACTAGAGCAGAACTCCCAGAACTAGCAGTTACTGGATACCAAAATTGCATATTTTTTTTCATTCTGGCACTTAACGGGCAATGCTTTTACACAGAAAAGCAAGAGCATTTCAGTAAACAAGTGCCCTAAAATAAATGTTGTGCTAAAACAGAGAGAGAGAGAGGGAGAGATGCTAACCAAATTTTTATTTCAAAGGCGATTCTTTCTTTCCTTGGGGAACAAGGCAGCTCTAACAGGTGGAAGGTTATTAATATCACAAGAAAGATGAGCAGGACACAAATTTGTCCTGGAATATTGCACAGGATAATCAGAAAAATAGTATAGGTCAAATTCTTACATTGTTTGACCTCAGGAATTAAGGCAGGTCCAAATAGAAGTAGTGCTAAGATTTTAATATTTAGCTCTGTTTGGTATAGGTCACTTTTTTCATTTAGCACAAACTATACTTTACTCAAAATTTGTGTGATTAATGCATTGATTTAGCTTCCCAATGTGCACTGCTGCTAGGCAGATTCAGATATTATTTATTTTTATTAGTTTATAATATGTCAATTTTTCTTGCTTATCTGTCAGCTCCCACAAAAATACATAAATCAAAAATATAGCAATGTGGACACTAACAAGGCATAATTATTGTAGGATCTGTCCCCTTTTAAAGAAAAATACAATTACCTACCAATATGTTGCTGGGATTAGGTCAGAATTTGCATAATACTGACTCATATTTTCTTAACAATTTTAACATCAGACAATAGGTTTTGCAAATCTATATTCCTTTCCTGTTTTTCAGTTTTATTTTTCAGGCTAAAATAATAAGAAGCTCAGTCAAAACAAGATAATTATTGCAGTCTATCCCCACAGAAAACTTTAATTACTCCATGGCATGTTTCTAGGATTAGGTCAGATTTTTATAAGGCTGATTTTTTTTTTAAATAACAATAGGCAATTAAGTCTGCCAAACTATAATTTATTACAGTTAAATTTATTCATTTTTCCACAGATAAATATTTAATAGAAAATAACTCAATCACTGCAGGAGATTAAAGAAGATTTTTACCTCAATATAATCCTAGAAAAACAGCAGACAGTTTTCTGTTCTTGGCTGTAATACCAAATAGCATCAAGTTAAATGACAAGATGAAAACAGTTGAAAATTTTTAACTTCAGTGAAATAATAGCTGCTAATGAATAGGATTATAAAACCCCCAGTAGCAGACTATGTAACAAATAGATCCCTCCTGAAATACTGAAAACTATGGTTGGGATCTAGGGTTAAATAACCGTGATATATTTATAGAGGGCAAGGGATCACCATAAAATAAAGCAGCAAATAGTAAAGAAGTCAATGTAAAAGAGAGGCCAGGGATTTAGGGTATAGAGATCATAAATTTTCATCGATATAAACAGTCCATGTACCTCAGGAGCTGAGTTTTAGCTATAATTTCAGGTCTGACCTATAGGCTTTTGGTGTTCACAGTGCATGCACGATCAAGATGCCATCTGAGGAGGTGAAAAAAATGTTTCAGATCTGTGTGATTTACTCATTTAATCATCCCCAAATCCACCCCAAACACAACAATACTGTGTCGAATATCAGTACTTGAGAAGATTTTATTGTCTCACTAAATTACATTTAATTCTTACTATAACATCTCATATAAACAAGAATAGTGAATGATTTCCTCCCCAGTGTGTTCTTCGGGAGGCAGGAAAAGATTGTTATATGGAATACATAGATCTGGAAAAGGTCACCTTTTCTGTATCCCTCAGATCTCCAGAATGCGCACAGATACTTTCGGTTGCAACGGATGGTTTTCTTTTTCTGCTTTAAGGTGATATTTTCTGGTTTAAAATAATAATTATGAAACCACCACAAAGAACCATTTGAGGCTTTTAGCTTTTTACTAATTGCTCTGAAAGAGAATTCTAAATGATTTCCAAATGACTTAAATGATTTGGCTAAAGAGCATCTTATTACAAATGGGCTGAGTTGAAAACATTGTGTCAGCACTAAATGAGCCTTTTTTTCCCCCCTGCTTTTCTCTAATGGGCAGATCAGAACGTGTAAAGCACCCTCCCTGCAATGACTTTTAAATGGGCTTTGGATCAAGCCTTTATTTAGACAACGTTTTCTTTTTAATGGCGTTTACCACACTGCGATATTTGCCATTACTGCGCTCCTTGCAGTATTCCCTATCCTTCCAATCTGAAATCCTCCAAACAGTGCGGGCAAACATAACGCCGGTTTGCAAGAAATACCCAGCCGTCTTAGAGGAGATGACTTCGAGCCTGTCAGTGGCCCTGCTTTGGTACTGATGACAGCTTGCTGAACAGTTTCTGACTTGGGGACTGGTCCAGTAGCCCTTAAGCAAGAGAGAAATCCTTACACACATGAATAATTGCATTAGTTTCATCAAAACCTGTTGCATAAATTACACAACCTGAGTAACAGTCTGCAAGGCACAACCCAGTGCCAACCTACCATTTACCCTCCCGAAGTTCATTGCTCGTGTTATGCCGACTTTTTAGAAGTTCTGTGATGCTAATGAGGAGAGCTCTCCCCTGTGCCCGTCCTAACGAGGTAACGGAGTGACTTGTAAAGCAAGTGTGTTTGATGTGAGGACTGTTTTGCAAATACTAAAATATCTGCAAAAGATGTCAAAGAGCTTTGCCGATGGGTGGTAGAGCTTTTATTCCGAGCCACTAGGTTGCACTGTTGTATCGAGAACAAACTGTCCTTCGCCACGCTGCATACAAACAGCCTCATGCTGTGCACAGCCTTGTAAATACTGTTTTACAGTTTTCACTAACAACAGAAGTATATGAGATCAAGAGAGGAAGACTGGCATTTGGAAATCTTTGCTTTCTCCTCAAAGGCAGGTCCAGGTCCTGGTTTCAGTTAGGTGTTTTTGTTCTGCGTAAGGTGCCCTGAAGATAACCATATTTTGGAATCGTTTGTGTGGGGTTTTTTTTTGGTTTTTGTTGTTGTTTTTTTTTTTTTTGTGCTGGGGGGAGGAGAAGCTGCTGGGGGACAGGTTTGGAAGGGGCAACCAAGCTGTTATTCTTGAAGAATTCTTGACTTGACACACATGTTCCTGGAGACGCGTCTAAAGCTGCCATGGGCCTTCCTATATACATAAACTCCGAACACGTGCTTCCCCTTTCCTCCCTGATTTGGCACTGTTTGATGGCCCAGACAATACAAAAGCACACATCAATTATTTCCCTATGTACATTACACACTCTGGGCAATCACAAACATTATATACTGTTCACGTGTGAACAATTAATTACAGTTATATTATTTAGTCATTCTTTCCACTACCATTGTCCAAAGTAAATTTTTCCTTTAAGGATAATATGGTTTTAATTTAGGAAGCAGGGTTTCTTTAACCTATTTGACATTATGCAAACCATCTTAAAGGAGGTTTCATGCTATTTCCACTCTGTCTGCTAACATAGCTCCCCGCCCAAATGTGAGCTGTGTTTTATCAAGCAAATTACTTACAGAGGATTTTGTTCAAAAAGACGTTGGGTTCATTCCTTTACCCATATTTACTCAGCTCTGGTGTAAATCTTTTTGTATTTTGCTCTGTGGATTAGCACCTCTCTCATCCTCCCACTACCCCTCTCTTTCGAACAGTAAGCTTAGACAATAATAATGAGGAGCAGAGCTGGTGACTCTCTCCATCCTGAAGCTCTGGGAGGGAATAGGTCATCCCAAAGGACCTGAGTCTGCGCTGGGTTAGTTTAGTTGGCCTGCTACAAGTCTTACATTTGGGAACGATCTGCTTCAGGGTTTGACTCTCGGTAACAACGTTTCTGGCTGCTAATTAAATTTCTTACTGCTCCAACACCCGAGAAGACAAGCAAGTTCCCCTTAAAAGGGCACCTAGATGAAAACAAACTTCACTGATTACAAGAACGTGTGTTGCATGCAATTAACCCATTACTGGGCCCTGGAATGGAGAAAGCTGATCTGAAGGAAAAAGGACAAAAAAAAGAGAGAGATACCTAATAGATTGAAACAGAATTTTATCTACTGGTCTTTTTAATTTGGGGCTGAGAGACTTTTTGCCACTGATCAGATACTGTTGCCTCTTTCACTTTTGCTCAAACGAAGCTGATGATTCTACTTCATTTCACCTAATATTAATATAGAATTAATATTTTTTCATAGGATCACAGGCACACACAGACCTTTACTGCAGAAAATAATAGAGGTGAACAGACATTGCGAATATACTGCATTAGGTTTCCCTTTATATTTAATTGCACTTGTTTTCAGATACACACGTACAATTTCATGAGTATTTTACAGTCAAGCTGGTTTGCCTGCATATTTGCGGAGAGAGAATCTGCAGTTATATTGGCAAGTATTCTGACATGAAAATTCAAATGTGCAAGTGTTTATCTTTAAACTGTATGCTCATCCAACCAAGGAACCAAAAGACTTCTATAATCTCCCTGACCAAATGTAACTGAGCACCGGGGGCAGAGTGGTGGGTACTTGTAGAAGGTGATTTGTGCTCAGCCCTGGAACTTGCACATTTCCCCTGAAAAAAAAGTGCTTGATTTGGCATAACACATAGTCTAATATGTCCAGTGTGAATCAAGGGATGCATTGTAATAAAACTACATATAAGGGATGGTATATGCTCCCCCAGAACTTTTTCTCTATTAGCGTGGTATGGGCAACATAAGAGGAGACAGAAGAATTGTGGCTGTGCACTTTCCAAACGGAGGGAGTGCTTAGTCCCTAGGATAAAAGGAATCTTCTTCAAGTTGTGTTTATTTCCATAGGAGCTGCACGTGAGTGCAAGTATCTGTCTTTACAGTTTTCTTCACAGGAACAAGGCCTTTGTTAGAAATAGCTAAAGGAATACACCATTTTTACTGCCACATCCACACTGGTCTTTGTAGATCCAGGGGTTTTATACTTTGAGAAATCATTGCCCATAAAATAAACAGTAGCATTTTCTTTTCTTTTCTTGGGAAAACACTACTCACTGGTTCTGTTTTCTGAATGTACAATAAATACATTATTCTTTTTCTTCCTCCTGCTAACTTTCTTCCTTAAACAGAAAGGGACATCTCAAAGCAGACTGTATTTTAATGGTCACACGACTTTCATAGTTGAATACATTGCCCTAATACAAATACAGAAGCAGAAATAGCACATGTGTTCACAGCCATGTTTATTCAGGGATCAGGCAGATGTCATGGCAAAGTCTTTGTCTGTATATACTGTACTGCAGGAGCCAGCTGTGAAGGACAAATCTGAGGTGAGGAATATTCCTTGCCTTACTCAAATGAAACTTGTGTAAATAAGTTTGTTTGCTTAGTTAATACATATATGCATACAATGAAAGATTGTATTCGCAGCATGTGTGTCTGTACTGTCCTGCTAGCTTGGATCCTGACTGTGAACACTAGATAGGCTGCAGTCTCTGCACATTAGATCTTGTGCCGTTTGGAGTGGGTCCAACTGTTGTTGTGAGTTAAAAACTGCATATACCTGGTGGGAATGACTGAGATTTTGAGCTCTGGCCAAAAGGCAGTATGGATGCAACTAGTTCAAGGCCCTGGGCTCCGAGAGCCCGGACATACAGCTTTCAAATGAATGTAAGCTTATTCAGTGATTCTCTGTGTAAACAACCCACAGAAGACAGGGTAAAGACACACACAAACACACACACATCTGCTCATCTTCTGTCTTTTAAAAAAATGTGAAGAGAACTAGTCCAGCCCACACTGATCTAGAATTCGTGCTAATTAGTCTTTAAAAGCTAATGGATACCAGCAATGTATGGGAAACACATCTCAGAATATAATGGATATGAGTTTGGACAACAGCTCCTGCATTTAATGCCGAGCATTTTTTATATAAAAAGTGGAATACATTTATGAGAAGTGGATGCAGGATGTATATGACTAATTATAGTGCAATTAATGCAACAGATCATATCTCTTTTCTCCTACTTCCCCGGTCATTTTGATATAGTTTCTCCTGGCTGAAGGTAGTTTATATTTATTATAATAATTCTCTATCTCTTTTGCTTTCATTCTCTTTTAGTAGAAGTAATCAGCTGATTGATTGTTAGAAAATTAGCCCAGGGAACTCTCTTTAGTTTGCACTCTCTTTCTCTCTCTCGTCTTGCTGAACTGGTGAGCAAATTTAACCTGTGACTCTCTCACACAGTCATCATTAGATGAGCATGTTTCCATCTCATTTTCAGAGCAAGTTTGTGTAGGATGTGACTGCATTTTTATATTAGAATTCAAGAGGGCACATGTGTGTGTATACAGTACTGTGTATGTTATGCATACAAAGTTATTGTTCAAAAGATTTCTATCATCTATTCCCTTGTAACACCTCTACACTTGAAACATGGTGCTGTAATGTGCCTGTACCAATCAGAAAACTGAGCGATCATAACCTCTTGCTTACATCTAAGCAAAAAATATTTCAACTGTCGCATCAACAGAGTAAATCCCATTTTATTGAGTATACT
Organism: Phoenicopterus ruber ruber; assembly: GCA_009819775.1. Taxonomy (NCBI): domain Eukaryota; kingdom Metazoa; phylum Chordata; class Aves; order Phoenicopteriformes; family Phoenicopteridae; genus Phoenicopterus; species Phoenicopterus ruber. The sequence continues at coordinate 137,402,542 of CM020216.1, read as the reverse complement.
TGGAATATAAAAATGATAAATGCTAACAATTAGATGTGAGTCATGTGTGTTTTGCAGGGCTTTAGAGTCTGAGCATACAGAGCCTGACCTTCCAGAGCCATCCATGGTATATAGGGAAGAGCTATGTAAGCAGGTTATGGAAATGTGTGATTAACCCTTGTCAAGGTAGCCAGCCAAATGAATGCTTGCTGGATTTCTCATTAATAACTGGTAGGTCTGACTCATTTAAATATTTATTCTCTCTCCATACGGTAAGGACCCAGAAAAGCATTGCTGTCTCAGAAATTTCTATACGCAGCTTTTTTCTCCAAGATTGCAGCAATACAACAATAGGCAAATATTATCCCTGAAAAGCGTGTGTTCCTCCAAAAACCAGAACTTGTATTTCCAGGTCTAAAAAGGCTTGACACACTGCTTGACCTGATGAAGGCACTCCTCAAGCAAGCTACATACCTATGACCAGTTATCCCTCTTTGTTATAAAACAGACAGACACCAAGGCCGTCAGAAGTAGGTAGGAATACAGAGGACTTTCCACCTTTTTTTCTACTGATCTCACGTGGCACTAGCCTATTCTGTCTGTGACCATCAGCAGAGTGGAGAAAATATCTAGATCCTAGGCTTAAAAAAACCCCCTAGACATCAGGTAACAGTCAGTTATTCACAAGAAGTACATTTGAGAAAAGTTGGGGAAAAAAATATTGAGAAATGTGCCTGCCTCACAGGAGGGAACTTTGGGTGCTGTCCCTGGATCCCGTTAAGCTTCCTTTAGTTTTGTATTACCCACAGGCTTATTCTATGGAAATTTAATAATGCAGATCTTTATGTTTCAGTAATTACTTGCTAGAAAACCGAAGGATCCTTCTGTCGTAGTCCTCTTCTGACTGCAAAGCTGTTTCAGCACACCATGTCACATTAATGACAGAATAGGCGAGCTAGCTATTCAAATAGGGGGGTAGGAAACCCCTTTATGTTCTCGCCTGGTAAGATTTTGTTAATTAAGCAAAACCAATACCTTGGTTCCTCGCATTTGGCCAAAGCGGGCAAAGCCATATATATTCCTTCCTTTCCCCTAAACTCTGCTTTTGGACCTTCTGTGAATAATGTGAGTCCCTGTACATAATTTACCAAGCAGCAGTGCACTGCTATGATATGACATCTCAGTTTTGCTACTGTCTACAAATGCTTTTGTTTTATGTGTCATTATCCATGCTTGATCCATAGAAGAAACAGGCGTCAGGGTCTGTTCTGATCTGAAAAGCCTGGCTCAAGTCATAGGGATGCGTGACTTCAGCTCACTCTGCGCCACAGCCCAGATGGCAGATGTTCTGCAAAAATGCAGGACTTTAAGTCCTGCACTTAAAAAAAGTGAAACTTTAAAGAGTGTCTTTAATTTCACCCTCTGGGGCCTGCCAGGCAAGCAGCTGCCGAGGCGCTTGTGCCGCTGCCTGCAGGCTGGGACGGGGAAGCCCCGTGCGCAGGCACCGGCACGTGAGTCTGCGGCTTGCTCCTTGGCCTCCGAGCACATGTAAGCAGAAACCTTGGATTATCATCGCAACAAACCACAGATACTTCCAACCAGCACAAGGCCAGTAATGTTCCTAGACTTAAAAGCAGGGTTCCCTCTCAATTGTGCTTCACTCTGAACTGAGACACGGTTTTGCCATGATGTCCGGAGTGGCAGATCCTCTCTCTGCAGTGGCTAAAAAAAATGCATAGGGCGTCTAGGTTAAGCGACTGGTTATGTCCTGAAACGGGGATTTTTCAGGTCATTTGGGCATTTTGTGGAACCATCAAGAAAAACTTCACACAAACAGGAGTCCAAGTCTGTTTTGGAATGCATCCAATCTCAACTAGCAAAATCTTGCCAGGCCAGAGAATAAGGTGTTTTTTTATAACCCCCTCTATTTTTATAGACAGCTCCCCGAAATCTGAAGATGTTTTCTGTCCTGTGGGAATTAAGATGTGTGGCTAGTGGGAGTCAGGTTGGGGAGGTGATGGATGCAAAGAGGTGGGACTTCTTGTTAGAGTGAGTAGGGCAGAGAGAAGCAGCTTGATACAGACTCCAATTTGACTTCCCAGTGATAGACACCCTTTTCATTAACAGGTACATGTGAGCTAACTGCACCTCCTTTTCTACATGTCCCTTCTTCATGCTAACGTTCTCTACCAATGAATATAAATGACTAATCTAATCAGTTACCCTTAACCACCACAACATATCTTATCTTGAAATTGAAATGCCTACAGCCAAATTTATTTCAATGCTGACCCCTACCCCTTCCAACATACCTTATTTTGAAGCCTAATATGCCTTTTCTCATAGCTTTTATTTATAGGGTTTATTTTCTGTTGTCTGCTTTTCTGTACCTCAAAAAATACTGGATGCCCTTTTGCATCTGCAATTCTCTTCGCTTCACAGGGACATCTTGAGGCACGCAGAAGGTAAAGGATTTGACCAAGCTTCCACAGGATATTAGGAACAAAATCAAGCTTTCAGACATCCAAAACTAGTCTCTGGCATTCTTCTGTTTGGAAGCTGGCCTAGTGTAACATTTCATGTAAAGAATTATAACATTTGCTATTCAGAGCGAAGCTCAAAAGCCCCTGAAGCCTATGGGCTGTAGTAAGTGTGTATATTTGTATGTGTCTACCCCCTGGGAATGGTGGGGAAGTTATTAGGTCGGCAAGATGGCACAATAAAGTATTCAGGCTGGAACAGCCACCTTTCCAGAAGAAGTAGTATGGGAAGAGCTGATGAGGACTTTGGATGAAAGGACTTTGTACAAATGTAAATGCAACTACAAAGGATAGGATGACTGGAAAGGATGGGAATACCCTGTGGAGTCTTATATATACTGTTGGCAGAGTGCGTAGTGTTAATGGAGATGTTGTGATCAATGCTAAGGTAGTGGGGAGGTGAAAGGTGATTTTTTTCTTTATAGAAAGGAAGCACACTGGAAATGACATTAAAAAAATAAGATTTCTTTGACAAGATCTGTTTTCCATGAAACTGTGTTGACTTTGATTGTGCTACCATCCCTTAATTCTTTACCAGTTTCATTTTCTATCAGCATTTCCATGACTTTGAAGAAGACTAATATTACAGTAACCTGTTCATGCCTGCTACCTGAAAAACTTTCTTTTTCTTTTCTTTGAAAATGCCTCTAAGCTCTAAAAAAGTTCTTTTCTTTCCTGAAGAAAAAAAAAAAAACATTGGGAAGCTTGGGAATATTTTCTTGTCTATATTCAGCTTGTGGGGGCAGGCTTCCAGGGCCCTGCTAGTTATCCAAAACCTATGCTCTAGCAAGGTTAGACTTCCAGCCTGAAGAGATTTGAGACTATGCTTTCAGTTCCTAAAGGAATAGGTGTATACGCTTGATAAAAACCCCTATGTGAGAACTGTAGCCATGGACAAAAGTCCCCTGAGGGAATTGTTTCCTCCAGTTCACGTACCCCTACTTAGTGTTAGAAGTTTTCGAGTGAAGATCAATAACCTGGAACTAAACCTGAGGAGTTTAGCTTTGTATCAGGTTTTGTTCTCTCTACTGAAACTCAAGGATCTGACTGTAGAGCACTGGATACATCAGATAAATATGGATTTTGTCATAGCTCGTTATTATTTGAAAGAACCCATATCAAAACCCTGCCTTTCTTGGTTTGTCTGGTCAAATTTGGGTCAGTAATCAGAGTCTGAATTACCATTGGTGCTGCTGTTTGGGTTTCTTTGTCTTCATTCACTCCTAACACTTCCAGTGCATATCTAAATAGAGCTCTCATATGCTGAAAGCATTTGGCAAAGCTCATACATCATTCATCTAGAGAGGAGAAATGAAATAAGAAGGAAAGGAGTGTCTTTGTTTCTTCATAAGGACCGAACGCAGTACTGAGAGACTGATAATAAGGTTACCATTTAGACAGAGACATTATTAGAAATGCAAATTCAGACTAGGAAATACTGAATATCTCTCATTTTGGAAAGTCATTTTTACCAGATTTACTTACGAATTCGTTAGAAATGTAATCCCATTAATGACACTACTGCTTCTTATGGATGGCAATGACAAAATGCAAAAGAAGAGCTCCAGCCCTTCTTTTTAAGGAATGCAGCCATCTTTTTACCCATATATTCAGAGCTCTCATTCAGAAAATATGCATTTATACCATCATATGGCAGAGCCTTGGCAATAATAACATCTCAATTGCCAGAATATACTTACAATGGGTGGCTCTGGCTCTGAACACTCAATTAAGTGCATTTTTTTCTTACAAGGTCCCTGTGGTACATTAAGTTTTACTGATATCTAATAGCTTCAGCATCTCAAAGGGAACTGGCCTTGATTTTATTAACCTAAAAGACTGAAGAACAAAAGGCATATATTGCTGACAGGTTAAAAATTCCTTAACAAAGGTATCTTAATTGCTTTCTTATTTCCCTTAGTATATGCTGTGGTAACCTCCACTGCTCATTCAAAAGGATATTATTTTTGAACTCAGTAATTTTCTGTGAAGAATGTCTTGTTAGGTTTCATAGTTGTTGGTTTGTGGGTTTTTTTTTTTTGATCAAGAAAGATTTGAACAAAGTTGTCTATTGTGTTGGAGGTTAGAAGATTTCCTTCCCTCTTTGAAAACCATCCGTCTGTCTGCCTCACTCCCTCTCTCTGTCAGAGTGACTATTAAAGCTAAAGTAGTGTGTACTGATACATACGTGATAACCAACAACTTTGGCCTAAGAGCTTATCTGTTAACGGTGTCAAATGCTATCTGATAATCAATATCGCTGCTCTTGTGTTATGTGCCCATGTTTCTGGAGGCGTGACTGTTTGTTTGCAGATGCACGTTCTGCTTTCTATCCTTTTGCCTCTTGGTGGTTGTCAGCCTCCATATCTGTGTCTTTCAGCAGGTTTCATTAAAACCTGTCTATAGCAGTCGGAAGAAACCTGCAGCTTTGGAGGATCCACAAGCCTTAGCGAGCTGTGTAAACTGTGTAAACCTATTTAAAGCTACGAGTCCCGTGAAAGAGCCTCCAAACTTCTGCTCTGTATACTAGGGAACTGTGAAGGAAAGAGATTTATTTAAATGAATATGCTGCTGTTCTCAATTATAGTGACTACCCTACAGTGGTCCTATATTTTTATCCTTATCACGCACCTCTGTTTTGCAGCATATAGACTAGAATTCCTTTGTTCCCCAGAGATGGAAATAACACCAATAAGTTATCCCGGGATAAAGGGATGAGTTGTAATCTTGCTGATTTTTTAAGATGAAAATGAACTAGTGTGATAGTAAAAGTATTTCTCTTTTTTCCCTTTTGCAGTTCTAAGGCATATCAGAATAAGTATGTATATTTACGAAGGTGAAAATGTTCTGTAAGGTTTTGCAGCCATAAATACCTTACAACGACACAGTCAACTTACAGCAGGCAGTTTGAGTGTCAGGGGAAACATTAGGTACTTCTGATATCACGCTTCTGTGTAGGTAATTTGCAGGTTTGTATATATTTCAAGTTTCATTGCTCCACTTAGAATCATAGAATCATTTAGGTTCTAAAGGACCTTTAAGATCATCGAGTCCAACTGTTAACCTAGCACTGCCAAGTCTACCACTAAACCACTCGATCCCCTCATCCACATTGTTGATAAACATATTAAACAGGACTGGCCCCAATACTGAGCCCTGGGGAACACCACTTGTGACCAGCCACCAACTGGATTTATCTCCACTCGCCACCGCTCTTTGGGCCTGGCCATCCAGCCAGTTTTTTACCCAGCAAAGCGTACACCTGTCCAAGCCATGAGCAGCCAGTTTCTCCAGGAGAATGCTGTGGAAAATGGTGTCAAAGGCTTTACTAAAGTCTAGGTAGACAACATCCACAGTGTTTCCTTCATCCACTAAGCTGAGATTTTGTTAGTCAAGCAGGACCTGCCTTTCATAAACCCATAAAACCAAGCAGAGATGTCTAAGCCTCAGACACCTGAGTGCATCCATTTACTTCGCATATTCTTCCTTATTCTGTAATAAAAGCACCAGTGCTTCTGCCACACATTTAACTGATGAATCTTTTGGGCTTATAAAAAATCTTTGCATGTCCTATTTGAAGTAGAAACTGCCTAAGACAAATCCAAGCCATGAGCAGCCAGTTTCTCCAGGAGAATGCTGTATCAAAGGCTTTACTAAAGCCTAGGTAGACAACATTCACAGCCTTTCTCTCATCTACTAACAGTATGATTTTTGTTACCTAAATAAAATACTGAGGATTAGACCTCCAGAAAAGATAGTGTCTCCTGCTTTTTGACACTATTGTCCTCTGTTTCCTAAAGACACATGGAAGCTGCATCTTTTTTTTTTAATGGAGAGTGGGAACCTCGCCTCTCATGACCACGGTGGCGGGACTTTGGCGCTGGTGAAATCCGGGATGCTTTCAAGGGGAGGAAGGCAGCCTGTGAGGAGGCTGCGATGGGGAGGGAAAGCCTGGGAGGAGAAACATCGGCAGTGCAGCTGCAGGACTCGGGAGCCGCCTTGGGCCAACAGCTGGGGAGAAACTGCTCTCTGCTTTCCTCCAGAAACATTTGCTGCAACACATCAATGTCTGCGCCAACACATTCCCGTGATTAGTGTGGTGGTCTTTTAGCACTGACCTCTACTTAGTGTTCAGCTTGACATATTAATCTTCACTGAAGTAAAAGTTAATTCTAAAATAAACTTGTTAACCCCTGTATTTTCGATCGCTCCTTTTGCTGCAAATTATTCTGGGACGGATTCTGCTGCCGTGAAGCTGAGTGCAAACCTTGTCATGGGCTGGAGTGGGAGCACAATTAAGCCTTTCCTGGATATTTATTGGCTTCTCTCTTTGAGAAGGATATTTCAGAATCCCTAACAAAAACAGCTGTACCACGAGTATAAAGATGAAACATTTGCAAGTGTGCAAATATTTTTCACACAAATATTTTTCAGTGGCAGAATGAGTAGAATGAGCCTTACTTTTTCTCCGGGCTGGACACCACTCCTTTTTGTGATCACTTCAAGAGCACTCTTATAGAAGGAGTAGAAAATAATATTTCAATAGGTTTTGAACTAGCCTAGAAAGTACAGTAGAAAAATATCTGTGTGGCTCCTATACAATTAAATGCAATGTATTCAAGTGTAGCAAAACAATGCCATTTTGCCTTGCTTTTTATCTTTTAAGTAGAGAAGGCTTTCTGGATAACTTCTGTGGAATTTTACCATTTTCACTCCTACAAATTTTACTCAGGATTATTCCATGAGGCTATTTTAATAGAATAGTTTGGAGGACCTTATTGGAAACCATTAGTTCAGGAAAAAACCCTTCTGGCTCTCCTGTTACTTGTCCGTATCTTAGAAGAGCCAGGTCCCTAAGAAGAGGGCCTAGCTGCTTCCCTGGGAAGTCCGTCACTGCTCATCTTTGTACTTTCCAGACTTCACTTCTTGGCTTCTTTTTCACTATTGCACATGGTGATGGTGAAGCCATGGTTGGCTCTGTTTTCAAAACAGCAAAGCATATGAGCGTGTTTGCACTCAGCCATGTCAGAAGCAGAGGTATGCAAGCCTGACTGTTTCTGTAGTTGACAAGATAGGCTCCAATTTCCTCCCTGCCCAGCTGAAAGGAAAAAGCATTTACAAGCAAATTACTAATTTTTAAATTGCTCTTTCTCCAAACTAAATCAAGTAAATATGTGAAGATTTTTGCTTTGCTTTCCAGAAAAAGATGGCTCTACCAAAGACACAAAAACACAAATGCAATCTATTTTAGCTCATCTTCTTGAAATTAACCTTTTTATGATCTGGACGTATTTGAATAAAAAAGCTCTTGTGCTGTTTGATTCCCTGCTCCAAATGCCAACTCCAAAGAAATCTCTTTATACACTGTAACTTCCACTCTCTTCCCCATACCCCACTCTGTAATCTGTATCCATGGTAATACGTTACTGTTTCCAGCAGCCAAGGGGTTTGGGGGAAATTATGGGAAGAAAAATCTTTCACTGTTAAAGTTGTGGTAAAATGTCATCAGTTTGACGGAGCAACACAACGCTTTCAGTATGAAGTCCCAAACAAATTGGAATTTGGTTTGTTTCAGGTTTCATTATAGACTTTGAAATATTGAGCCTAGGTTCATCAAAACATTTTCTTGAGTTTGCTTTTACACAGACCTTAGGCCGAGTTTCAAAAGAATCTGGGCCTAGTTTTGAGCAGTTTATGGGCTGACTTTAACATAAACCAGATCACAGTTAGTGGACTTGGCTGAAATTCACTCTGAACTTTTAAGTGAGGTTGAACCTGAAAGTGAAATTTTGTGAGTGAGAACCCAAGCAAACTGGAACCAAAAAAAGGTTAGCAAAATACTACGCATTGATCCTGCAGAACTTCAAACAACAGGATTTGACATCTTAAGAAGAATTCAATAAAAGCTTAAAAAACAGTTAAACTTTTAATTTCATTTGAGAATTTAGCTTTTATTTTTAAATAAACAGAGTAATCACTACATCAAACAAATCATTGGATGCAACCTGAGATTCTAGTGATGTCTAGTATAATTTAGGTGGCAGGAGAGTGTCGTATAAAAACTTTAGGAGAAGATTTTCAAACTCTCTTAGCATTGATTTAGCTTGTATGTCTTTAAAATTCATGGGAGTTGTATTATTGATGTCTCTAGAAGCAGTATCAACCCAATCCCGGACATTTGTGGAAATTCCATCACTAGTATACAAATGTAGTAGAGTCCTAAATGAAGTAGTCAGTAGGTAACTAACTAACTTCTGCCTAAAGCATTTACAGTTGCTTTGTAGCTGAGGATGGACCTTAGGTTTCTACCCTAAATATGAGAGTGATGCTAAGTTTTTTATTTACTTTCCAAAAGTCACGATTTCTCTTAAAACTGGAAATGCTACATTCTATTCTGAGGAAGATTTTGTAAGAAGCTGGATAAAACTGGAGCTATGTTTTTTGAGCATAATGTTATCTATCCCTGAACTGCACTTTATTTCTACAGTATTAGCTAAAAGGTAGGCAAGATCATTAAATTTCAGACCCAGAATTCTTACATTAGGCACTCTCATCAAAGTCCGTATAAGCAGGCTTTTCTGTGTTATTTCTTTGATAAAACTGACCAGTGAGTGAATGTATCATATTTTACTTCTCCATTTCTCTAGATGGGATTCCGTCAGCCCAACTTGGCAGTTATTTTTATTTTTTTTGTTTTTTACTTCAGGACACCAAACTGTTTCTAATTGTTTTCTTTTCCTGCCACACTCTTTTCCTGCTATTGCTCATTTCTGATATTGATACCTTGCTTCCCCTCTTCTGTCTAATGATGTACATGTCAAAGCAGACCACCTTTCAAAGCTCCCTATGAATGAATGGGGGAGGGTGCAAGCCAGCAGCAGTCAATCTTTGAAACATTGAAATACAGAATTTCTGAGTAAGAGCACAATGGCAATTGTCCAATTAAGACAGAAGCCAGCAGCAATTGGTATAAAGTAGGTTCTGTGTTTTGTGACAAAGAGAGCTGAAGCTTCACAATTTACCGCTTTAATCACTATTTTTTTATTTATGTTTTATTATTATTATGCTTTTTCAAGTATTGCTTTTAGTCTTTGTAGCCTAACAGGCAAGTTTTTTGCATCTTGTCTTCATGGTTGACTTAGTTTCCCTAAAAATATTTTTATTAGGCAATTTGTTAATAGGCTGGCCTTTTGGTTTAGCAACATCCAACTGTTGGAACAAACACAAGGCCATATCCCATACCTTCCATGTTTAAATTAAAACATATGTAAGAGAGGGAACTTGTGTTTAAAATATAATTTTAGCATCATGAAACAGAGGGCCTAAGGGTCCTATAAAATCTGTATACTGTTAGCATACAAGATCACTAGCGTAATGCCTTCTTCAGAAAATAGTAATTTTACAGTATTATGCTGTTTCAGTAGTAGTAATTTAGACAAACACACACAAATATGACTGTCTATAATGTTATCGATTATTTTAATTAATCTGGATTGAGGAGCCATTTTCCTAACTGTTGTAAAACACAGGGCCCACACCTGGAATCTCTACAGTCCTGCAATCCGATTCATATGGACAAAACAGGACTAGTGCAGAGAGTCACTGAAGCCATTTGGGACTGCACCAGCATAGGTGGAGACCCAGCCTGGGGCATCAGGTGACAGGCAAAGAGAAGGAAGATGTGAAAGCCAATTATAAGATGACATGATCATTGGCCTCTGAAGTAGCTTTCTGCACAGCTTGGAGGCCCCAGATCCTTTGGAATTAGAATAAAAGAATAAAGGAGACACAGAATTAAATCGCTTGTCTCTGATAGCTAACTTTTCTGAATAGTTGTTTTCTTGGGAATGCTTTTTACCTGGAAGTGTAAACTTGCATAATAATTCGGAGGCTGCAGCAAAGGTCTTTACAGGTAAGGTAAAGAGAGCATTTCTCACTGCTAAGGAAGCAAGTTGGGGGAAAAAGGGAAAAAATGAAAAAAATAATTTCACAGAATCACACAATCACAAAATGGTCAAAGTAGGAAGGGACCTCTGGAGGTCATTTGATCCAACTCCCCTGCTCAAACAGGGTCACCTACAGCCGGTTGCCCAGGACCGTGTCCCGACAGCTTTTGAATATCTCCAAGGATGGAGACTCCACAACCTCCCTGGGCAACCTGTGCCGGTGCTCAGTCACCCTCACAGTGAAAAACTGTTTCCTGATGTTCAGAGGCAACCTCCTGTGACTCAGTTTGTGCCCATTGCCTCCGGTCCTCTCACTGGGCACCACTGAAAAGAGCCCAACTTCATCCTCTTTGCACCCTCCCTTCAGGTATTTATATACATTGATAAGATTGCCCTTGAGACTTCTCTTCTCCAGGCTGAACAGTCCCAGCTCTCTCAGCCTCTCCTCATATGAGGGTTGCTCCGGTCCCATAATCGTCTTCATGACCCTTAGCTGGAAGGGCCAGTATGCCCAGTATGTCCATGTCTCTCTTGTACTAGGGAGCCCAGAACAGGACCCAGAACTCCAGGTGTGGCCTCACCAGGGCTGAATAGTGGGCTAGAGAGGGGAAGGATCATCTCCCTCGACCTTCTGGCAATGCTTTGTCTAATACAGCCCAGGACACCATTCACCTTCTTTGCCACAAGGGCACATGGCTGGCTCATGTTCAACTTGGTGTCCCCATGACCCACAGGGCCTTTTTTGCCAAGCTGCTTTCCAGCCAGGTGGCTCCAGCACGTACTGGTGCCTGGGGTTGTTCCTCCCCAGGTGCAGGACTTTGCACTTTCCCTTCTTGAACTTCATGAAGTTCCTGTCAGCTCATTTCTCCAGCCTGTTGAGGTCCCTCTGGATGGCAGCACAACCCTCTGGTGTATCAGCCACTCCTCACAGTTTTGTGTCATCAGTAAACTTGCTGAGAGTAAACTCTGCCCCATCATGCAGATCACTAATAAAGATGTTAAACAGGATCGGACCCAGTATTGACGCCAGGGTACACTGCTATTTACTGGCCTCCAACTGGACTTTGTGCCACTGATCGCTGGGCCTGGCTATTCAGCCAGTTTTCAGTCCACCTCACTGTCTGCTCAGCCAGCGCATACTTCACCAGCTTGTCTATGAGGATCTTATGGGAGACAGTGTCAAAAGCCTTTCTGAAGTCAAGGTAGACAATATCTACTGCTCTCCCCTCATCTACTGAGCTCATCATTTCATCATAGATATTAATCAAGTTGTTCAAGCATGAACTCATTTATACGAGTTCTTCTCAGAGTCTGGCTTTACTGGCAAGGTAGAGGTGCTGGAGAGCAAAGTCGGCAATGTACACAAACATTAAAGCAAGAAGAAGGAAGAAAAGCACATGCTTATTCTCTCATAAAATGAAGGTACAACTCTCTCAGGGCCCTGTGAGAAAACCCATGCCCCTTCCAGCTGTGCCTTTGCTTTAGCAAGATTTGCTCCCCCAGTGTCCCACTACTGCTGACCTGGTTTGTGTCTTGCTTACCTGTCTTTCTGGGACAGTGCTGTGCAAGCTCTCCTGATAGGACTGTGAACGTGAAAGCTTTCCAGATCAGTCAGGGAGGCCTGGCTTTTGCTGGTGTGAAAGAAAAGCAAGTAAATGAGAGTAATGAGAATAGTACATGTCCCATCAGGAACCCAAGAACTGCTATCATGAGTTAAACCAACGCTCCACCAAAACATACTGGTTGGTATGTGCTACTTTGAATGGAAGTTATGAACTCTTATGCTAGCAGTAGTAAGAGCTTATACAGTTTTTATTTGGGCAACATAGCATATACTTGCTCTTACTGTCTGGTCCAGAACAAAGGAATTGACTCATATTTCAGTTTTCTTCCAAAAGAGGTTTAACTTTTGGTATTTATCACTGCATCGTTGTGCAATAAGCTGTTTTGCAATAACTTCTCTGAAGGAAATTAAAAGTAGAAAAAATATTATTTATCACCATTATCATTCTAGGCTTCATGTTTTGGTCCCAACTGTCCTCTGTCGCCCTCTTCCCTGCTTTTTTTTTTTTTTTCTGTTTTTATTTAGTTCAGCTTTCCTATCTTATCTCCCCCCCCCCGCAATCATGTCTTTAATTCCTCTTTGGTCATCTTTTTTTCTCCCTTCTTTTGGCCTCCTTTGTTTCAGGTATAGTAAAGTGAGAAGTACTCTCAGTTCCCAGTTAAGGTCAATACAAGTTGAGGAAACAAAGCATTGCCCCGAGTTGCTTATATCCTTGCGGAAAATATGCTTTCTAAACCTTAGCAAGATGATGTATGAAATTATCTTTTCGGGTATTTGACGGTTCTTCTGAAGCCAACAGAGGAATGAATATTTAGGAGTAGTTGGAACAAAAATCTGAACCATATCACAACATCTTTGCACTGGTATTTAACTGAAAGGAATGCAAAGACAACTTTTTTTCCCCATTATTTTAATACATGTGGATACTCCATTATATTTTAATTTTACTTGCTTTTACGCAAAGAACTCCATGTGTTTAGGAAAAAAAAAAAGGATTAATTTAGCTCCTCAGTCTTTTGGTAGGAGTATTATTACCATCCCTATTTCACTGATGTGTACATAGCTGGAGCCTGTGTTCTGTGTACTATGCCCATAAATCAAGGACATCTGCCTTCTTGCATATTGTTGAGGTGTTAATAGGTTGGGAGGCACAGATGGAGGTAGTCACCAGATGGAGGTATTATTGTTAGTTTAACTGAATACATAGGAAGATCATGGAGAAATATTTGTTATTACTTGTGGTGCTGATTTTTTTAATAGATATAATAAGGAGATTAAAAAAGTGATACTCTCTGCCTGACTCTTCAGTTGTTGTCAGCTTCAGTGATTTTATCAGAAGTTTCATGATACTGGTATTTTACTTAAAGTCTAGTCCTTGGAATCAATTATCATCTGATAATCTTAGCTTTCATTTAAAAATAAAATTGAGTTTCTGGTCTTCATGAATATAGAAGAAAACTTGAACACATCGATTGAGTGCACACAAAAGGCTCAGAGACAGTAAGTAAAATAATCCAAGCGTATTTTTTTTTAATTATGATTTAAAATAGCTGTATCATTTGAAGGAGGATGACTTGCAATTTTGTTTACCTTGTAGTATGGTACTGACTCTTAAGTTTAGAAAAGGTTTACCCATTTAGGTAACCAAAAACATTATATGACAATACAGAGAAAAAAAGAGAGTTATGAAAGGAATCAAGATGGACACTCCTGTAATGAAAGAGATGTTCAAATTTCTCTATCTTGTACATTGATTTTTAGCAGAATATTTTCTTAGGTAGGTTATGTGGAATATTTACATTATGCTTAGTTTATTTAGGAAAAAATACAAATACATTTAGCAAATTATAATATACTTTAATGGGAGCTACTGTGCAATTCTAAAGATCTTTCCCAAGTTGAATAAGACTAGGTTAATAATAAGTCTGAGTTAAAAAATGATTGAATGAGCCACAAGAAAAGGAGTAAAGAGTTTATAAGTTGTCCTAAAATGTGTTCCCTGCACTTTTTTCTCTCCCAAATTCACCCCCAAAAAACTCCAGTGTCCGTATCAGATTAATTTTCAGCAAACGTTGCACCACCCCAAGTACACGATCTTCATCTGACCTGTAGTCCCATATTGTCTTTTCAGGCTGTCTGGAGGAGCATCCAGCGATTACCGCCAAGCTGAAAGAGAACAAAAACCAGAGACTGGCACATGGTTTCAAACTTCTCTTTGAGGAGTCAGTTTACGGCCTCATTTCTCTCCTGGACCCCAAACTAACTCATAACTGGAAGTAAATTTGCATTGTGCTCAGGTTTTGTAATAAATTGCTTGCATGAGGCTTGCTGAACAGGGGAAGGGGGAGGCAGGTGGAACCTTTTCATGCCGTTCTTCCCAAACCCCGTACAGAAAGTGTTCCATTCGAAATGAAAGCGTTTCTATTGCTTTACAAGGTGCCATATAAAGAAGGCAAAATGCGTTTCCTGTGTTACCTCTTATCGCAGTAACATATCAAGGTAGATTTGGGATCTGTGGACCTCCACGGCACGCTACGCCACAGATGCTAGAGCTGGAGATGCTGTAGCAGAGCATTTAAATACAGAGGGTCTGCATGATCAAATCTTACCACTGTTTGAAAGCTGTTCCTGTGTAAGGCTGTGAGGGAAACACCAGACCTTGTTCATTTATTTTTTCCTTGCGAACTTAATTTTAGTAATGAGGAATCTGAAGGTTACCAGCACAGATTGGTTGTATTCATGGTGGGAAAAATACTCAGCTATTCTCCTCAACATCCATTTTCAACAGAAAGGTTTAATATTCAGAGTAACAAACCCAGTGGTTTTTCTCTAGTTAACCTAAGTCTCCGTTTTATTTTTTTCATTATAAAGACAAATATCAAAGGAAAACTGAAGCCAAAAGGCAGTGCATGAAAACAGGGAGATTCCCAGTAAAATAAAGCCCTCTAAAACAGGTAGAAAAGTATAACCATGTACTTGTTAGGTTGTTCCCTATGGATTTTCTTTTCGGAATTCTTTGTTATTGCAGGTTAAAATCAACTACTTGAACATTTTATCTAAGAATTTAAAATACATATCTAGATATCTTTAAGTAGGTTACCTGTGAACTAAAATCAAAAAAATATATTATCTATAGAGCCGTGACATTAAAAATATGGACTAGAGTTCAGATCTTGCAGGTCTGAGCTGCAGTCTTGTTATGAGTGTAGGGAAAAAAGGAACATGGATAAAAGAAATTGAGCAATGATTAAGAGAATACATGGGTCCTGAGATCCTAGTATTTTGAAAAGTAAAAAAGGTACTCATTTGATCATAGAGGTTAGGCTAGGCAAATGAAACTATCTCAAAGATTACATTTTAACATTAAAACTCTGTAACCTCTGGAAATAAGAAATAATGAGGCCTTGCAGTTCTGGTATCAAAAGTGGAATCTGCAAACATTTATATAAAGAGAGAGAGAGTGAGGGGGATATTATTACATGAAATGCAGACAGATGAAAATATTATACAATTTTGAAGCTGTGAAAATATATATAAATATATAAGCTTACACTCTGAAAGAATATGTGTATGTGAGAGGAGAAGAAGGAAGAAAATGCACTCATGACTTTCCAGTGTGATGTCTGAACACAATTAAAATCTCCAGTTGTGATGCTGTAGCAGATCTTTGACAGTCAGCCATCCGAATACCATTTTGACAGCTCAGACACCTTTTTATGGTCACGCTGTAGGAAAGATCATTGAAGAACAATTATTTTGTACCCATGGCTGGAAAAAAAAATAATCAGAATCCCTCCCTCCTCCTGCCGATCTGAATGTTTTGTTTGCTCTGCCATAATAATTTATCCCTTGATGTGTGTACTAGCGAACCCCTACCAAATTGCCTGCTAAATGTTATATTTTCCAGGATCAGCAGAAACGGCAAGGTAAGCTTAAAAAATATTTGAGATGGAGGAAGAAAATAGAGCTGGATTGTCTAAACTGTTCCTCATGCAAGCCACTTCAGAGACATTTGGCTTGATAAAAAGTCTTAAACTGGGTAGGAGATTTTGGACTGAGGTCCTGATCCTGGTCCCATTAAAATCAACAGTAATTTTTGCCACTGAAATCAGCAAAGCAGAAGAGCATCCTAAATGTTACATGGCTGCACATGCAGAATGATTCATGGTGCTCTTCCCTGGCCTGATTACCTCTGATATTAGTTTCAACTATCCCATTGGCTGATATCAATGCCTGAAAATAATTGATCTTTTATTATATACTGGTGTAATACAAGCTCCAGCTCATCAGAGTTTTAGCAGACCACATACACTCTAAGTGGCAAAAACTGACTAGCAAATATTCCTTGGTTTTCACTTTTCCTAACCATCAGCAATTTGCACTGATACGGTGTCTTTAATGCAGAAACCATTAAAATACAAACATCCCAGAGGTTTGATTTCATCAGTTCATTCTCACTCTAAATACAGACTTCTTACATATGAAGGAAACTGTGCTGTAGCGTCTAGGAAAGAAAAGACCATAAAATTAGAATTTAAAAATGATCAAGAGACTGGATTAAATTTCTTCCATTCCCTTTTCTTGCTGAAGCTTTTGTCACTGAAATACAAATGTCACGAATGTAAGAATAAAACATCTCAGGCATTAGGATTCTGTGATAGCTCATTCACATGACAATGACTGCACTGAGAACAGAACATTTCGCAGAATGTAGCCATTCTTGTGGCAAAGATTATAATGACAGGGAGAAACGGTGCAAAATTAACCAATTCTTGCATCTTCCAACAGTAATCTACAAGCGTCCTTGTGTTCTGTATAATGTGTTATATTAGACCCAAAGAGAGGGCGAGAGGGTGAGAGAGAGAGAAATGAAATACTGCACACCTTGGATCGTAATTAAACTTATCTGCTTAGCCTAACAGTAAGAAATCTGCTTTTGCCCGTGCCGTTGCCAGCAGGTGCCACTGTAACAAACAGGAAAGTATGCCGAAGATTTTGGAAGAACGAGGACGATGCTGGGGCCGTAAAGTAAGAAAGCTCAGCCGGTGCTAGGGAGCAGGAGTGTGGGCACCAGCGCTCGCCCGCTGAGCGGCCGTGGGGAGGCCACCTCGGCTCCCTGTGCCCCGTGTCTCCATGTGCAGGGCGTGGGGCTGGCGTTTGCAGGGTGTTAGGGGCTCTCGTGGGCGATAAGACACTCCTGTGGGCTATCCTGCAAGCTTTTGTAATTTCTTCGGTACAAACCGAGATATTCAACCCCAGGTTAGGTTCAGACCTTCGGTTAATTAGGTCACGACAGTGGTACCCCAGACTACCAGCTGTGGATTTGCTTTTAAAATGCAGTCAGTTCTGTATATTTGACCAGAGAGTAACAGGGTCATGAAATGAATATTGCTTTGCTTTCGGCTGGGTTGCATTCTAGCTGTTGGGGGGGTGTTTAACCCCTGCCTTGCCAGCGTCCTCTCTGCAGTGGTACTGTAGGTGCGGGTCGGCTCTGGGGCGTGCTTGCAGCTGGCCATGCTATCCTGCCTCCGCCACGGCTCTTTCAGAGGGCTCTGGGGACGGCTGTTTTCAGTGCATATGTGTTTCTTTACAGGCATTTCCTGGTTTGGCGAAACATCAGTTGGGGCCTTTTCTGTACAGGAGTTTGGCTTCATTTAGGTATTTTTTGTGAACCATCAATATTAAATCCTGTCTCATGAGACTATTTCATCCTGGCTATATCTGAAAATGATTCACCACAAAAATGTAAGGCTTTAGTAGTCTGACAACCTCAAGCAGGTTTACTGGTGTGACTGTACGCCCACCTCCGGTCTCGGGGCCCCAGAGTGCCATTTTTTATAGATTTCAAAGGGGAATCTGCCCTTCTGTAGTAGAGTTTGGGGAGAGGAAAGCTCCGTGTTTACATTCTCTTCTGCACTCCTGGAGCTATGAGAATAGCAAGGGAGTGAAACCTTCGTGGGTTTTGAGACAGTGCTGCATCAGTTCGTGCAAGAAATTATACGATGATAGACTCTATGAGCAAAAAGGATTGTTCCTGTGCTACGTTCCTGTGAACAAACTGAAGTGTGACCACTGACATTTATTTGTTTCTGACATTCATGTCACTTCTGCAAACAAAAGCCCATCCGTGTAACAACTGCGGACTACTATACAGGCCACAGATCTTCTTGGTTTTCTGGCATCACAAGTCTGATAAAGATTTATTTCTCTTTGCCTTCAGAACTTACTTTAAAAAGATGAGTTTCACTACAGAGAAGTTGCTGTACAATTTCCAATTTCCTATCGCATTAACTTTTAATAGACTTATTGCTCCTTGTGAATAATAGGAAAAAAATATTCCTGATGCATAGCCTCTAACCTGAATCCTTTTTGGTCCCCTCTGCAAGTGCTGATGAAGACTATCCTTCCCTGAGTCTTTATCTGACATATTGCTTAAAGTAAACCTTGTCAGAGATGTGGTATGGACAAACAATGTGCTTTCCCCCCTAATTTTTCTATACCTGCTGTGATATCTGAGTGGTTTGTGCTGTTAATTAACATCTAGAAATACTCTGGTGGTAGAATTTCTATGTTGTGTTAGTTCCAGGTTTCCAACATTACTGTGTTAGTGCACATCAATTCCTAACTTACGGGGATGCTTGCGAGTCAGATGATAGGTGATATGTTTAGCTTAGCTGAAGCTTGTCATAAGAACATACAATTTTTTCATTGTCCCTTGAAGTGCTGGGAAAGGTGACAAGACGACAGTTCCCCCTCTGTTCTGGTCTCGAAGTCGGTCATTTCCATTAGGTCTTATTGTTCTTTTCTGAGGAACTGACTCATTTTTCACTCACAAAAAACTGTCAGAGAGTTTAGTCCCAAAACCGAACTAAAGTAAAAAGATCATATAGTTTGATGGGAATATCTGCTGTATTGTTTAATCCTCTCTTAAATCTCCTCTTTCAGCTGCTGTGCCTACAAATCACAACTGCTTGGCAATGGTAGGCTTAGAAGAGAGTCAGCTTTTCTGCTCAACCCATTTTGTTTTTATTTCTCTCCTTTTTCCAGCCAACATCAACTTCATTGTCTTTCTTGTGCACCTGCAGCATCCTATTTGACAGCTAGACTGTGAATCCTCAGGGGCAGGGAGATTTTGCTACTTGTCTGTGTTGTACCTATCACAGTACAGCACAATTCCTTGATTGCTACACCATAAATGATGATAACATTGCAAAAGTAATGTGTAGAAAATGAACCAAACTGGAAAGCAATATTTTGGCAAGCCCTACTTTTTTGGCTCCACTCTTCCAGGATCTGTAGCAACAGGATTCCTAAGAGAGCAACTGAAAGCTCACAGCTATCTATGGGCAGTGTTTTGTTTTCATTTGAATTTAGGCTTAACTTAACCTCTTTGGGTTCCCCAGCAGGGAACTGTCAGAAAGTCACTGGCCCTGGAACATTTCTTTCAGAGTAGGTTCCACAGTTACTGGAGGATTCATGAAAAAGTGAACGTAGACCCAGGCAATGCTCAGTTTTTCCAGAAAGATTACTGGTTGTAGGGAGGATTTAAAACAAAACAAAATAAAACAACACCAACAACCAAACCCTCCAAAACCTTGGTGGATTTCTGACTCTATACCTTTGGCATTCTGCAACAGGAGGTAAGATTTTGAAACAACACTCTCTTATGTATGCACTCAGAAGATAGAGATTAGTGTGTGGTGGGAAAAGGAAACAAAGCTGACACATGGTACATATTCCTTAGGAAGAAGAAGAGGGAAAAATAATGTTAAATAAGTAAAGAAAAGATTGCTTGAAATACATTTCATTCATTGAAGTAGAAGAGCTGGATATAAGCAGTGGAAAATATACAGCTATGTCTTTCAGCTTTAATTCTTTTGCAGCTTTACTCATTTATATGCTTCAGAGTTCCAGGAACTTGTGTATGGAATGCCTTCAATTAGTTTTGAATCTGTCACTATAAAGTCCTAGAAAATTGCTTATTTTAAGAGATTTCACTGTTCACTTTGACATTTTAGATTTTCTCATTCTGAGGTTCTCAGCAGCTTATTCGTGTATCCTTCAGTCCAGACACATATATATATATGTGCATGTATGTATATGTATACAAGTGTGTATGTGCATGTATATACATTTATACACATGTATGTATATATATTTGCGTATCTGATAGCCAATAACCTTCTAATTTTTATTTGGTTTTGATTAAGAATTAAATGACATTTATCCCAGAGCCTCAACCACTTACTTTTCTAGTTACTAATCCTTGGCCTTCCTCACTTGAGAGAGGCTGTGCTTTATTTCTTAGTTCAGCTTAGCCCTTCATAGTTAAGCTCTTTGATTTGTGATAGATTGCCGTAATTAAAACTTGCGATTGCAATTCCTTCTACAATGAAGAGACAATATTATTAATTTATACCAGTTTATTTTTAATTAAGAAGTTTTCAGCTTCATAAATATATTTGTAGAATTAGGTTAAGAATGAATACCAGACAAGAATTTTGGATTTTCAGACCACTAGTGGATGGATTGGTGCTCCCCATGTTCAGACAGTGTCTATTATATCGTGGGCACTTTAGGAAATAAGCGGTGAATAAATACTACACTTGAATGGTTCTCCAGAAACTTAGAAATTGTTTGGAGTGTGTCAAATGACACTCTATTTTTATGTTGTTTGTGAACTAATCAGTTGGTGCTGATTCCTTCCTTCTCCAAATTCTTTCAGTGAAAATATACTCCAACAAAGGTCTTTCTGATGTTACTTCAGACTGGTTTCATTCCATGTTTAATTTCAGCTTTCATAAATCAATTATGTCTTGCTGTGTAATCAGGTACCTCAGGGGCTAGGCCCAATAACTGTTTAGATGTATATATTTTACCAAGCTTATATCACACACAGATTTAGAGCTGGATTCCACTCTCCATTACAAATGTGTATTTGAAGTAACTCTAGTGAGATTAGCAGAGCTACAGTGACATAAATGAGGGGAGGGGAGAATCAAGCCTGTGATCTGTTGAACCATATATATTTAGATGGCATGCAGACCTTTTTCTGCACTTAAAAAACTATTTTATGGTATCTTTCCAACGTGTCTGTTTGGCTGATTTACAGTATTGGAAAGCCAGGGAATTTCTAAAACTGAATCCATATAAGACAAAATTCCTTTGATTGGACCTTATCCCCAGTCCGTCAACACTCTTCCATCACTTTCAAAGTTGGCAGTTCTCAGATAGCGTCAGTCCCAGGGGTGGAAACCTTGGGTTTGTGTTTGTCTTGATTCTGTCTCTTCTGAACCATGTAAATATAAATATTAAACTGTCATGTTTAACTCAGAGATATACCAAACCTTAAACGGGTAGTAGTTGTTGAGGATAGTCAAATATTAGTGCAGATCTGAAAAGTGTAAGAGAGGATGTTTGTACGCATGTGTGTGTTTATATATGCCTGGACAACTAATAATTGTCCTCTAATAAGATGAATTCTTTAGCAGCTTCAGAATGTACTGAATTATGTCATGCATCTTCTCGACAAAGCAAAACTTGATCTGTTCATTTCCCCGAACTCGTATTATCTATCCATAAAATGTCATATTGATTTTTAAATACCACTTGTAAACTTCATGCTGTCCACATCCTGAACTCGAGTGGCTTTGAGAACTGCTGATAGCTTTTGTTCTGCTTCACTTGTTTACGTACCAGTAGTAATCCTTTTTTCAACACTTTTAAGATTAATTTTAGATATCAGTAGACCCGGATTTCAATGAATTTACTTCTTCTGTACTTTGGTTTATTTTTCTGAAAATTCAAGCAGTTTGTGTTTTACTGACAAATATCTTAGTGGAAAATGGTTTCTGTGTCAAAAGAATGTTTTCATGGAAATAACATTTTAAGTTCATATGGGGTTTCAGGCTAGCATTCTCCTTGAAGGATGAAACAAAAAGGCTGATCAGTCACACCTAAGCAAGAAAAGCCAAATTTCAAGTATTTGTGAGCAACCCATAGATTCTGAAGGCCGATATTTGGCCGGTACATTTGATAAATATGTAAGTTCAGGGGAACTATGGTTGCCCCACTGATAGTCTGCGAACAGAAAAGAAGATTAAATTTAGTGTCTATTTTATTAACGGGTGTTTCCATTCTGAGCTAGTCGAGACTGGTTTTGATCTGATGTGCATTTTTTGAAACAATTCAATGGCACAGAGCTCTCTAAGCTCAAATGTAAAGTTTGTTGAGAAATAACTCAGTTCTTCAGTCTTCTCAGTTCTCCCATTGACGCTAATGGGTGTTTTGCCCACTAAATTCTTCACGACTTGGGCCTTATAGAATTTAGGTCATCCATTTTGGGTTAAGCTTTGGGAAACCATGGTTCTTGGCATACTACCCTTCCACTGTCGCTCCCTTACAGTAAATAAAAACACTGGAGAGGCTTGATGACAGCAGTACGAAGTTGAAAGTGTAACCTCGTCATCGCTTGAAATGAAAACAGACGCGGCAAGTAAATGTTCTGGCATAGAAACGTTAACATTAAATCCCACTTCAAATACAATTCTTTAATTGGGAAGCACCCCAAGCACAAAGACTTCACTTCCCAACAAACACAACTATTATACTAATTGGTATGGCCCCCATACAAGCCTTGGGTGGATCTGAAGTTTGCTGTTGTTATTCTGGCCTGACTTTCCAACCACATTCATTTTGCTAAATTGCATTTCTATGAGAGAGTGGGTTGATATGCTGCAAGTGTTACTAATTCTATTGAATCACTTTTTTCCTTTTAAACAGAAGATCAAAAGCCCAAACCACTTTCTATTTTTAAATGCTGTATTTCCATAAACAAAAGTAGACATTTGAATAACCACCTTATTAAGATTAGGTGTTCCTGAAAGGGAGCCCTGTTTCTCCATGTTTATTACTGACCACAATACTAAATTATGCAAATCTTAAAAGTATGTTTGAACAAAAGACCTATATAATTTAGCTGGTTGAGATTTTTATTTTTAATCTGTGGGCGTGATTTTAGTGCTGACAGAGGTAAAGATTAAAAATCCATTAGAGCTTCCACAGGGCAGTCAAAAGGGTTTGCAGAAGGGCCCAAAGCAGACTTGCCAGATCTCTTTGGACCCATAACCAGACTCTGAGCTGTGTTTCCTCCAGAATATCCTGGAGCAGATTTCAAATCCTACAGGCTGGAGAGGGCTAATACTTCTTGAGCAGTACTTCTTGCTTTCACAGGGCTTTGCAGAGCCATAACCCTGACAGTGCTGCTTGGAACAGTTTCCATGGGCTGCCTCTTTCTAGCGGGAGTGGGGAACGCAGTATTATGTAGAAAGATGGATGCATGGAGCGTGTGGCATCTTAGGTAAAAAAGGATAATGCTCCTGCTCTCGAGCATAAATATCCAGTTCACTCATGCCAGGACTTTAGAGAGATCAGAGTACACTTTGAGCGAGGCACTTGACAAACACCTAGCCCACCCAGGTCCAGACTAACCCTCTAGAGGGCTGAGGAGAAAGGAAGTGAGAGAGCCTGTGGCCTTGACTTCTGTGTTTTGGAGAGAGAAACAATGCTGCTGCTGTCACTAAGTACGCCGAATAAAATATTGTTTCTCGCTTTGATGCCCTAAAACCAAGTGATTCAACAGCTCTGCTATGTATTGAATCAGAATCTTGGCCACTGTTGCCCTAAATAGAGTATATAATTCATACATTCCTGAATTCACACAGCTTTACCCTTTTTATGGAGAATAAATGATGAAACAAAACCTCACTAACATTTTCTTACTTTCTTTGCATGTTTATTTACTTGCCATCTCCATATAGTAACTTTCTATTTTTATTCCACTTTTTTTTTTTTTTTTTTTTTTTTGCTTTGCCTTTTCCAGTCTTTTTGCCCTTTTTGCTTTTCATCTGTTCCACATTAGATTCTGGTTTTACTTCTGTCTTGTTTTGGAAAGGCTTTTCAGATTAATTTTTGTACTTCATTTTATCACCTTTTTGCTGCTGTATCTACTTCTAATGCCTTTTTCTCACACCTTCTTTGCTTTTACTTCCATTTCTCCCCATTTTCTCACTCCCTTCCCATTTCTGAATCTTCTTTCTATTCTCCAGTTTTACACTAAAACACTGCGCAAATAAATGTCTTTGTGGGGACTTTTATCATTGGAAGTGTTTTATAGCCATGAGATGCTGCTCCCCGGCACCCTTGCAGAGATTTATATACAGGCTGTGTGCTTAGATCCCTAAATGCACGTTCAGCTGCTTAGCATTCATGTCTGAACTTTAATAGCTTGAACTTCATTCTTGAGTTAAGTGCAAGAAATGGCCAAGTGCTCTCCTGTACTCAGATCTGCAAACTTGTCATAGAGAAGAAAGTCACTGGTAATGAACTTCCCTTAGGAAAACAGTTAGAGACAGATGGAGTTCTCCTGCCTGTGCTGTAGTGATCGAGACCCCACTGTTCTGGGTGTTTTCTTTCTTATCTTGAATGCTAAGCCAGTCTGGGAATGGAGAAGGCACTCCTGCACGATTACCCCACATGCCCTCAAGCCTTGTAGAACTCCCATGAGGTGGCTTAAGCCTCCAGGAACTGTGGTCACCTGCGTGGTGGTGGGTGGTGGATTTTTACCAGAATGCAGCTAAACATAAAGAGACCATTTCCTGAGCAGGGAGTTTGCAGTGTCTTTGTTCCTTTAACCTGACACCAGAAGAAGGATAATCCAGAAAACTCAGAATGGTGGCTTTCTGACGTAGTGAGAGAACAAATCCCTCTTCACGATCTATCTTAGAAAGGCTCTCATCACACTAATGAGGTCTGTCCCAGGCAATCTCTTGCTTCAGAAAATAAATCCTATGTTGTAGTAAAGATTTTTCATCATAATCTGTCTGCACTTGGTATATTTCCTTCCAGGCACCTTTCTGTGGTACTACTTTTCTTATGGTGTCCTCTGTGTCTCTTCCCTCATTGATAACCTGAATGAATGCTGCTGTTTCTTTTTTTCTTCTTTTAATTCTACTTCTCCAAGGGTACTGCTGCTCGACAATTCCATTATGGAGGAAAAAAAATGCTTTCTGACAGCTGGAATGTGTGGTTTTCCTTCATTATCTTCAACCTGTGGCTGCGTCCAGAAAAAGACAATTTCAGTACCTCCCTCCTAGAAAGCACAGATCTTTCACCAATTTAACACTAGCAAATGTCTTCATATGTTTCCTTAGTAAGTGGCAAATTTCATAAGAAGCTTTGTGGACAGGCAGTGGCTCCTTCATTTGTGGCTAAAACATTTGTTGCTTTTGCAATTTGCAGTGATTGCTTAAGAAAGGAATGGTTTGTTTTTGGAAAGCTGCTTTGAGTTCAGTGGGTTCTGTGCATAGTTAACGACAATGCTTTAATTTTGTGGCGGGGGTGGTGATGCTGCTTGTGCTTCTTGGAGTCTTTGCTGCATTCTTACAAATTACATGTCGCAGGAAGCCTGTTTTTGGTTTACTTCAAATATAAAGTAATCCCCTCCCCCTGCTTTTATTAGACCAGGGGTCAATTCCAGGAGCTCTGGTGGCAAAAAGCAGCTGAGCAACAAACACGTCTGATCCCTGAAGATTATCTGATAAATCTCCAGTGACTAAGGGCAGATGTTCTGGCGTGTATGCCATCCCCTTCCAGTGCCTGGGAACTGGGAGTGCAACCAGAATGTGACTGCGCTCAGAAGATTTACACTTACCAGAAAAATCTCTTACTCTTACTCATCAGTGCTGGAGCTCTGCCTGGGCTAAGGTTGGCACAATGGTAGGAGGCTGACAAGGTGGCTGAAAATCTTCTTTATCCTCTGCTTCTCAATCAAATGTGAAGAATAAGAAAGAATCTGATCCTCTCACCTGTT
The DNA here is from genome assembly GCA_009819775.1 of Phoenicopterus ruber ruber. Taxonomy (NCBI): domain Eukaryota; kingdom Metazoa; phylum Chordata; class Aves; order Phoenicopteriformes; family Phoenicopteridae; genus Phoenicopterus; species Phoenicopterus ruber. Next base: position 137,376,643 of record CM020216.1, on the reverse strand, counting down.
TGGTTTTTTTTTTTTTGGTTGCTTTTTTTGTTTTGTTTTGTTACACCAGCATTTGCTTAAAAAATCAAAAGAGTAATAAATGGAATAACAGGCAAACAAAGTATTGCATGGAGGTGGAAAGCTCTGAGATATAATGACAGGTTAAAAGTTAATAAGAGAAAACACACAGCGTTTGAAGCCCATGCTGACTCTGTATACCATTGCCTCCGTCCAGAGTAGTTTTAACTCTGGGACGCCTGCACCAGGCGCTGCTGTTGTTCTGCCTGGCCTAGAGCTCACACAACGCTGCACATGGACGCATAATGTAGGCTGAGGGCTTTGAATACACACATAGCAAATGTGCTCCGTATGGTAGTATGTGTGTTTGTGAGAGAGAGAGAGAGAAAATAACAGTATCCATAGCTATGTCCTAAATGAGAAACGTTCAGCAATTCAAACTGAATGAGGGTCGCAGTTTGTAATAGTGTAGTGTCAAAAATTAATAGCTAAATTAGGGATTTATTTTGTTTGTCTGTGTAATCACTGGAAGTACCTAGGGAAAATGAGGCTGCTGTTTGAAAATAAAATATCTAATGTGTAGCTACTGCTTAGATGATTAAAATATATAGCTTAAAAAAGCAAAGCATGTCAAATAAGATGTTATAAGTCAGTAAAGCTGTACTGTATCATTATGGAAATGAAAATAATGTAAATGTCTTTTTTTAAAAAAATTACAAGCTGTTGTTATATGCTTGTATATAAGATGGTGGAAAGAATGGTATAATATCCTTATATGGGCTACAGTAATTGTTCACATAATTACATCCTCCATTGTAACTCATATCACAGGTGTCAGGTCAAAATTCTGTCCTCTAAATCAAGAGAGACAATTTTAAAGAAGAGAGGTAAGAAAAAACTTTCTTCTGAATATTCTCCACTATCTCATAAAGTGATCCTCAAGTATTATGTTGAGTTTTCCAGAATTCAAGATGTCTCTAAACATTATTTTTACATTCCTATGTTTCTTTGTACTTTGAAATAAAATACTCTGTATGAGAAGCCTCCTCCCAGCTGTGCTGTCCTTCCTCTTTCAGCAAGGGCAGTCACGTGGAGTAGGACAGCTTCAGGGCCCATTATGTGAGGTAAGGATACTTGGGGATGAGCAAGCTTCTACAGATTGCCAGGTTCCCCCCAAACCCAAGGCATCGCTTGACAACATCCAGTGGATCTGGTCTATAATACAACCTTACAGCTGAAAAACCTCTCGGGAAGTCATCCAATCTATTCCCCTATACAAGACAGGATTATCTACAGCCATGTCATTTCTGACAGATGTTTTTTTTCCAGCCTGGTCTTAAAAGCCTTTAATGATGGAGACGTCACACTCTGCCTTCTTTTCTCTGAGTAAAATAACTCCAACTTATGTATTCTTCCCTTTTCCAGCATATTTCCTAGACCTCTGACCTTTCTTTCAGATTTATTCCAATCTTCTTAGCGATGCAGTGCCCCCAAATTGGCACAGTACTCCAGATGACTCCATTCCAGAAGAGGCAAATAAATGAGATTCAATGTCCCATCAGAATCTAACTTTTTATTGGAGCTACTTAAAATTAGTTTCAATTCATGCCATCTGTCTTTATGGTGTGTCTCAGAAGGGAACGCTTTACCAGTGAAAACAACAAATAATTTCTTAATTGAGCATTAAGAGCAATCATGCAATACCTACGTTTGCTCACTCACGACAGTTGGTAAGATCTGTTGGCCCTATTACCAAAACCTCAAGGTACCCAGTCTCTTACACAGTTTGCTAAGCTTATATTGTTGTACAGTATTTAACACCATTAAAGTCTCAGAAATTTTCAGTTTCCTTATTGAATAGTAATGAGGCATTCGTGGTGTTCTCTGTGTTCAGCATACATGGCCCTAACAGGCACGTGATTTCAAACTCTGAGTCCGTCTGCTGGGCTATAGATAAAGATATAGAGCAATTGTTAAGTACTGGAGAACAGGTCATGGTGGAGAGGACCATTCTGAAAACAAAGGCCAGAGCTACAGCTATGATAAGACCATGCTTGGCAGAGGGTGGAGGTGTGTTTCCCTTTTCTGGAGCAAACACGAGCTAAAATGTCCACCGTGTAAAGTGCTGTAGCTATCTGCGGATACAGCCATACCAGCACAGGGGGCTAAAGCCCCTCCCTGGCCTTGCTATCAAGAGCCATGGCTACCTTTCCCTCCATCCCACTGAACAAACCAGGGTGGCCTCAGTGATCCTCCCATGCTTTTGCCCCAAATAGCGTTTTCTACGAAAGTACTAGTGAGGAGGGTCCAAAACCATGCCAGGGGTGTTGCTGACACCTAAGTAGCAGGGCTGGCTGTAAAACAGTGACCAAATGCTGTCCTTGCTCACGCTGGTATGAGTGGACAGAACGAGGTATCCTGGGCAAGGCTTGTCCCACCTGCATGCTATCCTACTTTCTACCCCTGTCCAGGAGGAGGAACCAGTAGGCGTAAGGCTATCTGCATCCAGTTTACTGTGTCATGGAGTCTGTTTTTCCTTCGGGAACTCTCAGCTGCAGGCTGAGCAAGTTTTTTGCCCTTTCTACCACTGCAGGAGCAGAAAGGTAGTGAAGAGCCAAAGTTCTCTTCATATTTTTCAGCTTAACAAATGGTATAAAATTAAATTGTGGTCTTTTTAGGTCCGGTTTCTAGTAAAATAGTCTTTCTGAATTTCCTGGGGCAGACTTGGTTACATCATGCCCAGTGACACGCTGTTGGCATATGGCAGTAGACTGTAAAATGGGGAGAAGTGAATCAAAGGCATGTTAATATTAATACATCTATGTTGCTTGCTGCTTGAGGAATGCAGTAGAAAGGGAGTCATATGTAGTTTATAGAAGAAATGAATACATTCCAGATGTTAACCATGCGACCAAGGCTTGTATATACAAAAAGGGTTTTCCCAGTGCCTATATTTAATCTCCACATAAAAAGACAGGCTTTCTAAAACCCTGTCCCTGTCAGCGTAAATCAGGGACATTTTTCATCTTGAATCACAAATTTAGTAAATAATACCCATCTACTTTAGTATTTGTTTATTCACAAACATTTATTTATTCATGAGAAACTAAGAGGAAATGCTGGTGGAAATCTAATGCATGTGAAATTTTTGAACAGAGGTTCCTGCTCCGCTCACAGCTTGTGCCACTATGGTCAGGTAATGCCAGTACAGCAGAATATCACAAGGTTTACTTGATGGTGGATCCTGACCCAACGGACATCACAATTCAGGGACTTTGCAAGATCTGGTATTTGCATTGAGAGAAAGGGAAGCACCAGCAATGTATTTAGGCAGTTGATATTGTCTCTTCGGTATTGGAACATGGAATATTTATATTTTATGAACATTAATTTGAGCCAGAGGCAAGAAAATATACTGCATTTGTTCATCACTGGACAAATGTTGTTCTGGTGAAGCTGTTTTTAACTTTGGTGGTGTTTTACCTGCTCTTTTTGAGGCTGAACTGGAGGCAAGAGAAGCCAAATAAAATGTCATATTATATCACCTTTATATGTTGACAGAAATTAATGCTTTTCAATATTAAATATTTATGTAGATCATATGATCTCTGCATTCAATCTAAAATATCTATGGCAGCTGAAAATTAACATTTTCCTTATCCTTGTAATAAACAGTTCACGCACAATCTGTAGACCTGAAATGAAGTCACCAAAATAACTGGTGGAATAACTCTGAATGATCAACAGATTCAAGAACATTGTTAGCTGTTTCTGGCCAAATTGTGAATGAGAGAAGAGATTAAATTCTTCAAGTTATTCACTGCAAATTATTTGCCTAGCTGTGATTATTGTTTTGGTGTTAAAATATACAATATGCATAGCACCCAAAATGTCATAGACGTCTTAAAAAAATGAAGGCACCTACTTGGAATCCAATTTGGTTAAATTAAAAGACTGGAGTACTCCTGTTCTCTTCTCTTTGAAAGTCTGTGGGAAGAAGGACTGGAAAGTCAAAGGAGGACGGAACTTCTGATATTTACCTTGCTGTACCAAATTCTCTCTAGTGGTTTTGGGATGGATTGCCTGTGGGATAAGTCCCAGACCAGCCCTTAGACTAGTCTCTCCAGTCCAGGAGAATCAGTGTGAAGCCAGAGCTCCATAACATGAGGCATATCATAGCCAGGGTGACTTAAGCAGCCCCGGTCCTCTTTGCCTGAGCCTGGACTTTCCAAGTGCCGCTAGGCAGTACGGCGTCTCTCCGTTCTGTTGACACAGAAGTTTGTGGCTCCTTGCTAATAACAAGCTCAGAGAAAGATAAGAAAGTAAAAACAAAAAGACAAAACCAAACAAAAATAAAAGGTTCAAAATACACCTGAAAATCTGTATGTTGGCACAGTCAAGGCTGGCGTACATGATAAAACCGAGAATGTAAGAAAGAACAGGTTGCATCTCAGCACCGAGGCTAAGTCCCTTATTGTACTGAACTACAGCTCAAATCCATCCATGTGAGGACTGTGTGTTATTCACGTCCTCTTAGCTCCTAGGACAAGTGATGTCCAAAGTGGTTGTGTTGTCAACGTTTTAATTTTTGTGCAGAAATCACTCTGTGTTGAATTTCTGAGAGGCCAGGATGCACGTCCTGCATGATGGACATTTCCCCATTAGCTTTGCCTGCTTCTCTTGTGGGTGGCCAGGCTCTAGAGAAGTGAGCAAATGCTGCCATGGAGAATGTGACAGGCTTTGGTGTTATTTCTACGACCACGAACTCCGTGTGCCTCTTTCTACCTGTGCGCTGCCTTTCTGTGCTCAAAGTGTTAAATCTCAGCTGCAGCTTGCCCATATGCAGGAGTTGTAGACAGTGATCTCAGATAAACCCACTTACCATATTCAGGACATATATGGGAGTTCTTTGAAGTTGATCCTTCAGTTGTGGGCTGGTGGGAAACACCGGGGATGAAGAGGACCCCTGGGGAGAGATGCAAACTACTCCTACCCAGAGCGAGGGAAGACAAAGAGACGTAGTGAGGGATGGCATCAGTTTCAAGGAAACTTCTCAACTGCTTAAAAGCTCATCTTGGTCACACGAGGAAAAGGTGGTCTCTAGGAAGTACTGACCTGGGACATTTGCTTGCAAAATGGCTGTAAGAGATTAAGGAATTACCACCTCACAGGTGGTTTTTTTTCCTATTTGCTGCTCAGATATGGTAACTGGGTATCAGAGGGATGATATTTGGTTTGGTGCAAAAGAAAACAGGATTGCTTAAAACCCTTTGGATATAGGCCCCATTTGCTATTTTAAAGTATTTGTCCGACTGTTGTGGACTGAGAAATAACAGCTTTTTAAATGCGTCTCCCTTTTGACCCGTAGCATCACGTGCCTTCCTGACAACGGCGCTCTCTGGACTGCCTAATGGGCTCCGTGAGACCAAGCCAGGGCACGATGCCTGCCACAGTCCCACCCAGCGCTCGGTGACAGCTCGGGCCCATCTCGCAGCCCAGGAGGCCGGCAGAGGCTGCAGGGGCTGCCGGCTGATGCGGGGCGGCTGCCTGGGAGGCCGGGTGCACCGCCGGGTCTCAGGGAGCCCTGGCGTGTGCTTGCTGTCTTGCCCGTTCCTGTGGCTCCGGCAAGTAGTCCAGAAGTGGCTGCTTTTGGGTTTAGCTGGGAACAACACGCATTATTCATCAGGTTCTCTGACTGCTTAGCACCTCCAGACTCCTTCTGGCTGTTTATATTTAAAAATAAATCCTAACAATCGCTGTTCAAAGTAAGGACTGACAGCCTGCAGAATTTTTATTAAGGCACGCTGAGCAGAAACTGAAGAGAACAGATAAGAGTTAACGGGTGCTTGTAAAACAGGCAGGAAAAAGCCTTCTGATTCGTGAACCTTCACCAGCAACAACTTCCATGTCGGAGGAGCAGAGATGCTGAAAGGGCGAGAGCCGAAGGCTCTCTCTTTAAATGTAGGATTTGACAGGAGACCAGCAGAGTAGGACCTCAGGGAATGACTAAGCAAATACTTAGATAGGAGGTCTATGAGTTAAGCAGGACTAAGTTGGTGCATCGCTTTGAAGGTCAGCTTTATAAGTAATACTAGGATTTAATGGGCATCCATGGCAGAGCCCAAAGTACGGGAGGGATGTGCTGAGAAAACTCCGTACTGATGCTCTGGCTGCAGCACCCTCTGGGAGGAGCTGAGGCTGCCAGAGACAGTCCCAGAGGGGTCTCAGCAAAACAGCGCTCCCGCGGGTCCGTGCGCTTTAAGCGAATGCAGAAACATCGCATGGCACCAGTCCTCGGCATCCACTGCCATTTAAAAACAAGAGGAATTTATCTCCTGCTTTATAATGTCCTGAACACTGGATTCTTTTTGGTAGAATTTACCACAATGAATGTCTTTGTTCTCTCTGGTTTTAATCCCTGAGCACAGAAAATGTGTTTATGTTCCCTTAAAGTATGCTAGGAGTTTGCAACTTGCAAACATTCGAGCTAAGATAATAATTAAATTATTTCAGGAGATTCTACCTGGGATACTGAAATGTTTTTAGAAACTGTCGATCCAGTTTTCAGGGGTTCCCTCCCACCTCCAAGATTTTATGTAAAAGAATGTTAAAGCTCATAGCAGCAAAGCTCTCTTTTTCTCAAGTCTGAATAACTGCAGTACTCATAACAAAATGAATATCTCTGCCCGTATCCCAATGGGTTTCTCTCCTCTGTCATTTCTTGCTCTGATGAGATGATTTTTGTCTATATATAAATAAATACATCTGCTCAAGGCCCCATCTTTCCTTTCACTGACATAACTGATAATATTGTATTTGTCCTTCAAAGTCATGCAAATGGAATCCTCAGGCTCTAGGTATTAAATGCTGGCTAACCTGATTATTTTCTTTAAAACATAAATGAAATTATTACTATCGCCCTCCGTTTTCACACCCTTTATAAACTCCTGGCAGAAAAAGGAGAGATAGATAATAAGATACTCGAATCACTTTCTTACCCTGTAATTAGCACATGAAAAAAGAACTTATTGAAAACAATAATTCCTCAGTCATTTGTCTTTATTTTAATTTTGCTTTGAAGCCAACATATTTTCTCTGAGATTTCATTAGCAGCCATTTTGTAAATGAGATTCTCACTAGTAGGAACCAAGTTTGAGTGCTCTACCACATTAAAATTTAACATTTTTCTATGGCTTAATATAACTTCTTCTTAATGCAGAGAGACTTTTCTGCGATGTTCATAGTTTAAAGGGCTGGATCTAATTAAGAATATAAGTGCCTAAAAGTAAAGTGCTTCAGTACCTAACTCCGAGGCATCTGGCTCCTCGAATGCAGTCCAAAATCTTAAGTTACCAAGTACAGCAGGCATCCATGCTTAAGGGAAGATTTAAGCATCTCACAAAAAGATCCAAAACAGCCAACAAGCTGAATGAGCAACTCTTAGGACAGTTTTAAAGCCCCTCACATGGGCTTCTTAGGCCAAAGGGAAGTACCTTAAGTAAATTTTTAAATCTCTCCTGAAGATTAGCTCAATTTCTTTAAAATAGTTGAGTAGAGTGTTACTCTTTCCTCTTTAAAAAGGTCAGTCAATAGGGAAAAAAAAAAAAAAATTAGAAACTGTTTTTGGAATAAAGACTGGAAATTAGGATGGTATTTCCCTCTGTCTGTCACTGCCAAGCTGAAGCACCATGAACCTTCTGCATGTCTGCTGGTGAGCCTAAGCTTTTTTGCCCATCTGTGAAACCATAGTGGGAAGAATGGCGAGCATTTCCACCAGCTCATGGGAAGTTAGGCCAGTCCCCTGGAAGGTGAGTAAGAAACATGCGTTTTAATTCACTACGAAGTTGTTCAGCTGTTTGACTCCTACAGAAAACATAGGCAGGACCTGACCTTGGTGTATTTGAAAGATACAACTATGACTTCTGCAGTTTGATATAAATTTACATTGTTTGTCTGTTCTAGGAAAGTGAAGCTTTTTAGTTAGCTAACTACCTGAATCCCCTAATTTGCTTTCGACCCAAATCCTTATTCTTTACCCAACCCCTCCTTGCTGCATTTGGTTAAAACTAAGGTCCAAAATGCTTTCTGCACTCTTCCACTTTCACACCACAGCTCCAGCAAGAGAAAAGCCCCTGGGAATTTTTACCGCTCTTGCAAAGTGAGGAGAGGAGTGCAAACAGGAGCAGGAGACATGATTTCCAAGCTTGGAGCAAAGCAGTGACTTGCTGTTGCTCGAAGATGCGCAAGGATACAGTTTCTCACGAATCTTGGAGAAATCATGTGTCCACACAGGGCTGTATTAGCTACCTGGGACCATCCCTGACCAGTTGGCTCTAAGTGTCACTGAGGCTGTATTGCCCCCAGCTTTGCTCAGGAGGACTAGTGTTGCCTTCTTGCCCCAGGACAGGCTGCAGGATAAATAAATATATATGTGTAATTGCTTTAGAATCCTTCCCCAGAGAGCTCACATGGGAGAAAAGCCTAACCAAAACCTGCCGTGGGATGGAGTAAGCTTTTGGAGATTAAATCAGAGTAACAGTGCTACCAAGCAAACTTAGTCTTGCCCTGACTCTGCTACTTCTTTCTCATTCCCCTCTTCCTTGTATTGTCCCTGTTGATACAAAGGCTTAGTGACACAACGGCATAAGCAGTATATATCCATGTGCACTGTGAGGAGTACCACAGGATTCATGTCTTTCCAGGGTTGGACTCCGTCCATAAATTGCAACTGCAGATATTTCTGCTTGTTGCTTTGCTAAGTTTAAAAATGTAGTCACATGAGCAATAAGCGTTCAAATCATATTGTTATGTGCTCATGGCTGATTAGCTGACTTGGGGTGTAAACGTGATCATCAATAAAAAGCATAATGAAAGCTTGTTATTTTTAAACATAATTAAGTCAAAGGAAAAACAGTTCAGCATGACTGTAGAAATAGTAATTGGTTCATTACCTGTAATCATGTTAGCCTGCTCACATTATCAGAGGCTAATTGGAGAAAGGAGAGAAAAAGAGAATATATCACTGCATACACAAGTGTGATCTGTGTATCTACATGTGTTTTACTGTATTATATGTATTTCCGTAATAACTTTTTAGATAAAACAGTATAGGAGGAGTATGGCAACGCAGAAACAGAGGTACTGAGAAAATTTTAAAGGTGTATTGGGAGGGCAAGAGAGAGATTCATTCATCAGGTAAACTTAAATAGAAGTAACTTATATTGTTATCTGTAACACCAGGAGTGACACCCTGTTTTAGTGGAAAGAAATCCTTGCACCATTTCTGTTCTAGTACAAATCATTTTTGAGAGAGGCGAGGTATGTTATCAGCACCTGTCTTTTCCTTGCAAAGAAATGAAGCAGAGATGTAACGGGAAGACCTTTACTGTATGTTGCCTGGTCTCATACTACATTTTTCAAAGTCTCATTCTTAAAGTTTCCATTCCGTTTCTTCAGAAGACTGATGAAAAGGATTATTTGCCTGAAAATATCCTGTTGGTTCTGACAAGAAACTTGGCCTCTGTTGAAGGTTACAAAATTTTATATAAATATTTCATAAACTGCTTCATGGGAGCAACTCCTGTCATTTGTCCATTGTATTTACTGTTTGTTTTCGGTTTATAGGAAAATATTGTACCGCGGTGCCTTTTAAACATCATTAAAAAGATATCATATGAATTCAACGATCAAGTAATAGTTTCAGGGCCAAAAGTCTTTGGGTTGTCAGGGCTCACAGCCCCGTGCCTTCTTTCCTCTGATGTTAACATGTCACACAGAGGGTAGCCTTGTGGACAGTGCAATGTCATAGGTTTAGGTGCCACCTCTTTTGTTCATTGCTATACATGTACTGCTTCGGGGAAGGCTGAGGTATTTGCATTCCTCTAGGAGGTACGTGCCTCAGCATGGTGATGCCAGAGTTTGGAAAGGGCAGGAGTACGAGTTGATTGTTGCTGCTTTGTTTATTCTTGCACTTTTATTTAGTGTTTCTAATGCTATTGTTATGGGAACTAGTGGAGATAGTTTTATACAATGATGAGGAAGTAACGTGGCCCACAGGGAAGGAGCAGGGATGGTAAGAGTAGAGTCCTTTGTTATACTCCGCTTTTGTCTAGGATCTGGCAGCAAGAAACGGGTCAGGTTTCCTCCTTAGACAATACTTGTTATGTATTTGTCAGGGGGACAGTATGGCTGAATGACCACCAGCTGGTAAAAGACCGAGCCATGGAAGACAGACAATTAGGTTAGATGGACCCAGACTTTGGTCTGACCCAGTACAGCACTTCTTATATTCTGTTCTTACAGAAAGGGAGCGATCCTAGCTAGAGTAAATTGCCAAGACAATGACAGAGATGGGAAGACTCACTAAAAGTTTGTGTATTTGGTCAAATCCCTCTTCCCTTTGCTTTCTGCAGTAGTACTGGGGGACCTGGAAACTAAGTTTGGTCCCTCCAAAGGTTATAGCATGTGAGATACATTGGAATTTTTATCACTATTAGCAGGCTGCAATATTTGAAAGGCCACAAGGACCAAATAATGTTCGAATAAGGTAAGACTCCTTTTGGACTTGGAGTATTCACGTTTGTTTTCACTGAGGGTTTATAGGAATTATTGCTTCTGTGACCTGCTTGGGAGCTTAGATCAAAGGACCGAAGTCTCCTAGCTCTAACACTGACCCTTAGGGAAAGAACAGAAAAAATAAGGCAGCTATAGAGTGATCCTTCCCATGGTATAATTTCCCAGCTCCCAGCAATCAGCATTTTAGTGATTTTTTTTCTGAGCCAGAGGTTGCATCTGGGCTTTCATGTTTAATAACCAATGATGTACATCTCCTCTATGAATTTGCCTAATGCTTTTTTAAATCCAGATAAAGTTTTGTCCTCTGCCTGATCCTGTAGGCAGTAGGTTTCACAATTTAATTATGTATTATATAAAAAGTACTTCCATTTGTTTGTTTTAAACCTGCCTTTTTTTTTTTTCACTAGAGCAAATACTGACAGTAATAACACCGTTTTGTTAGTGTAAGTGTGCACATACTAGGAGTTTCTGCTGGCAGAGCTATGTTGATTAGGGGTCACTTCTCGGCTATGCCAAAAGCTATGTTGGCAAAAAAAGGGAGATATGCCCTAACATAGGTAGGCTACCAGGTAAAATAAAAAGGAAGGCTGCATTCTCCCGATACGGTGAGGGATTTTGGCACCTGGTCTGCACTTGACTTGCATTCTAAGGTTGTTGAGAAAACCCTTTCCTTGTGGTGGAATTCAGCTACTTGATCACTTTTGTTTCAGACATAGGAGTGGATCTTGGTTTTTTTCTGAGCCTCTTACACGTGCTTAACTAGGAAAAAAACATGCTTATACAGCGGATGTTCAACTGTTTGACCATTATATTGTACTACGGCTAAATGAGTTTAATTGTGCGTCTTGTCTCCCTTTGCCAATATACTGAAATATGATTTCTTTCCCTCTGGTGCCCCTCCTCAGAAATCTTTTTCATAAATAAATTTCAGATGATAGGCTGATCTTGGTTCACAAGCACCCAGAGAAAAGAGCAAACATGAAATCATGTGTTTGCTCCTTCACTTACAATACCTCTGTATATACTAGGGCGCAATATTGACCCATAGTTGAAAGTAAGAAACTTTCTGTATGGGTGAAATGCTTATTGTCCTTTTTCATATCTGTGAAAATGGTCTTTTGAGAACTCTTTTCCTTCTTGTGGGCTTTGACATCCCACTTCTGTCTTTCACAGGAAACTCAGGTCCACTGAATCCACAGGCTAGTTGGTTTTCATCAGGTTTTCTGTTAAAATTTAGCCTAATTAGATCACCTTGTTGTTTTCTGTAGATTTTTTTAGCTTTCACTGCTTTACCTCCAAGCCTCATTTTATTTTCTTACTCTGCATGTAACCCTTTAAAGTTGCCTTGTTTTATCTCATTTACATTAAGTAAAAAATGAAGAGTTTGCCTTTATGTATACCTGCACACAGGTATACATAAAACACACACCTGTGTGTTTATGTGCAGTGATGGCCTATTCCCCCTTGAATGCCTTGTTCAGTTCTGGCTGCCCTATTTGAAAAAAAAAAAAAAAAAGAAATAGAAGCAGTCCAAAAACAAGTGGCAAGAACGATCAGAGTCTTGGAAAGGTTTGAGTGCGAAAGAGTAAAATGATGAGTGCGGTTACATTTAGGGAGAGAAAAAAATATGAGGGAACGTGGCAGTTACATATCAAATAATGGATGGTGCATGGAAAAAAATTCAGGCCTCCATATTTACTTTTTCAATTACAACAAGAAAAGGCAACATGTTCAGTAAAAGTATTTATTTTAATCAGTTTTAAATGTATTACCTTTCAGCAGAACATGGAGTATGCACAGGTTATTATGTAGGGTACTGTATGATACAGAGAATGCTCAGGTGCATTGCATGAGTAACAAGTCATAGAATCATAGAATTGTTCTGGTTGGAAGAGACTTCCAAGATCATCGGGTCCAACCATTAACCCAGCATTACCAAGTCCCCCACTAAATCGTATCCCTTAGGGCCTCGTCTAAACATCTTTTGAATACCTCCAGGGATGGGGATTCCACCACCTCCCTGGGCAGCCTGTTCCAATGCCCGACAACCCTTTCAGTGAAGAAATTTTTATGAACGTCCAATCATGAGGTACATGAGACCACCCCACTGTCCGGTGTTAAAGACAGTCAGGGTTAAAACCCACGTGGCTCCCTGCCAGGTAAATTTGCGTGGCTCCAGGAGGGACAGTACCTTCCTGGCTCACCTCCAGGGCTTTGGAAAGAACTTTTCTCCTTTTGGGAGGTTTGTTATCGCCTGCACTGGCGTTTGTTAGCATTTCTTTTGATCGGTAGAGGCACTGGGTAGCCTTGTCAATGAAAGGATGCTGAACTACGTCTGCTCCGCTCTGGTCTGATAATGTCTTGGCTAAAAAAGAAATATATGAAGGATTTTGACCACTGCAAATGATAAGTAATAAATGAAGGAAACGGAAAGCTTCATGAATGATGAAGGTGTACGTCTGTAAGACAGACTGTGGCACGTGCCTTAGCATGCCCTAGTGTTTATTTGTTACGCTGTCAGCTAGAGAAAGAGTCGCTCTTCAGCAGAACCCACACGCATGAGTGAACACACTTGGTCAGCTTTCCAGGAAAAAAACCTCTGTGACTGTTACCAAAGGCAGCACTTTCTGGTTTGTCAGATCAGCTTTGTGGGGCTCCTGAATGACTATCCTGGAGACAGCAATGGTCTAACAACCAATGCTTCTGTGAATTTTAGCAGGACTGCATCTGCAGGCAGAATTTACAGTGTTCCTCTACAGAAACAAAACTGGAGAGACTGCCAGCAGAGGATCTGCACAGAGGCATTTTTAAACTGTTTTGTGTTTTTTTTTTTTTAATAAGGAAGATATTTGCACTGAGGCTGAACATGTCAGTACCTGATATTGCTGTATTTCTGCCAGGTAACTTGGGGTACAACTTGTATATTCTGAGGAAATCAGGAAATAGAGACAACTTCAGATGGGCTGAGCTTTCTGTACAGAGCTGCAATCTACTCTTCTCCATTTTTTCTTTACTGTACTCTTGTTTTTTGTACTATTTATTTATAGAATAGACATCTCGGGCCTTTATTTATACTTTCAGGCTGGTTGACACAGACACGCTCCGTAAGCAGATTTAGAGGCCATAGCGTGACTTTGTCAGAGATCTTCTGCACTTCAGGTGTGAGAACAGGACGTTAAAAAAGACATGAATCCTGCATGAAATGTCTGTCATTAGCAAAGCTGTCTCCTTCCATTACTTGCATTTGTGTCATTCTTTGAAGTCTTTCCTGAAGAAACACGTGCTGTCTAGCTGACAAAAGCACTGCTGAAACTTATCACAATGTTAAACACTTGTATTCTCCCCTTATTTTGCTCGGCAAACGTATGCTTTTGAAAGCTGAGAAAAAATAAGGGTATAGTGGAGAAGCAGAAATATGCTGAGCTGGCATTAGTTTTGAAAGGAAAGGGAAAAAAATATAAACCTGTCCTTAGAGTAGGGTTGTTCTTCCAGTATTCACAGAAAAACTTGTCTATTAGTTCTGAGTAAAAGCAAAGTATAAATATTCAAAGTAAAATTATTCACCCTGTAGACATGTAGCTAAGCAGGTCCAAGAACTCATTGGAATTTAAATTAATGTAAGCTTTAAATTACTAAACATCCCACTTCTTTCTCCCACTGTGCTGAATGACTGCTTCTGAAGAATACTTTCAGCTGTGTAAGTGGGCAGATCCCATTCTGGCTGATCCCATTCTGGCTGACTTGACCAGAATGAATGACTGAAAGGGAAGATTGCATTTTGTAGTCAGTCAAGGTGTCATCAGGTGCTTAAAGTGGTTTTAACTGCGGATACTCCAGATGTCACGATCAACACTTGATGGTCACTATCAAGTAATCCATGTGATTAAGACAATGGGCAAGGCAGCACTCTTTTATTTATAATATAGAGCTATTATTAGTGTCTGCTTCTAAGGAACCACATGTGAGGCCCCGTGATGTGATTAATCAGGCATTCCAGCTGCTTTTGAGTGATCCCAGCACTGACAACTGAGAGCAGGAGGAATTCTTCTCCAGTATAACACAGTTTATGACATCCTGTTATGCAGTCTGAAATGAGCTCCGATGTTCCAGTGAAAGAAAGCTAAACACTTTATGAGGGAATGTACATAATCACTAAGAATTTGGCAAGGACAGAAGCCAAATCCAGGGCCATTGATTTGACAGTCTCATGTCTCATCCAACGTCTGCTGTTCTGGTGTTGCTTCTTTCTTAAATGATGAATATGTTCTTGGCCTGGTAAAAGGTACACAGTACAGATCTTCTGAAGCACGGCTGAATTTGGGGAAAAGCAGAACTGTACTAGAAGCTTAGCTGCAGTTTCTGATTTTATGGGGCAAACCTATACTTTCTTCTCTGCCTACCCAGCAGTTTAGATATTTGGAATTTTTTTAAAGCTTTTTTAATAAAAAAAAGCGCCTCAGGTGTATGTATTCCCAGAACAAAAACCATAGAAAAGCTCATGGAATAATCCAAGACTTTCACCTAAAATTATATTCAAACAAGCCTGCGTACAAGGGAAGGAATAGATAACACAGATTACATGTTAAGCAGAACCCAACAAAAGAAATACACATCACTGGCATTGTGTTTTGCAGGCTTATGTGTGCATTTGTGCGATGTTGAAATTGATTTATGGTATATATGCACGTGTGGTTGTAGAGCTGGCCAAAGCATTCATTGCAGATAAATGTAGAGTTTGAGAATTGATCTCAATTCCACTTTTTCATTATTTGACCAAAAGAAATTGATGATTGAGTGGCATAAATTAAAAAATGTATTTATAGGACTGAAAGAAACTGTTGATCCCGTGATTCTGCTCTCCTGCTGCCTAAAGAAAAAGGGTCATATAGTGTTATTCAGTGGAAGTTGAAGCTGTTCATGATTAACTGTCACTGTTACTGGATCACCTTTCCCAATATTCAGGTTTTTTGGTCTGTGTAATTTTGCTGCAGGCAAATTAGGTTGATGTTAATGGCGGTCCTGTTCCTGCCGTTCCAAACTCAAAGTGAACAGTTCTCCTTAGTCCAGCACATCCTCAGCTTGTCCAACCTTTCTTTGAGATAAGATGGTGCCAATTTACATTCTCTAGCAATCCAGTTTTACCAGGATTGCAACCCAGGATGATTAAATAAACATAACCGTTTCTGTAGGTGGTTGTATTCAAGAAAGCACATTAAAGCTGTAAGATGCAGGAGATATAACATGAAAGTGAGAACGCCTGTCTCCTAGAGTAAAGATGTGAAATCTTGTTCAACAGCAAGCAACCTGAAGAGCCCAGCATTACCTCAAAGGAAGAAATGAGATCATCACAAATTCTTTTGTGCCCAGCACATATCTTCTTAGTCGTTATAGGAGACTAAAACAAGTGGGAGAGCTCTCACCATACCAACTAATAAAGAAAGGTATTCAGAAAGTATATTGTGATGCCAGTCAGAGTATTTGATATTGTTAACAACAGCACATTTCACCCGATGGCTACCACTTTGCATGCTTTTATTACAAAAGTGGCTGAACGAAGAACCAACTCCATTTTTTTTTTTTAATGGAACCAAAAAGCCACTTCAGCTTTAATGAAAGTTGTGTTGGTTTTAGTGATATACAGTTCAGAAAGGGAAATATCCACTTGTCACGGTTCTTCTGTCAGGCCCCACATGAAGATGCATTCATTTCGTTATTCACAGTATTATTTTATTTATTCAGTGTGTAGCATTTCATTCATTTTTTCTTATTTTTATTGCACATGTAAGATATATAACATGTGTCTATGTATTACAGGATAAGTACCTGCAGACATTTTGAGTGCAGGACAAGTAGGTAGTGTAAGGAAATGGAGGGATGGAATCAGCTAGTAACAAAACTACTGGAAGTAATTTCACAGTTTTTTGCATGTTTTGGTCCGCAGCATGGTCATCTGCAATGCAGCCAGAACTGCAAAACAGGCAGCCCTGATGCCTGCCCTTTAAAAAAAAAAAAAAAAAAAATCAGTTTCACATATCTTCATGTTATCTATGTATTTATTTTTGAAAAAAAAGAGCAGTTTGTCAAACATTTAAGGTTGACAGGCAAGTCATGTTGTTGCGATGCAGGTAAATGCTGTCATGAGTGACACTGTCTGTGTCACTATGTGCAGCATTAGCCAGGGAATTTGAGAAGACAGGCTCATGAAAAAAATATGAATGTTGTCAGACAACCCTGCATTTTTTATTATTAAAATCTTGAGTGAATTTAGTGCTCATGAAAGTGAGGGACTAAGCTTCTCCACACATCCCTTTCAATACATCTCAGTTCTGACCTGCAGCATCCTTGCTATTCTAGTTATGGGCCTTGAGCAGAGATTGCTCACCGCGTCAGATTGTGGTAGTTTTGTGAAATGGATAGCTGAAGACTTAGATGAGGCCACTGAACGTATTCTTATTTGTCACCCAACCATGACTTAAACCCAGGCCCTCAAAGATGATGGGCACTCACAAATTAAGTATATATCCCACTGTACCCCCTCACAGTTAAAATGAAAATTGCTTGGTTGTGCGTTGTGGGTGCTTTACTTCTACTCACGGAAATTGATAACTCCCCTTCTGGTAGGAGGGTACTTCTGCAAGTTGGTATTTTGGGAATTTATTCATTGGAGCAATTGTCCTGAAAGAGCCTTCCAGAAAGCTGTGTCTCTGGGTGCTATGGAAACATCTTTTTGCTAAATGTCATATTCAAAATGCGAGCTCTAAGAGCAGTTCATTATTGAAGTGGACTCGGTTTCTGCTACTGAGCGAACAAGTGTTATTCGAGAGGAAGGAGGAGCAAGAGGGGCCAGTGGCTATATGTGATGTGGGCGTGGGAGGCTCCAGTCCCCTCAGATACCCCTGGGAAAGGGTCGTCGGTCCTCCTGGCAAGTCTCAGGTTTGCGAGCTCAATCTGCAGTGTAACCGTGAGGAAAATGGACGGCAGTTAAGCAAGGATTAGCAGCATTGCCTCTCTTATTCACGCGAACATCAAATCCAGGTCCCGTATGAGGAAAAGTGTTGAGTAGATGTGCGGGTGGCATTGCAGGGGGCAACCGTGTGATTGCCGCTGAAGAAGTCACGGCTCGGGCATCGCTGCTACTGCTTTCACCCTGGAAGAGCAAGCTCTAAGACCCTGCGGTGCAGAGGCCCTGGCTCATACATTATGTGTCTCAATGCAGAGCCTAATCCACTTAGGCAAGCATGGAGTGAAAATATCATTGCCTTTACAGTGAGAGCCGAAGGCTACGACAAATCTAAATGCCATAGCTCCATCAAAATAAACACTCAAAGCCATCTTGACATCGAGGGTATGGAGTTGAGAATGACATTGAGAATGAGATTTTAGGAAGAGTTTATCTCGCTCTTCATGCAGATGTAACTGCACTTTAAAAGGATTCTAGCGCCTTTATAATAGTTTTGTAAGCTTTGGAAGGTTGAGAAACTTTTCTTCTGCCCCCTGTTTTCTGAGAAGTTGTGAATTCTTAGGACATCATGATCACTTTTTCTGCAGTGGAGAGCACAGAGCCTAATTACAATGTCCACCAAATTGTCTGGCAAAAGAGAAAGTCATCTACCTGGAATACCTCTGACAACCTGCCTGATAAGGAAATAGGAATACGTTCTTCTGCATTACTCGGGGAAGTATCAGCAGGAACATACTTCAACATCCTCTTTAGTAATGTCAATAATGAAAGTAAAAGCATAGAAGGACTAAATGAATGGTAGGACATTTTATGTAGTGTATACATGTGCAAATTATTTACCTGTAATCCTGCCCTGTACTGCAGCTAAAGCTACAGTACTTACTTCAAATTACATTTGTCTCCTGGTTTTTAATACACTTATGATTTCAAATGTGCCCAAACTAAAGTCCTATCATAAACTGTAAAGGGATGTTGTATCGTGTTAATTTTTGAGCACTTTGAGAAGACAGTGTTAAGTTTTTAAAAGAAAGAAACCTATTGTCCTTGTAAGTCTACCATTGCTTGGCTGGAGTCCACTATTTGCTGGAGGTGCTGCTCTTAGCACCTGATTTATTATTAGTTTCAGTGGAGTTACACTGTTTTGCAATTCTGATAGCTCCATTAGAAAATTGTGATGTGGCATTAAAATTTTAACGGGCAATGCTCTGTTTGCATTTTGTCCCACTTAACATCAGATTGCCAGAGACGAGTAAGGAAAGAATATTAAGCATTCATAAAACACTTTCACAAATGTTAAAATTCCAAGGACTAAAGAACAGACAAGAAGAACGGTAAAAATGATTAAATTTTTAAAAATCAAACCCTGTTCATCTTTTATATTTATTATTATTTTTATTATACTGAAATATTCAACATTTACCAAATTAAGGCTGCATGTTTCTGCTCAGTGGTTGTTAAGTCTGACCTCTGTCAGCACAGAACACTAAAACTGTCCTAGATCTGGTGAGATTTTGTGAGTGTAAATATAATCAAATTCTCAGAAACCATAAATTATGTTTATACATCACTATTGAACATTCTTGTACTTTCCCTACATTGTTTTCTAGTCTATCAAAATGTCTGGGGACAGTTTGCTTGCTTTATTTGATTATTTTGGCTTTCAGAACACTTTTTATTTTATGTAGCATAGCAATATACATTTTTTTCTTTATACTGGTTCTAGGTGGGCATATTGAATACCTGCATAATTTCTAAAACGCTTCCTTGCAAAGTGACCATAAATGGATATTTTACTCTGCAGAATCCCTGATAAAAATATCTCTCACTACCACCAATAGGGGTAGTGGAGGGGGTGGAGTGGGTAGACTTTGAAATTTGCTTTTACAAGTGCAAATCCTCAGGCAAAATAAACAATATTATTTCAGATTAAAAAAAAATACACACAGAGATGATAAGAAAAAATCTAACGTCTGTAGAAGGTTGTGCTTCAGCAAACTAGGTATATGTTGGTATGTTTGCTTATTTTTTAAGTTTTCCAGTACCAAAATGCATGTTTAAATGATTGCATTTGACAAAGGAAAGACAAGGAAAAATGGTGCAGCATCTTTAATTTATCAGTTTACATGAGATGCAGGCAATAGCCTGTGGGTACCAGATTGTGATTTTTCTACTCAAGTACATTCTCATGTTTTACTGATGAGCTATATGCCAGACCCTTGTGTTCTGTATAGTAAGAGTTTCATGGAACATCTGCTTCAATTGCTCTATCTCTTGTTTTGTTTTGTCACTAAACTCACTTATGCTACAGAAGCACTGACTATAAAAGAAGCTACTTTAATTCAATAGCATATCAAGAAGGTAGATTCTCTAATGCTTGTAATACAGCTATTTATGGCTAATGCTTTCCATTGCACCAAAAGTGGAATGACAATTGACACAATATTCTGTCATACTTCATAGGATACATAGTTTTCTGACCTACTGATGTATTTTATAACTAGAAAAGCTGCATATGCATATATGTACGTGTATCTGTGTGCAGCTGTAGACAGAATGCCATATAGGGAGGTCTGCATCTGCATACCTGTATCTGCATCTGTATGTACAAGACACTGATGCAAAAATGCATATAATTACCAGAAGAGTAACATTTTTCCCATTCCCAAAGCCATGTGTCACAAAAGAAGCCAACAGAGAAAGTAAGTCAATAAGGTGAGAATAGCTTTGACGTGTTACTAACCATGTGCTTTAGCATTGATACAGTAAATGGCACTGGATGTCTTGTGTGTATTTAAGCTGGATGGATAAAATGGTTTTCAAGGACAGAGAACATTATATGGAAAATTAAAACAACATGTATCACTCCTGGTCAGTTTACTAAATATTTTTTCTTCTCCCATTTGATAGTCTTGGCTATTCAGTGTCTGTGAAAAGAGTATCAGGATTTAAGGGTTGCAGTTTCACTTTAAATTGCTGTATAGTAGTCAAACTTGGCTGAAAAAGAATGTTGATTAACTGTATGAAAATGCAGTTTTCAGTTAAACCTGAAACTGCGTCTACAGGACACGACTTTTGCAATATTCTCTGACAGTTTCACAGAATAAATGCGGGAAGGAAAAAAAGGGAGGAGCTTTATAAAAAAGGACAAATAGGATAAACATCCTTCCCACAAACCTTTCTTATATCCTTTCTCATATTTTTGGTCTGAACAAATGCTGAAGATTATGGTGTTGCGACTGATCCTTTTTAAGGCTCTACTCTGTTTTTTTTGGTTTTGTTTTTTTTTTTTTCTTAATTTTAATCTCACCTGTGCTGACATCCACCCTGAAAAATGCTGTTGGGAACAAAGAAGCTATGAGCAGAGGCTGAAACTGTCTTTAGTTTCAGGTTTTTATTACTGAAAGGATGTGTGGCTTAATTTTACGTGGTGGGGTTTTTTTTTTTTAGAAATACGGTTTATCATTGTATGTGAATTGCCATTGACAAGGCTGGTAATTAGCCTCATATTATTTTCAGCATAGTTCACATCCACACATCACAGGACAGAAAATGGGAGCCTTAGACAAACAGAATCCTTGTAGAAGATCATTAGGAATCCCACTGTGACATGCCACGTGCAACCTCGCTGATTCAAATTAGTCATCTGCATTGTTCTATAGTTTAGACTGCAGGAGGTTTCAACTTATTTTACAAAACCACAATTGTTATACGTTTACGGTCAGAGTAACAAGTAATGTTCTGCACTCTCAGAAGACACCAAAGATATTTTAATATGTACTCATTATACAGCTCTGCCTGCAACGCTATTTAGAGTTTCATCAGTGTCTAGATAACAAAGCTCTATTTTCTCAGCCTTTTACAACTGAGCTGTAAACATGAACTCTCAGTTAAACACAGCACTGTATAGAAAGTATTACCTAGGACTCAGGGGTTTGATTTTCCTTTTTTTTTTTTAAACTAAAAAGAGATCTTTGATGATACACACCTTTGAAATGAATGTATCCTGTTCCTGATTTTTGTGTGTGTAGATGTAATACAGGCTCAAACACTGCTAAACCCACTGTGGTTTAGCTGATAAATTATAAGAGCAAAAATGCTGTTTGTCATAGTCCCAATTTACTGTGAGGTCAAATATGTACCTTTAAAATAGACTTCACAGCAGAGTTATAAAATGGCCCTTTATAATGACTATTTGATCCCATTCATGTCTTTATGCAAAATCTTTGCTGGTGTTGCTGGTGGCAATATGTATATTTTTAACAAATATACCTCCCCCAACTAATATGTCTCAACAATTTACATTCTTCATTCCTTGCTGATATTTACTGGTGCAAATCCATCTATTTCAGTAGACGATTTACTCCAACAGGGTATTTAGTTCCACTCAATATCCTGTCATGGAACTCAGTAACCTCGCAAATACTTGGGTCTGCGCTACGTATGCTGCAGATGCAAATAACCCAAAACTAAACTTGTCCTTGGTAGGGGCAGGGGCCTTCCAAAAGATCATAGCTTGAGAAGGATATAATTGATTTTTATTTTCTAGGAAGTTGTCAGAGTTTTAATGTTCTTAAAAATATATGATTTCTATGTTACATGTTTTTGGATACAAAGCCACATACACTGAAGAATTATTCATATGAATTCTCATTCCTCTATGCACAGAATTGGGAATCTGATATATTACTTCAAGAGTACATAACACAGCATCGGAGAAAGAATTCAAGGGTAGTGAACAGCTCAGGGGACCAGTAATAGAATATGAAGCCTAGGTTGTTGGTTCAAATCTAATCCAGGTTGGAAGTAACAGCAATTATTGCCATCTAATGTCTTTTCAGTGATCTGTATGAAATGAGTTTGTGGTCTCAGTGTAGTCTCTAACAGACAGGTGTCTAGATCACAGCTGACACCATTGTTGGCAGACTCAATGTAGGGACCAAAGTCCAAACGGGTCTGTCGATTGAACTGCTCTTTGGTGTCAGGGCAAAACTCAAGCATTTCAACAGGAGAATGTGTCTGCCACTGAGTTTTTAGAACATGTTCTATCGATGAAAAAGATTTTGGTCTTCAGGCTCTTCCCCAGGAATCCTCTCAAGATCCAACAACTTCTTACAGTTAAACAATAATGATGAAATCGCTCTCTTAACACGCATATTAAAAGTGAGCACCCAGAAGCACAAGAAGCCAGACATAAAAGGAGCAGTCACCATAGTTTCAATTCACTTGCTGAAACTCATGTGCTTAAATTTATTCAAGTGCTTCACAATAGAATAATTCCTTTAATGGCTTGCAAATCTCTCCTGCACACTGCGCCATGACATGCATATACAACATGGCATGTTTCGCAAATCACTGATGGTAGCAGCATTGCGGATATCATTTCTTCCCTTCTACTTGCAAGAGCACTAGGAGAAATCTTTACCAGCTAGGGATCCCGCTCAGATGACCACCTTGATGTGATCATTCACGCCACTTGTATTACAAAGCCCTCTCCTCTCTCGTCCTCTTTGGGTATGTTAGATCAGAAAGTACGTGCAGAACAACTCAGCGGTGACCGTTTGCTAGGCACGGCTTTGCTGGTGTTAGGTATCCTGAAGGATCTGCAGAATCCCCTGTACAACTCTTGCTACTACAGCGAGCTGCTATATAATGTGTAGGTTGCAGAGCTGCACCCTGGGTCAAATTTTCTCCAATTTAAATTCACATGCAAAATCCTGTGGATAAACACTACGGTCTAAGCAGAGAAAATGCCACAAAGACATGTAGAAAACTGTTCATTTTTATGTATGGTGATCATCCAGTTAGAAAAATGAGAGTTCTGAAAAATCATGTTATTTATGGACCTTCCCAAGGGTAACCATGCTATAAAGGGACTGGGACTTTATATAATAAACACAAATCAGTGTGCTTAAGGCAACTAACTGGCAATTACGTACAATTTTGATTATGGGAATTTACATTTCCACAAAGGAATATAATTACAGGGAAAGTAACTTTTTTTTTTTTTTTCTTTTTTTCTTTTTTAATGTTAGCCTTGTCCTTTTTGACCTGGGTTTCAATTTAGCAGAGATCCAGGAAATTTTGATCAATGTAGATACATATATAAATGTTTGTATAGTAAGTATCTGGCAGGCAACAACACTTCTACTGAGGATTATCTGGATCTGGATTCCACATGATACTAATTACTAGGCAGTAAAGACAGTAGAGAAGAAAGAAGTCCAAAGAGAAAAGCTACCATATTTTTCCTACTACAGGTGATAGATATTGTTTGCCCTATGATTATTTTATGTTATTTATATATCATTCTAAGAGTGACATATGCGAGTTTAATATATTCATGTAAGATATTATATACATGGGGAAAAAGACAGAAAACATTTGGGTCTAATTCTTACATATTTTTATCATGAAAATTGAATCTCAAGAGACTTGAAAAGTAAAAGGAAAATAAAGGAAAGAAGGAAAGGAAAGAACCCAAAAGCAATAATAGAAAAGAGAAAGAGTGATATTGCTAATAAATGAAGGATTAGGAGACTCAAACAAAAGGAGACTTTAATATATGATAGAGAAGAAAGAAATGGAAGGACTTTTAAATTTAATAGACAGTTCATAAATTAGAAAATCTGTCATATAGTATTAAAAATCACACTTAGCATTTCACTGAGTAATATATTATTAATTTATGTTATGATATATGATTCACTGTAGTGCTAATAATTTATATTTTGTGTAGAATTCTAAGTCTAGATTTCCAGCTTTAGTAAGCCTCAGAGTTTTGTCTGGCTTTCCTGCCTCTAGGTTTCACGTAGTGATCAGACATTTCTAAAAGAAGCATGAACCCTGTGTGAGAGAATTATAGCAAATGGGCAGGAGAGTTCCTTGTTTAACACAGCATTTGAGGTCACAACTATATTACTGGGTTCACCAAATTATTACCGAGTAGTTATTTGTAGGGATAGGAGAGCCCTGCAAATTCTCAGCGCTTACACACTCTGAAGCATTTTATCTTTAAATTTCTAAAGCTCTGGGCAGGGTTTTAGCCACAAGACTGTGGCTGGCATAATAAGACTCAGCTAAATTCCCACATGACGCTTTGAAAAGGTAAAGACTAAGGTGTGAGGGGTTTTTTTGTTTTGTTTAAAAAAACCCAAAGAGCCTGAAAGTGTCCTGTGCTGCAAGGCCAGCTGAATCTTTTTCGCTTCCTAAGTCTCTCTCCCTGTTTCTCCTAAGGTCCTCACCAAAAACCTGGCTTTGACTTCTCTTCCAAACTCCTGTTTCCATTTCTGCCTTACCTGCTCCCCTCAACACCTCTCTCCGTTTCAAGCGTGTCTGTCACTGACGTTGGGCTGGGGGTGAGAAGCTAGCCTGCATGAGGACTCCTTCCTTCAATCCGAATTGCTGCTGCACCATATACTGTTCCCCTTTCCCTGTCTAGTAGTGCAAGCAGTTACAACCCCCTCTTATGCCACGTCCTCTCCTAAGGGTCATTGGTATCCAATAACCCAAGGATCAGTAACCGTCACCTTTAAGATAAAACTCTGCCTAACTCCCGACTCTTGCATGGTTACTCAGTTGTAATGGTCATCTGTGTCAGAGAGCACAGATCTTTAGTTTGGTATAGCGCATGCTGGTGTTTCTAAAGAGAAATGGCATTTACAGCTAGAAACTAGCAAAAAAACCCACACTGAAATAGTCTGCTAGGGGAGTTGAAATTCTTCTTGTAATCAGAAGCGACATGGTGCATAAGTGGGCCATGTGTTTGAAGGGCAGAGAATAGACCATTCTAGAAAAACAGGCAATTAAATGGAAATGTTTTTTTATTTTTGATTCAGTGTAATGTGATTGAGGAGAGAGACTGATTGGAGGTACACAGTGAGGAATCTCATAATCACAGCAGGATGAGGGAACCCTGTTATCCCCACCACAGCCCAATCTCAGGATAGCAGTAGAGACAGTTCCACAGCTGCTAGGGAGGAACTCAGCCAAGAGAGAAACCCTTGAGCTGTCAATAAATCCAGACGCTGCTGCTGCTGCTATTGGAAAGAGATACACCAGAGGTTGTCATCTGGGTACTGCAACTGCCAAACTTGACTGCCTTTGGCCACAGCTGTTGACTTGGTTGCTGCAAGACTATTGAGTAGGAAGAAGAGTAAAAACAGTGCCAGCACAGTGGGGAGGCAGCTACCAAGTTAATGCTGAAGTGGTATCCTGGCAGTTCTCAATTTGCTTTGTAATTGTTTTGCTCGGTGGGAAAATAGATGCACCAACAAAAGTTTAATTTATAACTGTAACTTTAAGTGCATGCGTGCAATATGGTAGTTGTGCGTTTGTAGATTTATGATGAGTGACAACTGGATGTCTGTGTTATAGAGTACTCAACACATGGAAAAGCAAATATTATCCCAATAAAGTTCTTTTGTCTGCTTTAAGTGGTTAATCAAACTTCATAACCACAGCTCATACTTTTGCTGGATATCATTAAAAGGAGAAATAAGAGAATGACAAAGAAAAGGAACGACATCTCAGGCGGGCAAAGTGCTTGCAAATGTCTGGTTTACGCCTTCTTTCTTTCTTTCTTTCTTTCTTTTTTTTTTTTTTTTTAATATTTACCAGGATAAGGCATTATTTGAAAGCCAAAATGAGAACGTTTTGAAATGTTGCCACATCATTTTGGTATGATGTAAAACATAGGATTTAAGATTGCAAGGGTTCCCATTGCTCAGTCAGACCAGTGCTTTGTTATACTAGTCATTTTGATGGTTTACTTTCATTTGGAGGCAATTTCTACGCGTATCTTCTAACACCAACATTTTCCTTTGTCTTAAACAGTTTATTTCACTCCTTGACATTTATCCTCTTGGTCTGTTTATGGAAGGCACTCATACCCCTTCCTTCTTGTTCCTTGTAGCTGTTTCCCATTTCTCCCTCCCACTAGTAGGTCTCATTCTTGTTCATTCTAATAAGCCACAGTCCTCAAATCCCAATCTACTGTACAGAAATTTTGCCGGTATAGATATTTCTGTTAATACTGTGGAAAAAACCTTGTACCCCCAAGTGAGCATAGCTTATAAAATAGGTTCCCTATTCCCCTAATCACTCCAGCTCCTGCTATGTGTAGCTGTAACAATTTAAATTAATCTTTTCTTAACATGGGTTATTAGAACCATGCACACTATTCCACATGAGGAGACTCAATTACTTAAATAATAACAGGAATATTTCCTTGTTTTGATTAGAAATACATCCTAGCCTCTTAAGCATCTACTTCTGCTCACTTTCACAGACAGAATTCTGGTCTTTACATGGTTTTCCCTGATTTTCTATGTGTCTTTCTTCATGGCTGCATTACTTCATGGCCTATGGAGTGATGGACCCTCTGATAAAGTAATATTGTAAGACTTAGTCTAGACAGGACACAATGGTGCAAATCTCAAGAGAAAAGCTAGAAAAAAAAATAGCTTTCTAAGATCTTTGAATCTCTTGTTTACCCTGAATTCCACTGCTGGGATATAGCAGTATCTTCTCCCAAATAAGAGGCAGATACCCGAAGTACTGCCAGCAAGAAATTCATTGTTTATATGCCACGCTTCCTGGCCAGCCTGCCAGTATCAGTTCCCTGCTTTGGGTCATCTCATGCTCAGCTATTTTGGACTTTTACCCTTTAAATATCTCCCAGTCATCCTCAGAAGGTGCAAAGCAGCACAGTAAGGAGAATACTGACCTTCAATAATAGAGATAGTATTACTGAAGTATTGTCCAGAATTGGCTTTTATTTTTTTTCAATACCAGTTCTGGAATAATTACTGTAGTGTTCATTTTCCAAACAGTGAAAAATAAATAATAATGAAAAATCACTATAGAGCATGATCACAGTGGTTTTGCAAAATGTGCTTCATTTCTACATTCAGTAGTACACATCACTTATGATTCTATTGCAAAATGACATCAAAAAGAACAATAACAACATCTTAAAGAAGAGACGGATCAGATATGCTCTAGGTCACCATGAGCAGGCAATTTAATTTTTATGTGGATGTAGAGTTTGCATTTTTATGCAGACATAGAGTTCTAGAGATAGATAGATAGATAGATAGAGAGCCCTTTTATGCAAATATAAAGATCTTCTTTTATATATCCTAAGTGAAAATTACTGTGGGGAGAGTTTTTCAGTGGAAATTAATTGTAACGTCAGGAAGTATATCAGTTTAAAATCTCCTGGTGAAAGAGAAGGTTGTTGGAAGTTGAAAACTACTAGCAGAAGAAATAAGGCAGAACGAGGGAAAAAGAGATTTCAAGGGACTGTAAGAAAATTTGAAATGTGCGTTTTTCTGTGGTATTCTCTTGATGCTGAAATTACTTAATTCAGACTAGATGTCCTCATCCATTTTTGGGATATAAACATCTTTCTTGAGGGATTGACTGATGGACCAACTTCTCCTCCACCGCTTATTAAGCAAATATAAAGAAGGGGGATAGAACATATATAACAATAAACTAATGGATCTGTAGTGAGAAATCTGGAACAGACATGAGAGAAGTAATCTTCAAGACCCTGAAGCTAAAGAGATCAAGGTATGACAAGAGAATATGGCGAGCATGAATTTTGATTGTTTGGTCTGAGATGAAAGCCCGGAATCTGCAGGAGAAAGGCAAGAATGGACATGGTCAAAACATCTGCACCTATTAAAATTATATGAGGAGAAAAGTAATATTGCCGAAACAGACAAAGAGGCTTTGATGAAAACTAAAGAGGTTAGATTTGTCCATGCTTAACTTTAACAGTTATTTTAACTTGTGACTAGACATCCACAGGGAGAGGAAGAAAAGGGGAAAAAACCCAAAGAAACAACTTATTTGAGCTAACATAATGTTAGGCTTTGTATTGAAATATAATGTAAACATATCTAAATGTGTTCTGGTGTATAGGTGTACTGGCCTCTAGTAAAATGATATAATATACAGTCATGCAGAAAAATAAATAAAAAATTAGCTTCATTTAAAATAGACTGAGGGTCTTTGAAAAATTGTTTTAAAGTGCCAATTCATACCTACAATATATAGAGAAGTGTGCATAATATTTACAGACCCATTTTAAATTTCTGCAGAATTTTTCCTTTTTACTTTGGATGGGAAAGAGAAAAGATATGTGAGTGAGATTTCTCACTTTCAGAAATCCTGACGACTCCGTGTTGGAATTTTGAGTATCCTCAGTGCTGTTTCAGTTGTGAACTTGAATGCTTTGAAATATTAGAGTGGAGTGTATCTTTTTGTGCTTACGTTGGAAACCTGAAACCCTCATTATTTCTGCATTTGTTAAAATACATCTCTCTGTTCAACATACAGACAAAGCAAAAGGCTTTGATAAAACCTGATCTACATTCAGAGATCTGCTATGATCTCAGCTTTTCTAAAGTGCCACATTGCAAAAGGCACAGTACTAGTAGAAAGTACTAAAAGAGGCTACTTTTAACAGCTTCTCTTTACTTTTTCTTGCCAACAGTGTTTGCATTTACATACCTGAATCATGTCATTATTGTTGCCTTTGCTCTGTCTCTTTCTGGAACTACAGTGGCTTATCACCTTTTCTTTTTTTTTTAATAAACAGTATGCTCTGTACATCTCTTGTGTTGATTTCCTGAATTAATATTAATGATTCTTCTTTTCAAGCCACAAGACCCTCTGTTGATGTTTGCTTTGCAATACTTCTATCAAACATGCTTTTACAAAATAAAAGGTCCTTTTGCTTTTAGAGGCTTAGGTTGGAATGTAGACAGTTATCTTCCACAAAGCATGTAATATGATCCTGGTTTTACTATCTAGATAGATACAGTTTTCTTGCTCTCCTAAGTTTTGCTCTCTATATTTTTAAAGAAACACTGGAACATCCCTATCTAGTGTGATCCACAAAGCAAGCTTACTGGTCAAAACCACATGTATGTGCTGTTTTTTTAATATGTTTTTCTGCATTCCATTTGATTATTATTTTTGCTGAATTTTTCTGTTTAGAATGAAAAATGCCACAAACGGAGTACTAAGGTTTAAGTACAGTGAGTAGTGAACATTTCTTTTTTAAAAGGTTCTCATCTATACATTTCTAACAGAAATGAAACAAAAAAGCAAAGGTCCCTTTAAAGATATAACCAGAAGGGATGGCTATTTCCTTCTTCTCCTTCCCCCTCAAAAAGAAAAAAAAAGGTACAGTATATATTTCATTCTTAGAACGCTCCATTTCACCTCTGTTTTTCTGTATTATGGCTCTCCTTGTTTTGTGTTACTTCCTACACAGGACTTTGTTGCCATTCTCTAAAATGGTAATAGCAATAATTAAACAACAATGACTGTACATCTGCATCTCACAAATACTCTTCCACCTCAATCAGGAGAGTCTTTTGACTCACTGATAATTAGCCACTGCATCCATCACAGTTCCTTTTTTCTTTCTTTTCTTTTTTTCAGTCAGCTGGTCCATCTGTCAACCAGAGCACTAATATGACTGTTTACAGCAGCAGCCGTCCTCCCTTTTTATGCATAAGACTACCACCTTCAGCTCCTTTGAAAGGCTTAACTTGTTTCAAGTTAAGCTGAGCACAAAACTCTATTTCTATCTACAGTTATTCAATGTATATTAAAAAACCCCCCAAATTAAAAAACACATTTTTTTTCATTTCCCTTAGTCTACGTTTACTTGCCTACTTAGACGTAGACTGTGAACTTTCGGTGCCATGAGTTTTCCCTCGACTGTTTGAACGTGGTGAACGGCAACACTTGCAGAGAAGACGGAGCTTCCTGCCGTATGAGTGTGAAAGAAAGGAGGCCTTTATGCACTGGTTGTGTTACAGAGATAAAAACAAAACGGGCTTCCTCTTTTTATATTCCCTGCCCTGATCCCCGGCTCCATCACCTCCCCTACATATACCTCCCCGTGCCATTAGGCCCTGTCTCCTAGCAACATATGGCCCCTTACCAGAGCTTTATCTGACTGCTGCCTGTAGGCAATCAGGCTGTCAGTCATTTAAGAGAGAAAGTGATTGAGCTCTGTCCTGGATGCATATATTTGCGGCATTTAGACTCTGTGCATAGGTATGATGAGAGGATATGTAGCAATGTGGATTTGCAATATACTCAGAGCAAAGCCTCACTAGCTGAGCACTGTTCTAAGTAAAACAGAAGATGTGCTTTTGAATTTGTGTCCATTGGGAATAATACTTTCTTCCTCTTCTTTATCTATGGTACTGACTTTACCAACTGTCCTACTTACAAAAAGGATAAATTCTATTTTCCTTTTAAAATTAAAGTTTCCTGTGAAGCTTCTTAAGCCGAGTCATTAACTGGTTCCCTAGCATGCTAACATCCCTGTTCATTCTCAATCAGATCAGGAGGGAACGCTGACAAAATTCTCAGTATCTATAGTGGTAAAGCACATCCATACACCCTGCACTGAAGTAATGCCTGTTGGATACTTGCATTTGCAATACAAGGCAGTCATTGTCACAAGCAAAACAACATGACTTTGACTCCTAGGCCACAATTTCCAAATGGCCAGTGACTGACAGTGCTTCTAGAGTGATGCAGTTGATGAAAAATACTTGGTAGGGGATATTTCTAACACCTAGTGTTAGACATATGTGGTGTTCATACTTTAGCTGCCCCTTACAGTCAATGGAGAGAGGTAGGATTTAAGACCTATAGCTAGAAGCCTTCTGCAGTGACTACAGGCAACATAGACTCCTACCTATATTGGGGTATGTGTCATTAGGTGACGTTTCAGTCTCATGTTTCCTTCCTTCCCTGGGAGACAAGTGGTCTAGATACAGCAGCTATCTTATGGCACACTGCAAAGATAAATCTTGATGCTGAGATCCTATTGTGAGCCCTGTCCAGTTAATACATCTTAAACTGGGCAAGGGACGGGTGTGTAATCCAAACAGGCAAAAGGATGGAACACAAAAAAGGCCACTGTAGGAAGTCCTAGCTTTGGACTCCCTGCATCTGATCTGGTCTGTCTGAAGAACCCCCGTGAAAGACTCACATTTCAAGGCTGCTGCTTGAAACGCTGACCACAACCCACCCTTGGCTCTCTCAGCCCTGGGCTTTCATCAGGATTCCTTCAGTTACCTCCAAGGGAGATTTAGGGATACGTTCAAGAGGGCAGTGAGAATTCAGACTGTATAATCTATACTTCAAATAACCTGCACCTGTTTAATATTGCTTGAAATGAAATCCTTAGATAACCTGCACCTTTCTGGAACCTGTACAAAATGAGGGGTAGTGGCACCACGAAGCAAAGATTTTGGGATAAACTTTTCCTTGTTATCCACACTTGTGTGTTAATCTGCACTGCTGCTTAATCACAGGATTATTTTTTAGTAGGTCATTCATAGATTAACACATAGGAAAATGTGTTGCCTCTCAGGCACCTGGGAATAGACATGACACTCTCTGTTGATTCTGCAGAGGGAGAGTTGGGCAGTGCTGGGTAATGCACACTTGGAATTACTCATCCCTTTGGTGTTGTAGTACAGCAATTAGTGCCTAAACCAGTGCCCATGAACTTAACGGAACGACTCTTACTGACTTCAGCGGGTACGGGATCAGGCCTTTTATGGAGCAGTTCTATTTTGATATCCAGCCAAGTGGATAAAGCCACTCATTCTTTCTGTTAATACAGTGTTTAGTCCTTAGTAATCTGGGCACAGTGATTAAAAAAATACAGTTCTCCAGAGACTGTACTTCTGGAAATTATACATTTATATGTAGTTCCAGGCAATTAAGTGAATACATCGGCATCAGGCATCTGAATTTGCCAGTCGGTCAAGATTCTTGACTTTTCTTCCATGTCCAAAACTGAAATCTCTAGCTGTTCATGGGAATACTCAAGTTAGCTAATAAACTAACTGAACACATTTCACTTAACAGCAAGCGAAACAACCATTTCTGATCCGCTGCATTCCAGCGTTTGGTTCCTCAGTCATTTCGTACAGACTTCTGGTAACGATTAATACTACCATAAAAAGAAAATAACAGGGAGAAACATGCACACAAATTGAAAGCAGATATCTGAACGTTGTTGTCCCACAAATTTAGATCAACCGCATGTCTGCCTGGAAACTTGTAACTAGCATTCATGAGTGATGTTATAATATAAAGTGTGGTGGAGAAATGACAGTGGAGCCTGTTTGTACTTTCTGGAATTAATATATATGTGCAGATAATTAAAAGAACAATAAAAATACACAAGATGAACATACTCAAGGGGAAGGTTTAAACATCATCCAAACATGTCATATGGTATGGGCCTTAGGGAAATAAAGGCTTACAGGATACTGGCAGACAGTCCTGCTGCTGGTACCAGAATTTAGCAGTTTCACTGCTTGAAAATAAATCCTTTTAGTTAATCCGGCTCTGTGGGTGGAATTACACACACCACTCCCGTTATTGTTAGACAGGAGTGCAGGCTGAATTCCCATGAACTTTGCTGAAAATGTAACTTACAGTCTTCCCTACGCAAAGCTTTATTTATTAGAAATGCTTTTTAACATGTCATGGTGAAATCTTATCATGGTAACATCAGATGTGGCTGATGTTAGGGGGTGCACATTTCACCCTTGATGTGTACCTGCAACTCTTATTAGCATGACAGGGCATTTACTATGCATATCAAGAAGGGAATATGTGAGATTGTGAATTCTTTCACCCAGTGTGTTCCAGAGAGTAAAATTTTAGCGGCCAAATGTTGACACCTGGCATAGTGAAGAGTTTGCCGCAGACAGCCAAGGTTATTGAATGGGAATGTGGCTGCGCTGTAAGCCTTCCCTTCACCATCTGGTTCATTCTGGAATATGGAATATATATCACAATTACATGAATAAATGAAAAGATATGCAAGTTAACTGAAATGTATGTGTTTCTCTGCTTTTCTGTACAATGAAACAGCCATCTGGGAATCAGTATGTCTCACATTTCAAGCACAAATCAAAGCAAGCAGCAATTCACTCCGTGACGTGTGCTTCATAGAAAACTGGACTTCATTATCACAGAGTTAATCACTTTGGAGTCTTTTTTTCAGGTTTTTTTTTCCCCTCTTCTCTATGGATACAAAACAAACCTATTTGGATATATACAGAGAGTACCCTTATTAAAATTGCCTTTGGAACAGACTGCGGTTAAAAAAAAAAAAGAAAAAAAGAAAATGGAAGCACATTTGTTTGCACTCTCACCTCTCAGATCCAAGCTCAGAGGTGGGTCTGTAGAGAGGGGAGAAAGAATCGCAAGATGGATATATTCTTTTTTTCCCTCCCCTTCTTCACCCCATTTTTTTTTTTTTATATGCACATTTTCCTTTTCCACATCTATGCAGCTCTATTGACTAATGGAATGGGTGACATGGATCCAAAGCATATGCTGTTACCCAGCAAAACTTAATGGAAAGTGGATGGAGTGGGGGGGGGCACGCTGAAAGCCAGAGTGTCTGCCAAGAAAACGGCCTCCGACCTTCCACCATCTTGTGGCATATATGACATTTGAAGGCAGAACCTGCCCCCCTCCGCCCCACTCCCAGGTTTTCCTTTCTCTTCTGTGGAAGGTGTGTGAAAATCCTTGCAATAGAAGGTAGTGGAGATTTGCTGTGGGAAAACTCTTCTGGGGCTAATCCGGAGGGAGGGGATGCTAGGACTCACTGGAACTAAAAGGTACAGTTTCTGCAGCTACACTGGGTGTGAATCTGGGTATATGTGCTAACTGCCATTGCATCCAAAGGCAGAGAACGTGTCTGATAGACAAGTCACGATAGCACTTTGGGAAAAGCAGCTTTAGAACAATGGATTACTGTAGTTTCATTTTATATATGTAATTTTCTAACCTTTCTGGAAAGACAAGCTGTCTCTATTAAACAGAATCCAAAAAATATAATTGCTGGAAGACGTTCAGACACATTTGCCCCTTGTCCAAACTTCATTAATCTCTGTGAACACAAGAGTTGACTAATTCTACGGGCTTTTAGCCAGGCTCCTAAAAAATAAAATTTAAGAGTAAATATTGATGATTGTTGTAAGGCTCCTTCCTATGCTTGTTCCCCTGATAATCCTGCTTTTAAAAAAAAAAAAAAAAGTTTTTTATACGAGGTGATTTTAAAGAATGCACCTTTTTTATGCCTGGCAAAAGTGACTAAATATGTAAATTCCTTCTTTACAAGGAAAAGACTGGTTCTGTAGTGGTTTCATATTGGGAAGTGCTTATGTGCATTTGCAGCATAATGCGGGAATGAAGGAACAAGCTTCTTTCTAGAAAATAACAAAACTGAAAATCTGTGCATGCCACATTGTTTAACCTGCAAATGGTCCTGCAGAGTCATAGCAGGATGCCATCGATCTGGGACCAAAACCAGCTTCAGCTTTCAGTCCTCTGATTTTTGATGTGTTGAGCACCCTCAAGACCCTTTTCTGTGGGTCTTGAAAACAATGACAATGTGGCTTTTGATGGTGTGGGGTCAGACCCTTGAGGGGAGCTGAGAATCATCAGCCCCTTGTGATTCTAAACTCTTAGTAAGCAACATAGATGGAAAAATAGCTAAAACCAGAGCTCACTTGAACCCCTGTTGTCTGAAGTCTCTTCGTGAATGTTGAAAGAAAATCTGCTTTGAATATGTTCTCCCTACTTATGTTGTCTAAAAAAAAGTCAGGGTCAAAGAAAGGGCACAGTAAATTCTGAATATCTGAAGATGTGGAGCTGATGTATATCCACTAAATGCTAACATAATTAAGACATGACATCATCCTTCAAGCATTATGGGTGCTGTATCTTATATTGTAAATCCTTATCTAGCTTATAATGGTCTGCTGAGGGCTTAGTTATTTTTTCTCTCTGCACCTCAGATATGTGTATTAAAAATTATAAAAATCAAATTGACTTCATAATTGATTTTTTATGGACGTTATTTGTTTTGCCATGAATATTTCATAAACAATTTTTTCCTAAAGTATAGCATTGTAAGACATGCAACTGAGAGAGACAGATAGCAGTGGGTGCATGTGAGTCTATATGAAATCAATGTTATCCTTAGCTTTAAATTCTTTGTTAATATGTTGCATTTTTCCGTTAAATGTTTTATCTTTCTTGTTTTAAAATCAAAGGGGAATTTGCCATTGTCTTCAGTTAGAACAGGAACAGATGTATTATCCCCTTATCATTTTTCTGCTATAGTTACCTTTTTGATTCATTTAAAAAGCGGCAATGAAAGAAATGGTCCAAAATCTGTAACACTTTCTCCCATGTAAAAACCTTTATTCTCATGAATCATTCCACTGGGGTCATTGCATAAAGAGGAGTTTCAAGACAGAGCCTACTTTTCTCAGCTACGTGAATTCTGACTTTATCAAGCTCACATGTGGTGCAGCCGAGGCGATGAAAAAGTGGCTGAGAAGATGAGGAGGGTGGAGACCTTTCGGTTTCCCACAGCACAGGATTTCTAGGGACAGAGAGGAGATAAAATGAGTATGAAAAGCCAAATGTTACTCCACACAGGGCTCTCCTCGGGGCCCAATTGCTCCGAGCCTAGTGGCAAGGCCCTCCCTACTGCAAGCACAGGGTGCATCAGAAACTCCTTTTGAAGATGTTGTGAGTAGATCCCGTGCAATGGGGACACTTGCCCACTGCTGAGGTCTCCGCTTTGAAACAAAGCCTGGGTGTCTCTGCATTTCTGTGGAAGAGACAGGTGGTATCGGCTTATGGGCTGAGGCTCCCCATGCACAGCGTACATCCAACAGCTTTTGCCATCTTACTTTAGCCATCTAGAAGTTAAGCTTTTGCTCTGAATTAGCTGTTTGGTGCCCTTATGTCATCAACGAAGCACCTCCTGAGCGAGTTCATTGCATCTGATAGTAAGCAGAGTTTGGAAAGGCCTCTCTTCATTGACTGCAAGGTCGAGACAGCTGCCTTAGGACCAACACTTTTGAGACTGAATTTAGGTGAGACGAGTGGCACTCAGAGCCATATCCTCAGTATTAGCATGACCATTAACTAAACCTAATCTGTGAGCAACTTGCAACACCGCAGACTCCCTTCAGTGAGATTTTTCTACTGCCTAGTGCCCTGAGTTAGGCCGTCATATGCTCAGATAAAGCAGGGCAAGCCCACTGGTGAGAACGGCATTACCACCCGAGGATTAGCTGTGTAACAGCAGACAGCAGAGAGCTGTTAACCTTTTGCTTTGGTAGGTATTAAGAAAGAGGGTAACAAGAATTTTCCATCACTAAGGACGTATCAGGCAGCATTAGCAATGGATAATTTGAGGGGTTAAGAAGTCTACCCTGCGGGAATTTCTTAAAAAAGTTAATCTTTTATAAAGATTGAAAGTTTCACAGGCACAAATTTTGCCTCAGAGAGATTTAGTTCTTTTAGCCTATGATCTTGATACTTGCCAAAGGAGAAACTAAATGTGAATTTGCATCATGCCTCCACATGTGTTTCACATATTTTACATGTGGCGTCTAAATGGCTCCTGTGACCTTAGTGTGTGGATCACACGTTTTTCACATATGCTTTGTGCGGTTCACATCTGTTTGAAACATTATTTCTGACAGTAGAAATCATTATTGTTTTACAGCAGGCTCTAATAATTTAATTCAAGCAGCAGAACTTGAGAAGACGCAGAGTGTTTTCAGTTTTGGTTTAGATTTTGTGTTGAGTGCTACTCATTATAATTGCATACCGGAGGAGATATTCACGGCCCAGGCCAGAGTTTCCAATTAGGGCGATCAAGAGTTTTTTGTCAACATGCCTCTTTTTCCAGCGAGTACGCTGACTTGTCAAAGTTGTCGCTTTTGCAGAAAGGTGCCTGATCCAACTATCGTTGTGTTCCGAAGGGTTTTCTGGGTCTCTGGTTGAATTTCTGCTCAAAGCTAGGAAGCCGGTGGTTCGCAGGCGGGTACTCACACAGGGTTTGGGGAATCTGGGCTTAATTTTTTATTCTGTGAGATTTAGAGCACAGCTTGAACATGGCTCTTCCATTAACCCTTGTGAGTGCCCTAATGTCTCAGGCTGTGCAGCTAGTTTTTCTCTGCCTCAGTAAATTATTTCTACAAACTGGAAAATGTCCTGCAGAAGGAACTTGAAAATGGCAGAGGCTCTGATGGAGTCTGTAGCTTGATTGTTAGGAGAAAGATGTAGGAGACTTTTGCCAAAGTCCTTGATGCAATGCATGTTTAATTATTAATACAAGCAGAATTTCTCCAGTGGAAGAGATTGAAAGCAATCCATTCTGCTACTGGATGAATAGGGCTCTTACTGGATTTATCAGATATGTGTGAGCAAGTGCTTAACCCAAATGAGACTGAACAAAAATTTGAAACTTGGTTTCTCGTGCACCACTTCTGAATAGCTATAAAGTGAACAGATATGTCCCGTAGTGACAATCTCAAAATCATCTGCAAAATGGGACCCACTTTTCTGTGTGACTACTTACTGCAAGCCTGCTAACACTGTTAGAGGCATGGCCAGAGTGCTGGCTCAGAGCACGAAGGACTCCCTATTGACCTCACAAGTTAATGCACTGCTCAGCTTGCTTGCACCAGCTAGTCACAGGCAGTATGCCAGGCAGCCACATTTGGGCTAACCCATGGCCAGTTCTTTCATAGCTACTCCGCATGTCACCAGTCTCTCAGTTTTTACCAATACTGGTCTATGGTAAAAACTACAATGAGAACAGAAAACATTTCTAGGACCTAAAGTACGTGTGGGATGGAAAATATTTTTTTTCAGTTAAAAAACCTGTCCTGAAGCATTCATAGATCCAACCTTCTTCCATTTCATTGCTAGAGCCTCCAGGTACCCAGGGGATAAAACTGTACTGGAAGTGTGTATGTTGAGGGCACCCAGACACTACGGAAATGTTTGAATTTATCTGTGATTCTGTCCTCCATCAACTCAGCAATGCCTGTCAGCTACTGAATTTGTTCTGCCTGGTCTGTCCCGTCTATTTCTACAGGTGGTTCCTCAAAGAGTTCAGTCAAACACCTGTCTCCTTGCTTATTATAAGTAGCTGGCTTTAAATGGCAAGATATTTTCAACCTTGTGTAATTCTCATTATGGCTGATAAAATATTTTTTTTTATTTCATGTTTAATTAGTAAAAGATAACCTTTGTACTACAGGTTCACAGGTAAAAAGGCACTCCAGCCTGTATTGCCGTGCTACAGTTGCAGACCTACAGGTGATGGAGCTCCTCCTCCTAGAGGAGGAGGTTCTCCCACCATGTTTGCAAAGAAATAGGAGCAGCTGAGATTATTGCACTTACAAAAAAGGGGCTTGATATGGATACAGAAGTGGTCATACTGCACTTGCGTGTTGCATGAAAGAATACGTGTTTTGAGGCTAAGCAGTGTCTCAATGACCCTTTGAACAGAGAACTAGTCAGTATTTGGAAGTCAGAAGTTAAGCTTTCTATTTATTAGCACTTCCAGTGCTCTGACAGCCTCTGCTAATGATGCTAGAAAGCTTTTTTATTCTGTTTTTCAGTGAGGACAAAAGGAATACATAAAGGTAAAGTAGTGTGGTCAAGATGGCAGAAGGCGAGTTTATCCTTGACAGAACAGAATTCAGTATGTGGGCTCTATTTCTAACTGTGTGTTCTTTGCAAGTCATGCTATGAAAAAAATCTCAGTTACCTTAGGTATTGCGCCCTGGTGTTTTGTATTTTCACCTAACTGTTTATTAGATAGCCTTCTGAGTGAATCCATCTTATTTATGCATTGATTTTTGCTTTTTCCTTCCAAGACAACCATACCCTGCCCTGTGAGGGCAGAGGGTCCTAAATACAATGGTTCAGCTAGTTGGGAAGGGAGGAGTCATGTAAAGGAAAGGTCATGAAGGGGGATCCCTGCTGCTCATTCACCTTACTTGATGGTATATGTCTTCACATCAGATTTATGGGGGTTGCAAGAAAGGGCTGAGTTTGACAAAGGGACACGGTCAAGGAAAAAATTATTAGATACCCCCTCCCCAGGAGGGAACTGCTGCTGCATTGCATAAGCCGCGGTGACACATTTGAGTCGGGGGCAGGGGGAGGGAGTGTTTTCCATCTCTCAGTCCATCACATATCCCCTGCACATGGCCTGTTTACTCAAGCTTTTCACAGGCATGCAGGATTTGGCTCAAAAAGAATGAACTTAAGCCAGAGAGAGGACCCCTGAAAACATAACAT
The DNA here is from genome assembly GCA_009819775.1 of Phoenicopterus ruber ruber. Lineage (NCBI taxonomy): Eukaryota > Metazoa > Chordata > Aves > Phoenicopteriformes > Phoenicopteridae > Phoenicopterus > Phoenicopterus ruber. The sequence goes on along the minus strand of CM020216.1, from coordinate 137,336,913 downwards.
TAAGCATAAGAAGCTATGATTCTCCTTTCCTCTCCTTGATGTATACATGCAAAGCTCATTAATGCTAATGATAGTCTAGGAACAAATGAGCCGTGTTGTACCGCGGCTACTTTATCCCATAGGCAGAGCAGGAATGTGGCACCACTCACCCAACAAGTTACCTAACACAGAGTTGGCCTCATGTTGAAAGAGATTTGAAGCTGTAGGCAGTTAAATACATAGCCTGCCCCTTAGGACTGCCACCGTAAATAAGCATTTTAAAAGAATCTCAGTCTTTAATGAAGAACAGAGGGAATTTTCAATCAGTAATCAGAAACAGCTCTCAAAATCAAGGATAGTGGAGTGGTATGCATATTTTTATTTGGTGCACAGAAAATGCATTGTTTCTGAGCTATTCCTATAAGTAGACTCACTGTACTGTTAAAACCTTAGTGGATCCTGCAGTGTTTGTGATTCTCTGAGTATTAAAGGAATTAGAGAAAGCCTTCTAAAGTAGTTAGAGGCACCACAGTGAGAAATGATTACCCACTTTAAAACCAGCCATGTACAATTAAAAAGAAAAAAATCTTAAACGAAAGGGAGAATAGATGCACATAAAAAAGAGTCCAAAGAAAGCAAAATGATTTAAAATATCTATCTGCCATAATCATTCCAGGCACACTGTGAGACTACATGTGCTGTAAAGGAAGATGGAGAAGTAAAAAGACACTTATCTAATCGTCTGCAAATTATAGTAAGAACTACATTAATGAGACCTAAGGATATACCCCTGTTAATGAGTCATCAGGATTCTCAGGAGTAAATGAAATTCCATGCTTGTGTAGTAAAATGTAGTTAGGTCAGACCGGAAAGACATTATTAGTCAGAGAAGATATAAATAAAAAAATTTTTAATAGTCAAAACTATAACTGTGAGGCTCATGTGCTGAAAAGCTAAAATGACTGTAAAAAAATTAAATAAAATATTTACAGTCCTACACAATATAATATAGATACAAATATATATAAAACAGAGGAAGTTGAGGCCCAAAGCCACAAAAGCAAGGAAGTGAGAAAAGTTTTTTCTATTTAAAGAAATAGATGTGAGGTAACATAGAGAGCTGTGACACGTAAATACATGTGGTTTGAGATCATATATAATCAGTTTTCTTAGTTTCTCCTCATCTTGTACAAGTCTGCTGCCTACCCTTCAGTCCTATGTGGTGGTTGTTTCTTATTCTGTGGACTTGAGGTTTTGGGGAATTCAGTTACTGTCTGCTAGCACAATGCTCAACCTGTTGTAAAGAAGTTGTAAAGAAGGTATGGTCTCTGTCTTGTCACCATTTCATAACTTTGGTGAAACTTTTGGTAAGACTTGAGATTTTGATTTGATGACCAGACTGGAATGAGAGAATCTGAAATACATTTTCCTAACAGATATATAAAACCAGAAATGAACTTCCTATTTCTGGGAACTACCGAAAAAATACAAGGAAACAAATGGATCAAACCACAGAAGTATTGCCCAATTTTCTTGCCCAAGATAGAATCATAGAATCATAGAATTGTTCTGGTTGGAAGAGACCTCCAAGATCATCGGGTCCAACCATTAACCTATCACTACCAAGTCCCCCACTAAATCATATCCCTTAGGGCCTCGTCTAAACGCCTTTTGAATACCCCCAGAGATGGGGACTCCACCACCTCCCTGGGCAGCCTGTTCCAATGCCCGACAACCCTTTCGGTGAAGAAATTTTTACGAATGTCCAATCTGAACCTCCCCTGGTGCAACTTGAGGCCATTTCCTCTTGTTCTGTCATCTGTTACTGGGGAGAAGAGTCCGACCCCCATCTCTCTACAACCTCCTTTCAGGTAGTTGTAGAGAGCAATAAGGTCTCCCCTCAGCCTCCTTTTCTCCAGGCTAAACATCCCCAGTTCCCTCAGCCGCTCCTCATAGGGCTTGTGTTCCAGACCCTTCACCAGCCTCGTTGCCCGTCTCTGGACACGCTCCAGCACCTCAATGTCTTTCTTGTAGTGAGGGGCCCAAAACTGAACACAGTACTCGAGGTGCGGCCTCACCAGGGCCGAGTACAGGGGGACGATCACCTCCCTACTCCTGCTGGCCACATGTGTAAGTCTTAAATTTAATTTCTAACTAACTGTGGGTTTGAACACCTTCCCTGGCTTACATGCATTTACTGAAGGGGTCAGTCACTATTCAAGCAGATCATTCAAGATGGAATAATATCAACAAATAATATGGACAATAACCTTCCTTAAAAACATACGTGCCCTATTGGAGAAGGCTTCATTGTGAGAAAGCAGCAGACGTTGTATTTTCAGGTCCCCAGAGGCAGATGAGACATTTGAATCTGGTTATGGTTTAGGTCACTAGCGTACTGGAGTCGTAAAGGAGGGGGAGACAAAGCAGAGAAGAGAATTAATGACTGCAAAGCCAAATCTTTCCTTTAGTCATTAAACCTGTTCAGAAATTAAGTATCTCAGAAAATTCACAGCATTTGATTTTGAACATCTTGTAAGCAACTGTTTCAACATTTCTGAAATGTTTTGTCAGTGTTGTCTCATCTAAAGCTAGTCCTTCAATCTAGGTAGAACGCATAAACAGTTTTGTCTGTTCTGAAGATGAATTTTTAAGCAAACAAATAATTTGCCAAAAAACATCTCTCACTCCCCAATCCTAGTTCAGTTATCCTAAGCAATGCCAATATCACAGGGTATGGTTTGACACATATGGCAGCCTGTGGGGTCTTTCATTAGATTTTTTATTAGTTATAGGGGCAGAATTTATTGTATTACTAAAGAATTTTCCATCGGTCTTTAATTTCTTCTTCTTTCATGAAATCTGGCAAAATTGAAGACATGGAAGACAATGGAAATGTGCCTGCTCCTAAGAAATCTTAACGTGGCCAGGAGTGTGAAGTGATGAAGTGTCTTAGAACTCTTCAGTTTCTTCAGCCAAGGGTAATCTCACTAAAAATTACACATACATGAAAAGAAAAAGATGTCATCAAATCACTTCCTTACAGTGATCAACAACGTTGTGAAGTGGGGCCTGTTCCAGAGCATCCACATATCTTTCTTCCCTCCAGCTCAAATGACTTTCTTCTCACTAGCCTCCTCAGACTGTATCTTATTTCCAATTGTTTCTGTAGCAGTTTGTTCTGTTTCCCATCATCTCATATATTCATCAGTGTCCTTTGGCCCTGATCCCAAAGCCAAGCCTTTTAACCTTCTTCATCTTTTTCAGAACAATTAATTTTAAGTCAAAGGAAATCAGGGCATAACTGTTGCAAAATACATTTAAAAACCTGAGAAAATGGGTCCGTTTAAATACCAAATGTTCTTGGGCATATTGCTAATTTGAGTTACTTTTAGAAGGGTCTCTTGACAACATAAATCCCATGTGATGTCGCAGCTGCTATGTTAACTAGTATGTTTCCATAAAAACATACAATGTGGTTGTGTAATCCCAAATGTAAATTCATTTGTTCAAGTTAAGTCTGCCAAGACACCTCATTTTTTCAGCTTTTTAATTGCTCAATAAGTCTGTGCTTTTTGTGCTTGAAAGGATAACACAGCTTTTTTTCTAATCCATTGATTTTGCCCTTATGTTACAGTAGATACCTACCAGCTATCGCTGCACTCTGATATGCTTCCTGTGGGATATTGCAGAAGCCGAGGTATACACCTGAGATCTGCCTTTACTAGACTTTCACATCTCAAATGATTTGATTTGGGCATTATTACTAGTTCTGGCTGGTGCCTAACCAACAAACAGCATAAACAAAAGGCAATGAGCAGTAAACGAGAAAAACCCTAACCCCTGTTTTTTTCAGATTATTGCTTAATGAAAATAGACTAAAAGACTCAATCGGTCTGTGCTTTTTAATACTTTTCTCCTAACAATATTAATAATATTTTCAATGCCATGAATAATGTTAAATTTTTTGGCTGATTGTTTGTTACCTCCAAACTTCCCTTGACACGAAAACAGCAAGCCCTTTTAGGAGTGGAGTACACTGAGTAGTTACTCAGTTTTAGAGATGTAACTGAAGGGGTTGTGTCAGCATCAGCGTTATCTGCTAAAGAGTATGCAAGGCAATTCATTCTGTGAAAAGTCTGAATGGCAAACATTTGACAAAGGGAGTTATTTTCCTGGGTTTTATTTGCCTATGCACAAAATTTATTATGGAATTTACAAAAAACCCCCTGTTGTGCCGAATCCTGGGCTTTGTAGATTTAAAAAAAAAAAAAAAAAAAAATAGAACAAGTAGGTCACAAAGTTTATGAGATCATGAATCTGTAGGTCATTAGACCCAGTCCTGTCTTCTGTGACCAGAGAAATCGGTACCACACTGCTTAGAGAAAGTATCACTCAATGTGAGTCTTTCGCCTCTGCTGGACCATCAAAGATGTCTGATCTGGTTTTTGTCCCCAACCCAGAAGAATTAGCCTAAGAAACTGTTACACAGGCTACAGATGTTCTAGGCTTGGTTTGGTCAGAAAAGTTTTTGTCCTGAAACCCTGAAACAGCTTGGACTACATGAAGCTGTTCACCAACCTCTCTCTCCACTTGACCTCTTAGAATGAATGACAGAAATTTGTGCTTTTAGAGTGAGAATTGCAAAGTCTTCCTTGTCAGCGAGCAAGAGCAGAATGTGGGGTGTTGTTCCATAAAACAAAGCATATATGTAAGAGTGATTCATATTCAGCACTTAAGAGCAGTAATGGCATAAAATCTTTCTGTATGTTCATCTACGTTCACAGTAAGAAGCCATATGAGATCTTACATGGAGTTTCTAATTTGTAGCTACAACTAAGATAATTACTGTTGAACAGAACATTAGGGAAATTGATTTCCTGTTTTGTAGCAACATTTGCAAGAATATTTTGGGTAAGACTTACAGTTCATCCAGTGTAACTTTCTGCCTGACGGCAGTCCTAAACGCCTCTGGGGAAAGTGAAAGGAATTTGTCTTAGGTGCAATCTAAAATACAGAGCTTTTTTTAAATCATTATGTTCAATTTTGTATCTCTTCTAGATTTTTTTTTAAAAAACGTATTCACTCTTATAACTATAGATAGTTTTATCGTCCATATAAAACCCAGTCTCACTTTAAATTTTGCTATAGTCTTGGGCTCAGCAACACCTTGCATGCATAGTTTAGAAAAATATTTCCCTGTCTCAGTTTTTAATTTGCTGCTGTTCAGTATCCCTGAATGTCCCCTTTTTCCTGTGCTATGAGACAGAGACAATAAAAATACTCAGTATATCCTCTGTATCATTCATTCACTACTTTATAGACTTTTGTTTTGTTCTTTTCCATTTATTTTCTCACTGAAGTTCCAGTCTTTTCAATTTTTCTTCAGATTAGAGTTTTCAAGAAGCACCAAAATTTAAAAATGAAAATGGAAAGAGGAAGTTAGTGTAGAAAATAAACACATAGAATACTTCCTTTTTGTATGACATCTATTTGAGTAGGAAACAGGTGAATCAAAGAAATGCCTTATGTCTTATTTATAATTCAGTGATTGAAAATGTGCTCATTTTTAAAATAGAAAAAAGCTTTTAAATGGTTCAATGAGTAGTAAATGCAAAGTACAGAGCTGTATTTCACAAAGCTCTATAATTGATTTCATTTCTTCCTAATTGCTTCAGATTTGTGTGGCTATAGATAGTAGATGGTTCTGCAGCGAATAGAAAGCTTTAACAGCTGATGAGTTTTACAGATGTCATAAGAAAGTAAAACACATTTTTTCCTTCATTGAATTACTCTTATCCCCATCATTTTAGTTGCTGTTAATAAAGAGCATAAATAACATAAAAAAGAAAGTATTTATGGTTTCCTAATTTAACTCTTATCTGTTTTAGCTGTTCTTGGAAAACAGAATTTTATGTTCACTGTTGTCAATGTAATTTTATCACAAGGAAATTTCATGCCTTAGCCAGCCCTGATGTGAACTGCGTTCACTGACGTCAATGAGAGGGGAATTCTGGTTTATTCTCTACGGTCCTCTACAGAGAAATAAACCACCATTTACGTATTATAAACAGCTTAACAGCATCTTTCATTTAATCTAAAACTTTTTAGTCACAATGCCAGCTTTTAGCTTTGATTTGAATTTTCTGCAGTACCCAATGGTACAATGGGCAAAATGCCAGGAAAATGAAGACTAGGATGAAATTCCTTTGAGAAAACTTTCTAAGCATTTCAATCAGAACACCACGGGCGAGTCATCGAGATACAGCTATTCCATTTCACTCGGTTCACGTTGCTGATAGATGTTGATATGCTGTGAAAGAACAGGAAATATGAACGAACCGTTCAGTATATCAATTGCCACTGGTTAACAGAGATGTTAGGCACTGGCGTGTCCCAGAGAAAAAGACTTTTAAAACACCTATCGCATTTCTTTAGTGGGTAATTTCAGTAGGTTTTCATGAAAAGACAGCTAAAATTTACCAAAATAATTCACATGCATAAATACTGCCTACCATTTACAGCTGAGCAGATGGGAATGCTTGAGATGTTCTCCAGCTTGTTGTTTGACTCTGTGTAAGTGCCAAACACAGGACAGACTACCTCTGGACAGCATATCGGGTTTGTTCTCTTTTCTATCGAATGGCCTTGCACGGAAGTAAATACGGGCAATGCGGGAGATATAACAGTTTGCTATTTTATGTGAGAGCTTTGTTAAATTTCTGGCTTATGAGAGAGGTGGGTAATGCATGGCCAAACTAGAAATCACTTGTCAGGTGGTTAGTGGGATTCAGGACATGGGTTAGTGGTGCCCAGCGGCAGGACAAGGGGCAATGGGCACAAACTGGAACACAGGAAGTTCCGCCTGAACATGAGGAAAAACTTCTTCACAGTGAGGGTGACAGAGCCCTGGCACAGGCTGCCCAGGGAGGGTGTGGAGTCTCCTTCTCCGGAGATATTCAAAACACACCTAGATGCAGTCCTGTGCAACCTGCTCTAGATGACCCTGTTCTAGCAGGGGGGTTGGACTAGATGATCTCCAGAGGTCCCTTCCAACCCCTACCACTCTGTGATCCTGTGAAAACCAGCAGTCATTACATCTGTGTACATAGTGTCATCACCAGCTAAACTCTGGATAGTAGCCATACACTCTACATAAAATCAAGAGTTGCCCTATACCATATTTACAAATCTGTTTTATAGAATCATAGAATAGTTTGGGTTGGAAGGGACCTTTAAAGGTCATCTAGTCCAACCCCCCTGCAATAAGCAGGGACATCTTCAACTAGATCAGGTTGCCTGGAGCCCCATCCAGCCTGACCTTGAATGTTTCCAGGGATGGGGTTTCTACCACCTCTCTGGGCAACCTGTTCCAGTGTTTCACCACCCTCACTGTAAAAAACTTCTTCCTTATGTTTAGTCTATAAATCCCCTCCTTTAGTTTAAAAGCATTACCCCTTGTCCTATCACAGCAGGCCCTGCTAAAAAGATTTTCCCCATGTTTCTTCTAAGTCCCCTTTAAGTATTGAAAGGCTGCAATAAAGTATCCCCGGAGCCTTCTTTTCTCCAGGCTGAACAAGCCCAACTCTCTCAGCCTGTCTTCATAGGAGAGGTGCTCCATCCCTCTGATCATTTTTGTGGCCCTCCTCTGGACTCGCTCCAGCAGGTCCATGTCTTTCCTGCACTGAGGACTCCAGACCTGGATGCAGTACTCCAGGTGGGGTCTTACCAGAGCAGAGTAGAGGGGCAGAATCCCCTCCCTCGACCTGCTGGCCACGCTCCTTTTGATGCAGCCCAGGATACAGTTGGCCTTCTGGGCTGCAAGCACACATTGCTGGCTCATGTCCAGCTTTTCATCCCCCAGTACCCCTGAGTCCTTCTTGGCAGGGCTGCTCTCAATCCCTTCATCCCCCAGCCTGTATTGATACTGGGGGTTGGTATGATGATGAAGGCTCTAGAATAAGATGCATGCATTTAAGAATAAAACCTACAAATTAGGTAACCCAAAACCACTGCACCACTGGCCGCTTTGGCCTGTTGGATGTGGACAGAGCTCAAAGATGCACCGTAAGGCAAGAGGCAAGAAAATGAGCAAAGATGTGTGCAGCTACAATCAGCACTGTTAGTCCTCTGCCGGAGTCACTTACAACATAATTTGTGAAAAAGGGGAAGAGAAATATACAACAGGCTGTATTAGGCAAGTGGGTAGAAAGCATACTCAATACTGGCATTCATTTATTCATTATGTAGCACAGGTGAGGCAGGTGGCTGATTAACGCCCATCTAGATATTTCTTGATTTGTACAGTAACTGCTTATAAACAATTAATAATGTGTAACCGCGTCTGTCTTGATTTTTAAAAGGCCACTTTTGTCAATGTAGTAATGTTTTATTCTTGAAAAAAGGAACGTAAAGCAAAACTTTAAATAAGACACACTGAACTGGAGAACTCTGCATGAGTAGCACTGGATAAGTACTACAAAAAAAAAAAGCATAGATTTTTTTTCTAATTGAACAAAAAAAAGCCCCACCAAATCCTTAGTTTTATCCACTTTCAAGGAACTCTCATGTAAGAGGAAGGCATTTAACAGCAGTAACCATAGCGTAAGTATTCACACAGCTATCCGGAAAAAAAGTGCAGCTACAAGAAACCTTTACTCCAGATTTATTTCTCACATTTCATTAACGCAAGGCAGAAGAAAACTTTTGTGGCCTGCACAAAAAGTGGCTGAGTATTACATACAACTACATATACGTATATGCAGTTAAATTAATGTAAACATTTATTGTGTAATATTCCTCCCATCTCCATGAATTCTCATTTGCACTGAGTATGGTCTGCAATTTAGTGGTGTTAATTAGCCACTGTCTTTATTGGCAATCCATTTTCTTGCATGTGGATTTGTTTTTCTGTTATTTGACTTCAAGATACAAAAGCTTAACCTTAATATATTTAGTGTTATTTATTTATATTTAGTGTTCTCTTTGTCCACCATGTAACCCAGGGCGGGTCCAGTTACATATGCTCGTCTGGAAATCATCTGCACAAGACCTATAGCTGAGGAGGGATTTAGGGAAATTATGTTAGGTGTTGTTCTTGCCGTCTTGCTGACATTTGATTATTCCAAGATGATCTTTAGGAATGTTGCCACTATAACTACCAACATCGTTGTAAGGTTGTCTAGGAAACCTTTTCTGTCTGGAGATCTGTTGATTAAAGGATTTCTGCATTATTTTTGCTGTTGATTCATAGAGTGGATAATTGGGGTTTGGTTTCTTTAGTGGAAGCTTTTTGCAATTGTTATTGGACAGTACAACGCTAAGGGCCTTGCATTAAAGGCAGTCAAAGTAAGAGGCCACCTCTCCAAATGAGAAACATGTAGTGAGGAAAAAACATGCTTGCAAATCTGAAGTTATTCTCTTGTAATCACTGGTTTTTGTTTTTAATTCAGGAAAAAAAAAAAAGAAAAAAATAATCTGATTCTCTTAGCAATTCAAGAAAGATGCAGACAAGGAAAGGGTCCAAAGGAGGGCCAAAAAGATGATCAAAGGGCTGGAAAACCTGCCCTATGAGGAAAGACTGAAGGAGTTAAGTCTTTGCACCCTGGAGAAGAGAAGGCTCAGGAGGGACCTCACTACAGTACTCCAGTACTTAAAGGGCAGCTACAAAGAGGACGGAGGCTCTCTCTTCACAAGGAGTCACATGGAGAAGACAAGGGGCAATGGGTAAAGTTGCACTGGGAGATGTTTTATCTCAACTTAAGAAAGAAATTTTTTACAGTGAGAAAACATTCATTGGAATAACCTCCCCAGAGATGTGGTAGAGTCCCCATCGCTGGAGGTTTTCAAGACACAACTGGACAGGGTGCTAGATAATCTCATTTAGGCTCCCCTTCCCAGAAAAGGTTGGGCCAGATGATCTTTCAAGGTCCCTTCCAACCTGGGCTGGTCTATGACTCTATGGTTCTAGGATTCGCCTCTCCTGCTCCAGTAATGCAAACTCAGGTGGAGCCTCACTGCTGGGAGGAAGGAATCTCCTGCCTTCTTTCAGTGTTCATATTGCAGAGGTGGGTACGTGGTACTGACCAGCATTTTGTTTGACTGAGACAGATCAACGTGCCTGATTTCCAGGAAGCAGTAAGTTTATTCAGCCAGCTGTGCTGTCTGTCTGGTGAGGGAAGAAGTGGTAACAGAAGGTGGCGGCTGTTTTTATTTAGAAAGAATGCCATGATAATAGATTTATGTATTCTCTTCTGAACAACTGCATCTCTCTATTTCTGATAACACTCACTACAGAAGAAAATGGCACTATTGGGGAATGCTGGCCTTTTACAGTCCATCTTCCCATGTCACTAGCCTGGCATTTAGCTTGATAAAGGCATGCGATGACACAACTTCATGTAATCAGATTTCACCAATGTTTAGGCGAGAAAAATTAACCAAGCTGAGCAAATAATTTTGTGCCTCAATGGTATGAAAACTGACACAAACCACATGGAAAGAAAGCACAACTGCCTCTCTCGTCTTGAATTACAGGATTCCAGTGTTGTTGCAAGACTCATCAGTCAAAGAGTATTCAGCCTCCAGGAGTTTTGTATTTTTCCAGCATGAATGAATTTCCCAGCTGGTGTCTTTGTTAATTTTTTAAGAAAAAAATATATGCTATAAATTTCTTGCCCCATGGCCCTGTAAAAGCTTTATTATCTTTGGCAGTAACGGGCCACAGACCTTGTGCTAATTCTACCTTATACTAACTATGGAAGACCCTACTCCTGGCCTGTTAGGCTTGTTATCAACTTGTTATGAGAACATGCTGTGTGAACTGGAGCTTGGTACCAGCTTGGTCTCCTGGTGTTAACGTGTGGGATAACAGCGAAGGCCTTGAAAATATGGGTGCAAGTTGAACACAGAGGCCCAGGGCTATAAACACCGCACTGGTGGTCAGCCACTGGCCATTGGAGAAGCACAACCTTGAGAGCTGGGAAAAGACTGCTTTGAACGCGGAAAAGAAGAAAGTAACACCCTCCGTCATGGTGTGGCACCTAGTTTAGGGATAGTGGCCGAGGGCTATGGACAGTCTGCAAATTCTAAAATCAAAGAGCAAGATCTCAAAACTAGGAGGGATCATCATGATGGGGATTGCTGTTGCAGAGCGGTTGTGGGGTGGGTGGATCTGTAAGCACAGCCTGCTCCCCCTGCCTGCCCAGGGACCCCAGCCACTGCTCCCTGCCTCGGCAAGCTCTTCGCTGCGCTTCCAAGAGCCCGCCGGCTCCCAGCCCACTCCCCTCCTCCCTGCCTGCCTCTTCCTGAGCCCCAGCTCTTCGGGAGCCTCTCCTGCTGATCACTCACCCACCGCCACGGGCAGCATGACTATACAGTGTGTGTGTGCTTGTGCACATGAGCATGTGCTTTTTCCCCTGCAGGTTCTGTGCTTTTCTCCTCTTCAATGCCCTAACTCCTCGGTGAAGACCTCCTGCACATAAACTCAATTTGGCTCGTTATTATTTTTGGCAAAAGAATATATGAGAAGAAAATAAAAATGAGGTGGCTTATTTGCAATTCTTATAGCGGGAAATTCTTTGCTGAAACTTTAGGAACTGATCCTGTCGGCTATTCAAAGCTTTTTCTGATTTTCTGAGATTCCTCTCACCTGTATTATATTCACTGGATATTGAATCAGGCCCTTTGTTATCAAGGACTCATATGGAATAGAAATCATCAGATTCAAAACTTTCCTTAGCAGCTGCTGGGGAGGTCATTACTGTAACAGAGAAAACAGGAGGTCCTGGCCAGCTAAAACCCAAATTCTTACTTTCCATGCAGAATGGATGTGGTTTGGGACACATTTATTATTGAGGCTTCAGGCACCACATCCAGACCTGGACCTTCCTCTTTTCAGTAGGTAACTTCTGAAGCAATTAATGTAATGCTGGAGTTTCATTTCCTTATAATGCAAAGATAATTTGCAAGAGCCCCGTTGATGGGTAGGCAGTGTAGAAAAAACACCCTGGTTTATAGAGGAACTTGTAGCAGACTTGGTAAAAATTGCAATCTTTTTTATGGTCATCACCACAGAGGACTAACTTAGAACACAGAAATGCAGACCTCCAGTTCTACTCGTAACTATTCTACTTTAGTACATTAACGTATAAAGATTTTATTTCAGCCGTGCTCTGAGTAGTATCATTGTCACTGGTATGATATAGTCTCTACTATAATTAATGTATACTCACAGTGTAGAATTGTCAATAAAATATGCTGTAATTGCTCAAATATCTGTCAGTGATTGTCCATCATGCCTGTATGATAATATGCAGTGATAATATCAAAACATTGGAATATATTGTCAGATCTGGAGTCAGTCTTATAAACAACCATTACAGTCATGTCAATTACATCAGATAAGATACAGATATTAGGGCGCATATTTTGGGGGGGGGCTGAAAATGAAATTATTCCACCTAATGTCATCTGTGAAAAGACAGCAATATCTCTCATAACAGCTGAAGAATCAGAAGTCCCTGATTGCTAGATGCTGAAATATTCCCCAGTGACAATTCTTTTTGGAATAATAAGAGACAGAAGTGCCACTTCCAATTCTGTGCTGTCAGCCTGTAAGGCCGAAAATCCTGTGGGTACCATAACACTTCCATTTTGCCGAGAATTTCCCTAACTTGTGAGATAAGGCACCCTTCACAGGGTGACGGGATTTTGTCTTTGGCTCCAGAGGGACTGAGATTTCCTCTTTGGTGCACAGATCTGCATTTTAAGCAGAAAATTAAAACAAACAGACAAATATTAAAACAAATTACTAAGTTACTGTCATGTCATATTTAGGATTTCAGTTCTTTTTGTGTTCTGCGGTATGGAAAGACAATGTGATAATCCCAGATGACACAATGCAGTAATGACTTTTAAACTGTGATGTATTGCTGAAGATAATGTAATACAAATGTTTTGTAAACAAAACATACACACACACAAAACATTCGCGTTACATGCTGTAATGCATATACATACATATATATAAAAAAAAATATACCATGCTGCCTCTACACTGTTAGAAATTAGAGAATTTATTTGATTCCAATTTCCTGCCTCCTGTCACTCAGATGCCTCTAATTCCAGGGATCGTTTTCTCTCAGAGGGACTTTGTGGGAAGTTGCTTTCTCAGGGATCCCAGCAAATAGGTAACTACACTGTACAGAAAATAGATCTCAGCATTTTTGTGGAAGCTGTATAAATGGAATTGATTTAGATAGAAATATGCCTGCAAATTGATAAGGGAGTCCAGGAAAGCAGAAAAAACCCACAGCTTTCAAAAGCTTTTTTGACACTGCCTTTCTACATGACCAAATATAAAGTGGTAAAATTTTTGCACCAATTTTTCCACAGCCAAACAAAATAAAGGGCTGTATTTATTAAAGACCCCATAAAAATGATACTGAATTACGAAATGCCTAATAATATAGAATTTATAGTGATAGTGTGACTTACATTTGCAATAAAACATGGAATCCATCTTCAAAGGACTGAATGCTTGGTTTTAGTATAAAAAATTATACAAGTAATAAAAAAAATCATTGTTGAGGGATTTGTTAAAACCAGATCATGGGTCTCAGCTCTAAGTGAATTTATTTTGAACCTTCTGAAGCAGACATTGCAAATTTTTACATTCTAATGAGTGAACTAAAAACATATATTTCAAAGAAAACAGCACTCATAAATTACATTTATGACACATGAGGTTGCTGACTGCTGTGCAGGGAGCACAGAGTAATGGTGCTAATATGCACTCTAGCTTGATTTTCTCAGTTCCCAACATGCTCTAATTCTACACTACAAATCTTTAAATGGCAGTTATATTTTAATTAATATGATTATGTGCTGCCATTAGCAAACCCTCCCCCAGCACATTTCTCCTGCCAAACCCATGAATGCCAGTAAACCATTAACATAAAAGGGCTGTTTGCTTATTAAATTCATCTACACAAATAGGCAAGGGTTGCAATTGTTGATTTGCCATTGAAAGAGCAGAACATGAGCGAGTTGCACAGTAGCTGGCAGTTGCAATTATCTAGTGTAATTAAGTCTAATTTATAAGCCCCCCTCAAATGAGAAAGTAACAATTTTTGTTAATTAACAAGAGCATTTGTAAAGCTCGTTAACTCCATCATTCACCATCTGCCTGGATAGATGGGAGCGTGCAGTTATTATTGTGGGACATGTTGCATATGTGTATTTGTGCAGTAATCTGTTTGGAAAGTCTAATGATTGAAATGGGAGATAGGAATGGATGTTATATTACAGTGAAAAGAAGATCTACTGTTTTCATTTATCTTTACAGCAATGCAAGTGCTTTGTCATTATCTTGTGCATACGGTTTCATTATTCTGATACAGCACTCTGTTACATTGCCTCATACCATCATCCCTACAAGCCTGCAGGGTACAAGAGCACTTATCTTTCCTGATGACTGTTGAATCATTTAAAACAAGTTATTAGTGAAACAATTAAAATGATATTGGTTCACAATTGTATTGATAGCTGCCAGGCATAATGAAACATTCTGAATAGCAGTTGGGGGTTCTCAGAATGGATAGAAAATGCTGTTAATCAGAGACAAGAGAAACCTCTAAAGAAAAACTAAATTGCAAGAACACATTAATTGTATTGGAACATTTCATTTAATTGAGAACAAAGGGAAGGTAAAAATCATATTATCAATGTTTTATGAACATGAAGGAATAAGAAAATTACTATGTCATTTGTCACATATCTTCTGTCGGAAATGAAAATTGAAAAGGCTGTATTTAACTTTAACGGGAGCAGGCCAAATACATCATGTTGCTACACATTTTGTTTTTCACTGGGATTGCAAAAACCGAAAGGAATAAGGATTTTTTCCCTGCTAGAAAGTGACTGTGAGTGAGTAAGCAATAAGCAAGTTACAGTCTACTAGTCAGCCATGTAAGGGAACAGGATATCTGCGCTGTCCTGCCCATTCATGGAAGTCTTGAGAAATTGCCACTATAAAATCAGATATGAACAATGTGCAAATGACACGGCACACTCACTTCTTTTTCTTTTTCGTATTTTCTTAGGAAGAAGATCATGATTAATGTTGTGGAATTGTAATGCTCATAAGAAGAGGATGTTTAATACTTCTGGTTAATAATAGGCCTATTTGCCTGATCCAATGCTCCATTGTAGCTACTGGAGAGGCTCAGATCAGATGATTCTCATTTATACAAAAGGCCTTAATGTGGTTGCAAATGTATGTAATTTAAAACCTCTTACTCTGCACAATGTTATAAAGGGTCTCTGCGTAAATGGGAATTGGGCCCACTGAGTTGATTGAACACTGGATAAATTTATCTTAATCCCACCCTCCATCACCACTGACCTCCTAATACTGGGCAACATGGAGACAGGTTTGCCATTTATACCAGGTTACCGGGCGGCTCTGTGATTTTCCCCTAGGGTGACAAGATGGATGAACAAATGGTACAGAAGTTGGACATCATTCTTTTTTTTTGAAACAGTAATTGGTATGAAATCATATGAAAATTGTTGACAATAAAGAAAAGTCTTGTAACTTAAAAAAGTCTTCTAACTTAAATATCATTAAGTTAAAGTTTTATTCTTACCTTTATTCCTTCTGAAGATTCCTGGTATGCTGCGGACAGAAGGGAAAGCTGCCTTCTCTCCAGCTTCCAGGCTGAACTCAGAAAGGTAGTAGAGTAACCAAATTCTGTGTATGACATTTTTCTTACTTGGGCTTGAAAGGTTTTAAATTAGACATAGTTAAAACATGGATCAAACTATTTTAAAGCAGAGCTGGTATTTCCTTCGATTCACAAATTATTGCATTATACGCATCTTTTTCTTACCTATTATTGTTGAATGGATAGTGTTTACAAATGTATCTGAGCTGGGAGCGTTTCATGAACTACTTAGCCCAGAAAATCTTTTAGAAATTTGTTACACAGAACATTTTTTTTTCTTTCTGTGTAATATGGGCATTTAACTTACATAGTACATCTCTTCTCAGTGGATTGCCTAACGTTTACAAGTGAATATCTTGCCTCATCTTGGAACTTACTCCCTCAGCTCCATAAATCCCTGGCTTCCTATGTGTGTACCATGGCTCCTTTCCTCTGCTATTTTCAAGCTGCTATGCAAGACACCGAAACAATCAGAAATTTTGTTGGAAATGGGAGAAGTAAGTTGTGTAAGTGTTATTCATTGCATGTGTCATCTATTTTTAAATTCTTATCTAGTCTTAAGCTACTGACCAGGTTCAAAGATGGGACACTGGACCAGTTAGCACTTTAAACTCTTAGTATAGCTATTCATATATTTTTAAAACCAGAGGAATGAAAAACACTACACATATTATACTGACTTATAATTCAAATTTATGGGCCTGGAAATAGCACATATTACTATAAATTAACAAAAGTAGTAGCTTATTAAAAACCATTTCTATCAGGGAAAGCTTTAAACTCAATTTTATACCTTAATGATGAGAATCAAATTAAACCTACAAAATGATTATTACTTAATAGAGAGGTGATAAATGTAAAGTTCATCACAAACAGTTATTTTGACAATATTTATGAAAATGAAATGTTTGTTCTCTCAGTCTCCCAAGAGCAGAAAGAAGAAAGACAGACTCGTATTGGGAGAGGCTTAAGGTTGAACCCTGGCTAACAGAACAGGAGATGTAGCATTTGTAGGGTCCATTGGTACGGTAACAACAATGGGTAGGTGAGGTTAGCTTTGTGAACACTAGGAGAAAGACATGCAAATTCTTGTGAGTGATTCTTCAAAAGATCAACCTCCAAAGAGTGCTGAGCACCTGCAGTTTTTAATGGCTTTAACTGGAGTTTGAGTATTGAGCACTTGCAGAATTCATTCCTGTAGTAGAGAGAGGGGGGGAAAAAAACAGAATCTCACTGTGTATGTGGTCTCCTGAAGTTTTATTTTAAAGAAAAAAGGAAAGCTGGAGTTTTGCCTGTCTAGAAAGGAAAGAAGTATATAGGCCAGATTTATTGGCTGCCTAGCAGATTTTACATTCAGTTTTATTTTTACATTCAATTTTCTGCCATGTGCATATATAGATCAGCTGGGCAAGCACTTTCAGCATAAAAAAACCTTGTTTGTGTATAAATATGTTGATTCACATGCAAATAGGCTCATTCATACATGAATACGCATGTTTGCCAGGATAAAATATTCCAGACATTCATGACAAAGAAGTAAAAAGACCAGCAATAACAGTACAGATGATCACAGCAAAGTGAAGAAAAAAACCTAATCAAAATCCTGTCATGGACTGAGCAAAAGTATTCATAAAAATATGGTTCCATTAAATTTCTAACGTCTGCTTTCGCTTATTTACTTGTTATGCAAGGAAGGTTGTTCTCATAAAAACAGATTTTAAATATGAAGATTGCATACTTGTGTGACAAAGAGGCTGTGCAAATAGAGAAAACTTCCTAAGTGAGCTGCAGTGATGAAGAACCACACTTTCACTAATTTTGAACTGAATATATATAAAAATATTTATAGAAAAAAGGGTGCATATTCCAGCAAAAGTCAATCCCTGCTTTGCAGCCAACAGTTTACTCATTTCAGGATGATAACTAGGCTTTCCAGCCTATGATCTTATGGTAAAGCAGATTTCTGTGGCACTGCTTCATCACTTAGTGCTACAGCACTGGTACGGAGACCAAGAGAAAAAGAAACCACATTAGTTTTGCATCTATTTTTAGCTCAGAAGGCTATCTCAGCTTTTGCTAGCCATATTTTTTACTCTAGAACATAAGTCCTTTTGTCTTTTCTGGCCTTTGGAGATATCGATAAAATAAAAATTCTGTATCGATACTCTCTGGCATAGTTACATGTACATGTTTCTCATTTAGGATGACACAGAATTAGTCCTCCTTCAGCAGAGAGACTTTGTGAATCAGAAGGTAACTGCCATGGTGGGAACATTTTTCCATGCAAGACCAGGTAGTCTTTTAGCTTAAAGACCTCTTCCCTTTCTGCGGTAGTTATTCTTCTTACTGGATCAAGTATATCACTTCCTGGCTTTCTTGCTCTTAGATTAGACAACTGCTCACTGTGAGGGCTTCTCCTCTCTCCTGGTAATTCAGTTAGTTCTTGCTATGCTCACCCCTTCCTCCGTAAAACATTCTTGCTGATGGGTGACCTACAGGTACAAGTTATTCCCAAAGAGATCTCAATAGTATTCAGGGGTACAAGTGCATCCTTGCCTTTAGATCTCTGGATAACATTTCATTTTTCATGGCTTTGTCACATTGGCAGCTTAACTAGTGGTTAGCTGTGATTGTGTGATCAAGTGAGCATGCGTTGTTCCCTACGCTCCCATGTCACTTCGGCTGATTTGTCTTTGTTCCTTCATTAGTTCCCCAGTATTACTAAATATTATCCCATTTCCAGCATTGTAGCTTTCAAAGACAGACAGGTATTTTGGTATGATATCCCAATCCTTCTTCACTATTGATACTTTCCAATGCTAGATATCATTAGTACACTGCTATTTTTTTGTGAAAAAGCTGTTAATGAAGATATCATGTAGTGTGGATCCTAAGACTGATCCTTGAGGAGCTCGAAATAAATTTACCTCCAGCACTGTCAACACCCCTTCTAGTTGACTAACCTCAGTCAATTTCTCAGACAATTTCTCTCCCTTCTTATTTTGAATATAATTCTGGAGGAAATGAATATTATATTTCCTTCACTTCCTTTATCTAGTTATTGGTTATGTATACATCTATGTTGCATTGATCCATTAATCTTCTTCTCCTAAACTCAGAGAAACTATTCAGCAATCCATTTATCCATTTTATTTGAAATTTTAAATCTCAGTTTTTTAAAATACCCCCCCCCCCCCCCCCCCAAGTCCTGGATAGAGTCCTATGAGGTAATATTAAAGAATTGTGGTTGTCTGGATCTCCTTTCCCCTTGCCTTGCCTTGCCTTGCCTTGCCTTGCCTTGCCTTGCCTTGCCTTCCCTTCCCTCTTCCCTTCCCTTTCTTCTTTTTTCTTTTCTTTTTTCTTCTTCTTTTCTTTTCTTTTCTTTTCTTTTCTTTTCTTTTCTTTTCTTTTCTTTTCTTTTCTTTTCTTTTCTTTTCTTTTCTTTTCTTTTTCTTTCTTAATTTTTTTTTTTCTAATAATCCTGTTTGCTAAATGGCTCAGATTTTCCTAGAGCAGGAATTTCTATACTTTGTGTATATTTCACCCCTTAGTTTTAGTTCTGCCTTAATTACAGAGAAATTTATTTCTTTGTCTTTCACATTGTCCATATGTCTTTAGCAGTTAGGTCAACGTCAACTCATTAGTGAAAAATAAGATGAAGTATTTATTTATTTTTTTCCTTTTGATTTTACTGTGGACTTTTGGAAATACTTTCTCTTTAATGTACCCCATGGATAAATGTACTCCATAGACACTTTCTTTTTTTCTTCTTCGAATTCATATTGAGGAAGAACAATTTGTTCTTTGTTTTAACATTCTTTATCTGCAGGAGTTTAGCTTGGCTCTTAGCAACTTTTTCATTTTTTTCTCGATAAAACCGTAAAGACTTTTTACCATTCCCTGTAGGCTTTCTGTTTTTCTGTATATTTTTTCCTGGTGTGGTTATTCCTTCAAATGTGTCAGGAGCTGCTTCCTAGAAGTGTTTTTCCCTTGCTTTGGATACAGAGTCTGGTATCCTAGATTTGAAGACTTTCCAGACTTCCTAAATATTTATGTCTCACTGCTCCTAGGTGTAGCTGATCTCTCTAACTACTTCCCTTAATTTATTAAAACTTACCCTGTGGAATCAAGAGTCTTAGCAGCCTACTATTTTTTTTCTTTCTTCTCCCAATTCTTCTACTGAAATGAAATCAGATCTGTCCCTGAGCATTCACCATCACGACAAAATTGGGAACCAGCTATCTCACCACCTGACAATGCAGTTTTCTCTCTGTATCTTTCTCTGCAACATAACTGAACATTAGCTGGCAGCAATTTCCAGTTCCACTGGATTACACAATAAACAATTCGGATTTGCTTCTGAGTCCTCTTCTTTTAAAAGCTGGAGGTCAAGTCGTCAGGACGGGCAAAACTTTGGTACAAATGTTTGCTGTTGTACTGGGATAGAGTTTTAACTTTCTTCATAGCAGCCTGTATGCTGTGTTTTGGATTTGTGACCCAATCAACGTTGATAACGCACCAGTGTTTTGGCTGTTGCTGACCAGTGCTTGCACAGCATCAAGGCATTCTCTGTCTCTCACTCTGTCCCCCCAGCTAGGAGGCTGGGGATGGGCGTGAGGTTGGGAGGGGACACAGCGAGACACCTGAGCTGTGCTGGCTAAAGGGATAATGCATATCATATGCTGTCATGCTCGGCAATATAGACTGGGAATTTGGTCTTTGCTCAGAGACTGCCTGGGCATCAGTCTGCTTGGGAAAGGTGGTGAATGATTGATTTTACATCACTTGTGGTGGATTTTTTTGCTTTTTTCCCCTTTTCCCTTCACTTACTAAACCGTTTTTATCTCGACCCACGAGTTTTCTCACTTTTGCTCTTCCTATTCCTCCCCCATCCCACTGGGGGTGGTGAGCGAGCGGCTGTGTGGATGCTTAGCTGCTGGCCAGGGTCAACCCACTACAGCTGTTTACTTAGGAGAGGTGAGAGCCTAACATTTACATGAAACTTTCTGTGTCTCGTGAGTTCAGAAATATGCCAGTACTGTGAACAACATACTGCTACATTAAGTTTCAAGAGTTTTATTTTAAAAAGATATAATAAAACCACCACTGATGGGATTATACAATGATTGTCCTTTACCACAGTATTCTATTACCATAGCACCTACTTGGAATATTTCTGGGACAGAAATATAAAATGAAACTGCCTCTATATCCTTACATTGTAACAGAATAGCTCGAGACATTTTTAAACATATCGGATGTTGAAATTTGACTGAGAGGAAGAAGCCTCCTGTGTTCCAAAACCTCTGTGGATGTCTTATATTACCCCCTGTTAGAACAGTGTACCACAATAATTCGGTGCAACTGGAAAGAAATCTTGAACTTAACCACTTCTTGGCAGTGTTAAGAAGGTTCAGCCAAGCTGAATTACCTCCCAGGCCCCAGCAGCACAAGATGCTCCCTAAATCGCCCCTGGGCTAGTTTAAAGGTTCTACTGAAGTGGCTGGGTTGATGGGAACCTGAATCCTAGCATGCTGTGGCTGGACTTTGTGCAGCTGGAGAAAGCTAGCATGTAACAACTGTTGGGAACAGTTTTTGCTTACATGGGATGTACTCCCAGCCACTGCTTTAACTCCAGTGACCTATTCTCCCACACTGAAAACTAGCAAAGAACTTGGCAAGTCAGGAAAAAAAAACAAGTTTCTGAATTTTGGTTGGCAAGCGTGGGAGCTCAGTAGCTACTGAGAGTATAAGAACCTCAGGGCAGGAGATCAGTTGTGACTGCTGAAGCACATCGTGCTTTTCTGCAAATATCATACTGTCTATGACAAGTGTTCTCTGCAGAGAAATTTGTCCTGATGATACCTACACCCGCTCACAAACATTTCCTTTTGTTTCTCTGTCTGACATAGGACCGCCAGGCGATGAGTATTTAGTGGTGCTTGTGCTTCAATTAGAAGTGCTGGTCTCAGAACTTAACAAAGCTGTTCTTAACATCCTCGCTGAATCAAACCTTTTCTCTTGCAACTCCCATCCACTGTCAGGTAAGTTCAGCAGATGAGAAAAGCGTGCCTGTTTTCAGCAGAGAGAGCATTTCTTCAAAGCGTTTCTTTCTGCATGTTGATCTATTACATATATGCCCAGCTAACCCTGTTTTAAAAGAACATTCTTAACCTTTGACTGGGATTTTGAGGACAACAGCAGCCTCTGCTGTTTTGACAGACTGTCTTTGTTCAAGTGGCTTTTTGGAACTTGGTTTGGTATATTAACCATAGACGTGCTCGTTCTCATTTGTTTAATTCATACTGTGCTTAAGTCAGCCTGGCTAGCACATTATGCATCCCTTTGTACACTACGGGGCATTGTATTAGCATGACGGTTAGTAGCTCAGCCAAGATTTATCAAATAATAATTTGAAGTTGCAACATCTGGGTTTGGGAGCAACGTGCTGTCTACCCAACTACTGATGTCACTCACAGATATCAGAAATGAAGCAGAAGAATAACATATTTTCGTTCTCTGGGACCGTCGAACTGCAGTAGATTTCCCCCCTTCCAGCCAGTATTAACCATATGAGGCTTTCACACACAACCACCCTGTTTATGTTATAATTTCTACTCACATCGGGCAGAAATAGGATTCCCAAAACACAATATAGCAATAAACACTGGTTAAAAAATGTAAAAAAATGACTGACCAGGCATGCAATATGCTTCTTGCCTCTGTATAAATCCTATGTGGATGTGGATGATTTGATTTACTTTCCATATCAAAAGCAATATCTTTCCTAAGGCAATATTAGAATAGTTTTTAATGATAACAGACTGTGTAGTGATGACTTTTTTATATAAATTTAATGATTTTTACCGTAGGCCTTCCTGTTTGAAAATCTATGTGAAATCAAATGGATGCTAGCTAAATAGCACCCTCCCCATCCCAACTATAGGTGAGTGTGATTTTGAAAAGATACTGTCTTAATTGGACTGATTGCGTCTGCTGAATGTAGTGGTGACAAGTTTAAGAAAGAATAACATTTAAGGATTATTGCCTTAAATTAACAATCCATAACTTTGTAGGCTCAATTGCAGTTTATCTTGTTAAAGATAGTCAAAGTTAGTATTCAGATATCCTTCTTACATTTTCCAGGGTCTCTTGGCCTTATTAATTCAAATCTTACTTTCAATGTATGCATGTAGCCAAGATAATTATTAGAAGGAGAGATCAAAGCAAGCATATTATAGTCCTATTCCATTTTCTGCTGATGTGAGTGATCTGCCTCTTCTTTGATGTTGTATGCTTCTACAGTGAAAGTACAGAGGATAAAAATACTACACCATGTAATCTGGCATTTATCCCATGAGAGCAGAATTCCAAATTGTGACACATGTCAAGAAGTTAAAAAAAATAACTTAAAAGAGCCCTATGCTTTATGCAGTGACATACTCTGCATTTAAACACCATCAAACATCATTTTCCATTACAAATTTAGTCCCCTATATAAAATTCAAAGAATTTCTGTAACTTTAGTCAAAGAAAATGACAGCAATACTTAGAAAATAGCTACTATATTTACTAGCAGTTACACTAAGACTGTAACTTAGCTTTATTCAAACCAAATTCTTCCCTTTTTTTTTATCCTTAAAAAGGCAAAGGGAAGACAAAATTAACATCTTTGTGCAAGCGCAGATGCATATTCTGTACAATTTGGTTTCATCTCCAGCACTCTGTTTATTCAAACTGGCTTTTGTCACGCTTTCGAAAACGGCTGTGATTCCAGGTGCTGAATCCAGTGCTGATGCAGGCTCATAGGATTCTTCCTCAGAGTGAGGAAGCAGGATTTGTCCTTTATTATTGTATATTTAAGAGGTAATTGCCCCACATTTCTTGTCAGAATTCTGTCATATTGACACATATATTGGAAGCTGAACTCATCATATTTCTGCCTTTGTAGCATAACACTTGATTATTTCTGATTGCAAAGAGCATAAAGAATGTCAGTTACAACAGTATAATGTTTGGCCTTCTTGGGTTTACTGGAAAATGTCAGAAGTCTTTGGACACTTTGAGAATCTTTCCTTCACTATTGAAATCAGTGAGAATTTTGTTATTAATTACCTCCAGTGACTGTATAGACTTAAGACAGTAATACCTATTTTGTTATGTCTGGAGGATGAAGCAGGCCAAATAAGAGCTTCCCATCTTCCCTTTTCTTCATACTCAACAGATTCCTTATGAAGTTTGAAGAATGTCCTTAATTTTCTTTTCACTATTTACCCACGTTTTCTCACGTCTGAGTTCTACAGGGAGCAGAAACAAAACTGTCAAAACACAGGAAAAAAGAAAAAGCTGTTCACAAAAGACAACTGGAATCAGGAAGATCCAGAAATATCACCAAATGCCCTAATTCCTATTTAACCTTTGCAGTTATGTTTGTGTACTTTAGATAAACTAGAGAAGCCAGTATATGGAAACTCAACCCTAGATTACTCCTCTTGCAGTTGTTGCTAAGAGTGCCCTAATCCCTTCATTTTATCATTCAGGAAAGGTCTGTTTCATTTCTGTTGCTCTCTAGCCACGCTTCTGGGTTTTGGTGCACTTTTTCCCCTAGAAAGTGAGGAAATACTTTTGCATGTTGCTTTTTTGCAATGTAAAGCTTTTGCTATAGACCGAGGGCCAAAATCCCAGCCCTATAAAGCTGACCTATATTGGCAGTTCAGGATTTCCCTAAACAAGACATTCAAAGGCAAATATTACTAGATTTATGGTCTGGGATCCTCTTAAACTCAAAGTCACACCTAGGTAGATATGAGTGCAAGAAACATTCCCTTTCATCTATGTCTGCCTTGAAGATTACCCCAGATTCTATCAGACTGTCATCTGGCACAGGAATACATGCTCCTGCCACATCCAGGCTTGATTACTGCAAATCATAAGACTTAGGAATGAAGCTTGCTGAAGAAAAAAGAAAAAAAAGCTCAAGGTGGTTTAGAGTGCATCTGCTTGTCTGTTCAGCAATATGGGCCATATTGTTCTCTCTGCACAGTGCTCTCCCTGAATTCAGAATCCAGATGTGCTTCTGAAGAGTTTGTTGTGATTTTCTATTAGAATGATTGTCAGGTGGAAAGTAAGCTTTCTCCAAAATCAAAACTCTCCCTGCAATGTCTTCAGTTCTTCAGCTAATTTCAGTTTTCTCTCAGAAATTCATTTCCAGATCCTCCATGTGTTAGTAAGGTGCCAGTGTGGCTACTCCAGCTGTGGCTCATAGGTTCTGTGTTCCTTAAAAATCTGATGCATAGAAAGCTGCTGAGACCTAGGTCGTTGTTCCATGCACTACTCAGTAATTTGCCTGGAGGGTAGAGGACAGAGTGCTCTAGACATCACAAAAGTATTCAGAAACATTTAGAAATATTTTGGAAAAGTTTTGTGTTTGGAAAACACTGAAAACTTCTTGGAAATACATTCCAGAATTTTCCCTCCTAGAGAAGTTTAAAACCACTAAGTTATAATCTGATTCATAAGTATTATTTTTTTTTCCCTGAAAATTTAGAGGTTCCCATGCAACAGGTATTCCCATTTCTCACGGGTTCTGTCTATGGTTTTGCAAACTTCTTGTGGATTCAGACATGACTGTCCCAGGAATTTGCAGAGTGAAGGTTCCCAGGGCACAGAGCAAGGAGCACAGGCAGCGCTTCTGTTTAGCTGCTGTGAAAGACTCAGCGGGTCTCTTTGCTCCCTCCCTGTCTTGAGTGTGGAGAAACCAGCCAAGCAAAAGTCAGAAGTTCTTGGCTGTAATTCCTAGACTATTTTCAAAAGGGTGATGTTATACTGTATTTTTCCTTTCATCTACAAAGAATGTCTTGCATTCATGTGTGCGGTTGTTCCAGCAATCCACCTTGTACAAAATCATGCACTGCTGCATGAGGAGAGGTCTCCTCTAAAGAGTGAACAAAGTCAAAGGAAGAAGTGACAAAAATGCGTTTATTTGTCCCTCTACAAATTTCCCCTTGGGCAGAGAGGTGAATTTGTGTTATCAGTGTGGTAAGAAGTGGCTCTTTCTTTTCATTGAAGTACTGACTTTACACTCAGAGCCAAAGCACGACAGTGCTCTCACAATGTGGCATTCCAGAAGCAAGTAGAAAGGTACTTGTAAGTGTTGGAGACCTACATGTGAGTAGCTCGCTCTTCTATGAGAAGAACTGGATGAATGAGAAATGAACATGTTAAAGGTGGTACATAGTTATTTGGGAAACACTTTGTCTCAAGAACCCTGAGAGGAAGGAAGGATGCGTAATGAAAGTAACAGAGTGAGTGGCGTTCAAACAATTAGTTGCCAAGTTAAGTTGTTCAGTTAAGGAGAAACACCTCCAAAATCCCTGTGTTATTGGGGAGTATCTGCACAGATTATAACCTCACCCCGAGTGACCTCTGCCCTCTGAGTAAGCACCCAAATTCCATTGTCCTGTCAAGGCGCGTAGCTCATGATGTTATATACGTGCCCCTGAACGGCTGAAATGCGGCCGTTGTGCAGGGTGTCGCACTTCCAGGCTAGGACTGGATAACCACTACTAACTAGTAGTTAATCGAAAATTCTGAACTGTCCAGATATTTAAAGGACCCTTGATGTTCTTCCCATTTCTGTTACTCACAGCTACAGCCAGGTGGCAGGAGGTGGGGTGCACACAGGAATAAACTTTGCTATAAAAATATGTATTTCTTACTTTTTCTAAGTAAACGCTACAGATACCTACATAAATGGTGCATAAAGCTTTCATGAATCAGGCCTCAGGCTAGACATTTAAGTGGTCCCTGCTGTATTCACATACAAACAGTTGCACAGTATATTAAGAGTTGCAATAATAGAAAAATAGCTATAAAATATTAGCATGATTTTACTTTTATTTTTATAGCTCCTTGTCTTGCTTGACTTAATTTTTTGGAAATAATGAGAAAGTCAGTAAAATATTATAAGCATGGATATACTGGAGGAGGAGTACTGGCCAAAATTGGGAGGCATTTTAGACTTTCCATATTAATTGCTTATACTGGAAGAAAGCTTAAGAGAGAAAATGTCTGGGTCTGGGTTATACCGAATACATTTCACATACAGTCTTCCTAGTTATCAATTAATTCAACTTACTTCCTCATCAATTTTTCCCCCCCTTAGTCCTGATAGTTTTATGACCTAGACCCAGGCGATACCCTTAGGCAGTCCATCTGATAATTGACACATTTTCTAACACAGCATAGTGATGCCCAAGTCAGTGCTTTCAGGCCGTGACTTCAGCTTATTGGAGACTGCAGCAGGGACTCCTTTTATCCCTCATACATCAGAATACACTGACAGCTCTCCCAAGCAGGGACGAGGCAGATCTCTCCCTCAGGAAAATGTATGCAAACACCTCCGGAACATTGTACTGGTTGCTAGGCATCACACTGGTGACATCTTTATGATAAACATGGTATGCAGAAGAAGGCCTAATAAAAGAATAACAAATTATTACATCCAGAGGGCAATTTTACAAGATTAACTGGTGTAATAAATTACTGCTGTAGTCAGAGTACTGTGTTACCTTTTAAGGTATTTCACAGCGGAGTCTAAATGAACCAGCCTATAAAAACAGAGAATGTCTCACAGAAAATAATAAACCCATTCTTATATTTTTTTAATACTCATCATGATACCTATGTGTGGTATTTGCCTTGCTGCATGGTAGCTTCAGCAAGTGCTTGCTGTAAAATAAGGCCATACACGCAATTCATACCAACATGTCTCTGTTCATCATTATTTTTTCCCAGTTGCTGGACGTTCAGTACCACTGCAATCTACATAATATCAGTTTGAACAAAAGCCCGTAGCATTTTATTTGTAAAACTATTTTCATACATAAAACATTACAAAGAAAATGCCAGTAGCCAAATACCTTTCATACTAATTACCAAATATTTTGATTTTTTTCTTTCTCCATGCTTTTTTTAATACAAAAAAATCACTTCTCACATTCTTCCTCTCTCCCTTCCTTTCTCTCTCCCATTCTGACTTGCTTGCTCTCTTTTCTTCTTTAATTCCCTGAATATTTCAAATTTGTCCATTAATTTTGTCTTTTTAATTTTAAGGCTTCATATTGTACATTTAGAATATTATAGCCCTTTTGTTTTAAAGACAGCTTTCTGGGGAAAAAGGATCCCTCATTTGAACCCTAATTGAGAGAAGACCCTGTGTATTGTCATGTACTACTTTTATACTAATACAGAAGTGAATTTGCATTTGCATTTCATTTGTAAATGAACGAGACATGTGTTTTCCTGTGGTTATTTCAGTCAAAATCCCAAGATTTCCCACAACCCATAAAAGGCAGAGCATACATCTGGAGTTCAAAGGCCATGGATGTACTGCAATTTATCATAAACTCTCCTATGTTAAACTAACATAATACATTAACAGGGTAACACAGCTTCATATTTGTAAGCTGCAGCCCATTTGCAGCTGGCTATGAGGTCATATTCTTGCTGTTCCACCAATTTGATACAAAATACTTTCATAACTGAAGCCACCAATCTCTTCACTTGCAAAAAGACATACTCTAGATGGGGCATTCGCCCTGGTTTTAGTCAGGGGTGCTTCTGAGAGTTGGTCTGCTCCAGTCCTCTTCCAGACTTGGATGTGCGCATTCCCTTCCCTCTCCTATGCTAAGGGTGTGGCGTATGGGACTGCAGTCTGACATAAACCAGCACCTCCCAAAAGCCCTTTTGCACAGCTGGTCAAAATTACTTTTTCACTCCCTGTAGGGAAGAAAAATTTCCAACAGGAATCTCAGTGCTGTGAGCATCCCTGGTAGCTTAATCTAAAAGATGGCTTTACGTGTATAAAGAGTAGCATTTTACTGGGAAGGTCAAAAAGGTTGCAGCGTTGTAAATGGCAAACACAGAAGAAGATGCAGAAATATTTGCAAAAGTGCCAAAAGGGTAGAGCTACTTAGGCGCTTATGTGGATCCCCAGTCTGTATGCTGATTAACAACTCACTTTCAAGATTCCCTCTTATCCATCTGCATAAGTGAAACAGAATTACACGTTTTTATTGATGGGTTACTTGAGTTCACACACACAAAATCTGTGGCAGTCCTGCATGCTGAACACAGGTGTCCCAAATCTCCAGCAAAAAATGTGAAGCAATGTCACAGTGGAGGGAATAATGGGTGGTGGAAGGTGAAAAAACCCAACCCCAACAGAGGGAGGGGCTGAGCATGGTACACTTCTTTTAAGGCGCTGCTAAGAGGTGACACTCAGACATCATCATTGATGGGGATCAAGTGGAAGGTTCAAAGCAAGCTCTTTTCCTTCAGCAAACAAAACGATGCTCCCAATGGGTGAAGGCCATGGAGGAAGGCCAGGAGACAGCGTACTGGAGACAATGAGATGACACATAAGGGCTGAAATGAGAGACTGAGCTGTGGGAAGAGACCAGCCAGGGCAGTGCTGGGGCAGGGAGAGAGGGAGGGGGACGAGGGGCAGAAGACACGTGATCCACAAAAGACCTTGAAGTGTAGGGATTAATTTGAACCCATGAACTTCATCAGACAATATTCTTCAGTTTACAGATGGCTGAATGTATGTATCTATTCAATCTGGTCAGAAGGTTATCGGCAGAATATGTGTTATTTGTAGAAAAATGCCAAGAAAATGCAGATCACTGGTAGGTAAATGTTAGACTCAACACAGTTTAAAAGACAGAAAATAAAAGTGTTTCTGAATGGTAGCGGCTTCTGTTTTAACAAAACATAAGCAGTGATGTGGTCTTCCTGCATCAAAACAAAATTTCATTAAAATAACTAAATATAATTAAAAAGCAAACAAATTATACAAATCCAAATAGAAAGATATTCTTTTTCTGAATTATCTAAAACTATTGCACTGCTTCCTACTTCTTTGCAGATTTATAGTATCTAAGATTTTGATTTTATGTCTCAGTTCATGACCAGGCAGTTTTTGAAAACTAAAGAGCTCTTGAAAGATGAGAAGGATCATCAGTACTTATTTATTTTTTTTTTTTTTATTAATTGAGTGCGAGACTCAATGCCTTTCTGTATTAAAAATAAGTGGTACTTACAGCAAACAAATTTTACAATATATTTTCACAGAGTGTTCTAATAAGACATGGGTGTCACAGGAAGTTTGCTCCCACTCAGTTTAGATGTAATAACAATTTATATACCAAGAGGTGTTCAGCGTCCAAATGCAGAAATACTTGCACTCAGAATTCAACACGGCTAATCTCACCTGTTTAAGTAGCCAAATAAATAAATCTCTAACAAATTTCTCTATAAGAAACATTAAATAATTTATGGTTCTTTAAAACTTGCCCTCACTCTCCAAATCCAAACTATAATTTAAGAAATAATAGTTTTTTGGCTACAATTATTTCAGGGTATTCAGCATGAATACCTAATACTTAATTGAGCAACAAAACAGGCTAGATGCTTTTTCATAGGTTTTATATGTTTAATATCTTTATCAATGATCTGGATGAGGGGATCAAGTAGCACCCTCAGTAAGTTTACAGATGACACCGAGTTGGGTGGGAGTGTTGATCTGCCTGAGGGCAGGCAGGCGCTACAGAGGGATCTGGACAGGCTGGATCGATGGGCCGAGGCCAATTGTATGAGGTTCAACAAGGCCAAGTGCCAGATTCTGCACCTGGGTCACAACAACCCCAGGCAACACTACAGGCTTGGGGAAGAGTGGCTGGAAAGCTGCCCAGCGGAAAAGGACCTGGGGGTGTTGGTCGACAGCCGGCTGAATATGAGCCAGCAGTGTGCCCAGGTGGCCAAGAAGGCCAACGGCATCCTGGCTTGTATCAGAAATAGTGTGGCCAGCAGGAGTAGGGAAGTGATCATCCCCTGTACCTGGCACTGGTGAGGCTGCACCTCGAGTACCATGTTCAGTTTTGGGCCCTCACTCCAAGAAAGACATTGAGGTGCTGGAGCGTGTCCAAAGAAGGGCAACGAGGCTGGTGAAGGGTCTGGAACACAAGTCCTATGAGGAGCAGCTGAAGGAACTGGGGATGTTTAGTCTGGAGAAAAGGAGGCTGAGGGGAGACCTTCTCACTCTCTACAACTACCTGAAAGGAGATTGTAGAGAGATGGGTGTCAGACTCTTCTCCCTAGTAACAGACAACAGAACAAGAGGAAATGGCCTCAAGTTGCACCAGGAGAGGTTTAGATTGGATATTAGGAAAAATTTCTTCACCAAAATGGTTGTCAAGCACTGGAACAGGCTGCCCAGGGAAGTGGTTGAGTCACCATCCCTGGAGGTATTTAAAACATGTGTAGATGTGGCACATGGGGACATATTTTAGTGGTGGACTTGGTAGTGATAGGTTATTGGTTGGACGTGATGATCTTAAAGGTCTTTTCCAACCTAACTGATTCTATGATTCTATGATTCTATTGGATTCTAAAAAGGGAGCACTGAATAAGCCACTCTCAGGAGGAGAAAAACAGCTGGATGGAGCAGAAAAATGTGTTGTGCATGGGGATCTGGTAAATGCAACTTTTTGCTAAATACACAGTACTTGGAACCTAGTTCTAAAGAGTTATTTGCACAAGACCTTTATCTGAATGATATGAGGGGGAGGATATTCTTCATAATCAACAACCATTCAAGGGAAAATTGCACTCGGGAAGAAAAGGTAGCTCATCAGCAGCTCGCTTATCAACTCCACAGGCAGGTCCTTGCCTGCAGAAGCTTCTGTATCAATGAACCCAGACAAGATGTTTGGGAAGATGCCAGTCCCTAACCCAGAGTAGATGCCTATAGTGGTAAAACATAACCTATTCAATCAAATGCACTCTGCAATTAAACACCACGCAAATAAGAAAGATGGTCAAAAACAACTTCTGATGAGGTAAGTGGAAGCATTGGATTAACATTGTTTCAGGGTTTTCATTTTCTATTGTTTATACTGTATCTTTAAGAAAAAGAAATAGCCAGTAACTTCTGACTGCACTATTCAATTGGAAAGAAGTCTTACCTGCTATTTAGAATTTTCTTTCTGGGTATTATAAAAAGGAGAAGAGAAGATCCAGCCAAGAGTCACTACAGCAGAAGCCTCAAAATAAAGCAATAATTATTTGTGACCAATGGTATCAAAAGATGCACACAGATCATATAGATATGTTATAAATTGATCGAGCTAGACTGTCACAATAGCTCCTAATGTTCTTACAATATATAAATTTTAGCCATCTTACCTTGATTTTGTGTTTGGAGAAGTCATCTGAATGTTAGTAACCATATGCTATCAGGTCTGTCTATAACAGAAAACAGAGGAGTAAATAAAAATTCTCAGAGCATGAATAGATAACATCAAAATCTTCATGCCGTATGTAACCATGGAGCAGCTGGAGTTATATATAACCAATTATTACTATAAGATACTGGCTTTCTGAAAACATATTTAATCACAGATTACTTGAGCCTGCTTTCCTGAGGGGGAGGTTGACACTCATCATTACCTGTATGTTACTGCTGTATTTTGGGAGACATCTGAGCATGTCATTTTACCTGGTAGTTGTGTGAGATAGCTGAGGCAAAAGATTTCTATGGTTTTTTTTTTTTGTTTTCCTTTTGGGTTAGACATTTGCAAACAGTTTTTCAAAGCCTGATTAAAACCTTCCATTTTCCAAGTGGCCTGAGGGTAATGCATGGATGAGTGTGTCTCTGCTTACTGCTTCTTCCTCTAGAAATTCTGCAGATTCCCACAGATGTGAAATGAAGTTTATTGCCAGAGTGTAGTTTTCAGATTTCCATTGTGAATAGAAGTTTTTAACAAGAATTAGATTACAGTTGTGGAAGCAACACAGCAAATAAAGTTTGCTTCAGGCTATTTGCTAATTAGTTACTGTGAGAATGTAAGGGCGGTTTACTAGAGCCATTTTGAAAGGTCAAGGATGTCTGTAGTCATCTGTTAGGAAAGAAGGATCAGGCAGTAGAATTTAATGCAAATAAATTACACATAGTTATACTTATTTTAAGAAATGGCTAGAAAGTACTACGGAATTTTATAGACTTCTCAGTTTGTGACTGTGTTATGGTGGTGGTTTTAGAACTCAAAACTTTGTGTGATTTTGACAGTATCACAATCAGTTTGTTCAGGTTGATCAAAACAGGGAAGTGGCAAAATGTGTTGGAGAGGATTCAGACGAACTTTTTACCTTCACTGGTTCACTTAAAACATTCTGCAAGAAGTAGGTTGATTTGGCAGTTAGGTGGCTCGTTTTCCTTCCATGCAGTTGGCTGGCTAGCTGGTGGGCATCTCTTACCTCCAAGAGCTGAGCTCTTCAGAGGCCCTGCTGGTGGCAGGCACTCTTAGAGATGCCTGTTTCCTCAGTGTCAGCACAGGTCACTTCCCAGGCACTCATCTCATTTACCAACCGCTAGACTGTTTTCTAGAACTAAAAGCCTGATATTGTGGGAACAGTGCCTGCCATGGTCCGCAGTGCCTGCCATGGTCCCACCTTTATTACTCCTCATGTTCGCAGGGTTTCCAGGCCCACACGTGACTATCAGGCATGCAGCAAACTGTGCTTCCAAGGCGAATTAGCGAAAGAAAAGATTGCCCTGAACTAGAAGAAAATATCTCTGAGAATTTAGAATATTTCCATGGACTTGCAATTCAATAGCCTCACCAACTTTGATAGAAAGTATTGATGATTCCTATCCATTAGTAAAAAGATTGTGTTCATTCTCAATTAACTTATTTGATAAAGAAAAGGAAACTTTGGCTTTCTGGATTATTTTATGCGATGTATAATAGAGATATCTTCAGTTATGTTAGACGAAGTTCATGGAAGGAACTGTCTTACATAGTTCTTACCACAATTTCAATGTTTATCATCAAATGCATACATTAGTTTTAGCTATTGGGAATTAGTTATCTTACAACAAGAACATATATTATTAGTCTGAGACTAATAGGTCACAAGTAAAAATGTCACACATCACTTCCATAATTGCTGAAAGTTTGGAATAAACTTAAGAGGAAAAGATTTGATTGCAAAAGATCACAGGCAGGACCACAGAAGCCACAGCTACTTGTTTGGATACTAGTATGTGGACTAGGAATGGAGTTTATGCTTCTGTTTGAGATCAGGCATCTTAAATTCATTTCATCCTGTTAAATTGCCATATGGAAAAAAACAAATCAGTTTCCAACCAACTTCATGTGTACAATACAATGCAAAGTTCTCCTCAGAGTCTGCTGGTGTGTTCTCAAGCACAATAAAACTATGCAGTAACAACAGACCCAAGAATACCTTTGCAAAATCAGCAGCATCATTCTCTAGGCAGCATTAAATAAAAGCATAAATCCAGAGCGTTGGTGTGAAAGTGCCTCTGTCTTCCTGTTAGTGAATTTTCTAAAGTATATAATTGAAACAACGTGCCCAGAATGTTCTGCAAAATCTGTCCTATGCATCAAACAGTAAGAATATTCAAATGACATTATTAAAGGTCTTAAGAAGTAACTTGACACAGAATAAGCTAACCTCTGACAAAAAGAGAAGCTGAAAAATTGTTTTCTCTGTAAGTCATTCTCCCTGTTCATTTTATGGTGTGCTTCTAGAATACCCCTCAGAGGCATCTACTACTGGCCATCTTAGGGGACTCAGGCATGGAATAAATGGACCACTGGTCTAATTTGGGATGATAACACCTGTGCTGCATGGAAACTCTTTGATAAAAAAAAAGATTTTACATGTCACTGGCATGTAATGTCCTCCTGTCTGTGGGAGTGTGTGACTGTCCCTCAAAACTCTTTTATTCAGCTTGTATAAGTTCAGATGCATAAAACTATCTCGTTTTTCCTTGTTGGCAAGAATTTGAAACTCCAACTCTGGGAGCTAGTGTATTCTATGAAGCCATTCTTTTCCTGCTTTTGTAGCTCCTAGGACAGCTTTTTTCCCCAGACAAAGTCAAACATCTAAGTTTCTGTTGTATAGGAATCACTTCTTTTCTGATGCGCCAGTGCCAGAGCACAGCCCAGTGTCGGACTCAGCACAGCCTGTCGCAACGGAGACAGAGGTTAAACAAGGAGGTTTATTCAGTTCTGTTGGGGAAGAAACACATCCATTAACAACTTAGAGGTTTAAAGCAGTCAAAAGGCCCATTTCAAGAATAAGAGTGTCAGTTTTCACAATATTGAACTCGGCAGGTACACAAAGAGTGTCATGTGTCACCAGTGCAGTACGATAGCCAAGTGCGGGGGTTGCTTCCTTCAAGTCTCCGAAAGTAGTTCAGGCTTCAGACCCTTTGAAAATATTGCAGATGCAGGCAGAATCGACACAACTGAACCAGTGCCTGGCGGACTGAGAGTAGTTCAGTAAAGTGAGGCTGTCCTCCAGGGAACAAGTGTCCCAGGGTGCAAGTGCCATTGTAGAAACTTATTTCAGGAACAAAACAAGCTGAACTGCGTTTATCTACACTCAATTCTAAGGCTGGGAGTGGAGGACTAGGAGTCAATCACAACCTTCCCAGTGAATCAAAAGCTGTATTTCAATTTGCCAGGCTCTTAGAAACATTTGCGGCAAATGAATCATAGGCCAATGGCCAGCATTTGCTTCAAGTTTAAATGAAATTCCTTTCGGAATAGATGCAGAAGTAAAATAGTAACTGCCTTAGCAAACTTCATCTGCAAAGCCTGAATGATGGGAGAAACAGAGCAGATGAAAGGAAAATTAGGAGGAGATTGGAAAAAAAGGGAAAGGAGAAACAGAGGGTTGGAACAAAGGTTACAGGGAGGGAAGAGGGTGGAAGAAAAGAAGGGAGGATGGAAAAGGGGGATTTAGGACTAGGAGGATCCTCAGCAACGCTCTATATGTTTCATATGAAATTCTTAGTTACCCATTTTGACCAGCTGTGGTGATAATCATACTAACCATTGAATATT
The DNA here is from genome assembly GCA_009819775.1 of Phoenicopterus ruber ruber. Lineage (NCBI taxonomy): Eukaryota > Metazoa > Chordata > Aves > Phoenicopteriformes > Phoenicopteridae > Phoenicopterus > Phoenicopterus ruber. Next base: position 137,301,263 of record CM020216.1, on the reverse strand, counting down.
CTCTTCACTGATCAAGAAATAATATCAGGGAGAATGTTAGTCATATTTGTAACCAGTCTATTTCTTTTCATATTTAAAAAAATAAATATATATATCTGTGTTTTTAAGCACATTACACACTAGCATTGGTTAATCTGGAATTTACCGCAAAAAATCTCAGTTTAAGCAGTAATCAGCATCTCTCCAAAAATACTGAATGTCAAGAAATTTTTCAGGAAGTTATATAACTATTCAAACCTGTTTGGGCAGCACCATCCTTTCTGTTTTTTGGCCAGAGTTTCCCCAGCCAGTTCTCACTTCCCCTCCCTTTCTGTGCTCCCTGTAGCCTCTTTGACCTGTATTTTGAAATATTGTCAAGGTGCGTAAAGCCAACCTCAAAGTCTTCACTTGTCCTTCTCTTTCTCCGGCGTACTCACCTCCATTTGTGTTACTATCTCCCTTCCACCTCTGAATCCCCTCACATCATATAATAAGTATTTCCTATTTTCTTGATAAATCCACCAACTGCACAGGTTCACACTCCATGTGATCTTGTTACAGGTGAGCACATACGAGTGACAGAGACACCCATCAGCCTTAACTGGTACGATTACTGTGTGGTCCAAGCTCACCTTCTTGATGAATCAGGGCCAAGATAACTGTGCTCCCATGGATTAGTAGGCTGTCATTTGTTACTACCAGAATGAATACTGGAGGCTGTTTTATTTATACATTTATTTTACAAAAGCTGTGTAAATCTAGTATGCAAATTATCTCAGGTTAGACTTTGAAAAGTGATTCTCACAACTAGGGTCAAAGTTTCGGAAGAACTCTCTTCCCTTTACAATATTTGAATAAAATTGTCAGTGATGCTGACATCTTCTAAAAATGCAGCCATTCTCATTAGGCGGTTAGACTGGAACTCTTTGGTGCTGAGCTCTTTTGGACATCTATTCCAAAAATATGTCTGTATTTTCACTGTTGCCCTTCCTTGTTTTATTTTTTATCATGTTGCCAGTGAATAGCATCGTTATCGCTCTGCTTGTACTGGAGCATTTTCATATTTTCTACATTTTGATTAGAATACATTGGGCCTAATTAGAAATGTGAAATCAGGATGGATGATAGCAACCCTAGAACCACACTTCAAACACCGTTACAGGCATTTCAGGAAGGGGTCAGAGAAATAAACTACAGCTCATTAGCCTGAGGCTATGAGTGATCTACCAACCATACAGAAAATTGGCAGCCCTTCTGTCTTTTGTCCTCAAGGAGCCTGTGTATTAAACTAATTGTTAAATATAGCAAACAGACTGGCAGTCCAGTCAGACTTTTTTTTGCACATGTAAAATAATGGGGTTATTTGGATTTCATTGAAATGCTATCCATATATGTTTTACAAATGTGCAAGCACTTACATGCTTCATAGAAAACCTTCAATACTGGCCTGAGATTTTAAAGGACCCACTCTAGTGCAAACTGCCTAGTTAGAGAAAAAAATATATGTATGTATCTTATTTATGAGGGAGAAATAAGTTAAAATGCATATTGAAAGACTGTTTTGATGGCTAATTCTTAGTAATCTTGGAGTTGTTTTGTTATATAACAACATTCTTAAGAAGCATAGTTAAATGTTTGGAATAGGAGTGAAAAATCTTATTGTGTTCATTATTCTATGCTACACTTTTCTAATTCATGTACATATATATATATAAAGACTGTGACATGCTTCTCACTTCCAAAATTATAGTTTTTGAAGTTAAAAGCTTTTGTGATGGTCAAAAATTGCTGAGTGAGATTTGTTCAATACTAACTGATATTATTCCTTACTGTTCTTATTAAAAACTGGTGATGCAGCACAATTACTTTGTTGTCGACAAAGAAAATTATTTCATTCTATTTCCTGATTGGAATTTTTAGATTATACCAATCCACTGTCCACATCCATTTTGAGATATAATATAAAATTACCATAACAAAGGAGGATACTATATGCGCAGAGAACCTTGCTATAAGAAGAAATTGAAAACAGCATATAAAACAATCTGTGACTGGAGAAGAATGGGAGGTGGGGGAAGGAGGGAAATAGGGGAATTAATTTTATCTAACTTTACTTATAGAAAAGATAGGCCTATAGTCAAATTTAGTTGTCTATTATCCTCCATCTCCTAACCAAAAGAGTTGCTTCAGTTTAAAATTTTTCCCTGTGATTGTTTACATGAAGACCTAGTGGATTGTGTTTTAATTGTTGAATTTAATTGTTTGTAGCATGTTAGCACAAAAAAAAATCCACCTGAAATAGGAACTGCTGATAGCTTCTGTGCATAAATTTAAGAAGAGCTATTCTCTGCAAGAGACATTTACAACCCTCCAGTCAGAGTTAGTCCCTGCTTAGGGATATTCTTATATCAATCAGTATTTTCAATATTGTATAACTTAGGATATGTAACTTGAATTATTTACTATTCTTTCAGACACTTATAACCTTTCTAAAAATCAGATTGTGAATTTGAGCACAAATTCTTACTTTTTTTTCCCCCCTTCTCAATTAGACTTTTAGTAGATTTTATGTCAAAAAAAAAAGAGTAGTTGTCTTTGAGTTACGAAAAATGGAAGAATTGCTAGTGTTTACAAGAAAAAAAATTTTAGAAACACAATTGAAAACAACACCCACAGCTCATACGTCTGCAGCACAGATACAGAACATTACAAGATTTAACAAGTATGCATTTAATTGCATCATATCGCTGAGGAAAGAAGTTGATTTTAGTAGGATTACTCATGCACTTAAAGCTAAGTGTATGCTTTTGTGGGTCAAGCGCGTGATGATCAGAGCTAGTAGGACTGAACTTTTGTCACGTACTTTGTCATCCTTCCCCTCCCACCAAGCAAATGAAACTTTAAGCCCTCTGTGGTTGTTTCCAGTGTTTGTCAAAGACTTACTTCCATTCCAGAGGAATCCTTGCTTCTTCAGTATATGTCGTATCCAATGATCACACACAAACGGGTCGTGCCATACATCTGATATTGTATTCCAAACAGCTAAATCATGGCTGCAACTGAATCAAAGGCAAACTTTCACTGCCCTCAATAACTGAAGAATTTGGATTTAAATAAAATCAGTTGGCAAATAGCAGCAAGGGAGGTGCTGTCACATTCTCTTCCATCCTTACTTGTGTTAGAAGTTTATCTTTAATGTATTTTCCTTTTTTGTTTTTAATGGGAAAAACACATCCATATGATGGAGATGATGAGATACAGTTGTGGTTTGAGTTGTGAATAATCTAATTCAAGTTGTGAATTATCTTAATTTAAATCTTTCCAAGATTATGATACAAAGAAAACTGGATTATTGCTTTAAGGTCAGAATTCTTTTTAATTGCTCTATAGAAAAATTCCATTGTAGTTATAACAAAAAGTTCATTATGTTTTGGGTTTTTTTCTCAATATCATGGATTCCCAAACTGAAGCTGGCATTAACAAATAGAAAAACTAAATAATCATACAACTATGAACTGGTGTCCCAAATATTTATATAGACTTTTTGATTTCTTCCAATTTAGTATATGACAAGGTGTTCTGAGAAAACACATAAAGCAGCTGGTGAAAGCAAAGCTATCAAATGTAGTATCTATTATTTTCAAATTCACAGTCTTTCTACACATTGATAAAGCTAAAGCATGGCTTAATATCAGATGGGTTTGAAAAAGTCTCTTTATACATTATCTAACTATGACTTGCACTTAAATAGACAGACAGTGCACACAACAATAAATGAAATAGAAAATGGCATTTTTAAAGAGTACAAAGAGCTTTCCAAGATCAACGTAATTTTTCCCATGGGCTATGATCATATAGGCAAATTCTGCATTCCTTTCCTTAATGAAGACAAGGCTGCTTAGGTCCAGAGTCACCAAAGTATTTAAAATCCCTTGATCAGCTAGGACCATCAAAAGGAAAAGATAACATAGCTAGATTTCTCTGACATGATGTTAAAATCCAAGCCAAGACTTATGGGTGCTTGTAAAGTAATATTAAGCAACCTAAGCTGTATTTAGTATACCCAAAAGCCAAGAAAATGGCCCAGCAATCCTACATTCAAGAGTGCATCAAAGGTCTAAATCTTCCACAGACCATTCAAGTTGTAGTTTGCATCATCTTCAATTGATTTTATACCAGCATTAGGACAGAAACACAGTGGAAAGTCATCGGATGTCTTCACTATACATACAGATATTTTTCCTTAAATGAAAATCCTCCAAATGTTTAAAAAAATGTATTTTACATGCCTGCTTTCCTTCTTTTTCCAGTCTCTTGAAACGGAACACCTAAAGACTCTACTTTGTGCCCTATAAAAGCATTTTGTCTTCTGTGAAGCAGTGCTAGACCTTCTGTGAACACTATAATGCATCAAACAAGAAACATTAATACCAGCTCTCTCTGTAAGGTTAACTGCAAATTCAAGGCAAAACAATATATATATACATATATTTTTTAACTGAAGGAGGTATACAAGGACTCAGTATATGCAGAAACAAATCAGAGTAAAAGCATGCCATTTTCACAATAATGTAAGTGGAATTAATGTTACAGAAGGTCTTAGCCTGTTACAGTGGACCATTTAAATCACGAGACAATTGTATAAAATGTACATGTTAGGGTTATGTTTTCATTTATACTAATTTAAAAGCATAACAACAGCACTATAGTTTGTTGAATAAATATTGTAGCTAAGGGAATTTTCAAGTGCACCCTCCTTATAAAAATCTCATAACTAAACCTGTTGCAAACTCTTAAATACTGAATTATTTTCCTCGTATCAGTTTAGACAGATGAAGAAAAGGTTTAGCAAACCCTGATGCTATCAAGTAGTTTGCTTCTCATTTTATCTATTTCCCTTCCTGAGAGTGCAATAGAAACAATTAACCAGATTTCGATTAACTGCTTGAAAAATCACCAGCTGTTCTTTCTCAGTCACTTAAACCTTTCATTCTTGACCTAGATTTAGCAAGCGACACAGACAATAGCAAAGTTTTTCCCCAGGAAAACTGAACCTTATGTATAGGTATACTTATGACAATAGCAAAAGAGTACCTATGGAAATCTGGATTTAAAGTGATTGTCCATTTCCCCATACTCTTTTTTTTTTTTTTTTTACTGCATTAAGACCAACTTAATTATCAAGAAAATAGGAAGCTATCAGTGTGGTTTGAATCAGCTGAGAAACATACAGGATTCACCACAGACCTGTAAATTCATCTCAACTCTAGCCTCAAGCAAGTCTGTTTTTCCCAACCTGATCATCCTGTCAACAGAGCTTGGCAGGAGTTTTAACTTCTGTAATGCTTAGTTGACGTATGTGAGTCAATGTATATGTATATGATGTGAAACTTAGACATTTTCCACATTACAGATCATAATACTATATACTGGCAGACAGCAGGATCATATAACGTGTGAGTAGTTGACTGGCAATGGACTTAAATGGTGGCTGAGATGGGATTACCAATCTAATTTTCACATTATTATTAAGATTTGCAATGAGGGCCAATACACAGCCCACTTCACCCCTTCTCTCTTCTTTCCCACGTCCTCGCAATAGATATTTAAATCACATAAATATTTAATGCAAGTGTCTCATCACTTATTGTTTATTATGCTTGAGGACAGGTCCATAGTTGAGATGCAATCAAAGTTCAGAGCCATTGATAGATGTCTTCTATGAGCCTTTTCCAAAACACCTTAGCAAGTTTTGGTCTGAAATAGCCTAGTCTTGTAGGACCGGGTAGATTTTACTACAAAGAGTCAATGCACAAATGGCTGCCCTTGCACAAAACAGAAGGCACAAACCCCTACAGAGTTCAGAAAAGAAAATCATTCAATATTCTCTTACACCTGTAACTCCAAAAGACAGTCTCTACGCTGAAAAGCTCTTGGACAACAGTCAGTGGCGCCTGAAGTTTTTTATTTAGAAGGGAGCATTTCCCATTGGCAAAAGACAGAGCGAACAGAAAGTTTCTGTGACTCATGGAGCTGATTGTCTGGAAAGTGCATATTTGGACAGATGCAATAGGTAATTTGGGAGTGAAGCCAAATAAATGTACTCAGGATGTTTTCTGAAGAAATCAAGCCACTTGAAATAACACCAGGAGGAGTATGAGGTGGGTGAAACTGATCTTTAAATTCATTCCACTATTTTTTTTGCATTAGATAAATCCACTATTTGAAGTTCTGCCCAAAGAACAAAAAGATTGACATTCTTCCAGTAGACAGTATTAAAAAAAAAAAAAAAAAAAAAAAAAAGAAGAAGTGGAAAGCTTCTTTTCAGGTATATTCTCAAGATGATATGAGAAGTTCAGTTTAGGTCATGGTAAATAAGGGGAAATTTCCAGAGCTGGCAATTCACCTCTCTACAGCTCAGTTTTCTCATCTTTAAAATGGGAGTAGTGAGTGGTATTTAGCTTGTGACAAACATAAAAATGGAGTTTAACTTGTCTTCAGTGAGAGCAGCTGGGTAAGTAAGAATGATTGCCTCAGTTTTACAGATGCAGTATCTGAAGCTGAGAAATGTTTCAATAAGTTAAGAATAGTGAAAAGAAAAGTGGTTTTGTCTGTTTGTGGTAAATTCTTCTTGTAGTGATCATGATAGTAAAATCTGATTGCTCCCTCTAATATTTCAAATTTTTTGCCTTCGTTAAACAAATCACAAACTGTTTTGTTTCTTCTCTGGCTCTTGCTTCACTATTTAAGGCATCTTCCATGCTCATTGTAGTGGTGTGTAAATTTGTTTTCTCAGGCCATTTATGATGACTTTTGTGTGTTTATGCACAAAGCAAAGGAAAATGTCTGTTGATTTTTTTGTAAGTTACACCAAATTTGAAATAGCGAGGACAGCAAAAACGTGTTTTTACTAGTAAACTGTGCAAACATGACATGGAAATCATAGAGGGAGTGTGCAGAGTGCATGTAATACCAACATATCTTTTTCTTACAAAGTGTATTATATCACCAGAGGGACACTTTAAAATGAAACCTTTCAAAGTTTTCAGATATTTCAGTGGCATGCACATTTATAGCTAGCAATTAAACACAGAAATTATGGATAGAATGCAATTGGAAGTGAAAATCTAAAAAGTCTGTGCTGATCTAAGAAGACAGCCTGATGCAAAGCATCATCTCCCAAAGGCCCTTCTGTCTACGTAGTTTTGAAACATACACTAAACCAGCTGCCAAACCTGGCTTTTAAATGGAGGCTACAAAAAAGGTGTTCTGCATTTTCAGTGCATGCCACTTTACAAAGGAAAGAAGCACTGTCTGGCTGCCATATAGTCAGGCAAAAGGGAGCCAGCTTGCAAGTGATTAGAATAATGAAACTGGAAAGGATTAGCCACATTATCCAAACATGAAGCAATAGGCTAGTCAAACTAATCCCCGAGGAATAGTTAAAGGAAACAAATGACATGATAGACATAGGGTTACTTCTCAGTAAGATAGCATTAGAGCATGTGGTGCTTGCACTCATGTTCTGCTCGCATATTTTCTGAAAGCGTATGCAAGCAGGGAGAAGGTAAGCCGATGTGTCTGTGTGACAATATGGAGCTAGTTTTATTTCAGATTCTGCATGTCTTATCTGACTTTTAAAAATAATTAAAGTGTTATTAGGCTGACTGATATCAATGGAACATCCACATCCTGTGGAGCCCTTAATTGCAGGAAAAGAAGGGTAATGATCCAGGTTTTAATATGACTGTGTCTATTGTGCCCTGTTGGATGGATTCATTATGCAGTGAGTGAACATCTTTTTTCCTCATTATTTAATTATTTTGGAACTGTAAGAAGTAATTCCAGTGCTAATCGCAACATTTATATTTTAGAAGGATAAATTAGCCCCAAATATTTTTTCTTTTATAAAAAACTCATCACATATGGAAACGATGCCCCAGCTCTATATTAACATATTGTCAAATTTCTATCCATACAGAAATTTGAGTAATAAATTATTGCTAGACCTATTAACATTAAACCCAGACGAAAACAAGACATGTACTAGATATTTATAGAAGACCTAATTCAAAGTCCACTGGTGTCAAAGAGAGTCCTTCCAAATTCATATATAGGCTAAAACCGGGAATGCATTCTCATTGAAATTACTATGCATACGTAGAAGGACTTAGATCAAGGGCAAAACAGAAACTAAGCCACTACTAATTATCCTTTTGATGGCTTCAGGCTGCACCACAGGTATGGGCTTTCGGGCAGGAGGGAGAAGGGCTCTGGCAGAGCTGTAGACCTCTACTCAACACCACCCTTGCCTGAACCAACTCACGTGCGTTCACTCACCTCGTCCAAGCTAGCTCAAATGCCATTTTTCTCTCTCTTCAAGCCAAGCGCAATATATATACCCCATTATACAGTTCTTGACTGCAGAGGGAAGTTTTAGGGAATGTGGGATACCAAGTACTACACTGTACCAGAGACGGCTCAGTCCTTTACAGTGTTTCTGACTGATAGGTAGCGCATGATTCAGAGGGATATCGAAGTCCTTCAATGCACGATTATGAATTAATCTGCCTACAAAGTTTCTTAACCATGATCAATTAGTTACTGGCTTCTGTACTGAAGCTTGAGGGTGCACAATCCTACCACATTTTTCTCTCAGTTTAATGAGGTGCTGAGTATTCTCATTGCTCATATTCAAATCTCACCTTGTTAAAGATCCAATAATCAATAGGCTTCAATAACATCCTCCTTTGACAATGATTTCCCCAGGTTAATTGCATGTGCTATCTAAAATGTATTTCCTTTCACCTTTTATCAGCTGCTTGGTAAAAGTATTTTTTGTAACCTTTTTAGAAGAGCTGAATTTAGGAAGAGCTTATCAGGTACTGAAGGAGCGTAATCATCCATTCCTAACCAAGTGAAATATTAGATCATTTATTTGTGGCAAGACAGACATTTCAATAGTGCTTATTGTTTCCCATAATGAAAGGTTTAAATCTTCCTTTAGGTTCCTCTGAAATTTAATTTTTGTTGATGGAGACAAGCCAGTTTGTGCAAGACTTTTTTTTGATGTCAGAGCTTCAGAAATCCCAAACTATTAATTATATTTTTCCACTCTATAACTATATGTTGTGAAAAAAGGAGGTGGAGGAAATCAAGTACAATAGAAGCTTTCACACACCTCACCTTTAAAAACAATAAATTCCTTCCCTTTAGCAGGATTATTTATTGAGCTGCTATTTAGTCACCGAAAAGGGATTTTGTCATACACTCTACACCACTCATGAAAACTGCGTCCTATTGTATTTCTGTATTTGCATTTGGCAGAAGTGCACAATGCAAGTGACAAACTTATCTCCTTGGCCAAGTTAACCCCAGAAATGCCCTTTCTACTGGAGAACTAAAGTTCCATGAATACTGTGTTCCAACCCTGAGTGACTTGTGTGTAAATTCCCTTCTATCTACATTTAAGCGGGTTTTTTTTAGAGTATAACTTACCTTAATTAAGAAGACCACTGTGTTAGCAAAATACATTTATTGTCAGTACAATATATTTATATCTCATCCAAATCACTAATATCATCGGTACATGGTAATAAAAGTCTTTATTCCACAGTCTTTGCTTAGGTAACATTCACGCTGTCGCATAGTACATCTTCCGTGGCTGTAACACCATACTTGCTTCCTTCTGTTCAGTTTTCAGTCCAGGAAAATCTATGCTTTCTCTTCTCATCTGCAATGCATTCTGAGGTCAGGGACAAAGGCCCGAACAAAATTTTCTCTGAGAAAATCAATAATGATTTATGATATCTGACTCCAAAAAATGTTGTTTCATAAAAGTGATAGACGATGAAGCACTAATCTACTAAGACGACTCGGGGTTCCAGTCCACCTTTTATTTTACTTTCCAGCAGCCAGAGCACTGTATGGCAAAATGGCTCTTGGTTCTCTGGAGAAGTTGCCTCATTTTTCAAATACACTGAATTCATCAGCAAGCTGGCAATTTCACAATGTGTGCTATGAATAGGAAATTATTCAGAAAATACTATTGGAATATTCAGAAACTGCTACTCATTCAGCTGCACTAATGGCTCAGATTCTGGAAGGCAAAGTAGCTTGACTCCAAAACTTTAAAAAGAAATCTAATGATACATAAACTAATCTCATGATTTGGAGGCACAAACCATGATTTTTACACCATTCAGTCTGGCAGTGCTGCCGTTAGTGGTGTATAATGGGCAAGGGAGCAGGTGTTTAAGAAGATTGCAAACAGCGATATTTTTTTTCTTCCACTGAAAGGAGAGTCGTTTACTCAGAGAAGACTGCCTGGGTAGTTCCTCATAAAATTCCATAAAAGTTTTTATTCCCTAAAGAACTAGTTTTATTCACAATTCAGTACTGGGGATGAATGAGTCATTGCTGCCCACAAACTGCAGAGGACCAGGAAATTCATTCATGAGTTACCTCCTCTAAAAATCTTGCCAGGAGTACTTTGGCCCACAAATATGTACATCTGTGTCTGCTCGCACGTAGATAGTTATTTGCATGAACATGACCCATGTCTTTATAGCTAGTTTTCCCAGGATTGCATTCCACCCTCTGCATGTCCTCTCCCATTTACTACTTTCCTCAATTTTACAATGTGATATGTGCAGGGAGGAACAAGCTAACTCTGCACAAACAAATGCAAGAGCCTTGAAATATAGGACTAATTAACCTAGGCATAGCATTATTTTGATAGAATTACATCACTTGCTGGATTCACACATATTTCTTCCCAGTGCCATTCCGTGCTACACAGAGGTACCCTTGGTACCTCGGTGTGACAACACACACCCCCATTGTTGCCCTCCTCTCCCACATCCGTGCCTGACCTTTCGTAAAAGGAAAGAAGCACACAGGTTGCGGTAGGTGCTTGTCAAGCTCTGGCACAGTGCCTGACTCCTCTTTCTCCCTGTGAGAAAAGAGGGAAGTTGCACCCTTCTCTCCTATCAGAAGGAAACGGCATGATTGATTCATTTTCCCAGGTAGGTCACTGTGATGTAGGCGCTTTCTACCAGCACTGGTGGACCTGCTCAGCTGTTCAGCTGGCACAGTGGTAACACCGAGCACTTCTGGGTCGCTCCACTCTCCTTGTTTTCAGCTGTAGACTTTGACCGGACTGAAGGGATCTGCTGAACCGGCAGGTTGTGTTAGGGCGAGCGGACTGTCTCTCTGTCCTCTCAAAGGCTCTGACTTGAAGGGTGGAAGTGTTACGATGCTGCCCACAGCTCGCTTTGTCAGTTATTAAAGCAAATACTTTCCCATTTTGTGTCAGCTTTTCATGCTAACCAGCACAATGAATTTGAAGCAGTGAGCTTCCTCTGATGTTGACACCAGGCACATAGAACAGGACACTTACTCGTAACAAGGCAGCGCTGATCTGCCTTGGGTCCCTAATTCTTTTATTCACATATTCTGCTTAGGTGCCAGATGAAAGCAGGTATAATTACATGAAAAGCAGATATGTTGCCAGAGCGTTGCAACTCTGCATTCAGCCACATTCAGAAGCCTCCAGAAAATTTTCTATGACTGTACCACGTGATCTTAGCAAAATTCTTTGCATGAAGAGTAAGCGGTATTCATAGATGTGTGTCTAATAAAACAAATTAGCATCATTGTTATCGCCTGTGTCTCACACCTTTTGTTTTACTTTTATACCCTAATTCCCTCCTGAAAGCTAGGAAGAAATAACCTCCTTGCCTTTCACATCAAATCTGAAAGTCATGTGAGAGTCATGGTCTACCTTTAAGTAATATATTCATTCACCTCACTGGCTGTGACGGGCATCTTACGTGTATTTTGTGTATCATGCCTATGTAATATATTAAAACATCCATGAAGACATGCTGTTTCTATGCAGGGAGTAGGGTACATTTTCTAAAAGGTAAATACTAGCTGAATTTCTGGGGATATTGGTAACGTTTCCCTGCTGTAATGGCATTCAGATATTTATGTCATAAGCTAGGTTACTACAAATCAGTATAGAAAATCTCCTGAAAGAGGTCTAAGTTAGTATTCTGATGCTGTCATTTACAAGCTATTTCAGACTAGCTTTATATATAACAGACTGCTTCACAGCTCTTGGAACAGGTGATGCTTTAACACGTGCAATCTTTTTCTTCAGCAGCCTTTAATATATGGGTACAAGTATTACCTGTTATTATAGGTAACGCAGAAAATGATGCCTATACTTAAGACTGACTAAGAATCTCCACAATAAAACTCTTGCTTATTATATCATTAGACTTAAACTGTTCAGGATGAAGTTTCTCATGCCAGACAGCTGCCTCAGGTTGCACATTTTGGGAAAATTTCAAATACAAAAGGTACAGTCATTTGCAAGAAAGAAGTTAACAAAAAAAAATCTACTGTTTCGCACACCAAAAATTTTCACTGGAATAAGATGTCCTGTGACTACCAGTGAATACAGCAATGGGAAATCAGGAAAAAGTACAGATTGTACACCAAGTACAGTCATACTGGGTAACGTAGACACCTTTGGTGCTGCTGTGGTATATCCTGGACAAGCTCGAGAGGTGGGCCCGGGCAAACCTCATGAGGTTCAACGGGACAAATGCAAGGTCCTGCACCTGGGTTGGAGCAACCCCTGGTATCAATACAGGCTGGGGGATGTAGGGATTGAGAGCAGCCCTGCCGAGAAGGAGTTGGGGTACTGGGGGATGAAAAGCTGGACATGAGCCAGCAATGTGTGCTATCCTTGGAGATCTGCCTGATTATGGGCTCTCTTTGGAGCGAAATGTGGCTCCTGTTTGGCTCACACATTTGTTTCACATGCTTCATTTCCTTTTCAGTGGGAGCAAAAAGTGTGAGTCCAAAGTGGCTGTTATGTGCCCACTGGGGAGCCGGTGGAGGGGGCTGCTCTGTGAGGGGAGTCAAGCCAGGGGCTGTGGGTGACGGCCAGGCTGGAAGGTCAGTGACACACCAAAGGAGTACCATTCCACTGTGCCCAACGAGGAGAGCAGGGCAGGGCTGGGGCACTGAGGTCAGCTTCAGCCCAGGGATCACAGCCAGGACCCTAGTGATGGGCCAGGTCCAGAGTCAAGCCAGAAAGCAAGCTCATCAGGTTGGGGTCAGGAGGCACAAGGCTCGGCATGGGCATGCTTACAGTGCAGTTCAGGGAAGGACCCAGGGTGAGGGCTGGAGCTCAAAAGCAGCTCCAAGCAGAGAGGGGAGCCTATGACAGGGCCCCAGGCCTCTCACAGCTCTTACTCCCCCCGTTCTGACCAAGCATGGGAGATGGCCCCAAGCATGGGCATCCAAAGCCCTCAGAGGGGGAAAGAGGCCACAGATCCAGAAGGTTGCTCAGGGACCTGCCAGTGCCCTGCCTAACCCCAAAGTGGAGGTGAAAGTGACCACCAAGTTCTCAGCCACACCTGGGAGCTTGGAAACCTTCCAGTGTCACCCAAAAGGGTCTCCTCGAGCTGCTGTGATTTAGTGAGGCTACTCTCAGGCTTCCTTTGTTTTCAGGTGCTGTGTGGGGCTTTCCCCATACCACCTCTTTCACCCTTCCACGAGCACAAACACAAACCCCGCCAGCCCACGCCATTTCATCCCCCAGTGCGAGACGTTGAGTTTAGCTACAGCTATCTGTTCTGCCTGCCCCAGTATCCCAGGAACATGGAGTCTCATACTCTATTCTTAGCAAATACCATGAATTCTACTCACAAAAAAATGCTTCTTTTTCACATAGAGGTGAGGCAAAAAAATGAACTTGCTGAAGAAGCTGGAGAGCATGTAGAAATCAGGCTAGGATTTGAAGAAAGGAAAAGATTGTTTTATGGGTAAGGTACTTAAATGTCCCATTGGAAAATTGCCTCCTACCAGAAAGCCCGTGTGGGGCTAGGGAAGTCACTTCAACTTTTTACAATTGACTGCTGAATGTGCTCTTCATTTCCTTGTAATCTACTTGATAGCTTTCACATTTGCAGAAGTGTTTGGTCTCACAAACATAACTGTGGCTGATTGGAACACTGTAAATAACATGCTGTAAAAGCATGTAAAGTGCTATAAAATACTAAATGTCCTAGGAAATTGGGATCTAAGCATCTCATTCTGGGACCCAAAATTCATGGACACTTGGCTCCTTGACCTAAAGCCTTTTGTAGTTTAATTTCCTTTCTGTAAAAAAGGATAAAAAAATAATACCACTCCGTACAAGTATTTGTTAAGCTTAATTAGTTTAGATTTGTGGAACACCTTGATGAATGTTTTAAGGATGTACATAGCAAAATTCATAATTCTCTACTCAATGCTGGTTTAAGTGACAGGTTACAGATAAGACTGTGTGTCACACACTGTTTGGAGGTACAAGGCAACTTGGTTGAAGTGAGCTACAAAACTTTGTAAACAATAATCCAGACCTATCAGGTTCTCCTCTTCCAGTCTGTGAAAACACCTACATTTGGTCAGAGTGGAAGAAGACATTTTTGTAAGAGGGAAAGGACTATGGCTCTAATTTGTGATGGAACAGCATATTTCTGTTCAAGGCTGAGAGAGTTGGGGCTGCTTAGCCTGGAGAAGAGAAAACTCTGGGAAGACCTTATTGAAGCTGTTCAATATATATAAGGGGCTTAAAAGAAAGACAGAGAAAGATATTTTACCAGGATCTGAAGTGACAGGACAAGAGGTAATGGTTTTAAACTGAAGGAGGGTAGAGGTAGATTGGACATAAGGAAGGAAGTGGTGAGACATGGGAACAGGTTGCCCAGAGAAACTGTAGATGCCCCGTCATTGGAAATGTTCAAGATCAGGCTGGATGCAGCTTTGAGCAACCTGGTCTAGTGAAAGAAGTCCCTGTCCATGGCAGGGGGGTTGGAACTATATGATCTTTGAAGGTCTCTTCCAACCCAAATTATTCTGTGATTCTATGATTTTTTACTGGGACTTCTTTTTTGTTAGCCCACTAGTAGGTGATATCCAAAACTACATTACATCCAGCACCCTCAGAGAACAAACTGACTAGAAGTCATAGATCAAGGTGGAGGCCACGCTACAGTCCAGTGAGACATGGCCTTAATCACAGGGAAGTGAAAGACAGGAGCCAACTGGGTAAGTTTCATTCTCACTGTAAGAATCTAAATTTAGACAGCTCTAAATAGTCTGGTCAGGACTGCCTGCTATTTATGTACTACTGTTGATCATGCTACTCTCGTTTTCATCCGTTCTGGATTTCCTCTCATCACATTGATGACCACAGCTTTAGCTGAGTATTGGCAATGGTGATAGTAGTGCTACTTTAGTTTGCTGACATCACTCTGTTTATTAGGATTATACTTTGAAACTCCGAGCCTTGATTCATCAAACCATTAAAAGTGACTTTAATTTTTAGAACGTTTCTGTTACTCAAAGCTGGTTAACAAAGGTTAAGCAAGCACTTAATGTTAGACCTATCTTTATATGCCTTGCTGAATCAGTTCCTCGACAGTGATACCAAACGACTACCCTAGGTTATCTAGGGTGTTATAAGTGTCTCTCTTATTGTTGCTTGCTAATCTTTTTAATGTTTTGTTTGCTTCTTTCTTTTCCCTTGCTAAGCTCTGTACCCTGGAGCTTACACTGTTTTTCTATATCATGACTGGTTCATTGTTTATTTAGCTAGGCTATTGTCTAAGCTATATTAAAATTGTCCTCAGAGACAGGGTGACACCCATAATGCATGTATCCTTATTACAGCTAGAGGCACAGCACAAAAGCACTACTAATTTATTACAACAGACAGTGTAACCATTGAGCCCAGTTCAACCTTGACCAGAGGACCCAGGTGGCTTAGCCATGCAAAATATGACTCATTTGTATCTACTTATTTTGTATTCACAGCTGATATATAGCTATTGAGAATATATGGCTATAAGGATATAATAGTTATAGGTAGAAATGGATGAGGTGTCTTTAAATAGGAGATTAGCTTTGATAGTCACTTTCCCTTTTTCCTTTAGGATCAGGTTTTTACAAGACTATTGTAGTCATTGGGCTGATATTGAAGAAAGCGCAAAGGGGAGCATGAGATGAGGAGAATAAGGGAATCGCTCTAAAGTAGTAAAATGAGGAAAGGTACAAATAGTCTGAAATGAGTGGGACAATTATTTACATCTTGTTTATCATTAGTGATAGCGATAAGCAAAATCCAGACTACAGAAATCTGAGAAATCAGTTTTGTCTCTGATTTATTTGGACCAGAATTTCATTTGACCAGACCAATATTTGGAAGAAGAGCCTTGAATCTTACCAATATAACAGCTAGTTACTTGCCCCATCGACATTTTCAAATTTAGTTACTGCTTTTCCTTGTACCACCTATACTCAAATATCTGCCCGTATTCAATCTTGCCCAGGGAGAGAAAATAAGGATGTTATCATGATGGGGATATGGCCTGGAAGCAAGAGGTATAACCCTTAAGGAGAATGAAATGAAGATGCAAAAAGCATAGAAACTTGTTGATACCAGGAGCAGGGAGAACCTGGAAGGGTGAGGGAGCTGCCGAATGCCAAATTACACGTGGAAGCAATAAAAGTTCTCAGCCACAGACTATTTTTTTTTTTTCCAGAAGTCCTCCCTCTTAGCTCTGGATGGCAACTTCAAAGCCAGGAAAACTGGCAGATAAGAGGGCTAGAATCTGCAGGTGTAATGAGTGCATCTCCAGATATTAACATAAGGAAAGAAAAAAAAGAAAAAGAAAGGAAAAAAAAAAGTGTTCCACCTTACTGCAAAACTATTTTAGTCTCCTATTAAAAGAAAAAAAGAAATATCCTAAAAGAATTAGATTTCCAGAGTGAGGAGTAGTGGCAGCTTTCATGTTAAAGAGTCCATGACATATGAAGAGAGTTAACCAAAGTTTTATGCACTAAGCGTGAAATAGGAAACGCAGTGCTCACAGTCACTGGTTAAGATCCTCTTATCTCACTGTGGAAAGAAACTGAACTTTATATGTTTCTGTTGCTGGCAAGGCAGCCTGCTATGGTTATCAGAAATACAGAGGAAAGTCTAGTTAGAGATTTTTTTCCCCCCGTTGGCTTCTATGCAACAACTGTAGCTGATTAATCCAAGTCAACAGAAAAATCAGCCAGTAGCGTAGACTAAAAGAGAGGATTTTCTTGTTGTTGTTTACCCCTCTGCCTCCTCCCTTTTTATGGTGTTCTGGTATTGCAGAAATGTGGGATACTGATGCATTTTCTTGTTGCTATACATCACAGATCTGTGCAGCTGTGGTCACCGCAAAGTTAAGCGTGCTATTTTGCAATGATAGAAATATATTAAATCAATCTAGCTATAGTTGCTTTTGTTTTTACAAAAGAAGAACTGATAGCACTTTTAAGAAGAGATCAAACTTCACCCTTTCTAAATGCTTTAACCACAGCCGACTCACTTAAAATTGGGGCAGGTTAAAGCAGCAAATGGATCACAATTTCAAGATGGCCTTTGTCTTAGCCTTCTTGGAAACCCCTGGTAAACCTGTTCTCTTCCCTGTGGCAAGGTCACGACAAGCTTGTTTCTCTTTCTTCCAGTAAGCTTGTTTCAAACTTATTTTTATCTTTGCTTTAAGCTTGTAATCCTCCTTTCCCTTCTCATCTTGAATCAGACCTAAGTCCTCAGATACAGTGGAACCAAACTTTCAGTGTTTGAATGCCCCTCTGCAATCCTTTACAAAGGGTTTGTCTTTACAATTAAAGTCAGACAAGTTAGAAAGCCGCAGAGCAGGCTTACCTTCAGATTTTGGTCTTTTAACAAGAGATTGAATGATAGGAACCTTTTCAAACAATCCTTTGAATACAATTCCTAAAACGGCCAGGCAAACTGCAAACTTCAGGTAAATCCAAACAACAAATAAGCTGATATCTAGACCAGCAGTGACCACTGCTAATTCAGGAAACTCTTTGACCTTTTGGTTCAAAGTGCTACTACTGTGCAGTATCTTTTACAGCTGAAAGAGCACATGTTAGAACAAAGAGCAGAAGGAAAGCTTTTAATATGATCTAATACACCTGGGATGCAGGGTCCAGATGTAAGAAATATAACTGAGAGCAATAAAAGGAGAATGAAACAGCTAAATTAGTAGCAAATTTGTGTACAAAAATGTTGCTTAAAAAAAAAAAAAAAAGAGGAGTCAGGCCAGCAAGCAGACCAAGAACATTTAAAGATAACACTGAAGTGCAGAAATTCTGGCGTCACTCCTCCAGTTTAAGTCTTTCTTCATTCCATAAGTAATCAATTAGACACTTGTTCGAGCCTCTGAGAACATCAACAACACCAAAAATGCGTCTGAGTATGATGAAGGAGTCTCCTGATGGAATTTATAAACCAGGCCTGACCTGCGCCACAATTCTAACAGAAAAGCAATTAAAAAAAAAAAAAAAATTGCTCAGATTTCAGAAAGGAGAACAGTTTTCTTTATTTCTGTCTTCACTTTTAATCTGGAGCTAAATCACCCATGGATGAAAGTGAGGAATAAGGCACGCTTGTATAGGTCAGGGCTCATGATCCCACTGCCCAGTATTGCATGACAGAATGGAAGGGAACAAACTGAGGATCAGCCTTTCCCGCTTGCCCAGTGCGAGCGGAGGAGAGGCATGCTCAGACACACCGGGGTACGAGATGATGAATGCTGTGCTGGCCAAAAGTTTTGGAATGAGTTACTTTCTCGCCGCCTTCTCATCCCCATGTCTCCCTTCACCTGCCAATCAGAATGGGAAATTTTCTTTAATTGCAGTTGCAATTAACAAGTAAAATTCCATTCAAGCAGAGCAGACTATGTCTTTACAATTTATAGATAAGAAGGTTTGTCAAAATGCTACAGTATCTTCTGGAATAGCACAAAACTATGCACTGTTCGCAATGAAGAGAATTTCACGTTTCTTATTTGTGGAAAGGGACTGGAAAGGATCCAAAACTGAGAGAGAATTTTGTTCAGTTTACCAGAGACATTGGCAGTTTCTTGAAGCTGAGCGATATCTACATATCAAAAGAACCCACTTAAAAAAAAAAAAACAACCCAAACCAAAAACCCCACACAAGACAATACTCCGAAAATATGTTTGCATAATGGAAACCTGTAGACCATGCTCCAAAAGAAGTAATTGCAGAAGTGCATGAGATTAATCTAGCTTGACCAAATGATTCCTGTATATTTATTGAACTTGCACACAAAATCAAGAGTAATTTTTTTCACATATGGCTGATGTGGGGCTGCAGTTTACCTCTGCTGATGGCACAACTACTAGTTGATCTTCTTCTTTTTAAACACCTTGATGTAAGAACTATTAAAATATGTTATTTCAGTGTAAAAATGTGCTGGAAATGTGTGCACATTTTTCATAACTTTAAATTACCTTTTAAATTGGCTTCAGTGGTTTTATGTTTCATAGCATCCTGAAGAACTTTATTAGTGCTTAGTAAATTCACACTGTTATCTCTTAGTGCTCTATTTCTATAAGAAATACAAGAGATCTAGAAATCTCAGCATGTGGTTGTTGAGGCCAGAAAGTTCTCCTTTCATGGACTGACAAGAGACATTGCTTGCTTGATGTTTATACTGACTGTGGAGCTTTGTGAATTATATTTATTTAATTGATTTCTTTTTTTGTTTGTTTGTTTGATTTCTGAAGACACTTTAGCATCCAGCATTGCTGCTCTTTTACACCACTGAGAGTTTTTTGTTGTCTGCATCCCACATCACCTCCTCTTTTTTGAGTGTGTTTTAGCTTTGTTTTGCTTTAAAGTTAGAAATTTTAACTATAAAGAATTAATAAACACATGTAGCCATTATTTTTTCACATATCTTTGATATTAAAAAGGCATCAAGGTTAGCTTCATTCTGAAACATATTTACCCATTTATATTTTAAAGAAGATTAAAACAGCATTTAAGAAGTTCTCATTCTTGGATCAATATGTTTTTAATGGCCTATATTATGTATATATGTTTTCATGCCACCCTCTGACATAACTATCTAAGAAAAGTCAGCTGTGATCCTGTCCTAAGAAAATACCAGATTTTTCTTCTGGGTTTGGTTTGTTGGTTTTTTGTTTGGTTTTTGTTTGTTTGTTATTTTGTTTAGGGTTTTTTTTAAATATTAACTTTATTTATTAATTGACAGATCTCTGGTAAATTCTACTAACTGTGGACCAGGTCCTAAGCTCCTAAAGTCGGTAAAGTCCTAAATCTTGCACCCTGCAAAGACCAGGGAAGACTCTCTAATTGCATCCTTTGGGTAGAAGGTGACTAAAAAGAAATAGGAATAGTGGTCCTATTGCTGCTGATGCTGACTAGGAGAGTTCCCGAGGCTCAGAGGGAGAAGGGGGAGGAAGGTAATACTGCATGGAGAATTCTCCATAAATCTGCGACTAGAGCTGTGGCTGAGGCAACTCTTTTCCTGCAGTTCCCACTTTGGGACTCTGACTGAGACAAGAAGTCACGGACGCAGTTCATGTGACTAAAGTTTTATTCCACGCCTCACTGATATTTGTCATCGTACCTTAATGTCTGCCAATTGCATTGAGTCCCCATCTTGCCACTTGTCAGAGTATTTAGAGATAAGAAAGATCAAATCACACCATTTTTACTGAGTGTGAGCAAGTATTACAGCCTAGTGGCACGTGTGACATTATTGTGGTGGAAATTATCATTTTAATCAATGCTCTTCATTGTTTGTGAAACTTTCTGAAATGTTGTTAGGAAACATATTATGCTGTCCTTATTTTGATGCTGGTTGGTTCCTTTGATTATATTTCTTCCCACAGGTAAGGTCACAGTACTCCTTTCTGTACCTTCCAATATCAAGTGACAGCAGATTCCCACATCTTCCATTATTGTAGCAATAAAGCAAAGATTCCCGTTTGCTGTAATAATTTTATAAGGTGAGGCTAGCTATTAGTTTTACTAGCTACTAAGGTGTTTCCCATTAGAATACCTTGCTTTCAATTGCTTATAACTTTTTCAAAATCCTAATGGTTTTATGGAGAAAAATCACAAAAATGAGTGGGGTATGGAATAAAGATACAGCCCCACTAAGCTGCATCTGTGACTGCTTGTCACAGAAGGAGGACCCGCTATCCCAGGCTGGCATCTCCATTGTCTCCATTCCAGCAGCATCTCTCCTTATCTGTTTACTGTTAACAGTCGAAGGTAAATAGCTGATGTCATTTGTGAACTGACTAAATCAGCATCCTTAAACACACTAATATGAAGATAGAGGCAATCATCTCAGTGACCATTAAATTACATGATAGAATATTCTTCTATTCAGCAGAACCAACATGGTAATACTTCTTGCTTTTCAACTTGGTGGTGGTGGTGGTGGTGTTGTGGTTTTTGTTTGTTTCTTTTTTTTTAATACCTGGGAAACAGAACATAAAAGACTGTTAAAAGCACAGTTGATTTCTTTTGTGTGTATATACAAAGATGCAGTCCTTAATTATATGTCACACATTTTTATTTTTCCAACAGACTTTCAGTATAGGGGATGCAAGATGCTCTTGAGAGCAATCAGAGTTGTGTAGTAAGCTCATGTGCTGGGCGTGCTGGGGATCAGGAAGGGGACGAGGGAAGGGATTGCAAGAAGACAAGGGAAAGCCTCATAGCTGAAACAGTCGAGTGCTGGCCTGGGAAACTGGGTTTTGTATCAGTCTCTGCCACAGCATTCCTATACGTTGCTAGGGAAGCTGCCTAAGCTACACTACTAACAATAATTGTATGTCCTGCATATTCTTGAGATGCTGGTTTGCAGATATGCTGGATACTTAAAGTTGCAACTGAAGGTACTGGAGCTGTGTAAAAAAGATTAAGTGCTCTTAAATCTCTAAAATTCTTTCAAAACTCAGTGTCTAGTTTTATTCACCTGGGCACTCAAAATTAGCAGACATTTCTGACGTTAATTTTTTTTCATCCTTAACTCTTCGTCTGTAAAAAGGGAATAATGGAATCTCCTCACATAATTAGTTTCTGTGGAAAGAAACCAGTGTTTCAGATATTTTGGGAGTGCATATCCTCAGAAAGTACACAAGAATATTAATACACCTGGCTTTACACAAGGATTTGAAAAGTGTCAGTTTGTTAAAATTATAAAGACATGAGGCCACAAAGTAAATGAGGCAGACTTCCTACAAATGGAAAATAATTTTATCATGTAATTAAACCCCACGTTGTCATGCATATACCTTAATGAGTGAATTAATGTTGCACAAGCAACCTTAATTCTGGCACCTACTAACTTACCAGTTTTGAATTTTGCTTTCCAATAATAGCTTATGTGTGAACAAACGTATGTGTAATATAGAGTAGGCTCATCCTAGCGTACATGCTCCTTTACTTGAGATCATCATACTATACTCACCCCTGAAAGAGCATTGATAATTACAAACTAATCCTGTTTACTAAATCTTAACACTTTCATAGTCTTTATCACGACAAGAATATGTTTTAATTATTTGGTATAGCAGTTTACATCTTTGGAAGTGGTAACTCTTGTTTGGAGCTCTAGGGCCTGTAGACCGAATTTTGGCTCTGGTATTTTCCCTAACGGGAAGTTACTTCCCTAACTGTCTATGGATTTGCAAAGCTCATAGTATTTTTCTCTGGTCTTGAATATAGTACCAGATCTCTCTTGCAGGAATACAGTGCTATTCAGTGTATTCACCCCAGGGGACGGGAAGGATTTAAAAGCATCTGCTGATAACACTGTGGATTGAAAAATACCTTTTTCACATACATGCTAGCAGATATTAATTTACATTTGGTGTCATGATAAAGTTAGCTTTGCGGATCAGAAAGAAGGTATCCTGACAGAGATTTTTTGCATCACTTGTTCCACATGAATGCAGCCGGAGTGGGGGAGTATTTGCATAATTCTGCTCCTCTAATACCGAGGCCTCTGGCTCCCTCGTGGTTTCCAGCAGAAGCCATTGCTTTCTGAAGAGCCACTGCTGCTTGAGAGGAAAGCTTTCTTTGCTTCCAGACCTCTCTGTTGCCATGGGCTCTTGCCCACAGCGAGTTAGTACCACGGTCCCAGCTCCAATGATGGGAAGTTAGACTTCCCTGAGCATCCACACCAGCAGCGGTTTCCTTTGCAGCGCTACCACTATCATTAAGGGACCTAGAAGTCCTCAAATGGCTTCTGTATACCATCAATTACATCAGATTATTGCTAGAAAATCAAAAGCATATGAGAGATGCACAATTGTAAGATCTGACCTCTTCCCAAAGTAGAGAAAACAAACAAAACCAAGCAAAAGAGAGAGCAGTGAATATGACTCTTTGGGGAAATGAGAATGTAAACTTGCCTTTTAACTTCAACAATATTTTTTAAGGAGAAAGGGACATTTTGTCTTCAGAGCAAATCCTGTAACCTTCATTTAACCAGGAAAAAATGACTGAGGTGGGCAAGATTATGAAGGTGAAGCTCTGACAGATATTCTTCCATCCCTGCTAGGACAAAGGTTATGCTCTCGTCTTTTGTGTTTCCTGCCATTTTCTTCCAGGCAGCTGAACCATTCCTTCTGAAAGGTCTCTTTGGTCTGGGGCCCCTAAAAGCTCATATAATATCTTCAGCAGGTTTGTGTTTCTTGTCTCTCTCTCTCCTTTTTTTTTTTTTCGCTTTTCGTTTCTCCCACTGAAACCCGTTTTGAGCTTCTTTAAGGGCTTGAGGTGCGTAAGCTTATAAAATTGTGGCAGCAGCAACAGCCTTGAAGAGGATACAATAACCGCTGTACATCTGCTACGACGTTCTTAAGTATTTGCGGCATGCTGGCTTAAGCCTGTCAGTTTTTGTAAGGGCTACCTGTTACAATGCACCTAATTAGCTTACTGGCTATTTGGAGACAGCTCTACTGGTTTTTCTATCATCTAGTCTTTATTAAGTGAGCTGTTGCTGAGACGAATAGGTTCTTTATAATGATGAGGTCCTTTTTACGCTTATTAGTCCTTAAAGCAAGCCTCTTCTTATAGAACAAAGTTCTCTCTCCCTCTCCCCCTCTCTCTTCCCCTCTCTCTCTCTTTTTTTTTCTTAAGACTTACAGTGGAAGAAGTAAAGCAGCTTTTTTCTGCTGAAGTATTTTATTAAAAGTTTTAGTGGCTGCACTAAGAGCAAGGTGCCTGTGCCTTTAATCATTTTCATCTTTAAAACAGAACCTTATATTTTCACATCTTCAGCTGTCCCAGAGGGCAGCTAGGCCATCTTTAACAACATTAATTTCTCTTTATGACAGGACTAGTGCTGCCCCAGGTCTTCAGAACTGCGTAAAATGTCTGGAAAAGTAGATAATGAAGAGGATATTAGAATTGTAAACAAGAACAATTTGGTAATAAAAACCATATATTTTCTCCATAGGACTTTGGGCTTAATATTGCAGCAGCAAAAGTGTCACGAGTCGTAATTTGTTGATGGCCACTGTACATTAGTTACTGTAGGAGCATGTGCATAAAGGGCAAGAACTATTGGCTTTGCATTAAAGAACATCTAAGATGGGTAATACTAATTTTCTTGTTTTGATTAATCTCTTTTGTTTGCTTTTATCGCAGTATAATCCTACAAAAAAATCTCACACGTTCTGCATTGTAAATCCTGCAGCTGGTTAGGAAAGGCTGTTTTCTGTGTCTGGAAATGCTGGGCAAACACCTCGGCCGCGCTGGCCGCCCGAGCTGGAGAACCCCCCTGCCCCAGGAATTAGCCTCACCTCCACGACATCGTAGCGCGGTGCAGATTCCTGAATAGAGAGCCAACTGAAAGACTGAAATGCTGGTATCTTCTCTGGTATGATTATGTAGTTTACTAGCTGCACATCCCTGCCTCTGCCTACCCGTACATCCTTTATTGCTGACAGGGTTTATGAGTGTAATATGATGGAGTAAGAAACAGTAGATTTTTCCCAAGAAGCCGAGCACGGCTCTTTGTCCGCAGAGAATGTGGGAGGGAAGTATAAAATGGTAAGCATTGTAGTCTGCAGATGTCATAAACAGGGCTATCTTTTCATCTTAAGGTGCACAGCCACTGAGAAAGTTCATGCTATACTTAACCTTTGGCCCTCTGCTGATCTTTTGTTGCTCTGCATTAGTGTGCTGAAATCTGAAAACATAATCTCGACAATACCTACCACCTTTGTTTCAGTAGCATGGTTTTCCTTCATAATTTGCATTTGCTGCTGTTATCAGCCTGAACAGTCCAGCTTCTGCCCCCCAGTCACCAGATTTTAGACTTACTGGATAAAACAAAACCAAAAAAAAGGACAAGCAAAAAAACCCCCCAAAAATCCCAGACTGCATTGACATATTTCATATTAGTTGACAGCAACATCGTGTGTTTCCCGTCAGAAAGTTATAGGCTTATCAGTCGTCTTGTTTACTCAGAGTATGCAGTATTTCAGCACTAAATGTTTTAAGCTAATTGGTCCAATACTAAAGTATCACATTATGCACTTTAGTGAGGAAAATAAATTGGCTGCATTTTCTGAGCTTCTTTTTACAGTACAACCCCCCCACCCCCCCCTCTTTTTTTTCACCCCCCACCCTCCCAGTCAGGACAACAGCTTTGCTGTCATTAATTCAACATCAAATTATTTCCTTGGTGAATCAGTCCCGAGGCTAATGAGCTGCCTGCGCTTGCAGTTTGCTTCATTGTTTTTAGTGGAGTTTCAGATGAGGGCATATCACTTTAAGGCTCGGTGGTGGTAGCGGGATCATTCCCCAGACAGGGCTCACTCAGCCTTGATACAAACTGAAAGGCTAAAATGAGCACTCTTCTATTATTTAGGCACCTGTCCAGAGGTTGGAAGAAATCCTACTTGTGCGGATTTAGCTAAAGAAAGCAGAGATAACCACCTTGCCTTCTGTGTCTAATAAGATGTGAAAGGGGAGAAATAATGAGTATTACACTGTATTTCTCATGTAAAAGGCTGAGAAACAATACTCTCTGAACACTGGCAGCGATTCCAGTCATTTTCAAATGAAAAGGCCTATTTGTTTCCAAATTACACCAGCCACTGGAATGCATACATATATGGCTCCAAAATCCTCATTTTGCGAAGCAAAATTACCTTTCAGTAATTTAGTCACTGCGGGCTTCCCCCCGCTGACTGGTCAGGAGCTATCAGATAGCTTGCAGCTGCAGGCTGAAACGGGACCATTTTTTTTCAGGACAGGCAGTTAGTTAGTAGAGCCATCAGTGTGGCATCTGTCATCCCGCTAGGCCCAAATTGTTTTCTATGATGGATGTCACAGTCTGTATGATCAAAATAGGAGCCCTGCTGCTTTTAATTGCAAAATCGGAGTACTTGCACATTTGTTATTATGCTGAGGTTATTACCTCACACAAAATGAATTAACAGGTGAAAATAATTGATGAGAGGAGTCTTGGGATTTTTAGCCTCTTCAAAGAGACTCTGTAATTATGGCATAATGAATGTTCTGAGACATATCTGTGGGGGGCAGCATGAGACCACCAAAGATCTCTTTAGATTGATGATAAATTCACTGAAATCTACTGTAATACTGCTTAAATTTACTTAGCAGTTAGTTTAATAGGCCTACATGATTCATGATAACGTAGTGAGAATTTTTAAACAAGTTTGTTCCATCCATCTATAAATTAAGCCGCTTACCTCAGCTTTCTTCCCAAGGTGATGGAATATGTTAACTAATCAGACTTTCTGAAACAAAGATGATGTTGGGCAGGGATTTTGGTTACTGGAATACATTTCTATTTAAATACTTCACTGCTTTCATCTCACACAATGCGAATCTTCCCCCCCCCCCTTCAACTCCTCTCATCAAATTTTGTCCAAATATAGTATTGATAGTCCTTTAGCACAAGGAGACTGTGCAGTTGTCTTGTGAAGTAAATCGTTCAAGCATTTTGTAATCTGAAGTAATTGTTCCTGGCTTTCTGACCACTATTCCATTCAGACTTGGTCATGTTTCAAATTCATTCAGCCCCTGAGTAGCGCCAGGCTGATGCACTCCAGTCCATCTCTGCTCTCCCCCTGACACTCTCTCGTTGCACGAGGTGTCTGCAGCACGGCGCGCTTTCTCACCAGGCCGTCCCGCTGATGCTGAGGGGGAAATGCGCTTTTATTTTATTTTTGAATTCCTGTGTTAAACGAGCGGGGCTGGCTCACCGAGGAGCAGGTTTGCATGTGATGTCCATTCAATTAAGCACATAAGCAGATTTTAAATATCAGATTTTAAAAGTGCCAAAAAGTAAAAATTGTCTCATTAATTCAATAACTGGTAAATAATTCACCGTATAAAACTCACAGGGGAAAGCCTCCACATGGTGTATGAGCAAAGTTCATCCTTTTTCTGTTGCGTATTACGTTATTGACATACCAGATACATTCAAACACCTCAAGGTTACTCATTAATTTGCGAGAGTTGAAATCTAATTTAATTCCAGCTACTACTGACATCCTGAAGATTCTACAATAGAGTTTGTAACAGATCTGCCTTCAGTTCAGACTGTGGGCTGAGGGAAATATGCGACAGAGGAAGGGAGAAGTTGTTACTAATTAGAAAATAACGAAAAGAAACCTATCTTGGGAACTTGGCTGATAGGTCACATGGGGCTTTTTTTTTTTACTATACTTCCATAGCCTCTCTCCACGCCCACAATACATTATTTATTATCATCCCAGGTATAAGGCACACAAAAATTAGGTAAGATTAGATGTAGACAGACATACACACAATTTACTTTCCTCACAAGACAATGACACTTTGTTTTTTTGAGAATTCCATTTATTCTTGGGAGAATTTCTAACTGCAGCTTTGAACGGTTTTCTAAATAATATGTACATCACCCTAGTGAGCTAAAATGACATGTATCGTTGGGACACGCAGTTGATGTTCAGTTAATTCCTTTTAAATTCTGATTCCCTTCCCTCATGCACACACTATTAAAAAAAAAAAAAAAAAGAAAATCTTTCTAGTTTCTTTATTTTATTGTAGCTACATTTTACATCAGTAGTTTTGTCTCTTTTTCTACATCATGCATTCTTTTCAGATTTGCTGTCAATGTTTGGTATTTAAAAGTATATAGTATCAAAGGGTCTCGGGAAAATAAAAAGAAAATGCCTAGCAAGAAAATATAATAAATGCAAGACAAGTAGTGGATTGCCCCACATGTGAAGCGGACTGTGGTAACTCATATCAGGCTTCCTGTCACTTGCTGAGACATTTTTCATAAACCCTCACACGCTTGCATTTATCTTCAGTATAAACCCCAAGATGAATTCTCCAAAGACATTAACAATAGATAAATGCTTATTAAACAAAACAGTCTATTCAAGAATAAGTATAGCATCTGTATTAGACACAGTAAGATGTTTATAAAATTGAATATACATTATGTCTTTTGGCTTGATGCTATATGCTGTTCTATGAGAATTCTTTCAGCATTTGGTTATAATCTTAATGAACAAGAAATAAAAGACCACCAGAAGCTCTAGTTTAAATGATATCACCTCTGGTGCTAGTTGATTCATAATATATAGGTGGATTCTCTGGATAACTTATAATATAGTAGCATTAAAATTAGGGAGAAACAGGGCCAAGGGAAGATGACTCTGGATATATTTCATGTCGGTGGACATCGCAATATTGTTATGGAAGTCCTTTTGTTAAAAGCATTTCAGAATCCAACTCATAACTTAACTTAAAGAACAGTAGAATGCACCATTTCAGTCCCTGGGGAATTCTGAAAAACCCATGTCTCCTACAAAAAAAAAGAGCAAAAACCCCACAAAAACACAAAGAAAAAAAATACCACAGCAGAATTGTACATGCTTTATGATAGCTTTAAGACAAATAGTACACGAAAATGTGCTGCATAATTGACTGCAAAAGCAAGTACCAGTTGTCTCTTTCTTTTGAATGCACTGTGCAAGTGCAAATGTTTATAGGGTACCCAGTGACTACGAACAGTTTCAAATAGAGTGTTGTTTTTCTAAATCTGGTTTTATAGCTACACAGTTGATGTGTTGTTTAACTATCATGGAATGTAAGATGGACAGAATAAAAATAGCTACATTATTCATGGATCATTATAAAATATTGGGGAGGCTATGGTTTGTGAATTACTCACATCAGCAGGCAAATCCAAATCCTACAATTACTATCTAAAATTGCAAGGTTAATATGTAATGAGGTTGCAAATTAATCTCATGGATGATGTAAGAATGTTAGCATTATGTGTAACCTTGGTCCTGATAGCCCTTTCATTCAGTAATTAAACTGAATTTGACTCTAGGTCTGTTTTCTTTAGATGGCCCCTGTTCCTGAGTAATACCCCATAGGAGCCCCACACTACTGATGTATTACATTAATATATCATCAGAAGCAGTTGTCATTCCAATGATATATTAGTGTAATACACGAGAATGAGGCTCACTGATGATGTATTTAGTTCTTACAACATAGCATTGTCCAGGGAAGCAAGGGCCCAATAAGAGATTCATTACAATTACAGTATGAAGTCAGCTAATGCACTGCAGGTTGGGAGATGCATTTCTGGTACCAGGTAGGCAATTTTGATGCAAAATCCAATGTCTTGTCATTGTTTCTGGTGCTGCAGACTACAACTGCAGTTGAAAATAATTCCAAAAAAATGGACAAGCCTTCTCCTCTCTCTATTTACATCTCTCTTTTTCTACTGTGCCGCTCTTCGTGAGCTATGTATAAATTGTAGGCTGTTGTTTCTTTTCTCTTCGTCTTAGCGTATTTCTCTGTTCTGAAGCTGTAAGCATCTTAGACCTGGGATCTGCATTTCATGAGTGATTGGAAAGCATTTGTCACTTCCTGGAATCTCCCACAAGCAAATATTAATTAAGAATAATGGTAAAATCTGCATCCTGTTTTGGGTGCTGGCTTGATAGCTTGTCATCAGAGCTTTCATAGCTGCTGAAACTGCCCTTCCCTGGTAAAACCCAAAGTTTCTGGTATCACTGTGAGTCAGTGACACTGCTGAAATAACAAGTCGTCTTTCTCACTTTTTACCTTGGTGAAGGCTGCAGGTGGATGCTTATTTCCTCTCCTATATGAAGTGGTCATTGTTGCCAGAGCTACCAAACAAGGAAAATTTGAAGAAAACCATTTTGTTTAAGGGTTACTAATACATTTTGTGCTAATAGACCTTGCAAAACATACTCTAAGTGTAGATGAATTAGAGGCTTGTATTCAGCACACTCTATCTACCCCCTGCTGTTCTTTCTGAGAGGACAAGAAAGAGGAAGAGGAAAAAATGGAGACTTTCAAATGTTTATAATATAGGGCTAAAAGAAAGAGGGGGTTTTTATGCATTGGGAAAGCAGTTACTGCTCACTCTCCTACAGCCTTTGATTGCATCGTAAATAAAACGGTAGTGCGAGTCATCCTGGACATACGATGTATTGAGATACTGGCTGGAAGGCCAGTTGAGAAGTTAAAATTATGGTGGCAGACCCTTAGGTTGGTGATGGCTGGACACAGAATGAAGTGATATGCTCATTTATTGAAGAGGAAAGGAAAACATGCAGTAGTTTTATAGCATCTTCTGGCCAAAGCATCCTGCTGAAACCGTGCATGTTTCGAAGAAGTTTCTTGTCCTTCTTGTCCTAGGATGATTAGCTCGGGCAGAAGAAAGATTAAAACAAGAACAAAACAAAGAAGAGACGGGAAGATATTGAAATATAAGGCAGCCTGAGGAACTTCAATTGGCAACAGACTCTGTGCCAGGAAGCCTGATTCCACCTCTGCAAAAGGAAAGGCAAAAGAAGATGAATGCGGTGGGTAATGGAAATGATACGTGACAATGGGGTGAAGAGGGGTGCGAGTATCATCAGTGGGTCTCCAATGATTAATATATGTGGGGATAACCCCCCTACATATCTTTTAGACATGTGTCTGGAATTTTAAACTAGTTAACATGATTGCTAGCAATTTGTAGACTAACGGTAACTATAGCTTCAACATGAACTACCAACCTGTGTCCCCTGAATGCCAACCCCGCAGCTGCTGCATCCTGGTTTTGCTGATCTTGGTCAGATGAAAAGCAATAAAGCTATACCTCTCAGGGCTTCATTGTGATGACCCTGATCAGCTGAGTAGCAGGTTGTGCGCTGCCACATGATGCCCAGCTAGGTGCTTGTGTTGTGTTTCTGGGTACGGAGTTCAGGATTTCCTCCAAATCAATTGCTCTTTACTTAGGGATTATATCCACATCTGGATTTTGCCTCAGGCATAAGAAGTTCCCTGGCTACCCTGCAGTTCTAGCACCTCTCAGACAAAGGTTTCAAAGCCCTTGAAAAGCCTAAAGGCCAGGCAGTCTGTGGCCTTGCAAGGCATGGAAGCTGGAAGAGGAGCCTTTGGCCTCTTAGGTCTCTCTTCACCTGCTCTCATGCTAGCGGCTGGCACAGCTGCAGTCTTTTTGCTGAGACAGTTTGAGACGAGTGATCCCATCGCGCTCGCTCCCCAGAGCTGCCGAGGGGAAGTAGATCGCTCCCTGTTGTCACCTCCATGGGGTGAACAGGAGCTGGTGGAAAGCAGCTAATCTAAACCAACTAATCTGAACCAGGCAATCTGAGTGTGGTAGCCTCAGAACAGACCGCATTTGCCCAGGCGCAGCCTGCATGGACTCTGTGAAGTGTCTGTCTGCGAGATATGCTGACTGCCACTCCCGCTGGCACTTCCAAATGCAGGAATAAATCTTGAATACCCATCACATTACTTCATAACATGTGTCTCTAGCTTTCCTTCAACCTGTCTGCCTGGGGAAACTGAGGCGTGGAGCTACAAAGTGATGTGCCCAAGTTGCTACTCTCTTCTTCTAACTGTTCTACCCCAGAAATGTATGTGTTAACCTTTATTTAACACTTCAGTTTACCTTAGGTAATTTTTCACTAATATGCCCTTCTAGTTCGCACTCTGCATGTTGGTTAAGATCTGCTTTTTCTAGATCATTCACATGAATAACTTCCTGAGAATGCTTTAGCATTAACTCTTTTTATTTATAAGGACCCATTCTACAACCTAATAAAAAGAATGCATTAAATCTGTTTTAATTTGTCTTAGAGCTTCTTTTTAAAAAATCTGAGGTTCCTTATATCTCCTACATTTATTAAGATTGATCATGATTGCATATAAATGTCCAATTTAGCAAGACATTATACCCAATGTCCTTGAGTTTTCCAAAATATTATCCTCATTTCAAGTAGCATTTTTCCTAGACTTGCTATTAAGTAGTCTAATTCTTATCTACATATGCTATCAACAGAAACATGAAGTATTAGACTCAATTTCCCTGTATTTTGGCTGAATAAAGCTATTATCTAGATGCATGTGTGCCTAAAGCAAGCTGGTAAAGAAAGGAAAAGGAGAAAAAGAAAAAAACATATTTCAATGTCATCATAAAACAGCAGAGGAAAGGCAAATCATAATTAGCATTTAATGCTCCAATGTAGTGGACCAATTAGACTTTGAGTATTATATTAAATGTGTCTTTCAAACTAGATAAAAATGTGGTTTTTTTCATGCATAGCTATTACATAAACTTCTTGCTTTTCCCTCAAATGTGTTTTCATATAAACAGACTTAATTAATTGTCTAGAGATTTAAATAGTCTTTATATAGCAAATGTACTGTGCCAATTAAATACAATGTTGATTATATATTTCTCAATTATTACAGTGTTTATACTAAATTAATCAACAATATCTACACTACCTAAGGTAAAGTTTCCTAATAGGGATTCTTCTGTCTTTGTTCGTCAGTTACTTTGCACGGGTAGAGCCTAATGCTGACCAAATCTAAATGGTTCTTTTGTCAACAAAGAATAAGAAAAGAAGAAAAGGTTAAACGAGCACTAGGGGGTGGGGAAGAAGAGTAAGAAGGTACAATGTCACCTCCATGCTGTGACAGCCACGAATCAATTATTCACGTAGCAATTGGTAATATTTCTGAAATGCTGCAGACTAGCAAGAAAATGTAAAAAGCATTTTCCTGGAGACTTCATGATTTTTCCAAGTAAAAACCATAAACAAAAACTGAATGGGGCAAAGTATGTGTGTAGGGGAATATGCTGAAGAGATCAACAATAGTAGAGGGCTATATTATTATGGAAAATACATTCAGAAAGCTGGCGACGGAAAAAGAAAGAGTATACAGGATGAAAGGGTGAAAGTGCTGGGCTCAGCTAGTTATAGTGAGATTAATGTGATTTTAAAAAAAAACACAACACATTACAATATCTAACAATACCAACATGTATTGATTTCAAATTTATTTCCTGTACCAACACTGGTAGCATAACACACAGGGAAAGAGAAAGGAGAGAGGGATCTGCAGAAATGCTTAACATCATGGTAAATGGAAGGAGAGCGACTGTCACAAAAGGAAAATTAATTCTGACCATCACTCGAGTTTTGTGCTCTCTACATTAGACATTGCTGTAGGTACGATTTCAGAGTAGCATAGGCCTTACACAAAATCATATTTTCTTAAGAGAAACAAGAATGTGAAATTTAGTATGCCCTGATAACAATGTATAGAATGCACTTTAGAGCAAAATGTATTCAATCCTGACCTTAAAATAGTATTTCTGCTTCCAATAGTAGGTTTTCTTTAGGCTCGGAGAAGTACAAAGATTCCAAGCAACGCACATTTTCTCTGTGCTGGTGCAAAATCCTGGTTCAACTGTACGATATTTTATTCAATTAGAAAATAACAAACTAAAGGCTGGGGTGAATCAGAAGAAAAAAATGCCATATGGTATGTTTTTCTCCACGTAATTTGCAGAGAAGTGACTGTAAGATGAAAGGACAAATCACAGAAATGCAGGCGAAATTTCAGCCAGAGCAGTCAGTGTCTACACTAAAATAGAAGGGATCCAATCTTTCTTTCACGGGATTATAAATGGTTTGTATGGGCTGTAATGAGAGACCCTTCGAGGGAAGAGCAGGGCCCCAAACTTTTTATTTTTAACTACTTAACCATCTGACTTTTTACTCTCTAATTTTCCGTGCTCCCTCAGATCTTTGTGCGACTCCCCGGTTTGTCATGCATTCCAAGCCACAGGATGTGTCAGCTTAGTGATATTCATTAGCCGGTCTGTGCGCCTCCCAGCTCCTATAGCCTCCCTCTTCTCGGCTCTGATTTCCCTCTTTCTCAGAGAGGAAACGTCCCCTTTTCACCACCGCTTTTCTTCTCCCTCTCTTTTCCGGTTGTCCGATCTCTTCCCTGAGAGTGACTGTTGCTTTTACTTTTGCACACTCCGGCTTGTTTCGTCCTACCCTTTACTCCCCATTAGAAGCTTTCACCTTCACACGCACAAAACCCAAATTGCACGCTGCGGTACAAATGAAATCCTCAAATTATCAAGTGCAAAATTAGCATTAAAAATCATAAGACAACAAACAATAGGGCTTTTTATGTGGTTTTTGTAATTGCGTGAAACTAGTTACTTTGGCAATTATTGTTTGTGCCTCATTAGCATGCAAAATGGTTTTTTAGACTAACCCGCACACAAAAGAAACCATTTGTGATGAGAACTGTGCTTTGTTTAATGTTAGACACCATTGTATTTGCTTTCCTAATATAACAGTTCTAATTAGTACCTAGCACTCATCCTGAGTTTTTCAGCTTGAAAACGCCGAAGGTGACAATTGAGTCACAATTCCATGGCACTCTTTGTCAGTACCTGTCAAAATATAGCTAAGTCTTTAGGAGTTGTGATCTAAATACTAAAAAAAGTTAATAGTCCAGAAAGAATCTCTCTCTAGGTATTTTTTTTTTTAAAATAATAATTGCAGATTAACCTCTGGTTAAAAGCATAACATTATTAATACCTCACAGCTAAATGTGGTCTTGGGAAGACTGTCATCTGTCCGAATACTGACTTTGCATTGGTTTTGTCATCTGACCTTTATCTGTTCGCCTGATTCTTTAATTTTTAGTGATTCATTAGAACAGCATGGGTGGATTAGTGACAAAGCTTGAAATCAGTTCGTCAGTATATGCAAACTTTTCAAAGGTGATTGCTCACTTGTCTTTGAAGAGTAATATTTTTTAAAAAAAATTATCTCACTCCAGAAGTGGAACGATCATGACTCCATTTCACTTATGTTTTCTGACTTTAGCTTAAATCCTTCACAGAACAGCTAGCTGTAGTGGTAGGGGAACCATGAAGACTCCTGCTGAGGGGTTGTCTCCAGCTTCATGTTTGTGTATGAATAAGTCAAGAAAGAGCCAGTCCAGTGACACTTTGTCAGTGTTGCTTTGTAATTATCACAGTATGAAGTGATAATGTTGTGTGTTTTCTTTTCAATAATAGATATTTATAAAGAACTTTGCCATTCACAGGCTTGGCCTGTGTTTTGGCTCATAAACACCAGACTTCCATATTTTCTAGTTTGCTTAGACCCACTGAGAAGCTGACTATCGAAAGCAAAATTGCCCACTCGGCCCCCATAATTCAAAACTTCCCTCTCAACTGGCCTCTTTCTAGGTCATTAACTTCCAAGGAAGTACATTTTTTTGGTGTGTTTTATTCTGTCCTGGTTTCAAAGGATTGAATGCAAGGAGCCCTGAATTCTTTTTCTTTGCTGGCACCTAGTCTTGGTGATGCTGCACCGAAATCAGCTGACTTCAGTAAATACAAACCAGAGCCATCAGTTATTCAGTGCCTCAGTCTCCATTCGGAACATGGAGAAAACAACTTCACTGGCGGGACTCATGCAGCAATGGCCCTGACTTCAGAGGTGATGTGGCCAGTACGTGCACAAAGTTTGTTTATTCAGCTTGTCCTCATCTCTCTGTGGATCTTCAGTTACAAACTCAAGTTGCTCATGCCATTGAGATTTGCCCAGTGGAAGCTGCATTTTCACAAAAATAAGCCAGATGAAGAGAAAGCAGATGGATCAGGGATGGAGGTGTAGGAAAAGGCGGACCTGGTCATTGGTCACAGGTTCTGTAGCTTCCCCCTCCACTGCCTCCTTTTGTTACCGCTCCAGGAAGAGGATTATCCTATCCTTTCTCATGGTGCTACCTTTTTTGCTGAGTGGATGTACACACAAAACATGAGAATTTGGAAGTCAGTTCTCATTCTCTACCTATGAAATGATATTGCCGCATGATAAACAATAGCATATTCAAGACTCTACATCTACTATTAGTTTGTTTTCACATGGATAAACCAGGTACCTGTATGGGAATTTTATCAAAACAAACAAAATCTCATCAGTAAGTGATAGCATAAATAAGAATAGGGGAGAAACAGAGAAAATTACAAAGAGACAGAAACCGAACTAAGCCACTGGCTTCCAAATCAGGCTTGATTTTTATTCTTCATGGTCAGGTTATGAGGTCTTTAAAGGTATTTAGGTGACTGGCTGTCTACTCACAGGTGTTCCAAAGTTTCCACTAGCTGTCTTGAAGCCTAGTTTAAGATAAAGTCCAGGAGACTCCAAACCCAAATATTTGATTTGAAAACATCTTTTGCAACTAAGGCCTAATTCTGCACATGCCTATGCGTAATGCAGCCTGCGCAGAAAGCCATGGGGACATATGCATGAGGCTCACAGTTAAGGCAAAGGAAACTGGCTCCATATTTTTCATGTTCTGGCAGGTGCAGGGATTTCATTGTAAATAAATGTCTCAGTCACGCATTCTGAGAGGAAATTTTTCAGTCTCTTCTAAAAAGTTGCTCTACTTCATAAAATTCAATAAGCCGTAAGATAGTATTTGTAGTTAAATAGTTTATCCATATAATAATCCATAAAATAATTAATTCATAAAATAATAGAATTAATAAAATTATGAAATGAATGAAGTTTAGGCAAGTTTACATGACACAATGAAACATGCATAGGGCCAGGAGCATGTTCTGCTTCCACTTGGTGCTCTGTAGAGAGACTAGTTTGAGCCCCAAGGGTAATGTAGCTACATTAGAGTTGCAGTGTGGCTTGAACTGAGTCCAGCTACCCAACCAATTAGCTTAGACTCCAGGGAGCAGTGGTCAGCTGCCAAAGACATCTGGTTGCTTGAGAAAAAGACCCAACTACTAGACCACACCTCCGGAAAGTCAGGGTTTTGTTTTACTGATGCTCTACTTCTGTTGCTTCCAGAGGAGGAAAAGGATGTGGGGAGAACGGAGCAAAAACTGTTGCAGAGAGAGGCCAAAATGGTGCTGCGGTAAACTTCTTCAAATCTTGCCAGCAGCAGATATCATCGCTCTTCCTTTCCTTATTTTTCATATTTTCACCCCTCTCCCAAGAGTGTCAAGTTCTTAATAAGCTGTTTTTAAACAGTTTCCCATTTCAACTCCTGTCTTCCCTCTTCCATTTTCTGTGATAAGATCATTTCCTGTTGGAATGATAAAATACAGCGTTTCCTAAGGCCCTGAGAAACTGACTGTGCTGGTCACCCCACCACTCTGGCCACCTCGATCCAAAGCTAGTGAGCGCTAGGATCTAGAGCCCCTCAGTGCCAGTGCAAGTGTCTGGTTTCCTACCTCTGCACAAAGGACTGCCCAAGTAACTCCTCTAATTAGTCAACCATGCTCTCCCATCCATTAATATATTTCTATGGCTTTCTGGCCCATCCTGCTCTTTTTGCAAAAGCAGATGCTTTCTACCTGCCTTACCGTGGAAATCTCAGTGGAGTGACTTGAGAACACATCTCTGAGCAAGTGGAAGCAGAATAAGATCCTTATCCTTAGCTCTGCTCCATCAGGACTAGTGCATGCTTCTTTGAGCTGTGCTGCTTGCAGAACCCAGATTAGATCAGGAATCCATGAACGACATCATGCTGTGTGCTGGAAACGTTGTGGTTACATCTATGCTAGCAGATGGATTTGGCCAAAGACCATGCTCAGACAGCAGGACTTAGAGCTTAAATCCGTAGTCAGGCTCTCTTGTCCCCAGAAAAGGGTGGCTATGTCCAAATGACCTATTTGCAATGGTCCTTCGCCCTGGCATTATCTGGAAGAGAGATGGTTAGCTGATGCCAAAAACGATTCCAGGGACTGTGCTAGCAATTTAATTGCATGGACAATCTTGTCTCAGTGATTGAGCCCACAGAATAGATGTAGGCTAGGGATCTCAGTTTATCCCTGTAGAGAATGGGCTTAGTGACACAGTATTGCATGCATTGCAGCCTGGTTGTGAAGTTTAACTGATATTTATAAAATATGCCAAATCCTTGCATACAAAATGCTACATAAGTAATAAGTATTAATAAACATGATTATATTAAACCAGGTCTGTTTTCAGTCATGTTTTATAAGACCACAGTTGTAGCAGTAAGTGAGCTTTCATATGAAAGATCAAACATTTTGCCTTCCATTGTAAGCCATTCTTTGTAAGCTTTTCCAATAAAAACAGCAGAATATCTCATACATATTGAAGTTGAACAACATTCTTAAAGACTAAGTGTTCATTTGCAAACGGCAAGCAATAATACTGAATTTCTCTTTACCAGACAATTTTTAGCATGTATTTCAAGCTTAACGTTATCAATAAGTAACAAATTAGAAAGCTTAAAATTTACATTGAAATTAATGTAATTTGTATTTTATACAGCCACACATCAGGTGCATTTTAGCTTTAATCTAAATCTAAGAAAGCAATGTTTCCTGCTTTGTTCAATTCTTTTTAAAGTTGAAGCCTGTCACATCCTCAAGCCTAACTAGTTCTTAGCACTTAAAAAATGTTTTTTACAAACTACATTCAGCGAGAAGAGAGATATCACAGCTTAAGTGAAAGGTGGTTCTAAACCTCTGCAGCAGACTTTTTAGTTTCCAGTCCTTTATTAAGGGAAAAAACAGGGGCTTTTGGGGGTGGGGTACTAGTGCTGACAATTCTCATACTCTGACATAGGGCTTTGCCTCTTTTGGTGCCAATCTAAACTTAAAAGTGCTACTGACATAACTCTGACAGAGTGTGAAAAAAAATTATAATTTCCCTAACTGACACAGCTGTGATGTTTTCCTTGCAATATTATCTCTTATTCTTTTTGGAAACTGGTATAGAAGTACCTGTTAAAAAGGAATCTTTTGATTATATAAAGTACCTCTCCATTCAAAGAATTTTCTAGTATAATTCACATAACAACCTCTTTTTAGTGTAGACCAGGCCTGGGGCTCTGGCTTTGTGTTATGGATAAATCTTCACAGGTAATATACAGGATTTTAACTCCAATACAGGAGTTGGAGCTTACAGTGTGTAAAGCGGGATTTCTAACTTATCTTCAGTTCACTTCAAAACTCACTCCCTAAATGACCAATATTTCAGTGCTCTGCCCTCCTCTTTCTCTCAAAACACAGGGAAAAGCCTCGTGACCCCGCACTGAATATGAGAGTCTGCATGAGGCGGTCTTTGAAGAGCTGGTCACAACTGCAATGGCAAAGGAAATCAAGTCTATTTGCTAAGGAGAGGGCAGCAGGTTTTGTTTTACGGTTGTGGCTCTGTATTTGAGCAGAAGGACTCCGGCAGAGAAAGGCGGTGAACCTTGTGGCTAAGAGCCTTGTGACTATGCGTTACATGCTGTACCTCATATAGGAACAAATCCTCAACACCCTGCTTGTGCTGATGAGTCCTTTCCAGTCACTGGGATAAACTCACGTCTGACTGAATCCCCTGACTTTCTGGCTTTTTTTCCATTCCGTGTATGTGTTTGAACCTCCAGAATTCTGGAGGGTTCCCAGACCAGCCGCGTGTCCTGCTTGGTTGCTTGCTTCCTTCTTCCCCATGAAACTGTAGGCCGTTGAACTTGGCTGTAGGGCTTTTTACCCTTCCTGGGCACCTTCCTATACATCCCAAACACAGCTTTTTACTGTCTTTCTTCCCTCCCAGCCGTGTTCCTTCCCATTTCCCTCCCAAAACACTTTCTGTGAACCAAAGAAAGGGGAGGAGGGTTGTTTTTGACAATTTTATGGTTTTATTGATTGTTTTCCCCTCAAAAACAGTTTAGGAACAACTGTATTAATTTTTGCCTCAGTCATTCAGAGAAAAGTGAGTAAAGACACTTGTACCATTTCTACAGTTTCCAGTAAAGGAACCCTGAATCACGCACAGCATATACATGCACATAAGGACCCAGAGCTTATGTCTTTGAGGAACTTCAAAGCTAAAATGAACTCAGCCTTTGCAGAAGACATTTCCAAGAAACATCACAGGGAAAAAAGCCATACATCCCCCCTCTTTGGTGACTGTTATGTCCTCTTAGCTAAGGAGGAAATATTCCTCATATCCATGGGGACATACTTACGTAGCAGGTATTGGAGACAAGTGGTAATTGAGCAATGAGCTACCACAGGGCTTACTGGTGCCTGTTTAAGTTGCACTTTGAGATATGAGGCCAGGGGTCGAGTGCCTTCAATCACCCAAGAAGAGTGTCAGTAGCCAAGCAAACACATCCAGTGTGTCTTGTTGCTGCTGGAGTATGTTTCAGTCATTGAAACCTTAATTATCTGAGCCTGCTGAGGTCCTGTGCTCAACTCAGAAGCCTTTCTGCATTTGTCTGTACCTTTGTAACATGGTGTTAATTTTAGAATACCACATCTAATCAATTTTAAGGAGTATTCAATGTATCAATTAATTTAAAGAAAAATCTATAAACCCAGAAGAAAAAGAAAAAAAATGAAATGGCAGAGAGTCCTTATCTATTGAACGTAGTACTTTCAAGCACATTTGCAGCTGTGTGTAGAAGTGACACCCAATATCATTGCATGCTTTGCCAATCCTCTCTGCATCCTCCAGACAGACTTTAACAGGTTGGCATGTGGACAGCCTGAGTGGTGTGACT
The DNA here is from genome assembly GCA_009819775.1 of Phoenicopterus ruber ruber. Classification (NCBI taxonomy): domain Eukaryota; kingdom Metazoa; phylum Chordata; class Aves; order Phoenicopteriformes; family Phoenicopteridae; genus Phoenicopterus; species Phoenicopterus ruber. Next base: position 137,260,468 of record CM020216.1, on the reverse strand, counting down.
CCCAGGCCCATAACGGTAGCTGCTAAAGAAGGGTTGCTGCATAGCTGTTCTGAGAGAAGGCGGCAGAGTGAGCACAGAGAGGTCTTTTTCGGGGGAAGTGCATACTGAAATTGTCACAGAGCTTTAGGCATGGCAATGGATAGTAGAATGATGAGAAACCCTAATACAGAGGGTAACTGGGAAGGACATCAAGAACCTGCAGAAGAGGTATATGATCTGGGCTTGAGAAAGAGGTGGGAGGAAAGGAAGAAAGTAATTCCCTTGTCATAGGAGGACAACATGGAGCACTGGTGTGGGGGCAGTGGAGATGATACATAAAACTCTGTGTGTGAAGGATGAGTGTGGGGCTGACAGGGATAAACTAGTTTTGAGTTGCACAGGAGTGTGGAGCTCCCTCCAAAAACAGGGAAAAGCAGAAGGAAACATGGAACTTCTAGGGTTCAGTGGAAGAGAACAAATTACATATGGACTTGTATTAAATTTGCAATAATTATGCATCACAAAGTTACAAAGATTGTTTAAAGTTATCACTTTAGAATGTTTTTATGTATCATCTTTTCATGCTGGGACAGATTATGTGTAGGTTTCATAAAGGTTATACATCATCCTTCTGTGCTCCCTACAGTATATATAATAATATGCTTAAACTGTTTCGAAATAAGTTTTGAAATGTTCTCTTCCTGAGAACAATTTAGGATACAAAGAGCCTTTCCTTAGTCTCCAGAAGCATTAGAGTTCAGCTGACCTATCAACACCTGCTCAGATGCTAAGGCTGTTTGTAAGCAGTGCGCATAGAAGAGATCTCCAAGCTCACGCCTGGATGAGCCTGTGGCATACAGCATCCCCCTTGGGGCCTGGATTACCTGTGGAGGAAAGCTGTGCGCCCATGCCAGATGTCAGTCACAATCTTCAGCAGAAGTCCTCGCCCTGGACAACCAGGAGAGGAGGAATGTCAGATGTGATCCAGCTCTGTCAGAAGCGCAATTTAGATTTTATCTGAGGCCTTTTTTATCAATACAAGGCAAAAGTGGAAAGAACACATTGTATCAGAAACCACCATATTTTATAGGAAGAGAACTGGAGGAGTGATGGTATCATTTTCACCTTTCAGCCCCTGCTGCATCTTAAGACAACACAGACTTGATGCCCCTTTCATGTCTCTTTCCCCAGTTCACAGCGCACCCAAGGACTCCCCTGCACTTCCACTCCCCTCCTCATTGATGGCCTGTCTAGGCTGATGAAAAGCCTTAAAGGGATTTTGCAGCTGACCGTGCCTTCTTGTTGACTCATTCCCAGTTGCTGAGGAGCAACCTGGGGTTTTTTGTTGTTCTTTCTTTTTCTTTTTCCTTTGCCACTCATTGCTCTGTAGCTAGCTGCATGTCCTTACCATGCTAGACATGCGATCTCTCTCAGTGCTGAAGGTCACAATGATAGGTAGCAAAACATCAACATTAGTCTGCACAGCTGGCGTCCCCAGAAAGGTGGTGAAGGAACCCAGGAGGATGAAAAAAGGCTCATCCATCGTGCAAAGAAAACACCCAATGGAAAACTCACCGCACAATAATTACATCCATGCAACACATTTTGTGTTTTCCTCCATTTCTCTGTGTGTAGATTGTACAGACTTGCTATGTTTCCATGCGCTCATACAGTGGCCAAACCATGATCCCAGGAAATCTAACACACTGAAGGCCTACAGCAACTCTGAATTTTCTGTAGGAATCGAGTGTTTGTAAGATCGCCTCTAAAGAATGGAGTTTTTTCACTGAATGTCAAGTAGGAAATCTCTAATTGAAGTGAGGACCCCTTAGGGTCTTATGTTTCTTTAAACTCCTAAGCATTTCTGCCCTAGGGATATTTTTAGGGAAATACACTAAGAAAACATCATTACATATGTATCACAGGGAAAAAAAAAAAAAATCAAAACAAACCCAAAACACCCCCCCCCACACACCTTTTCTTGGAAGTTTAGCTTGCTTTATTATCTGAAGAGATGTGATCTTGCTTTATTTTAAAGCGGCTATAAAGTCCTATGTTAACTGATAGTCTTTAGAAATATATATATGGTTTGTCTGACTGATGTAAAACCCTGTGTTGGTTTCCCAAGCAGCCTAGTGCTGCCGTGGCCAAGAACACAGGATGAGTACTTACCGTGGCATTCAGCAGCCGTTTTCATTCTCTAGTGGCATCGCTGTTTAGCGAGACCATCTTCAGAAGATGCCCATTAATGATGACACATGAAGTGCTGATAAAAATACAGTTACATTCTTTCAGATTAAGCACATTTGCTCAAATTCATGTTTGGGTACTTCTGATCCAGCCATATAATGGTGTTTACCATGCATAATGTCTTTCCTCTTACCAGCTACAAAAAAAAAATAAAAATCAAATAAAGTAATTTATGTCAAAAGTAAGAAACACTCACCAAATACATCATTATGCTTCTAACTGTGTGCTATTGAAGGCATTAAAGCAATTTAGTCGTGTCAAGTTTAAAATTTAATGGGCTTGATGGATTTTTGTTTTAAGCTTTGGCTTAGAAATTATTATTATTATAGTTTTATAATCTTTTTTGTATACTTCAGGCATTTAATACTCAAAAGACATCAACACTGTGTGCCAGACCATCAGTTATGTTTTGTTAAATGTTGTAGCACTTGCTGAAATTTATTTTGATCAGTGTTTAACAAATTATGATCTTCACCTCAGCCCAGACCATAAACATTCTTTTGGCACTTCCCTTCTCCTAAAATCCCCTAGGAATCAGTCAGAAAGAAGTACTCCCTAATTATAGTTAGGATTTAACTAATGAAGTAAGAAATAATCTAACTCAAATATTGTTATTAGATTAGGAAATCTGATTTATTTTTTAAACAAGATAAATGCTAGACGCAGATATTTTTCCCGTGCGCAGTACGCACAGCTTCTGTGCGGCTTCGCCGTTCCCTCGCTGGCGTCCCAGGGCCGTAGGAGCAGAAGGCGCCCTCCTGCTGAGGCCACTCAGCTGCCGCTTTCTGGCGTGCACGTGTAGCGAGCGACGCAAGGGCTCTAGGTCAAGTCCCCGCTGCGGTGATGTGCCACCGAGAAGCCGTAGCTCCCGAAAGCGGCTATCTCAGTTTCAGAGCTACACGCGTATGTGTGTGTATCGTCTTCGTTTGCGTGCGGAATAAAAGTTAGTGTACTGGGTGAACAGCTTTAAAAACTGAATGCAGACTTCACTGGTTCATGATTATACGCATCTTTCCTTAAGTTTTACAGTTTTTAATTTGCAAAATAATGGGGTATTCATACGGGTCTGAAATACTTACTCTATCATTTATGTTCTCTGCTTGTTAATTTTCATGTCTTTAATGTCTTTCTGTTCACCATCACTACCTTAGATTGAAGATAGTCTTTGAAACGCATTTTTGCTTTTTTAACTAGTTGCTTGACAAGTAGTGATTGGGAAAATAGTTTCTAACCAAGAAAGCAATTTTAAATTAGACATCGCTTTTCTCCCAGCTGAACCAAGGCCCTGTATCCATTTTGGGAGGTTGGATTTTGCACATTTTTGATAAGAAAAGAACAAGGTATTCAATGATTAGTCAGTGGACTATGGAGTCATTCCACTGTGGGATTGTAGTTCATACCCAGGCGACGCTGGCTGCCTAGAGACTCAGAGGCACGATCAAATTACCAAACATCAGCTGAACTTCAGCACTCGTCTATCCGTACACTCCTAGCTGGTACAAAGGTAAAATGATATAACTCAACTTAAAGCTTATAGCCTGTACTGTAGGCGAGGCTGAACTGGCAGCACGCTATGAATGAACACATACATGTGTGAGCTAATGTGCTGTAACTTGCTAAGCCTCAGAAACCCAGTCTGGCCCATAAATCACACATGTCGTGTGTAATCTCAGTGTCAATTCCAGGTGACAGGCACTCATGCCCTGGCACTAACCCTTAATTTCCTGGTAGTCTTTGAAGGACTTTTGATATGATGACCCACTTTGGTCTGGTTCGTTATTTTTGTGCTCCTACTCTGGTAAAAAGGGAGAAGCAAACAGCCTTATTTCCCTACTAACACTCCATTAACATGAGAGACTCTAGTGGGCGCGTGTCTGGCTTTACGGTGTCCTGCGTCATCCTCCTCTCAAACCCTAAAAAAATAGGACATTAAAAATGAAGCAGATGAGATGCTGGGCTAGTACTGTTTATTTTTTTTAAGTTTCTACACAGCTTTTTTTGAAACATTTGCTAATGAAAACCACAGGAAAAAAAATATTAAACTGAAGAAGGTAGGGTTTTGTGCTCTTTTTCAGAAAGTAAAAAGTTCTCTGAATTTCAGAATTTGCTCTATATATAGATTGAGCAAATAAACCACAAGGAACAAATGCATGTTTTAAGTGAGGTTTCCTTCTAGAACTCCACAAACAGCCATCACTGAAAACAGTGAAAATTATTTTGTGGTTATGCAAAATATATGACTCATATGTGGGCAGACAGAGAAACATGTGATCAAAAAAAAAAAAAATCACGAAATAATCATATTTGTCTCATTTTCTTTGGTTTCACACAGTGTTTATACTGCAAATGTGGTGAACGCAGTTTCCTGTGCTATGTTTGTGTAAATTACATTTGTTTGAACAATGTAGTTTGGAGGTTAGGAAGTTGCACTCAGACTTAATGGCTAACATAAAATTAAAAATTCCATATAGAATTGCAACAAGATCATCTCGGGTACATCTCTGTTTTGCAAGTACCTGGAATCCCCGTCTCTGGCCTCCTGATCCCTGGTACTGGTCTGCAGCAGATCCACCCCTGGTGATACAAGTCAATACTGTAATCTGCTTCAGATGGCTCTTAGCTCATCTTTTAATGCAATAATACTATTTGCCACATTATTTTTAGGAATCTGAAGGAAGTGCAGAGAATAAATTTATTTTCTGCCACTATGTTCATATTAATTTCATTTATGCTCAGCAGTTACTGCATTGTGATATCCAACCCAGAATACCCAATTTTTAAACCAAAATTGTCTCATGAACATACACGGTCAGAATAAGGTATATGAAAGCAATGTGTACAATCAGAAACCTCCTGATCTTTTTCTCACTAGTATAGTTTGCATATTTCTCTTAATCAAGTGAGGAATTTAGGGCTTACTAAAAAAAGGTGTAGCAGCAAAAGGATCCATCTTATCCCTCTGTTGTCTGCAAAGTTAATAAAACTATAATACAACTATGTGCCCATTAGGTTTTAAAGGGGCACTTATGGAGACCAGAAATTCACTCTGAAGCAGAATTCTAAAAGTATTATTGTACCTTGCAGTGCATTTGATGTTATTTATTGTTGCCCAGGCTTTCTAGTCTCCACTCTCCAGTAAATTCAAGCACGTAAAGCTCTTCTTTCATATACCTCCCAGGATGTGAACCCAAGTGTTTTTATTTCTAAACATAATGATATACTTAATGCTGCTGCTGTGATTGAGAAGAACACAGGACCACTGCCAACGTGGACACAAACAAGGTCAGGTTAAACTGCTTTATCTTGTGTTTGCCACGGGTAGGGGCACACTGTTCTACCGACATGGTAACTTCTCAGGCTGCTGTAATTTAGCTGAAGGTCTAACTTTTCAGGCAAGCCTAACAGTAACACAGTTCAGTCCTTCCAAGCATCTATCTAGGCTGGTAAAATACCATAATCAGTAAAAGTATAGCTCTTTAAGTAACGGTACCTTTCCATCTCGATTTTCCCCGCTTTACAAAGAGAACAATAGCGTCCTCACCGTAATGCTGTCAGGCTTCCTTCATTAATGCACGTACGGCACCTTGAAATTTATGAATAATAGATTTTGGACTTTAATGAGAAATAATAACGATTTCTGTAAAAATCCTTGGTCCCATACTAAAGAGAATTCTCTATCAACATCAACAAATTAGAGACCTCTTACTTTTTTAAACGGAAAAGTTGATCTGTTGCTTGTTTGTTTCATCAGCTGAATTTAAAGTTTTATCATAGTATTTCCATACTAAGTGGTCTTTATCATGCAGTAATAGTTTGATAAAACTCTCAAAAAATGGAGCAAAACTTGGAGGGAGGATAACTACTTTCATATTATAAATTATATGTAAAATGGATGGTTTTCATAATGATACATAATGCACTGCTTTAACTGTCTACATTGTATTGTACAATGCTTTGTCTGTGTGGAATTGCACCAGCTGTACCTGCTGTGCCTTTGTAGAGTCCTATTCAGCACTCCTTATTCACTCCCTCCTTTGGCAAAGCCCCCTCTGAAGTCGGTGTGTGATACGCTACAGTAAGAAGTGCTGAATAGGACCCTTAAATGATAACTCCTTGGAGGAGGAAACTGCCACTTTTCTCACACTTCTCTTACTGTATAATGCAATTTGGACTGAAGATGCTATGAAAATACTACTAATAATAGATTGAGCTACTACATCAGGCAAATCATGGCAGTTCTCAAGAAATGCCATCCTCTTTTCAGCATAAAGGAATCAAAGAAGGTTTCGGCATACCAGCATTGCTATTACTTTTAGATATTGTGAGCACTAGCTTTTTAAATTTCGCATACAAAGTCCGGAAAAATTATGTGAAATGCCAAAATGTCAAAAATTAATATTTTTTCAGAAAAGTATTATAAACTCGCAAGATTTATTAACAATTGGCACATTTTCAGCCTCTGGGCCATAACTATGCCTTAGACCTAAATCTTGTACTAGTAGATAAGGTACAGCAATTTCTCTTTAGGTTAATCTAAGTGCTGTATTAATCCATTTTTAGGCTCTTCAAAAAGTGAAGCTCCACAGAATCTTTGCTCGTTCAAACGTTCAAGTTTTGTTGGGCTTCTACAATTTTACTCGTTAGCTTTGATAAACTATCTGTGCCAACAAAACCCAGCCAATTTTACATGTTAAAAAAGAACACTTTAAACAATTTAACTAAACGCCTTTACAGCTTTGGTTTTAATTAGATGTTTTGCTTCTTCAGCTTACTGGAAAGAGCTAGATAGCTTCTAACCACGTCAGTCTATAAAACAGCAGGTGTCAGCTTTAACTGCCTCTGAAAATTTTAAATGTATTCAATTAACAGAATCCCTTAGAGAATGATACTTTTTGTGTTCATTTGTCTTATGCAAGGTTTGCAACATGTTTTCTTTCTATACGCTATGTTCTTGTTGATTCTGTGACCCAATTATGCCCAAATTTTTTTAATGTCAGAATACATTCAGTTAGTGCTCTCATCTTAATATAATTCATCAGAAAAATGGATTGTGCCACAGGTGTCATTTGGGAAGGTAAGTGTCTCTCTCTCTTTCTTTTCAGGAAACCAGAGCAATCTTGACACCAGCACAGTAAGTGGTTATATGAGCAATGATAGGTGAGAAAACTGATAGCTGTGAGATCTGAAATGGATGGCTCCTCATATTCTGATCTCAATATACAAACCTACATGTGTAGCTAGATATCTTTGTAGGCTTTCCCGGGACAGGAGAGACAACTGCAGAACTGGGCAGACATTGTGGAGCAAGACTGACACATAGATAAGCTGTGCATGCAAATGTATACACACACACATGCATAAGCACAATTAAAAATAAGCATGCTTCTCCTTCAGCTACCAGCAGGCAGTTAGAATTTACGATTTATGCTGACTCCTTGTGTTATTCTGCTACCTGCATTACCATATTAGAAACCCTCTCCTATATCACGCCACACCTCCAAGCATTTTTCTCATGGCAAAAATGAATCAGGTTATGAAGCTATAATATCATGAGGGTCATCTAGAAAAGGTAAGATCCTTTGGAAAAAAGTTTTAATGGTGTCGTGACTGACCCATTTTCCTTGAAAATAGGCTACATGTCAGGATAAAAGTTACATAAGACATTGTCCTGTTTACCCACTACTAGTTACTCTAAATTTTATTACATCAGGCATGATATGATATCCAAACTGCTTTGTCTTCCTCTGACCAGGTCCTAGGAAGAGTTTCCAGTTTCCAGTGTCTAACTTGAACAAACAAGAAAGGTGCCTTCACAACATTATAGGACCAGTCAAGCACTAGGAAGTGGCCAACTATGAGTAAACCAGGTGTGTACCATACGTGGACCCATCATGTTTTCCTGTGCACCAAGTCTTAAGAACTGGGAATAAATCCTGAAACCCTTGCAGGTAAATTAATGACTATATCTTCAAGCTATAGTATATTTGGTTAATGTGACTTTTACAAAGACATTCTAAACTAGGTGTGAAATATATTCTGAACACACTGCTACTCCAGACAACAAAATTCAAACCCAGTCTAGGTGAGAAAAAGATCATCTGTGATGTACAATCGTGATGGATAACCAGAATAAAAGAATCCCAAGTTGGGCAGATCATGGCTGCAGGAAATGATATTTGGAAGTCAGAGGAAGCTGATCGCATCACCTGCTTGAATTGAAAGACATCTTTCAATCTGTCAAAAGTGTTTTCCTCAAAAGCAGATCAGGAAGAGATAGGTGAGTCTCTCAAAATGTACCAGCAGCACTGCATGCATGAAAGAAGAAGGAAAAATAGGGATATGGAGAAGAAATTAAAAAACAAAGTGAAGAAGGTAGAAGAGGCTGGAACAAAGCAGAAACATTTTTAAGCTGTTGCTGATTGAAAAAGGTTTGCTTGAAAAAAAGAACTCAAGAAAGCACCAGAGGAAAAAAAAAGGAAAAAAAAAAAGTGCAAAACTGACGGATCTACAAAAGAGAAGAATAAAGGAAGATGTTAAAACACATAGACACTTCGACTGTAAGGGATGATCTAGCAGCAAATACATAAAGAAAAAAATAAAATAGCTGTTGGAAGAGCTCTGGATGTGCATTGGCATTACTACAGAGAAAAGGCAGAGCTGGGAAGACAAATTGATCTTTCTTCCATTTCTGGGTCATGAGGAGACACCTGTAAAGGCAGCAAGCAAGTTCTTTACAGAAGAAAAAGTTTCCAGAAACTGCCAAAAATCAAGGAAGGCTCTTATCATGTGACAGTGGTAAACAAACACAAAAAATGTTGCTTCTCAGGATACTGAGAAGGAACCTTTGTATTCAAATAAGGGAAATAATGTTATACTAGCAGCTTTCTCAACTGCCTCTGACTGCTCGCTATAGATCTCTCTTGCTCCCTGCTATGGATTTAAAGGAAGCAGTGTCAGATCTACCACATCCATTTCTTATAACAAGAAAATTTAAAAATTATTACTAATGGTTAACAAATCCAGATGAGTCTATAGCTTTACCACTTGTCCAGAAGTGATCAGTTTGTGGTCATAAGGATTTGCATGAATACCAAGTTGCTGGATTCAATGAACTTTACTTTCTTTTACATGAATATGCTATTAAAGTATAGATAAAAGCCTGAATGTAAAAGAGAACTAAATCCAATACAAAAAATTAAGGTTGTGGTGGATGAATAACATTTCTATTAGAGTTACAAAATAATTGCAAAGTAATAATCACATTTAAATCTGAATTACTTTATTTGCACTTCTGCTTTTCATGCTCTTGAGACACTTTTCCACTTTTTTGAATTTTAGAACCCCAGGAAATTTTCTCTTTAGTCTCACTGATCTAATTTTAAAGTTACTTTCAGATTTATAGTGCCTGTGTGTGGCATTTGATAAAGTCATACCTCTCTCTAAAATTTATTGATGAGGTTCTTGGCTATCTTCAGCAGCGGTTTCTATGTCTAAAGTCCTTACTTACCTGACCAACTGTAGCCACATTAACCTAGACTGATAATCTGGGAGACTGTACTGGTTAATAGGGTGTGAGTGGCTGCACATCTTTGGAAATCCAGAGCATGATACTTACATGGGTTATTGACTCAAAGCCCTAGTGGAAGAGGAGGAGATGTTAAATTTATGAAAAGAGTAAAATATCCAAAATTTAATGTGGATAAAAATTGTTCTATTTGATATATGTTTTCCATAGACAGTCTGTGTACTTCTAAATTCTGAGTCATAATCTGTTTTCAAAATAACAGTATTTTGCTTGCTACCTGAATTGCCCTCTAATGTTCAATGCCTTTGACAACTTTGCTATTTGTTTTGTTTGGTTTTGTTTTTTTGAGGAGAGAGTGGCAAGAAACATAAAATAAAGAAGGAAAGACTCATAAAAGATTGAGTAAATAGCCAGTATTAATCACAGAGAGAAGCCAGATTGTTACTTGTCTGCCATACACAAATAAGCTGTTCATAATAAAGTTCATATCACAAGCCAAGTTAGAAAACAAACTCCATGCTTACACGTAAAGACAGGACAAGCATATTTGTACATAAAATAGGATTTCAACTATATACGCGCTGTTACAGTCTTTTACAGTTTTTACTCCTTACCTATCTGTATGTGCATTACTGTCTGTATACTTCAGCTGTATTTGTAGTCATTAGTTGTGAAGAGTTTAGTGACTTTTGAGTGTGTAAAAGTGTCCATAAAAATAAACCACATTGTTCTGAAGTGCTACAGTCTAGTTTAACCCACAAGCAACATGAATAAGTTCTCATTTCAGCATTTTAAACTTACTAGGATAATTGAATAAAATGAGTCTGTACCAGGAAATTTTCAAAGTACCTCAAATGGAATTTGTATTTCACAATACAAAACATTGTACAAAACATTATCAAGTGTAACACAGTTGTGACTGCTGAAAGCTATTTTTTTTTTCCTATGAATACTTTGAAAACCCTCGGCAGATATTTCTAGTAGAATCTCAAAATGCCTTTCTCTCTGCTCTCTCTCCAGAGACCTGACTGTTCAATACGCTAACCACTGTGCCTTGTACTTTTTCTTGTTATCTCGCTTGCACTGGGTGCTAGTTATTGGTCTGGGGAATAAAAATCAGATCATATTTTAGCAGCTAGCCATCAGACTCGGCTTTCCACGAGGCAAAGTGTGATCCAAAGTTCAAATGCTTACACAGTTTTTAGGTTTTGTTCCTTACACTGATGTTTCTGAAGTTATTGTCTGCTGTGCGTGTAGGAAGCAGAGCTTGGTCCAGGGGACACGACCAGCTCCGTATAACGGAGCTGATCCTGGTTGGGTGGTCTCTGGTTTACTGGCCCAGAAGGAGCACGTGTGTGGTTGGAAGGACAGGGGAAAGAAGCCAGTGCGACTGTTCTGCTTGGACTTGATTCTTCCAGCACAGAGATTTTATATCACATCCTCTCTCTCTTGGGAAGAGATTATTAATTATGATTATTATTATAGTCTTGTAGTAACATATGACTAAATTTTTTTTTCTTTGAGGTAGGTTAACTTCTCTCTTCATTTCTTTTCTTAAATTATAACTCTCCAGTAGGTCGTGGTACTAATTAGCTGAATTGGAAGTTGCATACAAAAATTTTCTAGACATTATGATGTGAATATACCATTTAATGAGGACTATGAAACCAAAAATGACATTTCTCCCCTATAATTAAAAGAAAACTTTAAAGTATTTTTATTCAGTCACATTTCTTACTTTTGAAAGACCTTCGAACAGTCTGAGCTACTGAATATATTTGAAATATTTGGTTCTTGTTCTCAAAAATAATCCATAATTAAAACTTGTTCTGCAATAGTCAACTCAAAAATTTTCTGTAGCCCATTGTATTTAGTACTAGAGTGAAAGTAGTTCATATGTAACATAGAATGTTATGGGTATGCATGTAAAGTGGCTAAACCCCTGAAAAAAATTAAAATAAACAACGAAATAAATAATAAATTTCAAATAATTAGAAAATCAAAAAAGCTCTGAGGATATATCTCTATTTCCTGGAAGTACTTACTGCAGTAGTTGTGTTCAGTTTTAGAGCACGAGTGACTACAACAGTTTCATTTGTTATTGTGACCCTTTTAGCTTCCACTTCTATTGTTAAAGGCTGAATGAAGTATTTGGTTGCTTAGAGCCAGCTTCCTCGTTAAGAACTTCTTAAAACCGACCTTTCTTCTAAGACAGAGCGTCGGGTGCCCAGTTCCCAGTGCCACAGTGCTGCAGGGTGCGATGCAGGTGCAGAGGGACTGGGGTCTGCACTGGGAGGAGAGTGGGCACAGGCGCACATCGTGCCTCTGCCTTAGCTGGGGAGCACTGTAAGCTGCTGGGACCAAGGGGGCCAGGCAGGAGGTCCACCCACGGGAGATGCTTCTTGCCCCTCTGGGGGACTGCCGCAGCATCGCCCTCCCTGCCTGTGCCCCGCTTTGCCTGGGACATGCGCTCATGCTCTGCTCCCTGGAGGGGCTGGCTCCAGCCCTCGAAGCCGGACAGCCGCATGGAGCGGGCCCAGGGACTGCTGGCTGCCCGGCGGTCTGCTCCTGCTGGTGGTGTTTGAGGTTGCCCACCTCCTGCTCGTCTTTGGAAGCACCATCAGTGCAACCCCACCCGACCAGGACGTGGCACAGACACTGCTGCGCTGGTTCCCCGTCTATGGAGCCATCTGCTGCCCTGCAGTCAAAATGTGCATTTGTTGTGTTTTCTATTAAAGCACAAACCTCCGTTATAAAGGTTATAGAACATGTATCTGAGTTGAATATGTCTCATGAAATGTTCTAAAATACTTGAAACCTAAGGAAACTGCGTGTTTTAATTCAAGTGTCTTTGTATCTCGGTGACTTGGCCCTCGCTTCCTTTCAGCTTTGTTTGTATTTAACTCCTCACTGTTTCACAAAGTGATAGACAACGGCCTCAACATGCTTCCTTCCCAGGGGAGAGAATTGTGTCTGGGGAGGAGGATAGGAGGAGTGGATAGAGTTTTTACTTTGAGGCATTACCATCACATTTTGTGGCTAAAGAGAGCTTCCAAAAATAATCTGAGGGAGTTTAATTTCTTTAACTAACCTATGGATTTGTGCGTATTGACTAACATGCCTGCTTCTTTCCACTGACTGCAGGTGGAAATAGGCCACAGCTGTTGTCCTCTGACGCGCTTACGAGTTACATGCCAAAACCAGGGACTCTCAGGCCCCGGTTTCACAATCTGCACAGTTCAAGTATCCTCTTCTGCTGACGTCAGTTGCTTGAAATAAAGAACCACCTTCTTGGTTCCGGCTGAAGGGCCCAAGTTGTTAAACTGTGTGATTTAAATATGTATATACTTTTGGAGAGTTTTCTAGGCACCTTTAAAATTAAACAAAGCATTTTAAAGAGATTCTCTGTTCATTTGACCTTTGAATCATAAGAAACAGTGTAGTTTTAGTGGCATCTGTGAGATATGCTAAAAATAAAAATATGTGGCTCAAGCTTTAAAAAGTAAATTTCAACAAAACTGAATGTTGGAACTGGGATCCTTTAAAAAAAAACCAAAAACCTTCTGTTTGGGACTACTGTAGGGGGAAATTGCCATTAATGTCCCCGTCAGATACAACATACACAGTCAAACCTGTGAAGTTTCCCTGAGTTCAGGCTGGTTATCTCACAAATCTGTGCAAAGCTCTGGTGAATAATTTATACCGGGCTTGAGGTGACAAGTTAAACACGCCCATTTTGTCTAAAATGCTATGAAGGCATCAAGATGGAGCCAAGCTGCAGGGTGAGTAGAGCTCGGCTGATGGGAATCTGAGCATGTCGAGAAGGGGGATGCTGCTGTAAAGAAAATGAAATGTAATGAGATACTTTTTCATGCATAATTCATGGGTGAAAACATGACTGCATAAAAAGCCATGGATTTTAACAAGGCAGGGCTGCAATCATACACATTATCTTCCCAGAGGAACTTTATATAATATTGGTCAAAAAGAGAGGATTCTGAATACCAGTACAAAATAAAGCTGACATGTTTTCAAATGCAGTAGAATTTACTTTAATGTACAATGGCTGTAAAGGAAACAATTTATATTTACACCTCAAAATGCTTCCTAGAAAAAAAAATACTTTAAAACATATGCCTGTATTTCCTAGCTTAAAGAAAAAAGTAAGATGAGGAATGAGAAAAATACCTCGTATGGATAAAAAAAAAATCTAAAATGCATAAGCAGTATTTTGTTGAGTGTGTTGTTAGGATTGTGCTTTGAAATCTTTTGCCAGCATTTTCACTTTTTAGAAGCAAAACTTTTGATAGGAATGACTGCTGTGAACAGGCTTTAAAAAAGATAAAATGTTAGCTATTGTCACCATAAAATTTAATTTGGTTGCATTTGCAAAAGCAAATACTGTAATTCAGCTTTCAAGAACAGTTTAGTGGCTAGCACATGACTATTTGAAATGATGTTTAACGCTTGGGGTATTTAGTTGAAGGGATTAAAAATGGAATGTTGATTAAAGCTTGGGATGTCTTAAATTTATCACCACAAAATCCTAATGACAGACTTAGCTGGAAGGAACAGGGGTGCCTCCTTTAGCTGTTCACTTAGTGGGAGCAGATCACATACAGAAAAGGCACCAGAACAAGTCATAGGGAGCTTCAGAATCACACAAGCTGAAGGAATCTGTGAAGTTATTTGTTTAGTTTACACTGCACAATCCCAATATTTGTAAGGGAAGTAAAATAGCCATTTTGCATCCAGTTACGGTTTTATAGTCCTGACAGTCGGGTGAAGAATGCATTAAGGGTTCAGAATGATTGATGTTTCAAAGTGTTCACCTTCCATGGGATTTTTTTTCCCTCTCGGTTTTATGGTATAAGAGGCAGAGAAACGCTGCAAAGAGGAGCGAGTTGAGTTGGTATAGTCACTAAACAATCTAAGCCATTTAAATCAAATTATGTCATTAACCCCTATTCAGAGGGACTCCAAATTCCTTCAGGTTTTGACAGTATAAAAATAAATATGGTCTCTTTTTGAGCTAGGCAATAATTTAATATCTGATTATAGAATTTTATCAGTTCATAGCTTTTATAGCAATTCAGGCTAAAAGAAACACATAGCTTCCCTTTGCTCTCTCAGACTAGCAGTGTAATAGTGTTTTCATCTATGATCTCTAACTGTGCTCCTTCACAAAAGGCTTTCCTTCTTAAGTTGTCTATTGTCTGCATTTTTAATTTTTCTTAATGTCGTCTCAATAGAAAACACTGCTCCTCTGCAGCTTTTGCAGGCATTGCTTAGCCTTTAAAGAGCATGACAATGATTTGTCTCACAGTCTGCCATAGTGAAATCTGATTATCTATTGGTTTAATCCAGGACTGACTTGTCATATTTGCTCATCCCCCATGTAGAAGACTTTAGAACTTGAGCTCATCCCGGTCTTTGAATAGCTAATTTTCTGTAATGGTTTCCCTTCTTTTAATAATTCTGTGTTGTTAAGGGAGACAAGGAAGGGAGAAAGAGGACATGAGGATCCCTCAGTTCAAGTTGAGACTATCTATCTCCCAGCTCCTGCTGTAGCATTTGCAAAGGAATTATTTCCATCTGCTCCTCTCTACCTCTTAGAAGATGTGCCGTCATTCATATGTTCCCGCTGGCTCTGGATTTTGCTGATTGTTTAGCCTCACTGGCAGAGCCATTTCCAAGCATGGAAAAGGTTTGTTTGCTTAGATACCTGTGCTCCAAGGGAAGTTCTCCTGTCTTCCACCAGGCTGAATGGCTAGCCAAATACCTGGAAATGCAAAGCATCTGAAATGGGAATCAAATGATAACATTATTAAAATGCCCCTCTAGGGACGGCGTGATGCAAGCTATGCGGTTAGGAGGATGCAGCTGAGCTGAGCCCACATAATTGAGATTTGCTTTCTATTTATTTTCTTAACTTTGAAGAGAGCGCCTCGAAGGTTATGTGATGGGATCGTGTGAGACGTGTGCAGGGTCAGGGACTCCGTGGTGCTGTATCAGTGAACTCTGCTTTCAGCCTTAGTGACTTGAGCGTGAGTCTGTGTCTTGACCTACAGGGAAATATTACTTGTTTGATCTCCCAGGGCACTGGAATACATGATAAAAGCACCCTCAATTCTGACTGGCAAACTTCAGAACAAAAAGCCAAAAAAATTCCTAGAATAAAACAGCAAGACAAATATTGGTATGGACCACAATACTATAGCAGGGTTATGTGAAAAAGCACATCAAACACCTGTCAGTAAGCGTATCATTTTATACCAGGGCCATTACCTAATGACTTCTGAAGCACTTTAAATATTCCAGTTAGTTGGACAAGGTGTGGAAAAAGCTGTAACCTGGGAGACAAAAATTCTTAATTCTGACACTATTTCTAAAACTGATTGCTTTGTGGATTTTGGCAAAGTACTTAATCTCTTCACTTCTATCTCTAAAATAGTAGTGACAATAATAACGAGAATGGTAATCATATTCTAAATGAGGTTGAATATTAATTTGCTGCTAAACTATTTTATATATGGTATAAATTTTAAGGTGTATGGTATAGATATTAAGGTGCGTCTGGTCCTTGGTGTTAGGCCTTGCTAGGAATTCATGCTTAGCATTGTGTCTTCTGAAGTAAACGTTGGTCAAGCTTAGCCATTGACATTATACTACCAGAAAAATTGTACATTCAACAACAACATGGTAGGCCTGTCAGAAGGCTGGAGATAGTCACAAGAAAAGAGGGTTTCTTTTAACACAAATCATCACCAAGGTTACTAAGAATACTCACATCATGCATATTCTACAATCTTCTGCTTTTTAAGATGTGAAAATGAGACATATGCCGTGGTGTTTTAATTTAGATAATAATTTTCTATCTTTGGCAGGAAAATAATAGAACTGAAGAAAAAGACTTTTATCAATGCATTTTCCTGCAAAATGGCACTAATAAAATGAAGTGATAAAGATAAACCGTGCTATGTTTACCCATACCTACAGTATGGTAAGGTCATAGGTGAAGTGCTATCAACGCTAGGGATGAAAAGGAAACAGGAACAAAAGTGTAAGTGCGAAATTTCATACATTATGTGCTAGTCAGAGTTCAAAGCAACTGATCTATGAGAGTGGTCCGTTCTTCTTTTCTTGCTCTTTGGACTCCAAAAATCCAACTTGGAAACTGCCTCATTACTGAGCACAGCACTCACAGACATGCAGCAGTCTTCTTCCTTCCTGTCCTTCCTCCAACCTTGAAAGCCCTTTTTCAGATATGTCTGTTTGATCTTACTGATTAATTTAATATCGTAGTAAAGTAGTCTGGGAAAGGCAATAACTTCGTGCCTCCTCATTCTAAACCTGTACGCTGTAAGAAAGGCTTCCCTTCTGGAGGAGAGGATGCCAGCTGCCTACCTCTCCAGTATTTGGCTGAATTGCATTCTATTTCTTTTTCAGACATGGTGGCAGAAACAAAAGCAATAGAATGTAGAATTGATCAATTTCTTTGGTATGGGACTGCTTGATTGCTTGATGTTAGCAAGGGCTGTCATTTTAGCTGTCAAGTCAGGAGGTGGAATGTTGCTGCAGCCTAAGTAACACAAGTGTCATGATCCCACGTCGTACGTAGCAGGAAGGGCTGAGTGATCTTTTGGTGTTGCTTCCAGCCCTATTTGCTGAGATTCTGTGTGATTTAAGCATCTGAAATACATCTGAGCCATCTTTAAACTGTCTAATTCATGTACCGGCAAACGTGGCTGTGAGAGCAGGAAGCTGTTTGTGTGCTTATGCAGGGTAAAACAACAGTTTTGCTGAGCCTGGTGCTGTGACTATGATTGCGCTATTAGCTGTGGTAGTAGATATGAAGTTAGATTAGACAGATCTATTCAATGGGCAATTGTGTTCATGGTTTATGGTACAGACATGATTCAGCATGGCTAGAGTAATGTTTTATGAATATCCACAGTGGGACCCAGCCATTCTCATTCATCAGCAACCCCCAAAGGAATTAATCCAAGCCACATGATGCAACTGTACAAATTCCCTACATTAAATACAGACAATGGTGATAGGTAAGATGCTGTGAAGACCTTAAGATGGCAGTTGAGTCTGTCTGAGTTCAGTACTCCCATTCTCCACTGACCTTTAAGGTAATATAGATACTTGCCTCCGAGAGAGACACAGTTTACCAAGAAACATGTCTTTTTCTTTGAGAAAAGAAGTAATCAATATCTAATCCATAGCAAATGTTAGATACACTCAGGATCCATTCTGCCTAGAGTCTTTACAGGATGCGTATGAAATGGTCCACTTCCAGGGTGTGTCTGGTGCAGCAAAAAAAAAGGAAGGACTACAGTTTGATTTGCTGTGATCTGCCATGGTTCCAGGACTGCATGTCTTATCTTCACCTTCAATGAAGCCTACACCAGTTGCTGGTCCTAGGAAATACCTCATCTCTTTCTTTATCAGCTTAACTCATTGTATATTCATGAAACTGTTCAACCTCAAGACACAGCAAAACAGAGCTTATTTACCAAATGCTTTTTTTGTTCTAATTTTACTCCATGTAGCCTGTAAACAGATTTTATGAGAAAGCGTTGACTCCATAACGAGATAAATGGATCTCAGGGTTCAGATCTCCCTGAGTTGATCTAAATGAACTGAAACACACCAAACTGTAGTAGGCAACCATATGGTTTCAGATGAGCAGGCCAGATGATTTCATCTTCACTGCATCTCTTGGACATGAGGATCTTACTGCATAAACCTATCCAGGAATATCGTATGCGTAATGACCCCCAGTACAGGCTGTATACATTGGTATGCAGTGGTGACTTCAGCAATGTCAGATCTTACTACTTTGACAGGTCATCTCTGTGAGACAGGTCCTTGAACTATGATCTATTACGTTTGGACTACATTTCACCTGCCAGATTGGGATTTCAAATTTGAACACAGAACTGAGTATTACAACTGTGAGTTAAAGCTGTCTGTGTGTTTTACTATCTGATGACTTCATTAGAAAACATACATGTAAACAAATTAAACGAGAATACAGCACCTTAAGCCTGTGCCAATGCATGCCACTTCTAACAAAGATATGACTCATTCTGGAATTCAATCTTTCCTTGCTGCTTGCAGAAAACTATCACATTTTATATAATAAGAATGCATTGTGAACAGATGAACACCAACACACACTACCTTTACTGCAATGTATAGTGTGTCCTTTGGCATATACAATGTGACCTTGATCAAATATGATCCTAATCATTACACTGATTTTTACAAAAAAATAAAACAAGTCCTATTTCAAACTATAATGTTACGCATTTCGGGCCTGATTGTGCCCTCAAGCTACCAGCAGAATTCCAGGTGATGTCTCTGACAATTTTCATGCATATCAAGGGCACAGCATAGTCTTAAGATTTAGAAAAAGGACTAGTTCACTGACTGGACATCTTCCAATATAAGATAACTAATTTAGACTATGGATAGTTTATAATTTTGGGTAAGACATGATGATCATCAAAGTGAAAGGCAAAGTAGAGATAAAGAGTTTCATTAGACACTCTTTAGGTATTAAATACTCTGAGTTTGGAGGGAAAAAAAATTGATTTCTGATCAATACCTGATATAATACAGCATTACTATGGTGGTGGCCGTGTTATAGGCTTAGAGAATGCTACACATATGGCCTTCATAGGATACCTTCTTGCTATATCTGTGTCCTACAGATAGTGACAGTAACTAGTACAGAATTTTGAGTAGCAAAATAATTTATGCTGATCCATATGATTTTACAAAGAACTTGTAAATCAAACTAATTTAGTATTTTTTTCTAAAATAATAAACTTGTCTGATGAAGCAAACTACATTTATATAAATTCTAAAAGGTTTTCAAAAGCATTCTACATTACAGAAAAAAATCAGATTGCATAGATACTGCCTATATAGAATGTACAAAAACCAGGGATCAGGTGGATTACAAAAGTCGGAAAAATTGTTTAAAAAGAAGTTAAGTAATGGCTTTAAGTATTCTTGGCAGAATCCTATATAGGTGCACTTTTAGACCAATCTGTGTAATATAGTTACCAAAGGGCGAATATAAAATTACTAATGACAAAATATGCAGATGATTCAAAAAATAATTAAGTGAAAGCTAATGACAGAGTCAAATCCATGAGAAGTGTTGATTTGTAAGGTGGGATCCTTTGTAAAATGTATTTTGGCAGCACGACATCCAGGAACAAGGCATGTAGGTCACACTTACAAGGTGATATTCTGGAAGGCATTGGCTATTAGACTGTCCTAATCTTCTACCTATGATGGGGAATGTGATCCTTGAATACATAAACCAAAAGACATGATAAGAATAAAAAGGTAGCATTACATTTTCACACAGAATTAGCAACATCATATTTAGATTATTGGTCTATGATAATTTCAGAAAAGTTGAGTAAAAATTATTAGACTGATTCGAGTTGAACAGACAAAGAACTTACTTAGTCAATTTATTTTTCTATAAGAAGGTCAAGACCAGTCTTGATGACAATGTCCTAGGAAAGCAGATTTTTTTTTTATAGTACCAAATTTAATTTAGAAGAAAAAAGCTTATTTTGCTCTCAGTGGCAGTAGTCTGAAGTTAGGCAAATTCAGCTGAGAAGTAAAGTGCACATTTTTAGCAGTGGGAGTAATGAAGCATTAGAACAATTTACCTGTGGAAGTAATGGATTTTCTATCACCCGAAATCTCTAAACTAAGATTACATGTCTTTCTGAAAGATATACTATAGCTCAAACCAAAGTTATGGGTTTGATTTGGAAATTACTGAGTGACGTTCTTTGCCCTTTGCTATACTGAGAGGTCAGGCTAGATGATAGTAATGGCCTCTTATGGCCTTGAAATCTATGAATCTAAGTTGTGGCTTAGCTTAATGAACGACACAGCAGAAAACAGTGTAATTCCTCATACCAGCCTCTCCCTGCTTTCACTGCCTAAAAGCACAGATGACCCAAATGATATAAAATATTGCAACTTTAAAAAATCTAATACAAACTTTCCTGCTATATTGTAAATGCAAGAACTCCAGTGATTTTAAGGGAACTGCTGCCATGCTATAACTTGGTAAAAAGAAGGCAGAGCAGCTCAAAAGCTGTTGTTTTGTAGATTTTGAGGAAAACTCTTTGACCATTAAGTCTATCTTTCTCTCTCTCTCCCCCACACTTTCTCTGATATGTCTTAAACCCAAGTAAACAATGATTAAAATTCTTGAGGTACATTAGGTGTTGGTTTTTATATTACTGATTAAAATATATTTAACAGTATTAATGAAAATATTATTTTTATAGTATTAATGTAAATAATCTCAGGACACTCCCAGGAAAGCTGTTTTTTAATAGTCCTCTCTGTTAGGTTGTTTTAGTTCTCTTGTTGAATATTTCTTATGTTATGGTACTGTGCTTTCCACTTACGTGCTTACTTGAACAAGCACCTTTCAGGGTATTTTCATAGTAACATACCTATGCAATATTTGCGGCCACAAGCTTTTCTTTCTTAGATTACAATAAAGCCCAACACACAAATGGGAAGCACCTAGAGAAGTTTCAGTGCCACTGCCTGAAAACTGTAGCCGAGTTTCCATCATTTTATTGTCCTACTTATAATTTATGTTTAAAATTATGTACTACTTCTGTATTTCTTGTTTTACTTGTATAGGTAATTATTTTATATTACTTCTAGACCTAATTGGTATGAATACAGGTCTTCAATTAAAACAAGATAACTGTGATCTTTCTCTTGTGTGTGCTTGATGAAAGCTGTGCATATTTAATTTCTAAATAAGCATCCCTTTCTTTAGAAGTTCAACAAGAAAGACGTCAGGTAGGATTCCTTTGCAGAAACTGTAGTGGTCACCATCTTCATGGCCTGTGGTCTGTGCTTCAGATACAGGGACATATTACTATCTCCTTTCAAAAGAATCACATGTTCAGATATAGACATGTTAATTTGCTCCAGACATGAAATAATGATAAGACTTCACTAAAAATTCAGCTATGATGTCACAAGCTTGTGGGGAAATGAAACTCCTCTACATACTCTTTTTATAGCCTTCTCTAGTCTTTTTATAACTTCTTTAGTCTTTGCCACTTGACCGATCTATTGGTATCTACAAATGGAAGGATTACATCCTAAAGCAAAAGAGATTTTTTTTTTCCTTAATCATTTCTTGGGCTTAAGGTCTACCGTACTAACCACACAGGGAAATTAGAATAAGCTATTAGAAAATGAAGGCTTTAATTCATACATAAAGACCGAACACATCATTTCCAGGGTATTCTTGCATATTTCATTTTAATCTGCAGAGTGCACTTTTTTTTCTCCTTTGTACAGTATTGGATACTGGATGAGTTTCATTATCCTTCTTCTCCCCTGGGTGCACACGATCCTTTCTCTGTGACCCAGATAACAAAAAATCCAAATCCAAAACATGGGGTGATACCTAGACAATCAGAAGGGGCATAGACATTTTTAACTTTCTCAGTATCTATATATTCATTGAGTACAGCAGATATGAGAAAAAATACTCCCTTGAACAGAAAAAGGATACGCATCTTGGAGTTTTAAAGAGCTATTTTTACATGGTCATTCAATTAAAGAATGTCTTCATTGTAAAAAGAAATAAGTATATCCATTTAGCTCTCTTGAAAAGTGTTGCTGTAAGTGCCCTAGAGAAAGGAAAAAAATTCCACTGGTCAGGATCAGTCGGTCTCAGCAATTGTCTTCTGACATTTCACTATGGTGGTAGAACAGACATATTCTGGAGAGACTGGGAGCTCAATTTTATGGTGTAAATTTTAAGAACCAGAGCAGTTCAGAGAAGAACTCAGACTTTTGTTCATCAGTCTATTCATACTGGACATAAACTGAATATTGATGAATTTCAGCATTCATTAACAAATACCATAGATTGATTTTTTCAGTCAGAGTGGACATATGTGAAGAGTCAATCTAGGAACACAATGGCAAAGGTTTTATCATTATTACTTAACCTATTATTTTTTTTTTTTTTAATAAGAAAGAATTGAATTTTTTTTTCTTCTGGAAGACAAATCCAAATAATTTGAAACATAAATACAATATTCAGCCAGGGACCAGTCACCGTTCTTATCACCAATTTATAAAATGAGGCAGGCAAGAGAGAGAAGGTAAGAGAAAGTAGTACAAATGTAGCCGAAGACCGGTAAATCAAGATAAAAAATGAGATATCCTGAAGATCAGAGTTTTCCTATCATCTCATTCATTTCTTCCCACCTCTTAAAAAAAAAAAAAAAAAAAAGGCAGGGGAACGTTTGACATTAGGCCAAGTATTGACAGTATATACACAGAAACTGTTTACTTTAGATTTTAGAAACTGAGGGGGTTTTATGACCTAATTTGTCTTTCTTCTAATGACCTGTGAGGTGTTTCTATAAGCATCTAAAATTTCCAGGTTCTTGAAATTAACCACTTTGTAAATGTGTGAAGGATTTCAGGTCGTTATTCACCTAGAGGGTTAATGCTTTGTGCTGTTATATAATATTTTGTTACAGTACAACCAGAAATAAAATACAGAAGGAAGACCTAATTTGTAGATACCTGTAACACTAAAGTAGCATTAACATAGAAATAATTATGAATAGCCAGAACTGATGAAATAGCAGATCATCTGGAAAAAAATTAAGCAGAACCATTTCTAATGTTTGAAGAATCATTAGTTCTTTTATTTCTGTTGCCAGTCCTTGATTTCTTGGTGCCACGCAGGAGTAGAAGTAAAATAATAAATCAAAATATGACACTATTTTCTAATTCTGGAAGCAAGGATCTCCACTTAAAATGTGTTTAACAACACTGTCCTCTTTACCTGAGAATAGGAAAATTCTGCAAAATGAAGGAATTCCTTATCATTAACCTTTGAGTTATTTATGTTATCCTTACCGAAAGGGAAGAGGGGAAGAGAATAATATGTATGCTACCACACGCAAAGACTCAAAGTAAATGTAGAAGTTTGACAAGGAACCAAAGAAAAAATGTCCTTCTCTGAACTATCACTCTTGTGGTTTAAAGAATTTTCCAGTGAACCTGGAAATACAGAAAATGCTGGAGTTGAGACTTTTAAAGGTTTACCATGCAGTACATAGATCTACACGGTCTCCATGTGGTTTAAATCAGACTAAACTTGCAACTGAACCTATGAACATTTTTCAACTCACCCATCATAGGTATTATAATGCTTCATCACCAGCTTGACGGAGCATTGTTTTACCGGTTTGGGAGCTTTTAGGTAGGCAAGAGATAACAGCGGCACTGGAGAGGCACCAGGTGTTTCCAAAATTGCATATGGTAGTGGTAACTTGTTCCTGGCAAAACTTGCATGATTGTAACGTCTAGCTGTGAAGCCATGCCAGGCATTTTGCTCATGCTGTGTGTATCAAAGTCAGTCCAGTACTTTGCCATCTAATAATTTCTTTTTCAGCCTTATGTTTAGTGCCAATTAGTAGATGCTTAAGCATGCTATTGCTATTTCATGGGAGTATCTACTAGAGCGAGCCTTCAGCATTTCTAAATGGTTTATGTGCTAACGCCCAGACCACCTTAGTGAAAAGCTGAAGAGAGAGTATTTAGATCTTGACTTCTAAGGGCTTATTTGTATGAGACTCATGGCTCTCTGTTGAGTAGAAACAGCTTCAGATTTTCTCGCCAATTTTATAAGGAAATACCTGAGCAGCTTTCAACAATGTTGCTACTGGCGCTGATGTGCCTTTGGTGTCTGCACCTGAAGTACAGTATTAATTTTTGTTAGGGCTTTTTTTAAGTAACTTTGCTATGTGCTTACGCAAGGGAAAGGAAAAGCAAATATTTTCCATCATTTCTGCATTTGGTGCAGAACGTGGTGGGGTCTGTGATGACGTTTTTGCCCCTTGGTTGATTGTTTCTACAGCCTGGGTCTGACTCCTGTGAAAGATCTTTTTTCAACCCAGAGAATGTCATTTTGGTCACTCTCAGCCATCCTGAGCTTTAAAAAGTGTTCACTACGTCATATGCCAAGGTAACAGGAGCGAGACCTTATCCTTGGCTCTGCAATCTGGGACATCAATGTAGAGAGTAGAGATCAGATTCGGAGGTGTCGGCAAGACGTACTGCAACATTTTGCACTGGTTAAAGCTCCTAAGGGCATGTGGCTTCATGCCAAGTAATATTGAATTTCTATAAGCCAAACGAAGGCCTGAGATCATGTTATCCTCTTTTGCAATGGCATGAAGCCTCTAAGGCCTTCTATCAGAAAGAGTAGAAATGCTTAATAATAGATGCTGCTATTGAGATTTAAATATTAATGTGTCTATACATACATATTCTCAGACTGTTTTGTATAAGAACATTGTCCTTTATTAACTCACCGAGCTTTCAGAGTGGAAGTGAGTACTCTTACGGTGAAGTAATATGTTTGTGAAGCTCTGTTACTGTTTATCCTTTTTTATGCAAATAGTTTTATCCATCCCTGCTCACGTTTTATTCCTCTGTCATTAGGAATCCATTTTTCTCTTAGAATTAAAAAGGAAAAACCATGCTGAAATGCTTTTTTATGAGACAAGTACATGTAAGAAAATTTTAAAATAGGTTTAACTTGTTAGATGATCTGATTTTCCCCAAATTAATTTTGTTTACAACAAAACAGTGTTGTTATGTTTGGTACTCATGCTCAGCATAGCTTCAGAGCTGGAATCTCAGATTCTTCACAAAACTAAATGTTGTAAAGTGCTTTGACTAATGTAATTGTTAGATGTTCCCTGACTAGCTAATGACTACATACTCGTATTGATATTATGGGATGGTCCCTTCGGGGAAAGCCTCATATTGTTTCCTGTCAGTGTGAGTCAGTTTGCCTGCTCAAGTGAAGTGCTACAGGCAATTCAGAGTGTTCAAGAATGTTGATGCTGAGGTGTACATGGCAAATAAAACACTAAGTGTGAGCTAATAATCCAAATGGCTCCCTAAAAAGAAGCATTAAGACACCACAAAGTCATTTTTCATAAATAAAGTTAAGTGGGTGAATGTTTTTCAGATTGCCATGTGGGGTCTTAAAATACACGTAGATAAAATTCTCTTTGCCTTCTAGTTGCAGGGGTCTAGTTGTAAGAGAGGAGGAAAATACAGTGGAGAATGAAGAAGAGACTTCTTGTTTTATTCTAGTTTGAAGTTTTGTAGAAATCAAGTTTCTCCTCACGTATTTATTATATTGCTTGCATTACCAAGCAAAACAAGTTTATTTTTCCGATTAAATTAACTATTTAAGGAATAGTTTCTAACAAGCTCTTTGGGATGCAGATTGAGAAAGTGGTAATGTTTCTAAAGATAAGGCCTTAGTAAACCTCAACAGATGTAGAAATCAATCTGAAACATTATGATAGGTTTCACCAACCAATCTCTGGTCAAATTCACAAACATGCCCAAAACCTAAACCAGATCCTTAGTTTTGATACTGTATGAACAAATATACATAGCGTACCTTATCCTGGCTTACCGCCATCTCCTTGAGGAATTAAAAGCTACAAGTGAAAATGTGGCTGGTTGCTACTGCTTTGCCTACATGACTATCTAGTCAAATATCAGAGAGTTATCAAAAGCTCATCCAGTCCATGCCTCAGAAGGTCTGAGCTCAGTAGCAGTATTGCAAATGTCCGGGCCTTTAGAATACAACATAATGGCTCCTTTTAACTGAGCATTCACCCACAAATACACAGAGAGGAAGAAAAAGCTCAGAAGTAGGAACCACAGCGGCAGCTGTCTTCCTTGTCTCAAGGAAGCAAAAGAAAAGATATCCATTCTTTTTTTTTCTTTATAAGGTAGCCAGATGCAGTCATGATATAGGCATAGTGGGATCCTATAGTGGAATAGTACCCTACTGCAGATATCAGAAAAAGTTTCGTTGTATAAGGACATACAATGAAGAAAGAATGTCCAGAACGCCTTAATGAATAAAAAATATATGTTAAGAATTTTTAATTTTTAATTCCAACGGTTAAAAATGAAAAAGAGGGAAAAATTAAAAAGACATGCAGGAAAAATGGCTTTCAGTGTGATAATTCCTGTCATATCATTCTTGATCACTTCAGTGCTTTAATTTGAGTTGTTAAATCCATTAAGAGGCAGGTTAGATTATATTAAATTGCTTAACTGGTGGTGCAGTTGTCACAGGGCTATTTTTCAGTTAACGTGTCTTCCAAGAGAAGGCGTGTACACAATCCAACAGAAGGCTCGCCCGCTGGGCCTCAGCGGAGAGGAAGGACACCCAAAACCATCAAGAGAAGGAGAGGGAATGACATGCAACACAAACGCCTTGTCGAGGCACAGGCCATTCTGCACTTTCTGAAAAAAAGCCTCTTTCTAGTACGGGCACAGGAAAAGAGGTCTGACACCTAGAGCACAGTCGGAGTACTTGGAAGAGGTAGTACAGGATCTGTCAAGCTGACAGTGAAGGAAAATCTGCCAGTAAAGAGTGTTATTTTCAGTTAGACAGAACTTTGCCAAACTTTAACTCTGCGGGATAATTTTTTTAATGCCAAATATCTGTTTTGCATTCAATTTGTATTAAACATTCAGCACAATCTATCTCATTACTGCTGAAAATAAAACTTGGGAAAAAATGTTAGATTCACATTTTAAAAGTTGCGATTTCTCCGCTAAGGATATCCACAATATCTGTGCAGTATCTATATTTTTGAGATAGGAATTGAAATTTAGCACAGGAGGATTTTCTGTCAAGAATATGTCTTTTCTGAAGGCATAAAAAACTTGGTCACAGGGCCACACATGGTCAACAGGGCTTGTTATACTTTATGTGCAAAATTCCCCCAAAATACTGTCTGTAATGGTCAGACTCTACCTTGGAACTGCAGGACTGAAGAAAAATGTCCTCGCAACTTGTTCCTGATTGCTGCAAGCTACTGTGTCACTGGGACTCAGAAGTAAAGGCAGAAAGACCATCTCTTCACATATCTACTGTGTTAGCTTTCTAGAAACTTGAAAAAGAACCTCACTAAGAGGCAGAAACAAAAAACAAACAGAAATTGCAGTTTGTTGAAGGATAAGGAAAAGGAAGGAATGAGGTAATGGGATTTGAGGATGATAATTAACACAAGATCGAAAGAAAAGGTTGGAAGAGCCAAGAAAGGACAACAGTCCTGGAAAGAGAAAACCATGAAGCACTGGGACTGGGGTTTGGGGCAACGAGTTGATGTCCTTGCTGAAGCCAGGAACCTTGCAATGGTAACTGAACCTGAAATGGGCGCCACCTGGCAGGAAGACAGGCAAGACCAGAAAGCGAACAGGCTGCAAAGAAATGAGGAGCTACTGAGTCAGCTCTGAGTTGAAAAATGGAAGAAAGAAATTGCTCACCGAACCACAAAGTGCAATCCAGGACTGTGAAACATGGCAAAGTAAGTACTGGTTCTCTGCATGTAGGGTCTTACGAAGGAGAGGCTGATAATGTACTGCTGCTGGTGGTTACATAGGTTAGGTTGGATGGCAGATAACAGTGCTGGTGGCGTCTGAAAGCTCTCACTGTTCTGATGAACTGTGTGCGCTCTAACACAACATAAATTTCTGGTTGGAAACGTGGCAGGAAATTGCATTTCTTTACCAAAAATTATGAAGAGGTTTTTACAGTCACAGCATTAACAGGAATGCCAGAATTAAATTAACCTATGAAATGGCATTTCCAACATTTCCAGTCTTTCATGTGTTTACATTTACAACCTTAAATATAATTAACAGGGGGATGTATGTATGTGAGTTTGTAGGTGTACGCAGACAATATAGGCTGCAGAAGAAGAAACAGGTTTCGTGCTTCCGTAACCTTCCCGTAGCAGTCATTGCTGCAGATAGAATCTAATTATCCAGGAGCGACATTCAGTTGCCTTCACCAAAGACTATTAACTTCCTTCCATAGATCTGTCCTGTTCCTAAACACTGACTTACAACATAGTCTTGATTCATCCCTAAAGCCTGGTCAATCCTGATCTCTCAATGAGGCAAAGAGTGTCTGTGAAAAGAAAAGTATGTGATTGTGAGGTTAATTAAAGACTTTAACATCGGTATTGAGTAACTGTTGATTCTGCAATTTTACTATTTTCTTAATGCAGATTTTTTGTTAATGCTATGTTAGAGGAGTCTTTTAAGAAGGAAAACATGTAAGGGTATTGCTTGGTGATAGATATTTCTATAACGAACTGCCTAACTTTGGGTTAACTATGCTTTTTTTAAAAATTACAATGCAGACTGATTTTATGAAGACGGAAACATTGTGTACTGGGATAGAGTTAATGTTCGTCACAGGAGCTACTATGGGGTTATGGTTTGGATTTGTGCTGAAAACAGTGTTGATAATACAGAGATGCTTTCATTATTGCTGAGCAGCGCTTACACAGAGTCAGGGCCTTTTCTGCTTCTCACCCCACCCCACCAGCGAGGAGGCTGGGGGTGCACAAGAAGTTGGGAGGGGACACAGCTGGGACAGCTGACCCCAACTGACCAAAGGGATATTCCATGCCATATGACATCATGCTCAGCATATAAAGCTGGTGGAAGAAGAAGGGAGCGGGGGATGTTCGGAGTGATGGTGTTTGTCTTCCCAAGTAACCGTTGCACGTGATGGAGCCCTGCTTTCCTGGAGATGGCTGCACGCCTGCCTGCCGATGGGAAGTGGTGAATGAATTCCTTGGTTTGCTTTGCTTGGCTTTTGCTTTCCCTATTAAACTGTCTTTGTCTCAACGAGTCTTCTCACTTTTACCCTTCCAATTCTCTCCCCCACCCCACCTGGGGAAGCTGAGCAAGCGGCTGCATGGTACTTAGTTGCTGGCTGGGGTTAAACTGCAACACGCTGTTCCTTGCTGTATCATTTCTGGTCTACAAAAGGAAAGGAAGAAACCATTATTCCATGTTTTTTGTTTTTCCAAGGAGTCACAATCTTTTCACAGATAGACTGAGTGTCAATCCGTATGCATATGTCTGAAGAGTTACCTATAAATTATTTTCTTGCATTATTAATCGCATCTGTTTTATTACACAATGACTGCTACAACTGGTTCCACCTACATCTGTAGAAATGCATGAAAGATTTTAGTAATGCAGATTTTTGCTGTCTGCTTTAGCAACCTATATTTAACGCTTTAAGGATTAGTAGCATGATATGACAAGTGCTTTCCACTGTTTCTTTGTTATAGTATGCCTGCCTCTAGGTCCATAACTTTCAGATACAACTCCCCTTCCCACCCTCTTGTCAAACCAAAGAGGGATAGTCACTGGGCAGCATTATTTGCTCACTTTTACAGTTTGCTGTATACATATGTTTTCTTGAGCTATAGCCAGGAATAATCAGGTCCAGTAAGCAATAAACAACTAGAAAAAGTAAACATTAGGGGTGAATAATTTTATCAGTAATTTTTTTAATCAGTAATTGTATCTCATCAAATGCTCCATTGTGTATAGTTTTGCTCTGAAATGAAAATTATTTCCACCAGGAAAATGGTTCTTTGGGGTGCAGCTACACCTTAACTTTGTTCGAAATTGTGCATAAGAACAGGGGAAACAAGGGAACATACAATTCTCCTATTTTCTTCATATGCTTAACATACAGAGATGTTTAACTCCTGCCAGAACTTGATACAAAGCCATAAGAAATCAAATGGGGCCCTTCCACTCATCATTGACCAAACCATCTATGCACAGCTAGCAAAGTAAAGCTACTGATCGGTCACATAAACATCTATGAAGAAACAGTCACTACATTTGTGTGCGCCTACATTCCACTAAAAAGTTATACTGGCTTTCAAACGCAGGATCCACGGGCGTTGTCATTGATTTCAGTTGGTTTTGCATTATCCACGGTGTCAACTTAGTAGACCAGTAAGGGAAATGCATACTTTTCTAAGGGTAGAAAGGTACTCTCACAAACTGGCTTTGTTCTCAGAGAAGGGTATGATGGGAGGAGAAAAGCGATACGGAGCCTCCAGAGCAGGGATCTCACTACCTCCAGATTTACACATGCTTCAGGGCTGGGGCAGAGTAGCATGCACTAATTTTAAGCATAAAAGTGGCAGTGTTGTGTTCGGTATGACTTTTTTGTTGTGTACGAGTTAGACAAATCCTTCACCACCTTTTAGTTTGAGGACAGGTGAATTCAGCAAGTGGTTAACTAATAATTCAGCACAGTATCAATTCTTTTTTTTTTTTTTTTTAGTTTATGGATCTTGTTTTGGTATCTTGCAGGGAAGAAATGAAAGAATGCATTGTGCTGATCTTCTTATATGCTCCCAAATATATTTTCTTAAAGAGCAACTACTGATACATAATTACAGAAATCCCACTGAGCACAGCTATAATCACCTCTCCACCCAAATATCTGTTCTTAATTTTATTATATGTAATATGAAGCTCTCTGGAAGTAATAATAAAACTTAATTAAAGATACATTGTACAACAGCTTTTCCAGTTGAGCAGATTGAAGCTACAGCTTAACTCCCTTGCACCCTGTAAATACACATTTAGTTCTTTGACTTTGATATGAAATGTCCAGCCACTGTTTCCTCTGGGGAAATATTCTCAGCAGAAAAGCTGAGAATCCTACAGTCAATAAAAACAAAAAAAAAAAAAAGAAAAGAAAAGAAAAGAAAAGAAAAGAAAAGAAAAGAGAAATAAAGAAAAGAAAACCGAATCAGGAAAAATATTTCCTGAAAAAATACAGAGCTTAAAAAGAGCAACAGACTTAGAAGCACTTTTTGTACTAACTGTTACATTTGTTAAGGACTAGATTTATCAGAGAACTGTTCAACAGTGTGGGACTGGTTTGATGCTATGTCATTCAAAGGGATACAAGATTTTTTTAGCAAGGCTGTGAATGATATGAAATCTGTCTTTTAAAATCTGCAGCTCATACTGTTATATCAACTGTACAGTTGTAGCAGAAGTTAAAGTAACTATAAACAGTAATGTTTTCAACTAATAATATCTTGAATAGTTTTTCTTTTTTTTTTTTTTTTATCTTGTAATAGGTAAGTTCAGATCACCCCATAACCAGAGTGTAATGAAATTGTCAACATTTTCTTCATTTCTTCTTTTCCTGACAAATGGTGTGAACATATCACCTTTTTCTCTTAATGGAAAACCTAACTGGAATACATCAAAATGCTATTAGGTTTTTCATTTTCTACCACAATTTAATGCTGGGGAATGCATGCAACCTTCATCTGCGCACGACTGTAAAATATTCCCTGTCCCTGATAAAATGACTGCAATGGAAAATCAAGCAGAATTGTTCTCTGTTTTGTATTGCTATTCCTTTGTTACAGTCTCTCTCTGACTGTGTGTAGGAGGATTATCAGGGCTACACAAATACACATGGGTTATATTACCCAAAATGCGCTAAAAATGACTTAGGTAAAATGTTAATGTGTAAACATGTTTAATTAAAAGGTCTCCATCTTCAGCACCACTTTGCTACATACTCTATTTCTTCAAAAATAAAAATAGTGAAGCAAACAATGCATTTATCATAAGTTTCAGGAGATGTTGATTTCAATATTATGTAGAAAATAGAGAAAAAGATCAAATACCCTCATCCCGAGGGAAATATCTGTAACCTATTCGTTGTTTAATTCATTTTGTCATGAGCTAAACCAATAGTGAGATACAAAATAAATCTAGGCTTGCATACGTAATATAAGTAAACACAAAGCCTAAAAATGAAATCCTTCATCTATAATATTACACCTTACAAGATCAAATCGTGTTCCTTTTTGAGGCAATTTCTTTAAATGGGAGCAGAATTGGGCCCTTACATCATATCCCTCAAAGGGAAAAATCCATGCCAGAGTGCATAAAAAATTGTTATTGTAACCTAAGTACAAAATACATAATTATGATAGCAAGTTTCTTTAATAACGTGGTGTACTAAACAAAATTAATGATACTTTTAAATTGCTAACATCTCTTATCTGTTTGAAAATGAAAAAGAAAAGGTCTATGTAGCAATTGTTTTTCTCTCCAAAGCAGTTACAGTAAGTAAAACGGAACTTCTTCACCAAGTTTTATGAATAAATAGGCACATTATTGAAAGAACAACAACATTATAAACTTGCCTTTGTTTAAAGATATTAATTGTTTTCTGATAATTAACTATGGTAATTTTATAAATTATATATATCTATGGGTCTATAATTAAATATACATTTCAGACTAAGTCTTTCTGTTAATACAAGTGAAGGAATCAAATAGGAAATAACTTAAAACTTTTTATTTGCTTTAATCCAGAAAATTCTATCATCTAGAGGATTTTACAAAGAATGCAGAAAGAAAATAAGTAATATTTTCTCTTTTCCTTTTTAAAAAAATATGTAATGTGCAGAAGAAATAGTTGTTTCAATGTAAAAGAATATCAAATTATTTGGATTAACTGGTGGTTAAAAACAAAATTTCTAGAATTAAAATCAAAGCAGTAAAATTGAATAAATGCTTTTCTCCAAGCATCCTATGTAACTACATATTCATTCTGAAAAATAAATGTTGCTAGGAAGAGAATATAGATTTTTGAATAATTGTAACCAAATTGGAGTAATAATAATAATATGAATAATAATGCCATTTTGGGTAAGGCAGTGCGGATTTAAGGGACGACTTCATAGCAGCGCTTCCAGTTGTCAGTTAGCAGCACCTAGATCTGGTCCACTGAGGCTGCAAGAGCAGCTGTAGACAGGTGTCCTACCCTTCTCCAAGCTCATCAGCGGGCTGCGGCTATTGTCTCAGCCAGAGACATTGTCAGCCCCTAGGAAAACCAGAGATCAAATGTAGAGGTCATTAGCTACCACCTTTTGGTCTTGCTATAATAACATCCCGATTGCATACATGGCAATTTACATAGCATTACCCATTATGCCTTGTGCTGCAATTTTGCTTTTGGAGGTCACTCTAACTTGATTAACTCTCTCTTAAGAGCGCCTTTTCGAAGCATCAAAGCCCCACATTTACACATTTTACTCTATTCCTTGTTGGCAGCTTCTTTGAAACTAAGGTGCTGTGTCGAATTGTACTGGGAGTCCTGAAAATATAACCATTAAAAAAAAAAATCCATAAGGTAAGACCCAAAACCTTCAATAACAAAATGTCCAATTAAAACCAGCTAGGTGGCCTTGGTAAGCTTACAGCCTTTCTGAATTTGCAGACCTCAGTAGATATTTTTAATTGCTTTTTCTGTATTATTTATTTGGTTTATCTGTAATTAGATACACGGACTACCTGCCTCTCTTGTTCATTTTCTTCAGCATTAGCTGTTCACAGTGGATGTTCCTTGCACTAGGTATCTGTCAGAATTTTGGATTCTATACCCATTATCGAGATTGATAGCAGTTATCAAACCTCAAAATACGCATGTGTTTTTTAAATATTAGCTGTCACGGTGTGATAAGTTGTGTTGGATTGTATGTTGCAGAGTGTAGCACAGAGCCCAGTGGGGCTCAGTTTTAAAGACGAACATACTGAACTCGATGGCAGAGCACAGAAGCAGCACAAACACATAGACACAGATACAGAGACACACAGGCAAACACACACACACAACTGGTGCTCAATATTTAATGGAAATCTATAAAAATTGTTCAACGCCCTTGGCTTTTGTTTTCCAATGTAATTTAATTACATAAGTAAAATGGAAATTTTAGTTTTACGTCTCATAGACTGGATAAAATTTGCTGTAAATTTGGAATAATTAGTTAAGCAGAACATGCATAAAGGTTAAAATGCTGCAGAGAAGTGCAAAATACAGGAAAGAACAAGTGCAAATTGACCTGTATTATATAGGAGGAAGGGGGTAATCATGCTCTGTTATGCATTTTACAGGATAGTGGTCTACCAAAGCATTAGGAGATGTCTGGAAAATGTGATCCATAACACATCTACTGAATGTCTGTGAAATCCTTCCTATTTTGGAATATTACCTAATTCATTTTTGTTCAGGATAACTTCTTGTCCTTTAAAAAAAGTAATCAGAAGATTTTGATTACACTTTTTTTATTTAACAGCAAAAATGAATGTTGTTAGTGCTTTAGAGGCAACATACATACGTGCATCCGTACGTGCATAATAGCATCATTTTAGCCTATGAGTCCAGTCTTTCTTTTACACTCCTAAATAATCTCAAAACATTTTACATGTTCTTTTCTGCAGAAATTTGCATGTTAATGCAGTCTAATTGGCTACTCTTGTAGCCCTTAATGCTATCTGCAGTATTCAGATATCTTTAATAAAGAAGCTGTAGAACAGTTTTTGGCTCTTTAATGGGGACTTTAAAAGTATATAATTATCCCTTTGTGCATACAAACTAACAGAAACACTTTTATACTGACAGAGGATTGCTGCTATTATTTATTTTTTTATTTCTCTAAAAGGTAGTGGTGAAGAATTCACTTCTAGCGAGCTAAAATGTGGTATTTTAATTAAGTGGAAAACTTGAAAAGGGAAGCTTTTTGCAGAGGGGGCTCAATTGCTTCTTACAACCTTTCTGAAAAGGGCAGAGTGTTAAAACAAACCTCCCACTTTTATTTTCAAAAGGAAAAAAATCAGAAGCTAAAGATAATCTCTCCATTAGTATTATTAAAAGTGTTCAGCTTTCTTCACATGCTTTAGAAGCAGACAGACTTGTCACGAGCATCACATTTGCAAGCACTGTCACAGCTACTGAAGGCTCTGGTAAAAGCACAGAAGTGCGTTAACAGTAACTGCAAGCAGCCTTTGGGGAACAATAGGCTTACCTATACTGTGCCCAGCTATTCAAAAAAACAAGTTGCTTTATTATACTCCGTACTCGCTTTAGTGCTCATATAGTGCTTGACCCAGCCTCATTTTTTGAAGTACTGTCACTAGTTCTAAACACCTTTTTCATTCCCTTTGGGTTAGCTAATTTGACTGTTATAGCATTCACCAAAATAACACTGAATCCAGCGTGTAACATCCAATATGTTCTGCTGCTAGAGAGAGAAACCTTCCTTCAAAGGTTCTTCCATTTTTTTTCTGTGCACACACACATTTGATCACTTGTCTTCTTTTAAAAGAAAGAAAGAAAGAAAGAATGATCTAAAAATTATTTAATTATCTTGACAGATACGTGTTGACAATAATTATATATAAAAAGCCGTTGGTATTAAGACAATAGCAAAAAGTAACTCAGGATTTGCAGAACAATTGTAATAGTGTCATTAGTGCCATAAAACTTCTCAAGCATGTCAGAATCACTCAGCAAGAACAATGTGGGACACTATTACAAAAGCCTTGTCTAACTAGGAAGTAATTTCTGTTTGGATTTCACTGCGTTGTTTTGGCAATTAATCTGCTCTAGGTTGGTTGCATTGTTGAATAAAAATACATTTTAACATGCTGTGTGGATGCCTTACATAGGGTGATGGAAAGTGGGCTAAATTTGCATGACCATACTTTGTCTGCTGTAATAAAGCCGTGGCTGCAGTATAATCAAGCTGAATAAGTAATCAGCTAGGATAGTGTTTTCCGATCTTTTTTTTCCTTAGGTCAAGTAAGTCCCTAACTGACATACTTTTATAGGATTAGGCAAGATCTAACTAGGTTTGGCATCTAATCTGTTTTAGACAGTGGTTCATTTTTTCCATCATCTCTATCCATAGGGAGGCAAGGTCACCCAATACGTAGACAGAACAGACTGTACTTCTGCATGAAAAATAAAACAAGGGGAACACAGGCAGCTTTGAAAGACAGTCTGAAACTCTATTCCATTTCAGGCATTGTGAAAAAAGAACTCTCTATTGCCAAATGGTGAAATAGGCTTTCTAAGAGCAACAAGTTATATGTAGGTCTTGGTAGGTGGTATAGCAAGCCACAAATGCCATAGTACTTTAAACATTTTTGACTTGCTGAAGCACAGAAATGACAGCCATTGCTTCTGTTCCCTTCCATAACATTCATTTCCTGGTCTTTAAAAAGGAAGAAGCTGAAACACCCGCAGCTCGTATGTGTTTCAGATGACCAAATAGCCATAGAAAAGGAGAAAACATCATAAATTAATAAAAATGTGTCTCTGAACATGCTGCCTAATTCTTCCTTCTCAGCTATAAAAGTAGATGCATAAGTATCTAGTCCAATAACAGAAGTAAAAGTACAGTTCAATAATTTTATTTTTCTAAACATACTCTGTTGAATGCATTCTTATCTTCAGAAACTGAAAAAATAGATGAACATCTTCAGAATCCCCATCAACTCTCCAATTATAATAAAAGTAATTACTGTGCAAGGCAGTTTTTGTACAACATGGAAGAATTAAGATTTCCTCACTGGTCATCCACAACTGAATCCTCCCAAAAGGAAATCTGAATGTGTGTCTCCAGCAAATAACTAGAAACCAGGGCCAAAATGACCCTCAAGATCAGTTCAATAAAATGATTAAACTGAGAGCAGATGTTTGGGGAGAACAGTTAATATCACAGACCTAAGCACTAGGCCGTTTGTTCGAAAGTCCGTCAGGAAGATTTGGCTGCACGAGGTATCTTAAAAACCAGCGGGGAAGGGTTAGATTCCCCTTGTTGATCAAGTTCTGTATATTCGTATGAAATAGAGCTCAAATACATTTTAAAAGAAAGGTTCACCTTTTGTCTGCTTCTGTCTGCTTGAAGACAAGGTAGACAGAGGAAAAAGCAAGTGGTTCATCAGTGCTTTACAGATTCCTTAATGAGACTTTTTTCGATTATATGTGTACGAGAAGTGGACTGTTGTACACACATACTGTCTTGGTGAAATCGTTCTCAGAATGTTCAGGAATGTTCCCTGTCAGGAATATAAAAAAAAGTCACAATATTTTTCTGTTCATTACAGTAATTTCCACTTATAAAAACCCCAGACAAACACCTAAGCATCCAGGGCACGGATCGGAAACAGCTTTTTACCCAAAGAAGATATTGCTTTAGATATGCAGCAGGACAGAAGAGAAACAAAATGTCAACCCAATCTCTGCCACCCCTGGAAAACAATCCGTATAAATTATATGGAATAAAATTGCTGATATAGTCCGATCAAGTACCTTTGTATGAAAAGAAGTCTGAGATTTAACATGCTGGAATTCTTTATTTCCTCTTGCAATGGCCACTGGAGAGGATGGCTCCCTCCAGCTCACTGCTGCGAGTTACTTACGGAAAATAAAGTGCAAAGAATGCAATTCTCCCTCTCACATGCTACACCTGGCTTGTGGATAAAGATAACGGCTATAGTCCCTGTTGCTTCCCGTTCTTCTTTTCTTCAGATGACTTAATTCATCACAAGCAGGGAAAGCAATAAAATATATGGGAGAAGCAAGTGCTGCAGCATGAACATAAAATGTGCCTTTTATATATTCAAATTCATATCCAGTTGTAGGAAATATTCATGACTAATATTAAACTAAGCCCAGAATTAGGCAAAATGCAACAGACATATATTGAAGTGAGCATTTTATTATGTGCTATGTCAGTCAGATTAAAGAAAAGAGTGCATGACACCGACAGGATATTGCATGTATATCAAGCAATCTATTTATATATGACAGGGAGGGTTTGATTTCTGGAAGGAGTGACAACCCAATGAAATAACTGCTCGCCTTCAAAATTACTATAGTCTAAATGTATATCCTTTAGAATACAATTTTAAATTACAATTAACAAAATGTAGATAAATATGTTTGGGAATCAATTCTGACACACAGAATCAAGGAAGAAGAAATAATCTGTGAAAATACCAAGAGGTTTCTGAGTGTCATCAGCACCCTGGCTCTGAAAAACTGAATGAAGGAAGCAAAGGATATTTCTCTGAGAATCCCAGAGAAGGTAATTTAATAAAAGGGCTGATTTGTTTGATGCCAAACAGGCCTTGAAGTAGAGGTAGGGATGGGAAGTTATATTGCGCTATTTTTCCCCAAGACCAACATGTAAACTAGAGAAGTGAGTCTGCTGTGATTAACCATATCTGATCAGGATATGAGCCTGTTCATAATAATAAATTGCAACATCTCACGTGCTTCCCTACTGTTCTAGCCAAGTTAAAGCTTTTGTTTTATTGCTTCAGTGTTTCTGGTCATTTACTTCCTGCTCTGGTGTAACATTGAGTAAATATCTGCAGAGACAGAAACTTCAGTGCTAGAAAAGAGATAATTGCTGCACCATTTTTAAATAACCCTTGCTGGGAGGAAAAGGAAAAAAAAAAACACCACAGAAAACCTAAAGAACTAAAGCTGAACCCACTAACTTCATTACCTGCAAAGATAAAGTGCATTGAAACAGAAATTCTTTGAGTTCACAATCATTACACTTGGATGCTTATACGAGAGAGCAGGATAAAGGAAAAGAACAATCAATGGTCAATTGACTTTATTTCTTTTTCTAGAATTTTAATTTGCATGACTGTTACATGTTTCCAAGGTTATCTGAGCAGAACACATACAGCCCATCTGACACGCAGTCCATAAAGTAGGCTGAATGAGAAAAGCAGATATTCCATGTGAGACACATCAACCTGCATTCTGAGCAGTAACGAGAATCACTGTAGTCAAATCTCCTCTTGCTCTTATTTCCATGAGGTTTCAGCAATATCCATTTGGTGCATTTGGGGGAGCTATAGGACAGATGCAATCACGTATGGCTTTATACATCAATAATTTCAAACTGTATTTTCTCATAACCTTTCCTTCTTTGTTCAAAAGGGGACCTCCATTTTAAATTGTAATCTATGACTTTTGAAACGGATGTTAAAGTGTCTTGCCGACAAATTCTTCTGGTTGATTTTCTTCTCTCTTCTTTCTTCTTCTCCTTCTTGCTGTTTTGAAAAGCCATCATGGTAGCATTATGTGAAGGTGAAAGGTACTAGACTGTAAGGCGACAATTAAGCTCCCATTTTTTAGTGGGATTGCTATGGGGATTATGTATTTAGGAGATGCTAATCGAAGTTGCACGCTGATGTTAAAATTCAGCATATATTAGCTACTTATAACCAGAGATTAAACCATTTCCATAACACACTGCTAACATCTTAGTCTGAATACTTTCTACTTCCAAATCTCACTCTACATTAAGCTTGATTACTTGTGGCTTCGTAATGCATTTGCTAATATCATCTTAATCCTTCAGTGGCATTATGCTGTATAACAATGAATAACGACCCAGATACAGGAGCTGCTGTATCACAAGATCCAAGGAAGATTTAGTGCAAGGAAGCAAAATTATCTGAGGTTGTCATGCTTAAATAATAATTATTAACGTGGGCTAAGAAAATCCTGGCCTCTGATTGGATAAAAGCTGCTAAACCCCAGGATGATCTTTACCTTCTTATCTCCGGCTCGAACTTCTGTTAAAAGCAGGTGCTTCCTGGACCAGACCTCACCCTGAGTAGCAGCGTGGCTGCAGATTTATACGCTCTTGCACCCCAACCTGAAATGAAAGCAGGTTCTTCTCAGAAACATTTAAACGATGAAAGTGCTCGAACAACAAAGTACATGATTAAGCAACATTTTTTGTGTATAAACGATGTGTTTTGAAA
The DNA here is from genome assembly GCA_009819775.1 of Phoenicopterus ruber ruber. Classification (NCBI taxonomy): domain Eukaryota; kingdom Metazoa; phylum Chordata; class Aves; order Phoenicopteriformes; family Phoenicopteridae; genus Phoenicopterus; species Phoenicopterus ruber. The sequence goes on along the minus strand of CM020216.1, from coordinate 137,220,111 downwards.
ATGTCAACGCTTTCTCGTTTTTTGTTGAAAAAATAAAGTGCATTTCTGATTGAAACTAAAGTGCCTTTGTGATTAAAAGTGAAGGCAGAATTTCACTATCATGCACCAGCTGCTTGGATAGGGAAACGACGGCCACATGAATGGAACAAAACTAAACTATATTCATGAATCAGAGAACACTTTTTCAGCTGGGCATAATATCCTCCCTTACTGACTGTCCTCAACTATTGTGTAGAGTTACACATTTGCTGCGCTCCATTGCAGAAGTGGCTGTATTTCATTTCATTTAACTAATTCCTGTCTCTCTCTCTCTCTCTAGAAAAATGGTTCTTTTAGAATGAATGGCTTGATATCGATATAAATGTTCACTATTACATTTTCATTCTCATCAGAGCTTTATAAGGTGCTGAATGCAGTAGGAGATTTTTGGATTTAGGGGATCCAGGCTTCTTCCTTGATTCTGTTAGGAAATCAAGATTGAGATCGTTGTACACATGTCTAAGAGATGCAAGAGTTAGGTCTGCACTGCCTTTTATAGGACATCTATGGCTGTCTTCAGGATCCTATCAATTGCCCCTCTGGGCATCAAGACAGCAGTGGAGTTCAGAGCTGCAGCTGGTACCTTGTGAAGAAAGCAGAACACCACAGGCTTCAGCAAGCGCAAGCAGGACATTCAGAAGTTTCATATGACCCCAAATAATACAGGAAAACATATCTACAGACTGTGTCTTCAGCCAGAGTTAACAAAGTCTTTGAAGCAAAGGTGTAGATGAACGCTCAGGTGGGCAACAGTTCTGCTGTCCTTTGCACAACAGCTCTACCCTCCCATCAGGGGCAAAATTCATGAAACCTAAGAAGCTTTCCCTCTCCTCTAAAAAGGAGATTGTCCGTGTGATGCTGAGTCCCTAATATAAGAGGAAGCTCTGTCGCAGCTCAATCTCTCATGAGGTAGCTTATGGCTAAAAAGCGAACTACTGTCTTAGTCATTCCCTGCCTCAATTTACCCATTCATGTAATTTATTTAAAAAAAAAAAAAGTGTACTATGATTATTCCACAGACCAAGTAGTTATTTTCTTTGATGGTACCTCGACTGAGAAGAGTGGCAGGGACAGCAGAGGACACAGGGGAATTTTAGCTATTTCCCTTTTTAAAAATTCTGGTTGAGGAAGTTCTTTCAGGTTTCTTCCTGGGATGACGGGCATCTGTGTCTCTGAGTGCCAAACTGACTGTGCACAGGGAGAGGAATTAGCCTGATCTACTTTGTTTCTACCCAGGGACTGTGAGTACTTACAACTGACTCTAACTTCTCTCTGCTTTCTAGCAGAGGACCTTCTTTTCTTTTGTGCCTCCCTTTCCTCCCCTTCTCCCAGATGATTTTTCCATTATTATTGGATTCTTTGATTTTCCTGTCTGTGGAAAATGAGCTTGTGCAAAGAGTGCACTGTATGGGTTTGATAGTACTTCTAAGTCAGTGATAGCATTTTAATGTCTTGTTTTCACTGGCTATTGAGTTTGGCAGCCTTAGCCAGTAAAGAGGGAGGGAAGGGGGCTGCAGACAGCTTGCCACTCTTCTGGATTCCTACTACGTGCAGCTCTGTCTGATGATGTATTTATTCCCAGTTTCTCGAGAAGTAGCATTTTACTTGGACAGTGGGAAAGGAGGTACACTTAAGGGTTCCCATTTGAATTCTTCAGATGAGAAATTAATGTCTCAACTTTGATTTCGCTGAAGTCTGGGGCAGAAAATGCATAAATGAATGAATGAATAAACAAACACAGATAGTAGCAGGAGCAAGATTGATCTCTGAAGTATGAAACAGCATGAGGAGAAGATCTGTCAGGTCTCATGCTGTAGACGTCTGACAACTGAGGCATTCCCATGGCCACGCCGTGGCCCGGTGCCAGGCGCAGCTGATGGGCTCACCAGCTGGTTGCATCTGGCACCCAGAGCTCTGCTAGTGCCGCAGCGCGAAGTTACGGCGTCGTGTTGCCACTGGGAGCTCTCTGAATTTTAGCTCTTCCCAGGCACAGCCTGCTGCCATAACCTTGCCTTTGTCCCAAACCTGCCTCCCACCGTACAGCCCCCGTCCCATACCTTCTTCCCTCCTCAAGTCATACGTCCAAAATACGGAGACTTACAGACTGGGTGAAAAAATACTGGGAGTGGGACAAAAGAGTCTCACAGCTTTGCTATTATTGCATTTTTAGGGGATTTCATGGGAGGAACTGTAAGCAACGTTAGTTCCATCTCTCTCTATGGGCCAATTTTCAAGATTTGATCACATTTTAGAAAAATACTTTCTCTGTATGTCCAAGCTTCTCAGGCAATATATATTCTTTTATATGTTAGAAGCACATTTATAGAATCCATTTCATGTTTTCGTTATGGAGTACTTACAGTACTGTGTAGGCCAGTGAAAAAGAGTCCTTTAGTGTCATTTATATGAAAAGTATACAGTGAGCTGTTTCTATTCAGTGTTTTACTGGTTAACTAGAGCAGGGTAATGGTAAACATTTACTGGAATATAAGGCCACCTACATTAGAAGGTAAATTATATTCGTAATAAATTGCCTTATTCCCTGCATTGAATGTAAGGAGACCTAGACTGTGTGAGCAGTGAAATTTGCTTTACAGTTAACTATTTTATCTGTTTAGTTGTGAGGAAAGCTGAAGCAGATGTGATTGTATGCAGGCATTGATTAATACCTGGAAAACACAAATTTTTGTTGTATACAAATCTGTGTTCACACAGAGCAGAAAGTGACTGGGATTCCACAACTGTGGAAAAATGAACCTGTCTATGGATCAGGGTCTCTCTTTTATAGTGACAATAAAAATGACAAAACAGTGAGAGTACAAAATGAAGAGGGGAAAATAGATGCTAAGGTTTGAATCCAGAATTAGAAGGAAAAAGATTTTTTTTGGAGAAAGAGGATGTGGCCAAAGAGTTCACATATAATACTGTAAAGCCTTGGGTTCTGAGTCTTTAATAGTGATTTCTTGGTATTTTTTGGGAAAAATATATAAAAATCTTTAGCACTTTATCTCAAGGTTATCTTGAGACAATGTTCCCCAGGTCTCTTCTAAAACCTAAACCAGGGGAAATTTTGCTTACCTCTGCTGTGGCAAAGAAGAAACCTCTTTCTACAAAACTCAAAAGAACTACACGCTTTTTATGTTAAACAGTGTCCAACCTTTATGCAAGAGGTCTAGCTTATTCAACTGACATATCTAAGATGCAGATAGAGGGTTCACAGGAAAGAAGCTGAAGTAAATAATACAACTTTCCCCTTCAAAATCAATTAAGCTCCTGGTTTCAGTATAGTTTCAATGAAACCATCTTTCTGTAGTATCTTCCCCTCTTTTAACTTCACCTCTCTCCTCATCTGATTGTACATCAAATCTGGCATCTCCATGAGTTATAATACCCCCGGTTTACCCTGTTCTCGTCACCAGCTCTGAGATATGCCCAGTTTTACCACACCACCCTCCCAGTCCCCAGTGAATTGACTGCTTTCGCATTGCACTTTGTAAAATAGACTGCGCCCCCAAGTCTTTCTCGGCGTAGTTGATGTTCACAGTTCCTAATCACCAAGAGCATCACAAGAACATATTAAAGTCAAAGGTAAACTAACCCTGACTTTTCTGTTTTAATAATTGACATACTTTAAATTAAAATAAGACTAAGAATGTCCTTAACTGTACTCATTTTTTCTCCAGGAAGGAATTACCTTGAACAAAATATCTAAATTTGACTCGTAAATCGGGCAGCACGAAGGCCTCTTTAAACTGTGTACAATGCAGTTAGTATAAAAGTCTCTTTCCAAATGTATATCAAGAATATGCCAGCAATGTGTGGTTATAACTTCATCTACAGGAGCACATTTATACTCACCTAAGTGGTAAAAACAAAGAGTTTTATTTTCATATAAACTTTCACTTCATTAGCAATTAATTACTATTTAAAATGTGCTATAATAATTAATCATTTACAATATTGTCTCAAGCAGACTCTAGCTTATGTGAAGGCTTTCATTGTATAGTCATAGTCCCGTTTTTGTGCATGGACATTTGGATTTTTACAGCATACAACTGGTTTAGAAGCCTGTGTTCTCCTCCCAACAGAAGAACTATTATGAAGATCAGAACCATTGTGTTCAAGTTTCTTATCCCATTTCTCTTCCTCCAGGCCTGGTTAGGTTGATTCTACAACAAAACAGAGTAAATCAGCTGGCATTCTGCACCCTTATCTCTCTTAGAGGAAGTTTATTGTAGCTTAGTTTAGACTTCTATCATCTCATGCTAGAGAATTGTCAAACTTTCGTTTACTCATTTGTTTTGCCTTTATCCAACTCTAGAACCTGAGCTGATTTTAGAAGAGCTTTTAACCATAATTTTACTTAGACAACTTTGACACAGTTAAAAGGGCACAGCCCTTTTCCATATGGGCAGAGGTCTGATCTTATATGAGGACAGAGGAATTTTTTTTCTCTAAACGAGTGCTCAGCAGTTTAAAACCTGAAATTATGAAACACAATTTACATGCTGATTCTTTAGCTATCCATAATGATTCCTGTTAACAATCTACCTGCATTTTCACTTTCTCTGTGTTAGGATTAATTTCAGGCTCAAATATTGGCTTTGTCCGACGAGTGTAAAATGGACTGAGGTAATCCTCCCAATCCCTGTTTTTAGTATCATGACTGCTGATAAGGGAACCTTTAGCATTAGCCACACAAAAAGGCATATTTTTGTACTGGAAACCCTGGATTGCTCTTTAATTTCCTGTGTTAATATTACTGTTTCAGTTAGCTAAGGTACAGCACCTTTTTAATGAGGATTTTGCAACCTGCAGGAAGTAATCTTTAGCTTATCTAGTCTCAGATTTCCACCCAGTTACCCTTGTAGTAAGTATGCTAATTTGTGTTTGAGTAAAGCTTGTCTAAAATAAAAAAAAAAGCAGTTGGTCTTGATTGGTAAAAACGAGCAGATGGAGAACCTACTGCCTTCCTCAGTGGTTTGTTTCGTTAGTTAATTATTCTTACTGTTTAAAATCTATGCCTGATTTCTAATTTGGAGGTGGATGGCTTCAGTTTCCAATTATTGATTCCTGTTTGGTTAGAACCTTTCTCTGCCAGATTAAAAAGCACAATATCACCTGGCATTTTCTCCCCAGGACTGTACTTATTTAGCTAATCATGTCATGTCCCTGTATTCTTTTTGATAAGAGTTCTTTGTGCATCTGCTCCTTCAAGCCAGAAACTCAACACTCTCCTGATTGCCAAGAAAATACGTTCTGTGTTCTTTTTGCCAAACAATTCAAACAACAAAGCTGCATTTTATTCAGATGCCAGAATTTCCCCTAAGGACTTCCATATTGCCATATATATATATATATATATATATATATATAACGAAATTCTGTAACACACCAGAACTTGAAAATCTGAGGGGGAAATAGAATAAACTGAGTATTCATGTAAAATTTTAAGGGATACTCTACTGAAGTGGAAGGAGATTCAGAAAGCAGAATGAAGAGGCTTTGAAAGAGTATGAGGCACTACTACATTTTTTTTACTTTTCTACAGGGACATACATGTAGTCAGTTTATCAAGAGATGAATAGTCATTCCTTATTCCATTTAGTTTTGAAAAGAAGAGTAAATGTATGTGAGGTGACATTAAATATTGGAAATGTTGCTCTGTTAAGTGTGATCATTTAGTCATTAATATAGCAAATGTGAAGAGAGAAAGCTCGGGAAGTTAGGCTTGAGATACGTCTTTAGAGTACAGTAAAAAGAACTTTTTTCAGAGTGAAGAGATTAGAATTCAATAAAGCCATCATTCTTTGGGGGATTGGCTTATGAAAAAAATTATGAAGATTTCTTTTTTGAGGAGTCTGGAAGAGTTGGGAAGTGGATAGACTGGGTATCAACAAATGGCAAAGTAGGGATCGTGCCTTTGTGTTCATACAGTGCATAGTACAGAAAGAATTCTTGAGCCAAAAGAAATATAAATATCAGTGAGTGCCAGGGGCCTGTATTATCCCTGTATGGCATTTTCTGGGCAGGGTGTGTTAGTGACTCAGATTGTTTGGCTTTTACAACTACTTTTCCCTTAGATTCTGGAAATTTAGGACGATTAGTTTGGGTGAGAGAGCACTGAAAGAAACATGGGTCCCATTCTTTGGTCAGTCACAGACTGAGTGAACTTTTGGGCAAGCCTCTTAGTCAACTGCATGTCTCAGTTCCCCATTGGAAAAATGGGATCAATGCCTCTCCGCCTTACCAGTTGCAAGGATAAAATCTATGGAGGTGCTCATCATATAAGATGCTCAGGCACAGTGGTGGTTAGGACCAGGATAGTTTTGGTTACTAACTAAGAGGAAATGAATAATCTAGCTCAACCTTTTTGGCAAGAATTATGCCAAGTCCTTTAACGATTACAGAAAAACAAAATGGACTGCTAGTGAAGACAGAATATTTTTAAAAAGTGAGTGTTTTCCCCAAAGTTCTTGGATGTTTCAGTGTGAAGTATTAAGTTCAAGCCAGTTCTGTAAGACATACACAGATGGAAGTAAAATGTTAAATGTTTCAGCCAGTAGGTTTGAAAGCTTCTGACCAAAACATTGTATTTCTTTACTTCCAGCTGTGCGTGTCTAATAACATATTTCATGATGTTTAAATACCAACTGTATCACTCTTCTCCTTGATATTGAGTGCAAGAAAAATGACTTAATTTGTTGATGAGCGGCATGTTACAGGCTGGCAGTAATGGCAGTGGTGATTTTACTGGCTCTGTGCTCCTACCCCTGTTGCACCCTCCTCCCCCTCTCTCTGAACCTGGATGCCTATAGCACATAGCACACCACTGTCTGTGTTCCCTGGTTCAGGATTTCATTTCACTACATCATAAGCTACTAACACAACCTTGTCATTGCAATTTGTCACACTTTTTTGTGTGCTCTATATCTGACTGAATTCTCATCTCCCCAGCCCATAGGCTACTAGTCTGGAACAAATCTCTGAAACATAATGGAAAAGGATAAAAAAGCCCCTAAAACTTAAAAAAAAAAAAAGACATCCAGTTGCCACCTCTCCTCCCAACATAATCATGGGCAATAGTTGTTTTTCCTGGCTCTGTGTGTTGTACCAGATCAGCCAAGATGGTAGAAGGTACCAGATAAGCCTGGTACCTGCTGCCACTTTGCTGAGTGCCGGGGCTGCTGTTCAGGGTGCCCCAGGGTCAGCACGGAGGCACCTTCTGAAGAACAGCTTGGCTTCTCCGAGATTTAAAATCCTTTTACTCCCTTTATCTTCTGGTCTTTCCTCTTGAGCAAATATGTAAAATTTTGGGGAGGAAATTCTTAGGGATCAACTGTGCTGCTTTCCAGGCTGAGCAGCATTTGGAAAGGGAGAAGGCACATACCTCCAGGCTTTGAAGAAAACAGGGGGAAAAGCACCAGCTGCCATAATCAGTAAATAAGTGACCATGGGAGCAAAGCATTGTGGCCGTACTTTGACCCAAGTAGATACCTCAAGTTTTAGAGTTTTTGATGTGGTTTGAATTTGTTTTAAATAACATATTACTTAAACTACTGTGACCTCAAGCAGGTCATTTTGCCCCACAACTCACTTGCTCTGTGAAATTAAAACATTTTCATCTGTTTCTGTGAGAATAAAATCCACTGATGACCCCCAGATACAGATGTGCTTTAAACAATTTCTATGAGCATGCATCAAGCACTTCGGCACTCACTGTGTTTCATGATATCAGAATAAGCATTTTTCCCTGACCAGCCTGACAGAAATAGAGAGTGGAGCAAAATCAACTCCATAGTAATGATACAGATTAAGATTTCAAATTTTAGTTCATTCCTGGGCAGGCAGGCGCTACAGCGGGACCTGGACAGGCTGGATTGATGGGCTGAGGCCAATGGCATGACATTCAACAAGGCCAAGTGCTGGGTCCTGCACTTGGGACACAGCAACCCCAGGCAACGCTACAGGCTTGGGGGGGAGTGGCTGGAAAGCTGCCCAGCAGAAAAGGACCTGGGGTTGTTGGCTGACAGCCAGCTGAATATGAGCCAGCAGTGTGCCCAGGTGGCCAAGAAAGCCAACGGCATCCTGGCCTGTATCAGAAATAGTGTGGCCAGCAGGACTAGGGGAGTGATCTGCCCTGTACTCGGCACTGGTGAGGCCGCACCTCGAGTACTGTGTTCAGTTTTGGACCCCTCACTACAAGAAAGACACTGAGGTGCTGGAGTGTGTCCAGAGAAGGGCAACGAGGCTGGTGAAGGGTCTGGAACACAAGTCCTATGAGGAGCGGCTGAGGGAACTGGGGATGTTTAGTCTGGAGGAAAGGAGGTTGAGGGGAGACCTTCTCACTCTCTACAACTACCTGAAAGGAGGTTGTAGAGAGATGGGGGTCGGTCTCTTCTCCCTAGTAACAGATGACAGGACAAAAGGAAATGGCCTCAAGTTGCGCCAGGGGAGGTTTAGATTGGACATTCATAAAAATTTCTTCACCGAAAGGGTTGTCGGGCATTGGAACAGGCTGCCCAGGGAGGTGGTTGAGTCACCTTCCCTGGAGGTATTCAAAAGACGTGTAGATGAGGCCCTAAGGGATATGATTTAGTGGGGGACTTGGTAGTGATAGGTTAATGGTTGGACTCGATGACCTTCAAGGTCTCTTCCAACCAGAATGATTCTATGATTCTATGATCCTTTTGTACACCCTATGCCCTCCATGCCCTTCAACCAACATATGCAATCAGGAAAGCAAGACAAAAAAAGCTACACATACATGCAATGTGACTTAGATAATGGTACTGGAAGAACCCTGACATCAAGTGGGTTTAGTTGCATTAAATATTGCATTACTTTTTTTTCCACATGTAATATATATTTTTGACACTGCTGATCTATCAGAATTACACAATACATTCTGCTTTCTTTATGCTGAAGGGAAGCCGTAAGAGAAATCCAGTAGTCCTCTTAAGCAAATTTCTCCCTACTGCTCTGCTTGTCTTTACATTTACTGTTATTTATTTCTTTTCTTCTTTTCTTTTAAGCGCCTTCAGCCCTGTTGACAGGATTGGGCTTCCCTATCAATGTGACATGCTATTTTGTCAAATGCCAGCTAGTCATATTCAGGTAATTAATTTACTTGCTGTACATCTGACCCAATTTTCTTTGTTAATTGGCAGGTCAGACAACTCCCTTACCCACAAGTAATTTATTTTTTCTATCATCTGATAAGCATTTCTAAATAGACAATTTCTAACTAAAAAGAAAATTGGTGCACAGTTGATAACTTGTACTTTTTTCTAAGCTTGTAGACCACATTTGCAAATATGATACACTCAATAAAAGAGGTATCAGCTCCTCCTGTTTGCAAGTGAATCAAGACAATCAGAAGCTGTGTATCTCATCAAGGAGACCCTTACTGTCCAAAACTCTCCATGTGTTTTGCTGTGTTATATTTTCACTGTAACTTTTTTCAGTGAAAAATCACATTGTAGTCCTGCATGGTATACTATACGAGAATTGTTGGGAGTGTTTATCTAGCAAAGCTTACGTCCATGTTGAGCCATTTGCTGCCGTTGTTGAACTGGGTAAGAGTGAGTCAACACAACTAGAACAAGTGCTTCCACATTCTTGACTGCTTCACCCAAGTGAGTTGCTCCTGGAGGAGTAGGACACATTGGGATTAGGTAGCTGTAAGGACTCCAGGGGCAGTTCTACAATCCCTCATCACATCCTGTGCAGTGAAACAGAGACCCTCACCAACCTCTAATGAGGCCCAGTTTGCACAGTAAAGATATAGCCAAAGAAACCCATCTTATGTCAAAATGACTTCTCACATGGGTAGTGCTCACTCATCAGTTTGAGCTTCTGAGGCTGCACTGTGTATCTTCACTAGGACGGGCCTGAACTATGTAACTCACATCTATGCTGCTAGCATGTGCAGTTCAAATATGTTTTTATGCAAGAAATGCAGGCCCACTAAAGACTTTTAGAAATTTAGTTTTGGATATAGAGCTTCAAGTTCAAGGGAAAGATGATGGTTTATTTCTATATGATTTGTAATAAAAATTAAAGTTAATAAATTACTTTTAAATATAATGCACCATACTGGCTTCTGTGTCACAAAGCAATGTGTAAAAGGTGAATTTAAACTAACAAAATTTGTCAGTAAATACTACTCTACTTCTTTGAGAAGATGTTTCCACCTAGAATGAAATTTTCAATGGATTTCACACCTTTCGTGATAGATTTACATTATCTGCTGAGAGGAAAAGTCCCGAAATGAGAAGTTGAACCTGCTCTATCAGGAAAATTTTTGCATGGGGCACTGGTAGCTAACATAACTAGTTTCTGTATTATCTTTAAACTGTTTATCATTTTAATGATTAATTTATAGTTCATTTCTTGCTGATATTTTGATATGTAGGAGAGCAATGTATGAGGGGTAAAAACACATTAATCTTCATATTCTTGCTATTATGTCTCACTGATGTTCAGCAGGTGTGATTTCTGATTCATAAGAAGTGTAGAACCTAACAAAACTCTGCGACCCCATGTAGTAAGAGTACTAAACTACCATACTTTTTTGTGCTTTGTTTACGTAAATTAAGCAAAGGTTAACAAAACCTAAGCTCACTCAGGAAGATTTTTAGTGAAATTGCAAAAAGATCAAATATTTGTTTTGTGATTAAGCTAAATTAAACATTTTTTTTTTTTTTCAATTTTTTCAGCAACCCACATAAACCACCTTTAAAACAGAAGTGCCACAGAATGGTACAAGGCCTGCTTCCTAGCTTTATTACTGGTTAAAATTGCCTGAGATAGATTCAGTATTCAAGGAATTTCCTGTGACATGAACATGACTGCAGAAATAATTTTCAACATTAAATTTGGTGAACTGCTGAACTTTGTTAATATTTTTTGCAGTGTTCAATTCATTTTAATAAATTGTACAGCACTAGCAGCGGAATGAAGTCCAAAGTCTGAAGATTGAAAGCCTGAACAGGTCAAAGAAAAAAAGTTGGCTTGCAATCTTGAGCCTGTTAAAACACTAACTAGAAAATTAGGCAGGAAAAACAGTTACAAAAATATTGAGAGTATCTTTGATCAGCTGGTTGAAGAGAAGTAATATGACAAACAGGAAATTACAAAGAATAACTATTTTGACTGTAGTGGAAATAGCGACTTAGGTAGCTGTAGTTCAAACTAGATACAGAATATTTTCCTGGAATTTAAAGGAAAGGTATCCAGATGTCTAAACATTCTGCTCAATGTGGCTTTTATTTCAAGTTTGGCAAGCCTTCAGAAAACTGGTAGACAAGTTTAGCTGGAAGACGTTTTCCAGTGTATTTACATAATTTCATACATATTTTATGCTTCTGCATTACATCTTTTAGCAGTGGTCATATTTAATTTTAGGATTCTTTTAAAACATTACATATAGTTGTATGAATTATTTCATTACCCCACGTCAAAATGCTTTGCATATTAAACAAACCTTTAAACCTGTGAATGGCTACAGTAAACATAAGTGAAGATAAACTATGGAGAAAGACATTATGGAGAATTCAGTGAAGTGTCTCCATGTAATTGTAACATACTGTTCTCAAATGAGGAAAGAATGAACTGCGGTGAAAGAAAATTGTTGTTTCTCCTTTACACACAACCACATTTTTGGTACTGTGTATTTTAAAAGTAAAATCCCATATAAACATTCTTTGCAGATCCAATCAAAAATGGATGCAAAGCATTCCACTTGGAGTCTGGAACAGAGAAATCATAAACTACAGCAAAGATACAGCATGCCTGGACAACAAAGTACACGGAGATGTGAAACGTAACAGGTGGGGTCAGCTGTATGCTCTTGAAGGCTACATCTCTTAGCAGCTGCTGTTTGGTGAACAAAAAGCGCAGTACAATACATTATAGCTAATCCTGCAGGATGCTGGGTGTCCTCTAATCACACCAGTATCAGGTGGTACAGCCGTCAGCATGTCCCTGCTTGTGGCTACCACCTCACCCTAGGGGGCCAGAGAGAACCTGCTGGAGATGCCTCCACTTCGGGCTATGAATATTTATCGCTCCCATTTTATCTAGCTTGTTATGCAACAGGAGTGGGATGTCTGCTTTTGTTTTCCCTTTTGTTTCAGGAATATTTCTGTGGTTGAAGCTAAATGATATTGTTCTAAAAAAATGAAGTTTTTTACACCCAGAGCCTGTGTCCCATTCTGCCCATGAAAGCAAAGACTTCTGGCTTTTGGGGAAATGATTATCCGTATTTTGCATACTGTGTTTTTAATTAAATGAAGAGTGTAGACAGAATTGTTTATACACTGTGTGTATATGCAATTAAGGGCAAAATAAGATTCCTAACATAATCAGCTGGGAGATAGCAAAATTATTATTCTGAATCCTGTTCAGAATTACAAATAACTCAGATGAGTAAAACAGCAGATACAACTGAAAACAAACTCTCTTTTCTTTGTTTCTGAGAAAGCAAAAAACCAGATATGTGCATAGAGAAATCATGATAATTTTTTAATAATACTTCATTATGAAGATACAATACACACACAGTGCTATCCATTTGATTATTTCAGCGTATTTTATAAGCATTAATTAACCTAATTTATAAGGTTAGAGTCATAAAACCGTAGAAACAGAATCGTTTAGGTTGGAAAAGACCTTTAAGATCATCAAGTCCAACCGTTAACTGAGCACTGCCAAGTCTACCGCTAAACCATATCCCTAAGCACCACATCTACATGTTTTTTAAATACCTCCAGGGATGGTGACTCAACCACTTCCCTGGTGTCATGGTTTAACCCCAGCTGGCAACTGAGCCCCACACAGCTGCTCACTCACTCCCCCTCAGTGGGATGGGGGAGAGAATTGGAAGGGTAAAAAAGTGAGGAAACTCGTGGGTTGAGACAAAGACAGTTTAATAGGTAAAGCAAAAGCCGCGCACACAAGCAAAGCAAAACAAGGCATTAATTCACTGCTTCCCATCAGCAGGCAGGTGTGCAGCCATCTCCAGGAAAGCAGGGCTCCATCACGTGTAACGGTTACTTGGGAAGACAAACGTCATCACTTCGAACGTCCCCCCCTTCTTCTTACCCCAGCTTTATATGTTGAGCATGGTGTCATATGGCATGGAATATCCCTTTGGTCAGTTGGGGTCAGCTGTCCCAGCTGTGTCCCCTCCGAACGTCTTGTGCACCCCCAGCCTACTCGCTGGTGGGGTTGTCTGAGAAGCAGAAAAGGCCTTGACTCTGTGTGAGCACTGCTCAGCACCAATGAAAACATCTCTTCGTTATTAACATTGTCCTCAGTACAAATCCAAAACATAGCCCCAACAGCTACCATGAAGAATGTTAACTCTATCCAGCCAAAACCAGCACACTTGGGCAGCTTTTTCCAATGCTTGACAACCCTTTCAGGGAAGAAATTTCGCCTAATATCCAATCTAAACCTCCCCTGGTGCAACTTGAGGCCATTTCCTCTTGTCCTATCACTTGTTGCTTGAGAGAAGAGACCAACACCCACGTTGCTACAACCTCCTTTCAGGCAGTTGTAGAGAGCGAGAAGGTCTCCCCTCAGCCTCCTTTTCTCCAGGCTAAACAACCCCAGTTCCCTCAGCCGCTCCTCATAGGACTTGTGCTCTAGACCCTTCAACAGCTTCGTTGCCCTTCTCTGGACACGCTCCAGCACCTCAATGTCTTCCTTGGAGTGAGGGGCCCAAAACTGAACACAGTGCTCGAGGTGCGGCCTCACCAGTGCTGAGGACAGGGGGACAATCACTTCCCTACTCCTGCTGGCCACACTATTTCTGATACAAGCCAGGATGCTATTGGCCTTCTTGGCCACCTGGGCACACTGCTGGCTCCTATTCAGCCGGCTGTTGACCAACACCCCCAGGTCCTTTTCTGCTGGGCAGCTTTCCAGCCACTCTTCCCCAAGCCTGTAGCATTGCATGGGCTTGTTCTGACCCACGTGCAGGACCCAACTCTTAGCCTTGTTGAACATCATATGATTGGCCTTGGCCCATCGATCCAGCCTATTCAGGTCCCTCTGTAGCGCCTGCCTGCCCTCCAGCAGATCAACGCTCCCGCCCAACTTGGTGTCATCTGCAAACTTACTGAGGGTGCTACTTGATCCCCTCATGCAGATCATTGATGAAGATATCAAACAGACTTGGCCCCAATACTGAGCCCTGGGGGATACCACTTGTGACTAGCCACCAACTGGATTTAACTGGATTCACCACAACTCCTTGGGCCCGGCCATCCAGCCAGTTTTTTTACCCAGCGAAGCATACATCTGTCCAAGCCATGAGCAGCCAGTTTCTCCAGGAGAATGCTGTGGGGAACAGTGTCAAAGGCTTTACTAAAGTCCAGGTACACAATGTCCACAGCATTTCCCTCATCCACTAAGTGGGTCATCTTGTCATAAGGAGATCAGGGTAGTCAAGCAGGACCTGCCTTTCATAAACTCATGCTGACTGGGCCTGATCACCTGGTTGTCCTGTACATGCTGTATGATAGAATTCAAGATGATCTGCTCCATCACCTTCCCGGCACTGAGGTCAGGCTGGCAGGCCTGTAGTTCCCCAGATTCTTCTTCCAGCCCTTCTTGTAGATGGGCGTCACATTTGCTAACTTCCAGTCAGCTGGGACCTCCCCGGTTAGTCAGGACAGCTGATAAATGATGGAAAGTGGCTTGGTGAGCACTGCCGCCAGCTCCTTCAGTACTCTTGGGTGTATCCCATCTGGCCCCATAGATTTGTGTGTGTCTAAGTGGTGTAGCAGGTCACTGACCATTTACCCTTGGATTATGGGGGCTTCATTCTGCTCCCCTTCCTCATCTTCCTGTTCAGGGGACTGGGTACCCGGACAACAACTGGTCTTACTATTAAAGACTGAGGCAAAGAAGGCATTAAGTACTTCAGCCTTTTCCTCATACTTTGTCACTATGTTTCCCCCCACATCCAATAAAGGAGGGAGATTTCCCTTAGCCCCCCTTTTGTTGCTAATGTATTTTTAGAAACATTTTTTATTGTCTTTTACAGCAGTAGCCAGATTAAGCTCAAGTTGGGCTTTGGCCCTTCTAATTTTCTCCCTGCATAACCTCACAACATCCTTGTAGTCCTCCTGAGTTGTCTGCCGCTTCTTCCAAAGGTCATAAACTCTCTTTTTTTCCTGAGTTCCAGCCAAAGCTCTCTGTTCAGCCAGGCCAGTCTTCCCCACCAGCTCATCTTTCGGCTCATGGGGGCAGCCTGCTCCTGCACCTTTAAGATGTCCTTCTTGAAGAATGTCCAGCCTTCCTGGACTCCTTTGCCCTTCAGGACTGCCTCCCAAGGGACTCCGCCAACCAGGCTCCTAAACAGGCCACAGTCTGCCCTCTGGAAGTCCAAGGCAGCAGTTCTGCTGACTCTCCTCCTTCTCCAAGAATCAAAAACTCATTTCATGGTTGCTATGCCCAGGATGGCCTCCAACCATCACATCACCCACAAGTCCTTCTCTGTTCACAAACAAGTCCAGCAGGGCACCTTCCCTAGTTGGCTCACTCACCAGCTATGTCAGGAAGTTATCTTCCACACACTCCAGGAACCTCTTAGACTGTTTCCTCTCTGCTGTATTGTATTTCCAGCAGACATCTGGTAAGTTGAAGTCCCCCACGAGAATAAGGGCTAGTGACTGTAAGACTTCTCCCAGCTGCTTATAGAATATTTCATCTGCCTCTTTATCCTGGTTGGGTGGTCTATAACAGACTCCCACCATGATATCTGTTTTGTTGGTCTTCCCCTTGCTTCTTACCCATATACAGTAAACCCTACCATCATCATCATTAAGCTCTAGACAATCAAAAAACGGCCTAACATTCAGGGCTACCCCACCACCTCTCCTTCCTTGCCTATCCCTTCTGAAGTGTTTATAGCCATCCATTGCAACACTCCAGTTGTGTGAGTCATCCCACCATGTTTCCATGATGGCAACTATATCGTAGTTTTCCTGCTGTACAACGGCTTCCAGCTCCTCCTGTTTGTTGCCCATGCTGCGTGCATTGGTGTAGATGCACTTCAGTTGGGCTATTGATTCCACCATCTTTTTTGGAGGGAGAAGCCCTAATTCCTATGTGATCATTCTGAGGTGTTTCCATGGTTTCTAACACACCAATAACCCTTGTGTCTTTGCTGCCACATGGATCTCCATCCCCTACCTCCACTGAGACGGCAGACCAAAGGACCTCGCTAGCACATGGTCCTTCAAACATTGGTGTGCTACCCCCAGGCTTATCTCTAGCAAGCCTAGTTTTATCGCTTTCCCCCTTCAAATCTAGTTTACAGCTCTTTCGATGAGGCCTGCTAACTCCTGTGCAGAGATCCTTTTCCCCCTTTGAGACAGGTGTACCCCGTTTGCTGCGAGCAGGCCTGGTGTCATGTAGATTGACCCATGATCAAAAAAAACAGAATTCTGCTGGTGATACCAGGCTCGGAGCCAGATGTTGATCTGCTGGGTCTTCCTGTTTCTTCCCTCATCATTCCTTGCAACTGGAAGGATAGAGGAGAACACTACTTGTGCCCCGATCCCTTAACCAGTCATCCTCAGGCCTTGAAGTCTCTCTTGATTGCCCTCAGACTTCTTGTTGCAACTTCATCGCTGCCTACCTGAAAAATCAATAATGGATAGTAATCTGAGGGCCGTACCAGGGTAGGAAGCTTTCTCTTCATATCTTTAACCCGGGCCCCAGAGAGGCAGCAGACTTCCCTAAGAAGTGGGTCAGGTCGGCATATTGGGCCTTCTGTTCCCTTCAGAAAGGAGTCTCCTATGGCAATGACCTGTCTTTATGGAAGCGATTTTGATGCAGGGCATTGGCTGACTTAACCTTGGCAACCCCTCCAAGGTAGATGAACCATCGACCTCGTTACTGTTCGGTTCCGCTTGCAGAGCCTCATACCTATTGTGCAAGGGCACCTGAGGAGGTGGGGTAGTCGCAGAGGAGAGGCGCCTGCTGCGCTGGGCGGGAACTTGTCGCCATTGTCCCCTGTCCCTTAAGTCACTGTGTTCAGCCAGGCGGAGAGAGGACAGGGAATCCTCTGTATCGTGTGTCCTGGCTGCCTGTCGGGCCTGTCCCAGGGAAGGTAAGGTCCAATTCCAGTAGTCTCTCTCGCACTCCCTGATACTCCTCAACCTGCTCACCTCCTCCTGGAGCTCTGTCACCAGGCGGAGGAGTTCCTCTCCCTGGGTGCACCTCCCACAGGCGTCCCATACTGGCATAAGAGCAGGGCTCACCTTGCAGCCTGACACCTCAGGGGCTCTGTCTGGGAAGCTGCACCAGTTGTGGTGGGTGCAGAGCTTGGAGAGGCCATGGCTTTCTGTTGGGTGGACACCATTGCTCCCTGGTGGAGCTGGCAGAGCTTCAGTGCCCTTCCTGTGCACCCTTCTGCATGAACTGCCGCCCAAACTGCCATGCCATGCCTGTGCTGACGCACCATGCCCTGTTTGCCTGCCCTGTTCGCGGTGCTTCTGGTCACTGGCACTCCCCAGGGGCTTCTTTTATATGTGGGGGGGGCTTGGCCACCACTGCTCCTGGCCCTGCCCAGGTCTCGTCAGCTGCTGCTGCAGGAGCTGCCAGCTCCTGGTGGGTCTCTCGGCTCCCCCTGTTTCCTCGGTTCAGGAAACTTACCTGTGCGCTGAGCTAGGGCACTCCGCTGCAGGTCATGCCAGCACCAGAGCTGCTCGCCTCAGCAATTGAGATTAAGCTGTAGACAGAATTGTTTATACATTCATTCATTCTTTTGCTCTTATCTCATGTTATCAAAAGAATGTTCTTTGTGATCATTGCAGCATAGCTCAGCATCATCATGGCTGTCCCCATTTTCCAGACTCCCCTTCAGAAAGCAGAAAGATCAGCTCATTCTTTGCATTTAAAACAAACAGGCATGCTGTCCACAAGAAAAATAAAAGAGAGAGTCTGTAGCTCTGAAACAAATACATCCACAAGCCTCCAGAGCAGGAAGTCCACTTTTTTGCAATGAGATTTTGACTTGGAATTGTGATTGATGTTTACAAAACACCCTGAAGATGATAAGCAGTATGTTAAAAGTGGGTAATTAACTAACTGCGTAATAAAAATTATTACCATCATTAGATTTCTGGCTTGGTCTGAATGGTTAATTTTTCACCTAATTTAATAACTGAACTATTGTATTTGTGGTTGACTTAGAAATGAGATCATGATGTATCAGCATGCAAACAAAACTTTGAAGTTTGTCTGAGAAACAGTAGGAGCCAATTATTCTCATCTATGAACTGGGATCTTATCCGGTTTTTCCAGGCTACATAACACTTAGGAATGTCTGAGGGCACAGGTATCCTCATTTCCCATTAATGTCACCATGAGTGGAGGATACTCCACACCTCACAGGAGCTTCTTGATGAGAGACATAATCTTTTCTCCGCAGTTTAGGCAGCTAAATGAGCTGAATGGGCTAAACAAAAGGAAATTTTACACAGGCACAGACAAATACAGTATGTCTCAGTGTGCATATATCTCCCTTGAGCCCATTCTGAGAATAAGGACATAATCTGTAGGATTATATGGTCTGGATTTTAGCACTAAGAACTCTGGGTTCTAGCTCCAGTTCCACTACTGACTTTTGCTACTGTTGAATAATTAATCTCTGTATTTTTTTTGCCACTTGTAAACAGAGGGAAGAATACTTACTGGTACTGTGAAATGCTGTTGAGGTTCTGATGTGCACAGTATTATAAAAATATTATCATATTTTGTTCTTCCTAAGTGAAGCAATTTTTTAAAATTGACAGTTGCATGAGACACATTTCTTGGCTTTGCTGTTGTTTTATTCTTCTCATTTGCTCTCTGTATGTACATATTTATCTTTTTTTGCTTGACAGAAGGATCTAAGAGCACTTCTTAAACACAACAGGCTATGAGTAGGTTTAGATAATTTGGGTTTTAATCTTGCATGTAACTTCTACCTTTCCAAAAGAATTCATATTAACGATCCTGAAATTCACAGAAGAAATCCATCTGTATCATTATAAGTCTTAACCTCTCAGGGTCGTATGGCAAGATCAGAGAATCATTGATCACATTTTTTGCTTGTTTGTTTTAAAGTTTTTGCAACTCTTTTCAATACAAGCAAACATCTGGAAGTAAGATTCAAGGGTAACTAATGACTACATCCAAGCACAATCATCAGTAGTGATGCAGTAGCCAGAACAATGTGAACTTCTCCATTAGCCTTAATTACAAAAGCCTTTACTACCACAGGAAAGAAGCGTGACAGAACAACTTGCTTGAGCAGCAGCAGGAGTAGGGACCATCTGTGACCCATTTAGAGGGGTCTCATGAAGAGCTTTGGATAGTTTTCATTGAACCGTGGATCCTGAATTAAGAAGGCCTTGAGCTCGAGACAACTGAATGGAACTGAAACAAATTTTTGGTTTGAGAGTATAGTTCTCACCTGCCATAACAATTTATTTGAAGTAAGTATCTCCATTCCAAATTACGTGCATTTTATTGTTATAGAGGGTTATGGAAGCTTCATGAACTATTAATAGAGAGAAATGAGTTACCCTGTAGGCCATGTTCTTCTAAGTGATTTTTCCACACCCCAATGTTGAGAGTAATAATGGATCAATGAATGCGAACTTTCTTGTGAGTTAGGTAGCTTCAGTATAAGCATTGTACTGAATTGATGCAGACATAATATATGTGAATCAACAGGTTGGAAAAAAACAGATGGTGATGTATGACGTAGGCTGTACATGCTCCAAGCATGTAGGAAAACTGCTATCATACTTCAGCTCCTTATATTAGTGACTAAAAGTGGCTAATTAGCTCTACTTTATCTTATCCAAAGCTGAAGAAGGAAATAATAACATTTTCATACATCCTGAAAGAGCCTCAGAATTGGAAACTCAAAGATATATTTAAAAACAGTAAGTGTCATTTCATCTAAGAGTTGCTTCTGTAAAACAGTGATGTCAATAAAAATTGAAGCTTCTCTGCACTTTACAATCCTTGTACTTGATTACAAGGATCAATCCTTGAAATTCTTTCCACAATCCAAATTGACAGCATTTTAGAACAATTGTTTTTCATTATGGGTACTTTAATTCCCCTGCTTCTAAAACAAATCATTTTTGTTTATATACGAAGTGTCAACAGATACTGTACATATTGAACTCATAAAAGTCTTGTGTAACACACAGCTAAGTAAAGAGAAGAAAAGAACTGGGGCATATACCAAAATGCTAGTCAAAACTATTAAATTGTACTTTTAAGGGTCCCACTGCAGAGAAAAGCTTTCTGTTTACTCACTTGAAGTAGCGGCAGTTAACATGAATGCATTAAAAAAAGATAAGTGACAACAGTTCTAAATTCTGCTAATCCTCATTTTTGCTTTTTGTCTGTGACCAGAAGCTATTTTGTCATGAAAGCTCCAAGACTTCAGCAGTTCACATTTAAAGAAACTCTTTTTTCTTTCTGAGCTCTTAGAATATGTAGCAGCTACCATAACTATCTGGAGTTTATGCTATAGAAGTAAATTTTTTTCTTTTTTTTTTCTTCTTTTTTTTTTATTTTAATCTTCAAGATCAGGAAAAATATAGGGTTTGTTTTGCATAAATTCTTTGAAAAGAAATCTCTTTGATTTTAATATTTTTGGAGCACTATTGATGTAAGATCAAATCTTCTTTAAATGGTTAGGGATAAAATATTGAAGTAATACAATACAGCAGTTTTGGGACAAGAACTGCATAAATCAGTTAAAGACCCTTTAAAGCACATAACTGGCTGGCAAAAGCAGACCCATTTCAAAACTGTCATAACACCAGCTTGTTTTTCAATTCTATAACTCAGAATGTCTGGATTTCAATAACTTCTTTTTTTTTTCTTTTTTTTTTTCCTTCAGGGTACAACGCAAATATTGTAACGAAAACCACTATACATTCTGTGTGTGTCTGAGTACAGCTATTATATACAGACCAGATCATCCTTGTCTCTTTTCTATAGGCAGTATGTACGTACAGCCATTTAATATTTATTTCCCCTAGTAGTCAAAATGCTCAAAGTAGCCACAAAACATAAAAGACACCGACTCTGTCTCAGGTTGTTAAAATCTATGGCCTGATCTTGCCACGGGTTGAAGAGGAAGGGGCTCCTGTGGAGGCCCATCGGTTCCTGCTTGCCTGTGTAGAGCTCATTGCAGGGTCACAGATGAAATTACTACTGTAAGTGTCGTATTAAATGTCTGCTCACAAACACCTTGAGATGCATAAAAAAAGTGTACTTTTTAAACATGGAGTGGGCTTCGTGGACGTGTGTAACAATTTGCAAGCACTGGAGTTGCATTCTGGTGTCTATGCCGTCGTATTTCTACTCTATTAGCAGACCTAGTCCGCATGGCTGGGACATGCTTTTTAAATTAAGCAGAATGTTAAATAAACTCATGCAGATGATATAATTTGTGAAAGTGTATTTTACTGATTACAGAAGGCTTTTTTTAAATGATGGTTGCTTTCGGATCTATCATGACAACCAGCTGAAACAAGACCAAACTTTTCCGTAGGGTAATCAGGGAGAATTAGAGTTGGAATAGACATAAGCACTAATATTATGTGCTCATGGAAATAAAATTTATTAGTTAGAATTCCTCAATAAAATGGTGATCCATACAGTCTCAAACAAATCTGGATAATGTTAATATATGTTCTATGACACCCTAGTCTCCCAAGGCACTGTAGTGGGTAAACAAGAGGAGGAACTCTATGGCCAAAGATTAACAAATATTATAAAAATCAGAACATTACATAATAAAACACGTTTTCTTCCAAATTAATGAATTTAATTTTTAAAATATATTTTTGTTTTGACTAGTTAACAGATTATGATGGGCATAATATAAAAATATTCTGTCAACATTACATTGTGTAAAAAAATAAAACCCAGAAAAAACACTTAAAACTCTGCACCAATTTCAAGTCTCTTTTGTGAGCATTTCAGTGAGTTAAATTATTAGCAAGAAGTGATAGACAAATAGGAAATGCTAAATCCACATGAAGGAGTATTAATGTTGGGTATCTGAATTTATGTGTGTTACCCTATGCAGGGGAAAAAACACTAAGCATGAGCTAGTTACAAAATCAATTTTATGAAAAATTATATTCTTCAGGAATCTAGAATACAATTATTTGCAGAAACTACTCAGCATAAATTTTTGTATAATATATAAATATCAAGATAATTGTGAATCTGTCACGGACAATTCAGAAAAGAAAGGGGGAGAGGATATTTGTCAGCTAAATTATTCATTGTAAACTATTTGCTTAGGTCCATTTATTATTTAATTAGTCATTTGATCAGCAAGTTTAGCACCTGTAGGATCCCCTCCCGGAGCAGAAGCGGCAGACGGCCGCGGAGGCAGCAGGGTTGGGGGAAGAAAGCAGTTCCCACGTTGTGTTATGGGACCAACCCACCGAGCTCGCATCCGACTGCAGGGCCCCGCTGAAGATGCCCCTTCAGCCAAGCCAGCTCCAAGGTGGCACCTCATCATCTCCCTAAAGCTACAAATTCAGTTGACAGGGTACTGGCCACGTGGTCATTGCATACTGCTGGCCAGAGGTACTGACACGGCTTATTGAGACCAGCAAACGATTAATGGAAGATATAATGAGAATGAACTGGCTCATTCCCAGGTGGAAAAAAAAAAATACCCCCAAAGTCTGAAGAATCGAGAAGTTCTTTTAATCAGCATGCCACTAAAATGTCAGAACTTGCATGCTTCCCTCTCCTGCTGACAATATCACTCACAATTGACTGACTACAATTTTTTTTTGAGTTCTGACATGGTAAACACCTTTACCTTACAAAAATCTATTTATCTATGTTCTATATATGTCATATATTCTTCTGCTACATTGATGCAACTTCCATTGCGGTTATTGCAATGGGAATTGTACTGATATTACAGGAGAGTTGGCTCAAGGTGATTACTTATTATATTTTCAATGAAGGTAAATCTGCTCTGCAAGTTCTAATTATTCTAGCAAAAATTGTCCCTGACACAGTGCCCAGGAATCCAGTTAAGTTACACCAGAGATTAATTTTTCTCATTACAATTTTTTAATTGTAAAAAGAAATACAATAAAGTTTATTTAAATTTTGCAGTAGTTCCTCTTTAAAAGGTCAGTTTAATATTTAATTTGAAATCGGGTAAAATGGGGGGGGGGGGTGACAAGTAATGTTTAAACAATCAGACCTGACAGATGCTGACAGATAGTGTCTAATATTCCTGCATGCAGATTGCATTGTGAGTCACAAGGCTCAAGGTCATGCATCTATAACCACCCAGAAGGCTTTCTTCTCCACTTGATGCACAAATTTAAGTTCCATTAAAGCTAATGCGAGATACAGATGCTTACTGGAAGGAGAATAGACCAATCTTCCAAAATGCTGCATAATCAGTAGTGATGTGATTCATAGTCATCGTTCCTAACCTTGGTAAATTATTTTGCAGTGATTAAATAAAACACTCATGCAACAATAAACCTGTTACCTTATCATATATAAAAAAAATCTCTTGGGAATATGATACTAGAACCAGTCAAAAAAATGAGGAAAGGATTGTCTTGCTAGCCCCTCCCCTCCAAATGTCAACTCAGGTAATACTTCTTTAATTCTTTTCAGACTCTATTAAAAATACTGACTTTTCAGCAAAGTATTTTGGCTGAAAAAATTCAGTATTTTGATTAAAATTGCCATTGTAATATCTCATGGGAGATTCAGTTCAGATACAGATTTTCTGTGTCACTCAAGTGCATCAAGAGGACCCCAGCTGATGGGACACTCCATGCTTCTTTCTCTTTACTCCCCAAGGATAGCCATTTGCACAGAGAGCAACTGCTGGAGACCTGCTTGCTACTCTGTGAAAAAATTTAATGATGATTTCCCTCCCTCCCTCCCTCCCTCCCTCCCTCCCTCCCTTCCTTCCTTCCTTCCTTCCTTCCTTCCTTCCTTCCTTCTCTCCCTTCCTCCGCACCCTCATGGTAGCTATAGATCCCGCCACATTAATACCCAGTTTGGTCTTTCCTCAGAAGCAGAATGCACAAAGCATTGGTTTCCTTTGTGCATATGGAAAGGTTTGTCTCAGTACACAACCTCTCTGCCTAGATCCGACACATTCCATTTGGATGGCTCTTCAGAGCCCTCCTTGGGGTACCCTATAAAGTCCTGAGAACTGCTGGCTGGGAACGGGCACATGCGGAGGGAGTCTCAGGGTGGCTTTGTGAAATTTCCTGGAGTCACCAGTTGAGAAGGACTAGGCAAAGCACATTACCTAACCTAACTGCAGGTCTGAAAGAAAGCCTATGCTTGTTTCTGGGATACTAAAATATTTTTATTTGGTTTTAGTTCTCCTCTGGTTGTTCGCTGAACTTTGCATTAGAGATAGTTGAGTCTTGAAATCACTTCTTCATTCTAGGTGGGGGAAAACGGGGTGGGGTGGGAAGTGTGGTAGATTTATAAAAATCACGGTCACTTGTTTGCAGAAATATTAATGTGATTTTGGCTTTGCCTGCAATAGAGTTTGTTGCTGACTCCCGCCATGCCCCTAACTGATCCTAGCTTACAGTTACCACAAATCTTGAAGGATATTAGGTAGGGGCAGCAACATGTTTGTTTGAGAATCACAGGCTCATTTTATGGTAAAAAAAAATCCCATACACAACATTTAGTAGGTGAGCTCTCTGGATCTCCCCATCTTATTCTCACTGCCAAGGTGGAGTTTGGCTGACTGTCCCTTTTGACCCTGCTTGTCAGCTTATATCAATTGAAAAGCCTATCTCAGAGAAAAGGAAAAAAGCTAGAGACCTACATTTTTTTCACTCCATGAAAGCAGAGTTTCTCTTTACATTTCAGGAGGGCCCCCTCAACTTAGGCTTTAAGAAGTTCAAAGATCAACTCTTCCTCTAATCACAGAAAACACATCAGAGTAATCAGCATGCTGGGAAAGGAAGGGCAGAAAAATTATGGGACAATTTAATGGTGATTTATTGAAAATTGGCAACTGGCAGCAGCACTTTATGGAGGAATCTCTGGATCAGCTCTACATTTTACGCCTACTGTGGTTATGAAAGAGGAAAATAAATGGAACCTGATCCCTAACTGAAATGGAAACCTCTTGTTACTCACTGCCTTTGGGACATTGGCATTTCCCGCAGCGTAACCTGCTATTTTCGTAAAACATACCCCCAATTTTTTAGGGGGTGCATTGTATTTACAGGAAATCAGGACAGAGTACAGAATTTATAGTAACCACTGGTTTGTATCTTCAACTTGTCTGCCTGTTTAGTGTTTGTGAATGAGGTGTCCTGGTCTGCGACAAATGCTCAGGAAGACATTGTACAAGCATCTCTTGCATAGCTCAGCCAATGCACCTCCATCTTGGCCTGCCACAGCTCCACTATTTCAGTCCCAAAGCTCTTTTAAGCAGAAACAGCCAATCACGTAAAATGGTGCCATTGTTTCATGATATGCTCAAACGGGGACTAGGATGAAACCATCAAACTCATTTTCACTTGTGACCCAACCTAGTGAACTCTAGTCATGAGACACAGAATACCTACAGCTCCTAATAAAAATGTAGTCGGGATAAGAAAGTCTCACAGTTAAAGAACACCTGGGCATTAGTGCTATTAATTCCCATCTAAAATGGCCTATTCAATGTAAAATACATCTTAGTAACACTAGTGAAGACCTGGGCATATTGATAATGATGAGTAGGGCCAGGAGCAATGAGAAAAGGAAGTATAATGAAGAGATTACAATCAGAAAGGGTATTAAGGGAAATCTTGCTTAATGAGGCTATTGGTATCAAACTACATTATTCATAGGGACTTCTGATTAGAGACAAATGTCAAATGTAACATACATTTCTGGGTGGCAAGTCTTCATTTGCATTTCAAATAAACACTGTTGGTTCCAAGCTTTATCGTAGCAAACTGTACTTTTAGTTTTGAGTAAGTTTTGCCACATTCATGAAACACCTTTAAATCAATAATGCAAAAGAGTAAGTAAGGCTCTTGAACATAAAAATTCATTTAGACTTAGAAGTCACCCCAAATCCCATACATTTAGTGTTCACCAATGTTTCTAAGAAAAGGATGAATAAGGGCTGTGCAAGACAGTACAGATTTCTCCATTTTCCAATTTTCTTCCTGTCTTTCCTCCCTGTATCTGTCTGTATTACAACCAAAAGTGCCTTCAGCCTTAGAAGCTATGGCTCTGCCACTTGAGGGCAGTGGATGGCTTTCTGTGCTGAATTTGAATAGGCATTTTTCTTTTATGTCACTACATATGTACTTCTCTTTCTATTCTGGGCACCAGTTCTCTGTTTTCCTCTGTTTTTTCCCAAATCCTCCACCCTTTTGTGCTTTTTCACTTCTTCAGTAATTCAGTTTACCCACTTCACACAATGGGACATTTCCCTTCATTTAAGATATGCCTTTCAAGGTGCACTTCTCAATCTCAATGTACCAACAAAGAACGAACCAAGAGAGAGTTAAGTCAGATTGGGCTTCAGAGACTTGTTTAATAAAGTAAGTTGTTTAAAGCTCCATTTTAGCAGCTTGTGATATAACTTCACAGAGATAGCTTTGATGTTCTCCCTAAGTATGTTGGCAGAAATCTGTGCAATTTGTAGAAAATTATTCTTAGAACACCTCAGTGTATATGGTAAACAGAATCAGCATAAACCTTTCTTTTTGCAATGAATTCTTAAAGTATGTCATCAGCACTATCATAATTTGATTTGAATATGAGTTATATTATGTGAATAAGAGTTACATTAATTAGTGCTGCAGTTTTAATTGAGCAGAGTGTGTGATGGTATTTATTCAAATTCTGATGAACTGTGTGTCCTAAATGTTTGGTAACACTTTGTCAAAAGTGACATAATCACTGTTATTGTCCTTAGTACTCATTGTTGGAACATGAATCATACTGAATTGTTTTGGTATTCATGTGGGTCTAAAATGTAATACTACAGAAATCCTATTGTAATTTTCCAAAGCATTAATTAGTGCTACTATACAAATATGAACAGGTAACATAAAAAAACCAGAAAGAGCCATGAATGTAGAATTCCTAATTAAAGAAATTTCACTTTCAATGCCTAAGAGTGGCTGCACGTATGTGAAGAAAATATCCAACATTTGTATTTATCAGTAAGGCCAATGGAAGAGACTCCATTTGGCTCCATTTGCAGTCTGTACTGTAAGCACAAACTGTGTTAAATGACTCTTTGCCCCGAAAGTCAACTTGCAGGACCCCAGGTCCCATGGTACATTATGGCACTGGCTCTCTCTGGGTGGCCACTTTTCAACCCTGTGCTTCTGACCTTCTTTCCTGCCTCTTAATGAATGCCTACCCAGAGGGCTGCAGAGAGGCCCAGACTTGCTCTGAGCATAGCTAGCAGCAGAGGAGGGATTCAGAGGTAAGTTTGGTTCTTGCAACCGGTCAGCGTCGTGCCTGGATGGACGACAGAGGCTCATTCCCTGTCTGGGTTCTCCTTCCCTTACAGCACAGACACTTGAGTGAACCAAGAAACGGCTCCAACAGGAGGGATTCAACATTTCCCCTTCACGCAAAGGAGCTGGACGCTCATCCCCGTGGTTTATGCCTAAGATGAAGATTTTCAAAATTATCAAATGACTTCAACATCTTTGGTTTTTTTGAAGCCCTCGGTGAAACGTGTTAGTAATATTTAATTTTCAGGGATGGGAATTCAATTTGACAGGCATTTCTCTAACATTTTTCAGCATGGACTTTAAATGAGGCATACAAAATAACTGGCCTCTTTTGAAACCCTGGTGCACATAGGAATTTACTTGGGAATTTAAGAACTTTGAAGTTTCGTTAAAAGAGTTTTTGCACTATGTTTTAAAGAAGGAAAAAAAATCACAGATGTTTAAAAAAAAAAAGGTCAAATGAAGAATCATCCTTAAATGACATTTTTAGGCTTATAGTAATTTTTAATATCTGCAAATGAAGAATTATCCCTTATTTGATGTTTTTAAGACCATGTTTAAGAGTAAAACCGTGAAAGGTAGGGATATCTTAAAATGATGTTTTTACAATCACACTGTTCTGAGAAAAATGTCAGATGAACTACTTTGTGCATGGCTGTTTTTAAGTGTATAACTATAAATTTAAGTGTTAGATTACATCAGTATTGGTGTTTTTCAGATTGCTGTGATTGTAAAGACATCATTTTAGTATAATCCTATCTTTAATGCTTTTATGATCACTCCACATTTAATAAGTGTAAGTGAGGAATTTTTCTTCACCTGGTGTCTGTAACCATCTAGTTATACGTGAAAATATTTTCAGCACTGTATTGTGTTAAAATGTACATATCAATAAATATATAACTATACACACATAAGTTAAATCAGCCAAACAGCTGTCTGGCTGGCGGGCATTTTTATCTGGGCAGACTTCAAGCTTTCTGCAAAAGAACTCTTTTTTCCACCGGTTCAGATGTTGTTACGTCATTCGTGGAATCGTCATCTCATGGCTAGTAAGCCTTTACTGCTGATGCGTGTGCTCAGCGTTTTACAGCACCGCGGTGTGCTTCCCTCCTCACCAACTCACCTCGCCTGGTTGCCCGTCCCACCTGCACTTGGCCAGCTGGGGCACGTGCGTGGTAGAGTCCTTCATCACCCGGTGAAAGAGCTGTAACGCAGGACCTCTCAAACAGAGCATTGCTGGACCTATTGTGGGTACGAAACAAGGTGGTAGCGCAGGGAGAACAGGGAAAGGAAACATTCTCCAGAACCCCTAAGTAAAGATTGTGTCGTAATGGATAAGTACAAAGCTTCAGACTGAAAAGAGGGCACAGTTTGTCTTTGAGTTGCAGCATTTTTGAGTGCTTGACATTTCAGTATCATTGGGTCCTTTAGCATCATTTATCTCAATATGTGCATCTGTGTGCTAGTAAGCATATGTGTATATACATGTGGATATATGTGAGTATAGAGGTACTTATTTTGGGATTTTTCATATTTTCATGCCTTTCTTTGTGGTACTTGAACATCTCTTTCTTGAGGTGTTTGAACACTTTCTTCCTCAAAAAGAGTGGAAATGAGCTGGCTAGTTTTGGTTGTTTGTTTTGTTTTTTTCTTTTACCCAAAGTTCTTCTACTTAAGACATACTCTGCACATTTCAGGCAAATCTTTTTATTTGGAGAATGACCTCAATACCCTCTGGATACTTTAGAGGTGTAGCGTAAGCTTTCTAAGTATGAATCACTGAACAATATTCAGTTTTACTCTTCCAATTTTTCTAAAAACCTCCTTGTTTAGAAGTTAATTTTTACACATTTTTGTTTTTTTTTCCAGTGGTGTCTTTAGGCATTGACTTCACTTTGGCTCTTTTTTTCATTCAACCTCACAGATTCTGTCATGAGATGGACCCTTTATAAATTAATAAAGTAATAAAATGAATAAAGCTTGATGTAACATTTCTTTAGTGATTGCTGTAATGTTAAAAACATCAAATGAAGCATTAACTTCATTTGATGTTTTTATAGCTAGATATACTGAAAAAACATCAAATAAGGATACCCTGAATTTCACTTTTTCACTTGGGACAAGAATATTTTATGTATACTGTCTGTCAAAAGACTGCAATGGAAACTTTATAATACATATGTGTTATCCATCTATATGATTTTTCTGTTCTCTTTGGCCTTCTATCACTTTCTACTTTGTTTTATCTTTTGCATACTTTTTCTTTACTTTGTGACACAATCTATCTTCATTCCTTCTTTATTAACAGTTAAAAGCATTTTAGGGAGCCTGTGTGTTCTTCATAGCCCTCTAACATTCTTGGAGCTCTTGCAAGACTGGATCTTTCCAGGAGGACTAATCCCTGGTATTTTAGCCTACCTCTTTTCCCACACGCTTATGCTAGTAAACAAAACAGCAGAGGTGCAATTCCCAGCCTGTGATCCCCCACAGTATTAAACTATCGGTGTATTTCCTGGCATAATTTTGGCCTAGGCCACCGAGAGCTCTGACAATGCTCCAGCATGGTTCCATTGGTTTCATGGACTAGAAACTATTCCCAATAGGGAGATTTTAAATTTGGGGGGAATAGGAGAATTTAACTCTATAGATAGATTTTGTATAGCAGTTCTCCTCAGAGACACTGAACAATCTTTGCCATTTCGGTTATTAATAAGGAAATAAACAGTCAATGGATTTTCTATAGACAGAACAGCAATTGTTTGTCTTCCCAGAGCCATTGGTTAAACTTCTTCGATACAAAATGCTGACCTGTGGTGAGGTTTTGTCATAGCTTCCGGTAGCTTTAGGGATAAATAAATCCACATCTACTAAAATAAGTCAAACCACCTTTGAAGCATCTCAAACAATAACAACAACAAATTATTCAAATATTTTAAAATAGCGGTAATATAAAATATACAAAGATTCAATATTTAAAATGTTGGGGTCTTTTTATAAACAGGGATAAATGCCAGAGGTTAGGTTATTTTTTAAGATAAAGAACAATAGCTTTTGCTACCTTTTCTCATAGATTTCCTAATTCTCCCAATAAACAGCTAGGAGAATCAGATTAATCACTTTTGCCAATTTCCAAATTTTTGATGGGAAACAGTTCTTGCCAGTGAATAATTTTTCTTTGCCATCTCAGACTCCACAGGGGGGTAGATGACTGTCTTACTTATCTTTAAAGGTAGCTCTTTTTGGCATTAAAATTATATTGCAATCACTAAGGGTTCTGACTTACATCCCTGTGATATTTTGCAGCAAAATCTCATAGGATATTCAAATAGCTCCCTATCTTATCAGATGTTCAAATTACATGCCTGTTTTCAGTTCAACTTAAAATGCTGGTGAGCAACAGTTTTTCAGAAATGGGCATATTGTCTACACACATTTTGTTAAATGAGAGAGAGTGAGGGAGAGAGCTCAAGTGCTAGACCTAAGTGATTGCCCATACACCAGTATTGCTCAATTCTTAATATTGCTCCCTGTCAGAGTTTTGGCCCATGTCAACTTGCAGTCTCTGAATTAATGCCAGGGCATGATTTCTGTAGATACTATGCACCAAAGGCCATTCCCAATAAACAGTATGGACAAGACTGTACCAGGTTATGCTTCCTTCACCCCGTGTGTTTCTCCAGCAGGCTCTGAACCCTTCAAAACTCCTGCATGCTTCTGTATCACGCTCCAGTAACAAAGCATATGTGGTTGGTTTCTTCATGTCCAAACCACCATTCTGATGCCTTGAAACACAATCCTCATGATTTCTGAAATATTTGGAACATACACATATACAC
Source organism: Phoenicopterus ruber ruber (assembly GCA_009819775.1). Classification (NCBI taxonomy): domain Eukaryota; kingdom Metazoa; phylum Chordata; class Aves; order Phoenicopteriformes; family Phoenicopteridae; genus Phoenicopterus; species Phoenicopterus ruber. Next base: position 137,188,688 of record CM020216.1, on the reverse strand, counting down.
ACACACATAAACACACACAACCCCCACAAAGAAGGAAAAGTTGGTGTTATTGTAGGACTACAAGGACATAACAGGAAGCCCAGAGAAGGACCTACAGTCAAATACTTTCATGTAAATCCATCCAGATTATGGCACTAATCACTTGGCCAGAGACTAATATCTGTCTCTCTTATATTTTGATGTACAATCATAAACATGTCTTTTTCATCACTTTTGCTACAAAGTAGTAACCTCCAGCAGGATGGGAGGAAGAATGGCTAGTTGTCACAATGTCTTCAGTCTCTAAAATTTATTTAACATTTTACATGTGTCAGACCTTTCAGATGAATGTTATTTTCATGCTCATATAAAAAAATGTACTTTTGACAAACACAGCCACCAGCTCCTTAGAGATTAGAATGTTCTTTTCAGTCTTGGTGGATATTTGAATTAAAAAAATCCCAAACATCTACCCATAATCTTAAGAAAAAAATTGGCAAAGGCCAGAGAAAATAAAATTATTAGGAGTGTTTTGATTAATGTATTGTCATGTTTTAATCCCAGCTGGTAACTAAGCACCACACAGCCGCTTGCTCACTCCCTCCTGGTGGGATGGGGGAGAGAATCAGAAGGGTAAAAGTGAGAAAACTTGTGGGTTGGGATAAAGACAGTTTAATAGTTAAAGTACAAGCCATGCACACAAGCAAAGCAAACCAAGGAATTCATTCAGGTCTTCTTTATAGAACTGTCTAGCCTTGCAAGAACACGACACATTTCATAACTGTTGTTTTCAGGTTCTTGGCAAACTATGCCAGATATTGTTGCCTTGATTCGACCAAATTCACATTTGGAAGATTTGCCTTGCAATCATCACAGCTAGAGACTTAATTATTTAAGGGAAAACAGAGACTGAAGAACAATTTACAAGTCTGTCTGTTCCCTGACTATATTTCATGTGTTGTCCCAAGGGTTATGCCCCCGCGTACTGGGAAGCATGAAAATAATATTTACATTCTCTATTATTTTTAATTAATCATTTCGTTAGTGAGTGGAATTTATATGCAATGCAGGAATAACAATACTGTATACATTAGTTGAGGCAAAATGAAGCCAAAGATATATATATTTATGCTTTTTTTTTTTTTCTTGGATAGATGCCAGAATACTAACCATCAATGTTTAACAATGAACAAGGAATCTGTGTTCCTTCTAACTTTAAGTTTCTTGACGCTGGCTGAAATTACTTTTTGGAAAGGTGTAAACCAAGAAGATAAGGAATTAACCAGAGAGTAATGTGAGGTTAAGTCTTTCTAGAGTATCATAATTTTGGAGCTCTTTGGGAGATCGGATGTGGATGAAACATCCAAGGAGATATGAACAAGATAAAAAAAAACATGTTTCAGGGAAGCCAGAGGCTTCACTACTTGTAAAAATATATGTCCGCATTTTTACAAAAACTTATTTGACTGTGAGTAAAAATGGATTCGGATTGTCCTTATGGGCATTCAGTAACAATAACTGCACACAACTGATGGCACATGTCTGGATTTTCGTCTACAGAACAAAAACCACCACAGAGTGTAACACAATTCGAAGGCTCAAAAGAATCTGAAAACTGGAGAGTTTAAGGTCATGGACAGTTCGTTACAACTGCAGTCATTACTCTCTTTTCTCTCTTTTTTTCACCTTCTCACTTCTAATCCTTTTGCTGATCTTCCTTCCCTTTACTGTGTGCTTTCTAGAAGTACTCATTACTGCTGTTTAATGTGTTAACAAATATTAATAGGTATCTCAATGGTAAACTACAAGGCAGGATATAGCACAGACAAGTAAGATTTACGCACCTCATTCTAAGAAAAATATAACGGAGAAGTGTAATAAAATTAATGAGTAGTGGTTGATTTTTCTACCAGTGTGTAGCTGAGTAATCATGCCACCCATGGGACTGAAAAGGTATCTTGATTGTGAAATAATGCCTTCAGCCTTTGACTTTCTATTGCAATATATAACAATGTGTCCTTAGAGCACAGTACGCAGTGTCTGTCTCCTCAGAGCGTGTAGTACCCATTTTGTGCTAATCAGGACACAGTAAGGATCTTTTTGGCCTACAGGGAGTATGATGGGCTGGGGAGTATCTGCATCAGGTATAGTAGGGGAGGAGGGAAGATAATAAGTTTTGCTTTGGCAGACACGATGTGATGAACAGAACAGGGAATTGCTAAAGAGCAAACAGATGCGTGTGTTTGCACAACAGTTATAGTTTAGACGGAGTGGAACTCCACCTAAAATAGTGTCTGTCTTTGAAATGTGGAAGAAAACAGGGAAGGTTAGGACTGTGTGTGCTGGTGATAATCTGGCATGTATCAAGTGAGTTTTCACGTTAAAGGGGATAAGAGCGGAGAATGGTGCAAGGAGGAAGAGTCTAGGAAAGATGTCTTCTAGCACTGGCCTTGATCGCATATGGATTGTATATTGTGTCTTCTCTGCCTGGTTTTTCCCATGGAACCTTTTTTGTGTTGACAGTTTAGTTTCATAAGCATCCATACTGGTTGCTGGTCACCTGGGAACAATGGGAGACAGCAAACGACTAAGGAAGTTTTTCTCAAATATGAAATACCGCCTGGCTTCCCAGAACTTGGTGTCACTATGCTTCAAACTGTGGTGGTTAAATACTGAGAAACTTTTCTAGCTTCCTGGAATGCTACTAGACATACAAGCAATGCCACTGGTGGCTGCTCCCATTCTTGCTTGCTGTGGGCAGGGGTATTCGCATCAATTGACTGAGTCTCCATGATGATTCCCTTGTTTGCTTTAGTAGGTAACACACTTAGCCATTCATGACCAAGAGGGTCCTGGGGCACTCAGAAGGCAAGTAAAAAGGCTCCTAGATGTCCTAGAAAAGGATGTCTTCTGCATACAGTCTTTAGGAGGAGTGTAATTTTTTACTTGTCACAGCTCTCAGAAAATCACGGGGATCTCAGAGCACAAAGAGACTAAGTGGGTATGACAGGAACCTCTTCTCTCAGAAAATGAAGTAGTAATCTGTTTATTCACAGAAGAAAATAAGTGGGAGAGCAGGGCTATGCAGATTAAGATGTGTCCTAAAACTGCAGTCCTCACAGCTATAGGATGTTCTCCTTCTTTTCATGCTTATGGGCTGCTAAAGACAGTAACCTGATTTCTTCCAACAGAAGTAGGAAGACCTGTACATGGTACAAATTCTGTGGTCACTGTTGCTCATTTCTCTGTTAACTATGTGGTTTCTTTGTATCTTTGCTCATTGCAGGTAATTTGAAGTTCCTTTTACACAATCACAGAATCACACAATCACAGAATGGTAGGGGTTGGAAGGGACCTCTGGAGATCATCTAGTCCAACCCCCCTGCTAGAGCAGGGTCACCTAGAGCAGGTTGCACAGGACCGTGTCCAGGCGGGTTTTGAATATCTCCAGAGAAGGAGACTCCACACCCTCCCTGGGCAGCCTGTGCCAGAGCTCTGTCACCCTCACAGTAAAGAAGTTTTTCCTCATATTCAGGCGGAACTTCCTGTGTTCCAGGTTGTGCCCGTTGCCCCTTGTCCTGTCACAACGAGGATGTCCAAAATGAGAAGTCCTTCTCTTCACTTCCATAGCAGCTTATTCAGTTGCAAAGTTGCAGGTCCTTCTTTAAGCATGCTTTTTTCCTCAAAAAGAATTTTGTGAGAGGAGAAAAATATAGTACATTTTCATCTTTTCATAGAATCACAGAATTGTTTAGGTTGGAAAAGACCTTTAAGACCATTGAGTCCAACCATTAACCTAACACTGCTGAGTCCAGGACTAAACAATGTCCCTAAGCACCACATCTACACGTCTTTTAAATACCTCCAGGGATGGTGACTCAACCACCTCTCTGGGCAGCCTGTTCCAATGCTTGCCAACCTTTTCAGGGAAGAATTTTTTCCTAATATCCAATCTAAACCTCCCCTGGTGCAACTTGAGGCCATTTCCTCTTGTCCTATTGCTTGTTACTTGAGAGAAGAGACCAACACCCACCTCACTACAACCTCCTTTCAGGCAGTTGTAGAGAGTGAGAAGGTCTCCCCTCAGCCTCCTTTTCTCCAGGCTAAACAACCCCAGTTCCCTCAGCCGCTCCTCATAAAACTTGTGCTCTAGACCCTTCGCCAGCTTCGTTGCCCGTCTCTGGACATGCTCCAGCACCTCAATGTCTTCCTTGCAGTGAGGGGCCCAAAACTGAACACAGTACTCGAGGTGCGGCCTCACCAGTGCCAAGTACAGGGGGACAATCACCTCCTTACTCCTGCTGGCCACACTATTTCTGATACAGGCCAGGATGCTATTGGCCTTCTTGGCCACCTGGGCACACTGCTGGCTCCTATTCAGCTGGCTGTTGACCAACACCCCCAGGTCCTTTTCTGCTGGGCAGCTTTCCAGCCACTCCCCCCAAGCCTGTAGCGTTGCCTGGGGTTGTTGTGACCCAAGTGCAGAATCTGGCACTTGGCCTTGTTGAACCTCATACAATTGGCCTCGGCCCATTGATCCAGCCTGTCCAGGTCCTGCTGTAGAGCTTTCCTACCCTGAAGCAGATCACACTCCCACCCAACTTGGTGTCGTCTGCAAACTTACTGAGGGTGCACTCGATCCCCTCATCAATTACAATTTTATGTCAATTACATTCACTTTGAAGATCAGAACTTGTTGCTGTTGCACTTACTGTCATTCTCCTTTACCCCCAGTATTCTTAATAACCTTTACTTCCTGTACCTTCTCCTCCTTCTTTGTTGTAAAAATGGATGCTCTACCTATTTTACTGGAAGGTCCTTGGACTTTACAGTAGTCGCCTATCAATGGATCTCCTCAGAAACTGAGGATGTCACCCTTTCCAGTGGCATTAAGTCCCTTAAAGAACTCTTAAACTTGGACCAGTCTGAGAAATTGAGGTGTGCTTTTTTTTTTCTTTTTGGTTATGAGAATAATCCTTTAAAGAAAATCTAAAGTTGCACCCCTCATTACAAATAAAAGTACATTAAACATAAACTCTAACATTTAAAACAGCAAGATTGCACTTACATTGTATAATCGCTACACAAAGGGCCAATAATCACTTTGTTCAAAAGAGATAATGCAGCATAATATAAGTAGTAGTTTAAGCAATTATCTGGTAGAACAGTTAATCATCACCCTCAGTTCACAGCCTTTTGTTTCTCAGGAATACACATGTCAGATTGTAATTAAATGCATTCACACTATTCAGTGCTGTGCAGGCTGCCTGGGTGAACAGTGGAACCAAGCTGGAAAACACAATACAGACAAGTTTAGACACAGCTTTTATGGCTGTGTCTGCCTGGCATGGGGTCCTTGCTGACAAATTTGTTATGTAAGGGTGAAACCACATGGCAGTAAATTATTTATTAAAGAACGTAATTTATGGTAAATACGATGGCTATAGGAAATTTATTTTCACAGTCTTTTTATACTTTCAGAGCGTTTTGCTACAGCGTGGATTATCTGTCTGGAGTAAATATTCTTACTCTGAAATTAAAAGTGAACTGTTTTTGGAAATGGAATGATTCATTCAAAATTGGCCTTTAAAAAGGATTGCAACTTCAAGGGACACACAGCCCCACCCAGAAAAAAAAAAACAACCCGACAACAAAAAAACCCCTAAAGGCAGATATTTTTCCAAAGTACATCTGCAGGTGCAGTTGCAGTTTTTAGAGAAGTCTGTAGCTGATTGAGAGAAGGGTGACTAGAGTGTAAAACAAGTTGTATTGTACACAGTGATCTGTGAGAGACAAGAAGGGGGGGGAAGGCAACTTTCTTGTCTTGCAATGTGGTTATTCCATGGCTTTCCTGAGACACAATTCCAACCCCTAATGAAGACAACTGAGACATCTGTAACACAGCATAGTCCTCACCATTGGATGATTGTAATTATGGTTTTGAGAGATGGTGACAACTGATCCCCACAGCCAGACAGAAGTGTTCTAGCCTTGCTGTGAGGCAGATGTGTTGTAGCTGTGCACTCTGTGCTAAGATATAGACCTTTGCGATTTTCCAGGCTGCATATACAATGCTGTCTTTCTTAGAGAGATGAGTCCTGAGCATGAGCTTTTGCCTAGTCCACACTTGACACTCGAATACCAAACTATATTAAATCTGATAACTGTAAAAGATATGTGTACAGTAGAAGACCTCTTACAAGCAATAAAGACACCAACTTAGTTTCTCATATATTTCAAGTGGGGGGAAACCAAAACAAAACCCTACTTGTACAGCTTTAGTTGAGAGTTGGGTCTATTTAAGTGTCATGCACAAATTGAATTTACTGGCCTAGGCCTGATCATATTGAGCCTATATTTCCTGCTATATTTCACACAATGTCGGTTGTCACTTTCTAATCCAGCTATTCATGTGGTTGTATCTAATTTGGTAGTATCTTCTAATGAAATGAAAACACAAATGTAAAAGTACAGGTTGAGTAAAAAGACCTAAACTCTTCCTAGCTCCCTATATTCAATCAAAATATTTAAACCTCTGATTCTTTTCTATTTTTGCAGCGAGTTCAGGCAGATGCAATGTATATGAAAATCTGAAGCAGTTTTCTGTATTTCATAAAGCTCTTCCTCTAATACATTTTTACCCATACCTTCCATAATAGAGATCTGTTACAACCCTTTTTTCCTACATGCACATGCAGGTTATATGTGCTTTGTTCTCAAAGTTCTTGTTATAGTGCTGTAAAGAGTGTATATTCCAAATAAACCAGTGATATGAGAGAGCATGCAGCTGATCTTCATGGAAAAGAACTAGGAAATAAATATAATGAATTCTTCAGAAAATTCAACAAGTTCTTCAGAAGTCCTGTAAATAAGGTAGCATTTTGTTTATAATTCCCAGGACAGTGATGTCTTGCTGTGATTGCATTGAGTTTGCTCATATTAGTACCCAGAGAGTATAGCTCACCATGGTATGAGCCAACCATAGCAGGATGCAGCAAATTCTGATATGGTAGATAAAAGTGAGATTATTTGACGACCTTGTTAAGGCTGTCCTGTAATGATTATTGAACACTGACAGATAATCTTTTAAGGAACCCGGTTCAGAGAGTCAACGGTGTTTGACATTTGGAAATGTATGTATTCTCAGCATGTTTCTGAATATTAATCCAAAATTATCTGTTCAAAAGTCAATATTCCAGCACAAAGAGGGTTTCAAGAGCACATGGCCTAACTGTGCCCCATCTTCAACGTGAATCTGCAATGAATGGTCATAGATGTACCTGCTCAGTAACATATACTTTCCATAGTCTGTGGCAGTCTCATGATCAGGTAGACAAGCCAACCAATGTAAACCGCCCTTACAGGTATGCAGCAAGGTATTAAGGTCTTGTAGGTACCCGACCCAACCATTTTGTCTGTGTTGCAGGTGTCATAGTGCAAAGTCGGGGAGTACAGATATTTGCTTGCATTTGTAAAAAGCTGCAAATCTCACGACAACCTCACCATTCCCTGGCACAAAGTAGTCCTTAAAGAAAGCATTACTTAGCAGTATTTCATTTCCTTTTTTTTTTTTTTAACTTGAGAACAAGACAGTCTGTGAATCAAATTACTTTTAATCTAATAATTGATCATTTCAGCAAATAGCCAAATTTGATTTTAGAAATTTTGAAAAAAAGTCAAATAAAATGCAAATGAATAATTGACAATGAAATAAGGATGACAAGCTACTTGGCAGACAAATGTGATGAAACTGCAAAGAAGCAGGGCCTGCAAATCTACCTTCTTATATAACATATATTATGTTATACACACTGAACTTCTGTAGTGTATTTAAATATTAACCCTTCATACGTTTGCTAGTTCCCCAAGGGCCTGATCATCCTGTAGACTCAGATGTTTTGCTGGCTCGTTAAGCAACTTCTGTTTAACATCTTAGACATTGGCTCAGCTTGTCTCACTTCTCATTTCTGACTCCCGGTTACCTTGGAGTAAAGGAAGAGAGCATGAGGAGGAAGGAATATGGTGGGTAGTTCAATGTGCTGTGATGAAAGTTATACAGCAGGATGACTTATAATGGAATCCTAAAACAGAGACGGTAACCAAAATAAAACCAGTAGGGAAACTTAGGCTCCCATTTCCTTGAAAAAAGGGGCCCTGTTTAGAAGGGAAACTACCAAAGGATTAAGGGATCTTGCTTTAACAGTTTAAGGGGCAAATGCAGTGTTTTCCACTGTGTCAGTCACTGCTTAGGTACAGGGAGACTGCCACTGTTATACATTCATATCCTATAAAAGGGAAGCTCATTCTGCCCTCCTAATAGCCAATCTCATGGCCACTAAAATCAGTAGAGTCTTCCCACTGAACTGAAGTTGTATCAAAACTTCATAACTGTACTTTTATTGCATCCTCAATATAAAACATTAGGTGGTCTGAAAATGTATGTGGTTTGTATACATTTTCAAAACAAACATTTGCAACATATATTTTCCAACAAAGAAAACCCAAAGTGAGAGGGTTGTGGGGCTACCTTCTTCCCAGAAATAGAATCAGCTCAGTATAAACTCTTCCTCAGAGCTCAAGGGATTAATTATACAGTAATATAAACTTTCCTGTACACGGATATTGAACAACTTTCTTCCTGAAAATAGATCTGATCCTGGAAAGTGCTGAATGACTTTCTCTCTTCAAAGGATTGCATGCCCAAATCTGTGGACTGGATGATTTATTCAAAAGCAGCAATAGTACAACATTACTGGAATGCCCTTAGTCCTAAAAACATTAGAATTGGCAAAGGTATGCCAGAAGTTATTTAAAATTTGTCAATTTGTCAGAACTCTTCCTTTAATTACTGTTGTTATTACTATTTGACTTATTTAAAGGAATAGTTCTTCATGGCCGGGTATACTTCTACAACACATAGACTTTTGAAACATTCCTGTTTAATTCCTTGAGAAGATTGTTTCACAGACAATATTTTAAATAAGCTTGAATTTAAAAAGTGATCCTGCCAGCTGATAGCTTAAAACATTTTTCAGTACTCCTTATCGACACTATCTCAGATATTGCCAGCGACAAAAAAGGCACCTTTTTTCCTACATGCACATGCAGGTTATATGTGCTTTGTTCTCAAAGTTCTTGTTATAGTGTTGTAAAGAGTGTGTATTCCAAATAAATCAGTCAAAGTGATATGAGAGAGCATGCAGCTGATCTTCATGGAAAAGAACTAGGAAATAAATATATCAAGTTCTTCAGAAAATATAACAAATTCTTCAGAAGTCCTGTAAATAAGATGACATTTTGTTTATAATTCTCTGTTTATACAGGCTGCACATTTTAAGAGTTGTGGGGAAGGACCCTTGTAAATCCATAACCCAGGCGTCATCAGTGAGCTCACACATACACACAAACTCATTAACCAAAGCCAGGTTTTGCGGCTACTGCACATAGCATGTAATAGAAATATAATAACCTGACAAAGGATTTTACTTCTTTCTTGATCTAACGTGTGTCTTATTAAATATCTGTTGCTTTTACAAATAACTCATGGTCGTCCATTCTCCCCTAACACACACATGCAACTTCTCCATTAGCATTAGTAGGACTCACATGTACATGAGAGACACTGTTGAACCGTGCGATATATGTTCTATTTATAAAACTTGAAGATCCGAAGTTAGCCTTAATGAGGCAAACAAGCTATGCTTGCTTTTCTATTCTTATTGAAGGTAGCACTTGTATAAATTGTTTTCTTCAATCACTTTAGAGAAGCTGTTTAAAGTAAGTACCATGCTAATACTGTAGCCCTAGGTGATTGGGACATCTGAACATTTTAAAATGTTGATTAAATTAAGAAGGGGGAGAAGGTATTTTTAAGAGCATGAGCTCATATTCATTACAGTAAAGATTATTAAGACATTGGGAACTCACTAAGGTAAAGATCATTATCTTTGTACAGCAAATTTAATTTGTAACAAACAAGCTTTTGATCATTAATTCTCTCCACTGTACTTCATTCTCTGCATTGTTCAAATTGGATACCTTCTGTAATAAAGCCCACTGGAAAAAGAAAGAAAAAGATTTTTACATTTTTTTTCTATACATTTCTCCTTGTATTCAATAGATAACTGGATAGTTACAGTAGGGGGAAAAAAGCAGAAATACTGAGCAAACAATGTCTTAGTAAATTTCTTCTAAGAAACAGCAGAAGACACAGATGACATTGATGAGGGGAGGGTGTTATTGTTATTCTCACTATTTTGATGTCATTACCGTGTTATTTCCATTGTTCTGACATAATCACTTGTTTGTTCTAATTGTGCCAATCTCAACAGGATGATATTTGTGTCATTCATCAGCATGAATAAATAACTTATGTTTTACTGTGTAATTCATATGTGTCAAACATACATGCAGTTAAAGCTTTTACACACTATAGCATTCAATGTATACATTATCCTATTGCAGAAAATCTTTTTTATTTTAAAATGTGTTTATCAGACAGATACACTTAGATGTAGATAATTAGGTACATAGGAAAATTGCGGGCATTGCCAATCATGGGATGAACCTATTCTTATACGTGGACTAGGTTATTCTACTTTTATCGAGGTTTTAACACACTCTTTTCAGACTGAAGCATTACTTCTACTCATTTTCTATGGATCCTTGAGAGCAGCAGATCAGTGGGAAGTGGGGGGGGTGAGCATATGTGTAAAATTGTTTTTGTACAAGCTCTTTTTCATGCAAGACCTTTCTTGCTATTGTTGTTCAAGGTATGTATTTTGGGATGCTGTGCTGTCTACTGAGCACTGTGCCTGTTGGTTTACTTAGATATATGCATGAGCAAATGGTGCCCTGAATTAAAAGGTTTGCATTGCCAGAATTGCTGGCATAAGGTGTAAAAGCAAAACCTAAAATAGAGAGGAGCATTTTTTCACACAAGCTTCTCTGTAAATTTTCTGCCTCTGCCTGCCAGACACATTAACTAGTGGAAATAAAGTATAACGCACAATATCACAGCTGTGTATCTTTCTGAGCATTCGTGTGTGCGTATACATGCATTTTTTTATTCTCCCTGCCTACATACTCTCTGCATAGTTCATATACCTGCGTGACTGTCTCTTTCTCTCTGTATATATGTATCTATCAAAAAATAGATATTCACATGCTTTAGTCCAGTCATAAAATTTTATATTTCAATTCTATTATTTCACTGATGGCACCTCAGCTAAAAATTTTGCTATAAAAGATGTGAAAACAGAAAAGGCAGTGCAAGGTATAGTGTGTTCCAAGCACAGAAATCTCCAGCAATGAGGCAGGAAATGCAGTTTGGGTTTACAGTGGTCTTTTTAGCAGATGTATACTAGCAATTAATTTGATCTGTAGTCTAAGAGGCATTTTATAATTAATTTCTCAGCATTTACCACATACAAGCCATCACTTTAGAGTGCTATGTCATTAACAAAATCCCATTTTTTCATAGAGAATAGGCATACTGATCTACATTTTCCCATGCCGCCTAGCCAGAATGGACTCGAGGGATATTATCTTATTCAGAAAGAACCTTTCAAGGTTGAATAAAAGAAATGGTGCAGGGTCCCTGGGAGAGGGAAGTGATCATCATTTTCACCTTCAACTCTTCTTTGATGTGGCAGAGTCAATTTTTAATCAGCAGCCATCAGACTGGGCTTCATTTCGCCTTACAAAGTCCTATTACTCTGCCACTTTCTGGAAGGAGGTGATAAGGACAATGCTCTTCTTTTTCTCTTCATAGAGCCCCGCATATGATGAGTCCCTTTGGAGAGGTTTGATAAAAAAAAAAAAAAAGAGTGAGTATGTAGGGATAAAGGTCACCTCTCTGCCAGAATTAACTCTTCAAGACAACAAACTTTTGATTCCAGTGTATTTGTTTTTAGCAATTCTTCTGTATTCTTCTGTATGTAGTTTTTGTGGTCAGCAGTAACAAGACAAGGGTTAATCCCCATGAAGCTTTTGATCTAAATGCTACTTCAGGTTATTGGCCTGCCACAGAGGAAAAAAATAAAATGAAAAAAAAAAACAACCCAAATAAACATCCCCCCCCACCATCCCCCCCCCCACCATACCACAGACACTCAATTGCTCCAGTACTAAGTGGACATTTTGAAGTGAATAGCACAAAGGAAATTACATAAAATTAAAATACACCTATTTTATCAAAGCATCTCAAAGTTATCATTTATTACAAGAATACATCATGGATCCTTACAGATAAATGACGGAAGAGATATTCCCTACAATCATTGAAATTGGAAAAAAAAAAAAAAATACCCCCTCTGGAGGTGTTTTTTATGTTAAATAAACCTAAATTATTTTTTAAACTATGCATTCATGCAGAAAAAAAGGTCTATAATCTCTTAGTATCATTTATTGTAGTCAGCAGTCTTAATTGCCTCCCTGAAATGGATCAGAGTTCTGGGAATTACACACTAAAATGATGTTACCACTCTCCAGTCTTCACATTCCTTGATATAATCTCATTAAAAATATCAAGCCTCTAGGTGAGGGAATACATATGGATGCTAAATGCATTTTAAGCAGGAGCACCTAAACTGATGACCTAGTTATTACAGAACAAAGCAGCTGAAGATGAATTTTAATGCTGAAATAAAGCAGTTTTCTTTTTTTGGTTATTACTATAATTATTAACATGTTTTTGGAATGAATTTTCTTATTACCTCTGGAAAAAAAATATTATAGTTCTGAACCAATCAAAACAGTGAAATGACATTTTTGGAGTAACATAAACTCTTATTTTCCAGTAGACCACACAAGTAAAAAAAAAAAAAAAACAAACAGTAGAACCCAACAGTTTCATTAGCTATAATTACCATAAAGAGATGGGAAAAGAGGTATGCCAAGTTGCAATTTTTGTTTCAAAAATGCTAACTGTGTTAAAAAAATCTCCGGAGAAAATAGACGCATCTCCCAGCCAAATAAATGGCAAGGGTGGGGGAAGTTATGCTGAATTCCACATATGAAATAATTAGATTTTAGAGAATTGGATTTCCTTTTATAAATTGCAAAGAATACTTCTGCAAGAACTAAGAGTATATAGCCTGAAATATCTTATGTGCTCTGTGATCTGGTGTGTTGCAATAAAAAAAGCATTTTGTCTCTGGTGCAGGTTAACAGAGGCAGTATGGCCTGGCCTTCAATACAAGTAGTTAACAAAATCTGAAATATTTCAGTATTTTCATTATCAGTGTTATCAGACCAGCTGGGTGTGAGTCCCATGGATTACGCCCAAGGTGCAGGGCAATGTAAATTAATTTGATGAAAAGAGTGACTGCTACGTGACACTATGCTTTTGAACCAAATGGTCATAAACGCTTTCCCAGTGATTGCAAAAGATTTAAAAAAGAAGCAGTAACCTAATTGTAAGTGAGGTAGTAGTGGTTTTTGCATATGATAAACTCAGATTTAGAGGTTTATAACCCAAGTGATGAAATTTGCTTTTCAGAAAAAAATATGAATATAATACCTAAAACTTTTTTCTTTTTTTCTATTTTTTTTTTCTTTTTTCTTTAACAGTATCATTGGTTTGTAGTGAGAAATGGCCTGCTTGGGGGATTGGTGGCACAAGATAGTGCATTTCATGTCATGGCTGCCAGTTCAGATCTGTCATGTGTACATGAGAATAATTACTCTCTGATGGCTGTTGAGTGACTTGCGTTATAAGTAGCAGTATCACAAGGGGTGGTAGTGGGCACTGTAGTGGAAGTCTCGGCAGGGAAGGCTCAGGATTACAAGAGAAAGAACACTGAATTTCCTTTTTCCTTTCGGGAACTATTATTCTAAGCTAGGCTGTTAGTTTGCAGAAGTTTCCAGTCTTACAGCTTGGAGAGGATTTTGCTTTTCTTTTTTCTTTCTTTTGGTTATATGTGCTGGTTTTGACTGGGATAGAGTTAATTTTCTTCACAGTAGCTAGTATGGGGCTATGTTTTGGATTTGTGCTAAAACCAGTGTGGATAATTCATGGATGTTTTCTTTATTGCTGAGCAGTGCTTACACAGAGTCAAGGCCTTTTCTGCTTCTCACCCCACCCCACCAGCGAGGAGGCTGGGGGTGCACAAGAAGTTGGGAGGGGACACAGCCGGGACAGCTGACCCCAGCTGACCAAAGGGATATTCCATACCACATGATGTCATGCTCAGCATGTAAAGCTGGGGGAAGCAGGAGGAAGGGGGGACGTTCGAAGTGATGGCGTTTGTCTTCCCAAGTAACCATTGGACATGACGGAGCCCTGCTTTCCTGGAGATGGCTGCACGCCTGCCTGCCGATGGGAAGCAGTGAATTAATTCCTTGTTTTGCTTTGCTTGCGTGCACGGCTTTTGCTTTCCCTATTAAACTGTCTTCATCTCAACTCATGAGTTTTCTCACTTTTACCCTTCCAATTCTCTCCCCCATCCCGCAAGGAGGGAGTGAGCGAGTGGCTGTGTGGTGCTTAGTTGCTGGCTAGAGTTAAACCATGACATTATAGTATCAAAACTAGATAGGGACAGAAGACTTCTCTCACCTGAGAACTTCTAATAGTCTTTCACTTCATCTAAAAAAAGAAGAGTCAAACTTAACTTGTGCATTTTGGTTTAATGGATCAGTTCTCATTACTATGCCTAGTCCTATTAAGTTGTGTGAATATTTTGCTGCACTTTCACAGGGCCGGGTCTCTTCCTATACTTGGATCGAGCAAATGGAAGGCAAGGAAGGACCTCAAACAGAACTGCCTGAGAAGGATTAACTATGGCAATCATATGAGTTGAGATGATAACTTCCCCCTAGCATGTGGCTTTATGGGGATTTTTTTCAACTTTTAAGGTTTATTTTTAGTCCTATTTTTTAAGCTTTAGTTCACAATTCCAAGGACTACAAATATAGAGTATTGATAAAAAGTCTTGATAAAGATAAAGGTCACCAGACCTGCCAAAAGTCAGGCTTTTGATATAACATTCCTCATATATGATCTCACGATTTCGAGTTTCTATCATGGCATCTTGTTTCCTCTCAGAAGTATAGCTCAGTGGGATCTGACAATCAGGGCAAGACTTGTATACTGAGTGGGTGACATGGTGGGGTTCAGATCAAACCAAAGCTAATTTAGGCAGCTGCTTAAGCTTTGTAACCTCTAGAATTGTAATACTTCTGGTCATTAAGATAACTTCTGCTCATGATACTTAGAGCATTGTGTGGCGCAGACTGTCTGTAATACACCCCTTGCTCTGAAGCACTGAAGACACTTGTTGTCTACTGCTATGACTGCAGAGAGAGGATCCGGCTGTGTCAGATCTGCAAACCCAACCATCTAAAGGTCTCCTTGTGTTCTTGAAAGACATTGGCCAGATGTAGGAGACAGAAGTGAATGTGAGGGTCACTGTCAGCCACTCTTCAGATTCCAGTTTTCTCACTGCATGTAAATTATTTTAATGCCCTACACATCCACAGTCTAAGAAGGTCTAAATCTAATTTAATTTTTAGTCCAAGTCTGTAGGCACAACACAATCTTTCTGCTGCTGTGTCATTGGAAGGGGTACTGCTTTGGCCTGCCATGAGGCGTGCCTCCCTTAACATCCCTCCTGCTCCCCCAGACAAAACTCCCCATGGAGCTACTCACACATTTCCTCCATCCATTTCAGTCAAAATTCAGCTGCTTAAATCATTTAAATTATTTAGTTAGTCTAGAACATTTTGATTTAAATGGGTTAGTAAACTACTATAAGAACAGTGGAGCTGGCAGAACAATGAGTGGTAAGCTATAGTGGAGTCGTAAATACTCAATAAGGTTATAATCTTCCTCAGCTGGCACAGATGCAGCAGTAAGTGTACATTTATCCACAACCAGAAAGACTTGAAGATCTAACAGGAGAAAAGCAAGAACAACTGAAGTACTCATTAATCTAAGGAGGGAGATAAACTTCTAAACTGTGTATAGGGGTGTCATTTAATGCTCATTTAATGTAAAGTGGTAACCTTGAGCATTAACAAAAGCATGAATTCTGCTTACAGAAATACGCAATGAAGTGTCCATCATACAACTTTGAAACTGAAAACCTTTAAAAACAAAATTAATATGATATACAAGGTTTATGTTAAAAGAATGTTGCTCAGGTTGAAAAGTAAAGTACTCAAAATTTAGGAAATGTAAAAGTTAGGTAACTTGTGCATACGTACAATAACATGCAAACCTGGATGACAGGATCACATACTTAACCACCCTCAGTGACCTCATTTTATCTGTTGTTCAAGATGATCCTCGACAATGAACCTCTTCATCATTTGTATTCTCATTGTTATTGTTTGACCATAGACCTTACTGAATGTAGACTGCCCAAATTCTGTTCTGAGGACACAAAGGCTAAGTTCCATAGCAATTTTTCTGTGGCCACTCATTAATGTTGTATAGACGTAATTAAAAATGTTAGCTAATATGTTTCCTGTGATCAGAAGTGATAAGCTGGTTTACTATTAGGGAATTTTGGTATAGGATGGCTTCATGTGTTTCGGTTGAAGATAGATATGCCAAAATCTCTGAAAATTTAAGCAAAAGAGATTAAAGTCGGAAATACGCACTAATTTTAGAAGGCCAGTTTGAGACCTCAGAACCTGATTTTTGAGGCCCTTCACCATTACATTGCTCTTTATACATATGGTACACAGGCCCACTGGTTAATCAGCCCTGTAGATGACATGCTAAGGTTTTTCATCCCCAAAATGAAGAACACATAACTCTGGATTACGTTTTGAAAACTTAGTTTAATTAACTTGACTAACATTGCATAGCAACTCTGTGAGAGAGGCACGGCCAACACCAAACTCATCAAGGCAGCATTCAGTTACTACTGCTGAGAGCTAAGCGCTTCCTTTCTTACTGAAGTTACCGAGATTTATTTAAGAACCGAAGAGTTAGTGCAGTTACACCATTTGTTAGTCTTACACACTCACTTGCAAGCTCTGCCTCCATTACATTCCCACTTCCTGTCCCCACAGGGAGGCAGCTGCTGGTTGTGTCAGTTCCTGCTCTGAAGTTGCTCACCGTACCAACCTTGGATGTCACCAGTCAACATCTTTGGGCATCCCCTGGCGTTCATATCCATGCATCTCTCTGATGTCCAGAATCTTACTCAACTTCCAGGAACTTTCCTCCTGCCAGGGCCTTCACCTTCTTCTTTCCAGGCCCCCTTCTTCTTTCTGCAACCAGTTCTTTGTTTTGGGAACCCATCTTTTTGATACCTAAGCCATGAGTTTTCTGGGTTAAATAGTCCGTGTGCAGAAATGCAATGCATGATTAGCCTCCTAATGGGTGGTTCTGCCTCATGTCTCTTTATTAGTTGGAGGATTCAGGATGTGCTGCTTTTGCTTAGCAAGGTGAGCTGTTTTCAAAGTTTACAATCACCCCCTACCAGTTGCAGCTAGTGAGTGGCAAGTTTCTGCAAAAGTGAAAAAGTTCGGTTTGGGGCATTCTCTGCCTCTCCCCTGCCCCCATACATCCTACTATCTGCTACCCATTAGCATTCAGTTTTAACTATTTTTTTACCTATGACACAGTGCATGCTAATTTTTCAGAGGTTTGTAAATTTTTGAAATTTGGGAAGATTTTTCTAAAGACAGTAATATTTAAACCTGTGGTATGATAGTGCCTTCCTATCAAATACAATGTCTTTGTACTAAAGTAAGAAAAATGTCAAAACAGAAACTTTCCTATAATTTTTTAACATCAGAAACATCAGAACTGTTCAACTGATATCCAAGTGTCCTGGTTTCGGCTAGGATAGAGTTAATTTTCCTCCTAGTAGCTAGTATAGTGCTGTGTTTTGGATTTAGTATGAGAATAATATTGATAACACACTGACGTTTTAGTTGTTGCTAAGCAGTGCTTATACTAAGTCAAGGACTTTTCAACTTCTCATATCCTACTAGCAAGGCTGGAGGTGCACAAGAAGCTGGGAGGGGACACAGCCAGGACAGCTGACCTAAACTGGCCAAAAGGATATTCCATACCATATGATGTCATGCTCAGTATATAAACTGAGGGGAGTTGGCCGGGGGCGTCGCTCCTCTGGGACGAGCTGGACATCAGTCAGCGGGTGGTGAGCAATCGCATTGTGCATTGCTTGTTTTGTATATTCTTTTATCACTGTTGTTGTTATTATGATTATTATTATTATTATTCTCTCTTCCTTTGCTATCGTATTAAACTATCTTTATTTCAACCCACAAAGGGTTTTTTTTCGATTCTCTCCCCCATCCCACTGGGAGGGAGGGGGTGAACGAACAGCTGTGTGGTGCTTGGTTGCCAACTGGGGTTAAACCATGAAATCAAGCAGTTCAAGATTGTCAGGGTTGTACAGATGGAAAATGGAAGTACCAAGTAGCCCTAATAGTAGATGTTTATAATGGGTCAGTCTTTATTCCTTAGACAGAACACAGGAGAAAAAAAATGTCCTTTTCAGTGGATATAAGACAAATTTGAAACATAAGGGAGGACCTCCTAAGTAAAAGCAATAACAAAGTTCCTCACAGTATAGCTCATGATTATCACTTTCAGAGTTCCCTTACCTCTCTGTGATTCCAAACATTTTTCCAAAGTTTATTTGTTATTGTTTGCACTGCAAAATGTTAGTTAGAACTATTTTCTAATCTAGGATTGCAAGCATTTCCAGAATGTGTTTTACAAATAAATACCTTGGTGTTGAAAGTAATTCATTAAGCAGTCAAAGACCTCAGATAGCCAATGTCACACAAAAAGTTTTGGGAAAAAACAGCTGAGTTCTGCAGTTTTAAAATATTAGTGGATATTTATCTCTCTTCCTGACAGGGTCACCTCCATGTTCATAACTGGCCAAGCCCAATGAGAAAAAGGATTCAATTGTAGAGGGAGGGGATCACTCAGAGGCAGACCTTTGATTTTTATCTGATTGTTAATTCCAAATTTCCCACACACTTTCCCAGATTTAGTACTTCTTTTTTTCTTTTCTGAAAGGAAAAAGGAAAAGAAATTTTAAATATGTTGTTTATCACCAGTGGAGATTAAATGGATTCCATATTTAGACAATTTGCCTTTTAGTGTTTTTGTTGGCCATACTCCTAACTGTGTTTGAGATATGCCAAATCTTAATGGTAGCAGTTTCACGGTACAGGGCTATTTGCATTTCACTATTCTGAATACCTTAGATTAACCTCAGATTTACAGTATCTTCAGTTCCCAGTGAAAATACCTTCCAATATTGCAACAGAATGTGTCTTGCTAAAGCTGTTATTTCTAATCATACCTAATTTTTCTCATACATTTGTTTTCTCCACTGTTTTTCACATCTTCTCAAAGATTCCTTAGAAAAAAAAAATCTTTTGACATATTAAAGGTTTCTTTCTCCATATTACTTTGTTAATTAAAACTTGATGAGTGTCTGTTTAGATGCAGGTCACCTTATCAGAATCTTTTCTAACAGTCTTCTCTGAACTGCCAAATATAAATTGATTTCAGTGCATTCATTAGGTACTAATTTAATTAGAATGATGTTACACCTCCAATTTTCACAATTAAAAGTTATTAATATATCAAAATGATCTTAAAATTGAAAACTCATTATGAAACATTTGCAAATTCTGAAACGTTGCCTTATTGACACCAATGCCTCATATTGCGGATTGATTCATTGATGAACAATGGTTATTTTATCATGACAGAATTTGTACGTCTCGAAGATTAGTCTTGAAGATACACTAGGAATTCAATCTGAATCACACAAAAACATTGTCAGTACATTAACCACTGTGTAATACTTAAAACTCTGTTATGCTACTAGTATTTGCTACTTGATTATTCACACTTGAAAGAAGATTTTGTATCTACTGACTCACCTTCCTCCTAGGAAAAAGTGTGGGTTTTAGGTCAAGAGTTAGGTAGCTTTATATACAGTAAAAAAAAATAGTACCTGATTTTCTTCCAAGTCCTGAATACTCATAAACAACACTAAAAGAAACTGAACCATAGCTTTCTGAATATTTAGAAGACTGTTCTTAAGTGCCTGGCAAGGAGGTAGGGCCAGCCAGTAATGGGTATTCAGACAGGATGCTACCCTCAGTAGGTTAGAAAGCTACTAATCGGGCTGCCTTTTTGTCACGTATGAACTGTGAAATATGTCAGTCCTTATTTACATAA
This sequence comes from Phoenicopterus ruber ruber, assembly GCA_009819775.1. NCBI lineage: Eukaryota > Metazoa > Chordata > Aves > Phoenicopteriformes > Phoenicopteridae > Phoenicopterus > Phoenicopterus ruber. The sequence goes on along the minus strand of CM020216.1, from coordinate 137,168,515 downwards.
GGAGCTAATAATTATTTGAAAAGTGCTCTATAGAGTGAAAAATAATGTTTTTAGTTTATTGTTATGTTAAATATTTTAGGTTAAGATATTGTATTACAATGCAAATGTATGTGATGATTGTTTCTTCCTGTAGAATAAATTTTGCCAAGGCAACTGATAGAGCCAAATAAGGCTCTGTAATTTGGCTTTGAAGAAGACAGCCAGTTAGTCAACTTCTGCCTCTAGAAAACAGTCAGAGCAAGTACAGAAGTCAGGTGGAGAGTTCCTTAGGCTGCCTGGTGACCTCCATGCTACTGACTAAAAGTCAAGAGCTGCTTCAAGTACCACTTGTAAGGATGATGGACATTGATTAAACTCTAATGTGGATCTAGAAGCTAAAAGGGCTAGTGGAGCAACAGGTAACCTTTGCCTCAGAAAACATTTAAAAAATTCCTGTGTTTAATTAGCTAAGTAGATGCACTGGTCATTTATGTAAAAAATGTGTCTTTATGATGCACTTTGCACTAATTGTAACAATTTTTAATGAAAGATTATCCTATCATCTGTTAAAGTGTTAAGAACCAGCAGATGTATGGTGTAGTTTGGAAATGAAGTGTACAATAAATGCAATGGTGTGAGTAAATGCATTGCCATATAAACTCCAAATCACTCAGTTCTCCCAAAATAGTTCTATAAATGCATATCTATGTTGCTTGAGTGGTGACTGACAAAACCTCAAGGCAGGATGTAATCACGAATATTGCAGAGCTCTGTATGAAACAGAATGGCTTAATCATTTATGAGTCCTGGCAATATTGGAGCCATTCTATAGTTATAAAAGCTGAAGCTTCACTTAGATTTAAATAAGATCTGTAGTTAAATTACACTGTGAAAGATGGACAGTGAGACAAAAACGTGTGGGTTTTCTTTTTTTTTTTTTTTAATCCAGCTAATATAGTGTTCCTTGTGCTATGGTAAGAATGTTTGATCAGTGAGAGCATGTTTTAATGCCTTGAGGTGTAAAAGATGTTTTTTAGACAGACACAAGAGAACGAGGATGATAATTTGGACAAGATGTTTCTAAAGGACCAACTACCAGCAAAGTAATCAGCTGCTGGGCAGAGAAAACACTAGGGGAGGAATGACACAAAGTGACGTGACAATATCAGCAGAAGACAGTGGAGCTGGAGGACATTCTGTATTGCATTGTGCCATCCCGCTAGTGATGTGTAGACAAAGATATAATCATGTTACAATTTGATACAAAGCAAAATAATCATATAGCACTTACTTGAATGCTTAAGCCAATCATGGCTGATTACAGTAACTTATTAATATGTCTGTACTAGTAAGCACTTAAATGACATTTGATTATCAATCTCAGGCCAAAACTCAGACTGTAACAAATAAACCTAAAGTAAGTAAACGTAGTAGAAAGTTTATTAAATGCAGCCTCTATCAGTTTATAAATTACTTACTTCATACTATGAACACAGAACACTAAAATATTTATAGGAATACAGAAAATATATGAAAAAATAATTAACTGAATATTCAATTTAAGATTCATATACAACTGCATATTTCAATAATAAAACCCAAACTTGATTAAGACAAAACCAAAAGGAGTTTAGTCTTTGCTTTAAAACCATATTAATTCAAACATCTCCATCAACAATTGTACTATATATGCATGATGTCTAATTTTTAATGAAAATGACATGATCTGCATGCATGGTCAACATAAAAGACAATTTAGTCCTTTATGTTTATAAGAACACAGAATCACTGGCTGTGGGTGACAGCTAATTTCCTCTAGTCTCTTTATGCCCCGCAGCTATTAATGCATGCTGATCTTCAAGTATTATTGGAAAAAATTAAGCACAAACATAAAAAGAACAAAAAGAAAGCCATCAATTTTAGGCTAATTTCAACAAAATAATTTGAAATGCACTACTACAGTTAAAGAATATATAATATAATGCTGGACTAACAATTTTGTATGAAAAACAGCCTGATATCACACACACAAAAAACCCATTATAAAGTACAGATGTTCTCTTAGATTAGGAAAAAAAGTTCTCTTTTAGTATATTTAAACAAACCATATGGGATTCATTTTAGTCATTTCAAAGCTTTTTTAGATATTTCTTGAACAAATACTTAAGGCGTATGATATGGGATGTAAAAAAACTTTTATTTTTTGGTATTAAAAAGGTACAAGGCAATAATTTAGGAACTTAATACCAAATGGATTAACTCGAAACCAAAGACTAGTAAAATAAGAAAAAAATGAAGCAACCCAAAACTTTCTTCTTGGTTTTACAGCCTTTGCCAAATCATTCCCTATTTTTCGTTGAAGTTAAATGAGTGTGGTATATTTCACATCTAAGCTCATTCACTTTTACTTTCCAATAATCTGTGCTTTCCTCTAGCTGTGCAGAAAGTTCTCCAACACTTTTTATCCAGTCTGATTTGTTTGTTTATCCTTGGTTGTTCTACATTCCTCCTTACTAGGAGTTCCATTTTCCCCTTTGAGGGACCCTTTCAGCTATTGTATTGCAGGATATGTGTGACAAAGCTGTGACTAGAAGACAAAGTCTTAAGCAAGTTAATATCCTTTTGCCCTTGTTTTTCTTTGTATTGAGCTCAAAGACATATATTCCAATCAGAACTAGCTACCTGCAGTTCAGGATGTTGATGCTGATTTTGGGTTTGAAATCGTGGTTTTGCCTGTGCAAGTTATTAATTGTCTAGAGATGTATACTGAAAATAAACATGAATTAGACACAGTTGATACCACATATTCCTGTGGAACCATGTGAGAAAGAATGCAACTCACTTTGAAAGAGCTGTATGGTTCAAGCAGTTTGAACACCTTAACCCAGCCTTTGCTTTTCTAGGAGCAATTTCAAAACAGTATTGCAAATTCTAGTATATAAAAATTCAACTTTTGGAAGCGTGAATCGCTCCTCAGTCAAACACAACCAAGTTAAGGTGAAGCAATTAGTTTTCAATGACTCTGGCAATCAGCTTCTGAAGCATCTTATTCCTTATATTTGCACACACAAATGATGGTCCCAGCAAAAAGGCAGGCACAGTTATCTGAAAGAGGAGAATTGTGCCTGACCAAAAGGCTTTCAGTGCTTACATTCAGGTCCACTGCGAGGCAATTTTAGTTCTGATGCATTAAAAAATACATATTATTTATCCCATATACTTAAAGCTTTTTGCAATAACTTGCAGATGACTATATACTATTTCTTACTTTTGCTTCTCAAAAACAGCTATTTCAGAACTGATTTCATAGGACTCATCCACTTTTTCATATAAACATGTATTTATACAACCCCCAAATGCTTAAGATTTCCTTATTTAGTTACCAAAAGGAACTGACTGTTGACTATTGCCACTTCCACTCTTTCCTGCACGTCTCCAGTATGCTTCTTCGCAATTACAGCATGAGGTGATTTTGCTTCTGAGATGGATATGTTTAATCAAGAGTGCCATACAACAATACATCATAAGCTCTGTAGCCAATTTGAAAATACTCTAAAGTCCAATATGTAGATTTTGGGAAGAAGTACCAAAGTCATCTTTTCCACATTAAGGACAAAATGAATGCAGAATTTGACTGAAGAAACCCCAGAAGCATGGGGTTGTTTGGTTTCTAAGATTGGTAATAGGACATAGAGCTTATGCTTCCAAAGTAATTGTACCCAAAATTTTTCCTGTCAAGTGGTTTTCTGAGGTATAAGTAAAATTAGCGCTGTTCTTGATGTATTTTCTAGTGAAGAGCTGACCTCCTCCCAGAGTCCATAACGATGCGACTGTAACTATCTGGCATTCTGAGCAAGAAGATCTCATGATTAACTGACTTTGCAAACTCAAGGTGGCTTTCCAGAAGATGGTTGGTCATTTACTAGTGGGATGAAAGGAGCTGCAAAAACCTTCATTTTTGCTTCATCTACTACATCAATTGTGCAAGGAAGCAGAAGCTTGTGGTGACCAGAGGTGTGAACTTGACTTCCTTTCCTGGTAGTGAATGAATGTAAAAACCCCAAACATATAAACCGGAAAACTAGGCCTTACCATGGGTATTTAAGTGGTAAAAAAATACTGAAAACTATATTTAGTATACTTAGGAATATATCAACATTGACAGATTGGTAGTCTGAAACATGTATATGTTTAGTAAGTATTTGCATTCTACTCAGGCTGAATACTGACATATGTGAATAACTCATGTTACCTTCACTGAGTATGGTTTTTGTTTGTCTGAAAGAGTGTGGCTTCCACAAAGTAAATAACAACATGGTGATGTGCTTAAGCGTCAAGGATGGGAATGCATGGAGATTCATATAAAATTATTTGGGACATTCAGTATGCCACAGAAGATGCTTTGAGCTCTTACAACTGCAATATTGCATGTGGAAAGATTTCATTTCTAAAAACCATTTTCTTGTTTTAAGACTTCCCTGGCACGTCTTTTTTCAGCTCAATTTAAGGTGAAACTTTTCTTGTTTGCTCATATTATAGATGAGCCTAATATATATAATCTTTAAAAGGTAACGGTATAGATTTCTGTGGGTTGGATACTTTTTATTAGCAGTCACTCAAATTACTGGATTTAACATTGTCATTAGTGCTAATTATGATCCATTTTGCTACATGAGGAAACTGGAATAGAACACGATGAATCACGCCTTTGCAATGACATGACATAGTCTGTTGGCAAAAAATACAGCATATAGTTTAAATTAGTTTAATTTTTATTCCTTGTGCTAATCCTCAACATTTCAATCAATTTAATAGCAATAATTTTGGCTCAGCCCACTTATTTCCAAAAATAAATACGTATATTAAAGCTATGTAATCCCATTTCCAGAAGCATTTATAGAATGTGCATGTAACCATGCTGGTCAGAAAGGGGCAGTTTCCTCTCTCATTTCACTTAGCACATTTTATTTGCAAATTAAACACTGAAATTATATCCTTCTTTTACCACCTCTTTATATGTTGTATCCTGGCTCTGTTGTCTTGATTGCCAAGGTAATTTGAAGGGGAAAAAAAAGAAAAAAGTTAAGTCGTAGTACCATGGCCCCATACCAAAAAACATTGCTGTGCATTCAATTGCAATATTTCTCCTGAGGCCAAAACATTATTTTCACAAAGAATAATGCTATGCAAAATAACAGGAAACATACTGTGAATAATGTCTTACATATGAAACCCTTGGTACTGTTAGTAAAACATTGGTTATGTGCATGCAAAATTAAACGGCCATGAAGAAGAGACAACATAATAGTTTGTGGATTTATGATGTATTAGCTAATAGCTTTTTTATTTTATTTTAAACACTAATATTTCTGCTTTAAAAATATTTCTAAAATTATTGCATATACCCCTACTGTTATATGTGGCAAAAGGAAGTTGAAAGTACCTTTAAAAAAACCTCCAACACTTAAGTGGAGTAAATGTAAGGGACTGACTAACAAACACCAACTTGATAGTGATGCTGGACTTCACCCTGAGTAATTCCAAGACCTCGATAGGCTGAAATGATTGGCTTTTTTATTATTCTGTCATAATGGATTATTAGTTTGGTCTGCCTCAAAAATGCAAGAAATAATCCTTCATCATGAAATTACTACTTCTGCTATACATGACATATCTTGCTGTTGCTCCACAGTTTCTGAAAGGTCAGTGTCAAAATGCAAGGACTCCTGCTCTCTGAACCCCCCCTCAGCAGCCCAAATTCTGGCTGAGGGATCATCATCACACACTAGTCTTTTGGACACTGTAACCCTTCCTAAACACTAGGTCTCTAAATGAAAATGTGGCAATCACTTCTGAAAACATGAATAAACCTTAATGCTGCCAAGGCTCATCATTGCTGTGGTGCATTTTGGACAGAAATAACATTGCTTCATGGCATCCACAAGTTCTTTTCCCAAAGATTGAGCTGGCTAGTTGGATAAAACCTAACAACAACCTCTGCTTCAGACTTTCAGGAGAATTTTTGAAGGTGTTCTGGTAATTGAATACCCTAAGAAGCATGGGTTTGTAGAATCAGACAATCACAGAATGGTGTGGGCTGGAAGGGAACTTTAAAGATCATCTAGTCGAATCCCTCTGCTGTGGGCAGGGACATCTTTCATTAGATCAGGTTTCTCAAAGCCCCATCTCACCTGACTTTAATGGGGCATCCACAGCTTCTCTGGGCAACCTGTTCCAGTGCCTCACCACCCTCATCATAAAAAATTTCTTCCTTATATCCAATCTAAACCTATGCTCTTTCAGTGTAAAACCATTCCTTCTTGTCCTATCACTACAGGCCCTGGTATAAAGTCTCCCTCCCTCTTTCTTATAAGCCTTCTTTATATATTGGAAGGCCACAATAAGTTATCCCCAGAGCCTTCTCTCCTCCAGGCCGAACAACCCCACCTCTCTCAGCCTTTCTTCATAGCAGAGGTGTTCCATCCCTCTGATCATTTTCATTGCCCTCCTCTGGACCAACTTTAACAGGTCCATGTCATTCTTGTGCTGGGGGCCCCAGAACTGGGTGCAATACTCCAGGTGGGGGTCTCATGAGAGATGGGAGAATCACCTCTCTCAACCTGCTGGCCATGATTCTTTTGATGCAGCCCAGGATATGATTGGCTTTCTGGGCTGCAAGCGCGTATCGCCAGCTTATGTCCAATTTTTCATCCACCAATATCACCAAGTCCTTCTCTGCAGGGTTGCTCCCAATCAATTCAACCCCCAGCCTGTATTGATATTGGAGATCGCCCCGACCCATGTGTAGGACCTTGCACTTGGTCTTGTTGAATTTCATGAGGTTCACATGGGCTCAAGCCTGTCAAGGTCCCTCTAGATGGCATCCCTTCCCTCAAGTGTATCAACTGGACTACTCAGCTTGGTGTCATCTGCAAACATGCTGAGGGTGCACTCAGTCCCACTATCTATGCCACTGATGAAGATATTAAATCATGTTGGTCCCAGTACAGACCCTTAAGGGACACCACTCATTACTAGTTTCCACTTGGATATTGAGCCACTGACTGTAGCTTTTTGGATGTGTCCATCCAGTTAATTCCTTATCCATCTAACAGTCCATCCATCAAACCCATATCTCTCCAATTTGGCACCAAGAATGTTGTGGGAGACCTTATCAAAGGTCTTACAGAAGTCCAGATAGATAACATCTGTAGCTCTTACCTTGTCCACTGATGGAGTCATTCTATCATAGAAGGCCATCAGATCAGTCAGGCACAATTTGCCCTTGGTGAAGCCATGTCGGCTGTCTCTAATCACTTCCCTGTCATCCATATGTCTTGACATAGATTCCAGGAGGATCTGTTCCATGATCTTACCAGGCATAGAGGTGAAGCTGACTGGCTGGTGAGCCAGGGTCCCCCTTTTTACCCTTTTTAAAAATGGGTGTGATGTTTCCCTTTTCTCCAGTCACTGGGGACTTTGCTTTACTGCCACGACTTTTCCTATGTGATGGAGAGTGGCTTGGCAACTGCATCAGCCAATTCCCACAGAGTAATTTAGTTCACCACTTAGGTAACACTGTCTGACCATTATCACAAAGTCCCTTCACACTTTGTAGACACCTACATTTCTGATACATGAGCTATGGATGCACACGATTACCTTCCAGTAAGGATTTTAGTATGAATAGCTAAACTATATCTAGACAAAATATAATCAGAAAACTATATTGTGTTGACTGTTAGATCATATTGCTACTTGTTATTTTTCCTAGGTTCATTTCTCACCAGTCACACCAAAATGATTGCACAAAGTCACAGGTTTGTTCTTCATTGCTAAAATCAAAGCAGTTATTTACTTGATATATCTTAACACTTTCTTACTTTCTCGCTTCTGGAAATATCACTCTGAAAAAGCTCAGAGGCCTGCTCCCTTAAGCATGCACTTTGTACCTTTTACACCTTCTACACATTTTTTAAACATATTGGTCAATGCCTTGGGAATGACTCTTACTGGCTGTGGAAATATCTTCTGACAATCTTACATTAGCACTTACTGTAATATCACCACAGTTATGCTGCTATTATCACAATTTAATACACAATCATTGCTAAGAACAATTTTTAACAAACAATCCACACATTGTAACTTAAGAAATATTCTATCTTTCTTTTTCTTTTTTTTTTTTTTTTTTTCTCTTCACACAAACAAGTAAGGTCACAATAACCTTTTTGTATTGAGGGTGACTTCTATATTTAGATATATGCATAATACCATCTACTCTTGTCAAGAAAACTTCTTAGGCATATATGTTCCTTCCTTGCATTTCTGTAGAGCTCAAACCTTGAGAAATTAAATAACTGCATTAGAAAAAAAGTAGTTCTAGACAGATTCTGGAAGCATCCCTGCTTGTGCACCTTTTTATTGTAAATCACCTGCTGTTTCCTGGTACTGCGAAACCTCAAACATTTGAGATTACTCATCAAAGAAGAGGTCATTCTTGAAGCAGAAAGCACCAAATCCACAGTCACAAAAATATCACTCACTAAAATACCCACAACAATCAAGATCACTCTCTGTACAGTCAGAGGCCAGTGGGAGTTTGCCTGAACAGAGTCAGAAAACAAAACAAGATACTTACTCTTCAGTCTGGTCTTATGATTATGGTCTTTTGTCAGAAAGTATAAAGCCAGAATGTTCAGAATTAAACACGAAACAGATCTATTTCACTCTGGTTCTGTGTGAAAAAAACCTGATCTTATCAACAGGACCTTGTGAATATTTGCAGAAGAAAAGTTAATTTTAAAGACAGAGCATGTAATTTTCAAATGGTCTTCAAACTAGCCTGGCTTTTGCAATTCTAGTGATGTGACAGATGACAATAAATACCCAACTCTATATGAAGCTAAAATTATTTGGAACTGCAATTTGATTGTTAAAGCATAATCTCTTAAAACATCAATTCTCTCCATTGTCCTTGATTTTAAAATGGCTTGCTTTACATATAACAGATGGTGGGCTCATATGTGCGATATATATGCTTATGTACACATATATGTACGCTAAGGAGTTCTGATAGTGAGACACAGTACAAGGGCTTCTGAGCTTGAGCTTGGATCGTTACCTTCACTGGAACAGTGGTGCAGTGATGAGATCTGGAGGTCATCCCAGAAGGATATCATTACCATCTCATGCTGTATTTCTCTTATGATATATGCATGGTGCAATATGGACACTGATCATCAAGAACGGTAAGGGGCAGGGTGAGGATTTAACACTTGCCGTCTGAAGGATTTTATCCCATACTTGCTGTGATGCTATGAATGATCTCTGGGAGACAGGCTCTGAAACAGAGGTTGTATTTGTCCTTGGACATCAAGGAGGTAGAGCTGCAGGAATTGACCATTTTACCTAATATTTCAGTGATGAAAAAACAAAGCTGTGATACCAGATATTTTCAATTGATCGTGTCTTTTTGAGGAATCTGATCCCAGGTCAATGCTGCAGTCATGAGAAGATAAGGGATAAGGAAGGTTAGTTCTCTGCCTCCTCTTTGATCCAATAAGTACCTTAAATATTGGGCTACATCACCACTCTTCTGTCTTTGTCCCAATGAATATTTTATTTTGTTATGCAAAGAGCAATATTGTAGTAAGAGGCTGTGAAAGACTCCCAGCTGGGACTGTTAACCAGTCTGGCTAACAGACAAACTGCCACCCAGCTGCTCCCTCGCTCCCCTGCTCAGTGGGACAGGTAGGAGAAAATAGGAAAAAACAAGAATAAGAAAGCTCATGGGTTGAGATAAAGACCGGGAGATCACTTATCAAATACCACTGTGGGCAAACCAGACTAGATCTGGGGAAAATTAATTTATTGCCAATTAAAATAGATTTAGGTAGTGAGAAACAAAAAGACAAACACGAAAACTGTATCTTTCCTCCCACCTTCTCGGCCTCAACTTCACTCCAGACTCCTCTTCCTTACACTGAGTGGCACAGAGGGAGTGGGAAATGGGGAGTGCGGTCAGTTTGTAACCCTTCATCTCTGCTGCTCCTCTGTTTTCACCTTTCCTGTGCCCCAGTCTGGGCTCTCCATCAGCTGCAGCTCTTCAGGAATTAACACCTGTGCTGGCATGGGGTCCCCCACGGGCTGTAGTGTGGATATCTGCTCCACTGTGAAACACCCTCTTCTCCTCCTCTTCTGACCTTGGTGTTCCCTCTGCCGTTTCTCACTCTTTTTGTTCCCTCCTCTTCTGCCTGTGTGGTGTTTTTGCCCTTTCTTCAATATGTTTTCTCAGAGGTGCCATCATCTTGGCTGATGGGCTCAGCTGTGCCTTGTGGTGGGTGGATTGGAGCTGGCTGGACATCCAGCACAGAGCAACCTCTGGGCTCTTGTCACAGAGGCCACCCCTGCAGCTGAAAACACCCGGACACCTATACCCAACACAAAGGTCAACTCAAATCCCCACAGACAGAAGAGGCATGCGTATACTGAGAAACCACCGAATAAAATGAGAAACCACTGAATAAAATGGAGAAAGGGAAATGCAAAAAGGGGGAAGGTTCAAGGCTGTGAATGTTGATGGAGGAAAGATTTTCCTAAATCAACTAGAAAGAGGTTACACACCATGTACTCACTTCTGTGGGTACATGTTTCCCATCTGCAGGTACCTATTTTTTCCTGTGCGCTGTGCACGTGCTAGATCCATGTAGATCACATGAACTTTAAAACTTATATGATTCTGACACCGGAAACAGAATTATAAGGTGAATGTGAAAGTACAAATTCCAAGCATACCTGATTGCAATCTATTTGAGAGTTTTTAAGATTTCTTTGTGGCATTTGTCAGTTCTGGCAGGCTGGAAGGCAATGCAGCTGCATCCTGCCCCTCTGCAGCCTTTCTGAATGAGCCTCTCTCAGTATTTGTTCCGTAGTAGAAGATATCACATCCTGAATGCCATGTCCCAGGCTTCACCACTGATGCTCATGCGGCAGGGTGGAGGGAGGCTGACAGCTTTGCCTGCCCACACAGGTTTTCTTTGTCTTCGCCATCTCTGACACAACCACCTCTCCCTCTGCTTTGTTCAAGGTGGGATCTCGTTCCTTGCTCTTAGAAGTCTGGTCCTCCAAGTTCACCCAGCGGGGATGTGACTGCAGCAGCACAGCTCTCTGCTTCCACACAGGGCTTTGGTGACCTTGACACCTCCTCTCTTTTCCATACTGTTAACGTGTTTCCTTTCCTGAGATTTAGACTACAAAATCAAAGCAATGTCTTTTCCCGCTCAGTGTTAGGATCCTGTTCTGCTTTGAATTCAGTTATTCTGCAAACTTAACAGGACTTCTTGCAGGTCACTATATTTTCAAGCTTCTTGCCATATTACATGGATGATGTATTGTAAAAATATTCAGTGTATTGATATCTCACCTAACTTACAACCGATATCCTGATTTTCTTTCCTCAGAGAGACTAAACATGATATTAAAAATACAGATGACAGATATGACAGTCATATGTTTATTTCAATCTTGCCACCTCTTTTGCCATCTTTCTGAGTATTAAAAAGTTTCTCATATACAGACATACACATGCATGCTTACAGTCCTACTTATATTTTTTATCTTGTTATTTATGATTCTTGATCATAACTAGCTTTCACCATGGATTTCACATAGCTTTCTCTGGAAAGTTGAAGTTAAATTATAAACTGTATTTAAAAGTATATTGTCTTTGCATACTAGAGCAAATAGGGCCTAATTTGGAGAAATGAGCATGTCTTTCTTCTGTGAGGGGACTAAAAAAGCTTATCTGACTTGGTCCAGCAAAATTGTTTCTGAAAGAAGACATGACTGTTCTTTTTATGGTGAAATAAATAACTGTGGTGAAAAGACCAGTTTATGTTAATGGACAATGCAGGCATAATAACAAAAATGGTATAACCTAGCCGAGATTATACATATAGTACAAATGAGTACTTTTCTCTCTTCTAGAAGACTGAGTATCTAGCATTAGGATCAGCAGAGTGGCACTGTTGCTTTTAGAATAGTGCCTGACAAGTCTGACACAGTAGCAATGGGGCAATAATACCATGGATCAAAGCAATGGGAGCAAATTTCGGTAAAGGCCAAGGTAGATTGGCCTCTTAGTCAAAATGCCCTATGTTGGAAAGAATTCAGGCCTAAAATGAAATCTGCCTGTGGCCAGCTTAAGTAATAAAGAAGTGTAGCTTAAAATGTGGTACATCCATTGGAACATGATGACAGAATAAAAAAGATTAGAAAAGGAGTTATGATGTCCTAATTACACTTGAAACTACTCATGAGGGGATTTCCATGTGTGTGCGGAAGCATTTCTCACACATGTTGGACTTCATAGTCATATGAGGACTCATAACTAGAATTCCCATGGGAAAGAAATACATTGGCTATGATGACTGACAATGATAGACACCCACTGCTAGTGAAGGACTAGATTTGATGACCTACTACCTACCTGCCTTCAGGATTTTGGGCTGGTCCCACAGATCAGGATGAATTTCAGCCAGTGTCAGTTCTTGATTCATGAAACATGTCAGATAGACAGGAAAAAGTTTTCTGTGTATTCATAGAACAACGACATGATGGGCAACTGCCAACAATGTCTAAACAAAATGAATCCCTGCCCTAAAGCAACAGTCTCTGGGGACAAGAGGCTGTTTCTCCCTTCTTGGCCGTTCAGCGATGGCTTTGGCTCTGATTGTAATAAGTCAACATCTCCTAAGGAACTGAATTTTTGAAACAAAGTGTTTGTCTAAAAATGCATACCTATCAAAAACTGCAGTTCCCTGTGTGATTTTTTTACTTTTATTCTATATATTTGCCTAAGTCCACTCGTATAACTTAAATTCTTTTTATAGTTTTTCCTACTTTGAGACATTGCATGCTATCCGAGGTGTTTTTCCCAGTCAAATTATGAACTGTTGAAAAAAAGATTTCTAAAGTAAATAATTACAGATTCTTAAATCTAATGGCAGTGCTAGCTACAGATATTGTACTCAAGAGAAAGCAATCTTCTGTTCTGGTAGATACTAATTAAGCTATAGTGTCCATGGTATAGTAAACATTAGTGACCTCTTTTTTCTATCTTTTGTTTAAATCTTTACATGCAGATTATGATGGGGCAATTTAGTTCACACTCTTCTGGCCATTTTCTTATCATTATCATGCAATGTAATAAGATATTTCATTATTATTTAGTCTGAAACTTTAGCAGAGAAGTTGCTGAAATTACCTCTAAATTTATACTTGAGTTACTGGACTCATTATTTCAAACATCTTGGTCTGAATCAATATCAGTAATGATTCATTCTTTTGATTAAGAAGTGACTCCATCTGTAGATGTCAGATAATTACTGAGATGACCTATAATGAGAACATTTCACAACTCTCTGACTTAAATTTCTTATTCCCTCAACAGCATAATGACTTCCTCCTAGATCTTTTTATAGTGTGTCTATGCTCCTGGGGTTTCTTTTCATGATCAGTCACTATCAGTGGTTGCTTCTATCATCTTTTTTTTAGACAAAGAAAGATAGTGGCTCCATACAACAAAAAATGTGCTTTGTCTAGGATTATATTTTATTTTTTTTTTCCTGCATATTTCCAAATTTTGTTCTAAAAGCTCTGTTACACTAGCGAGTGTTTAAAGCTGACATGGACTGTGTCGGTAAAAGATGATAGAGGATACCCTTTGTTATTCATTTAAGTAGTCTTAGGGGAATTAATGTGTTTTTAAATATGAAATATTAAGATTAGAAATGCAAGATATTCTTTTGATCCCAACAGCTGGGAATATGGTATTTAAAAGTTTGTAAGAAGAAATGATAACTTTCACTGTGAGGCTTGCTGCAGTACTTGAAATTCATTGCTATAGCAAAATACAAAGAGTACTTTGTAGTTAAGTGGTAAATTCTATGTTATTTCTTTTGATTCTTTTGTGAACCATTTCCAGGGAATAGAAAAATTACATCAACATCAGACTCTGCCTTTTGACTCAACATACTGCATTTTTTTACTCATATATATTCACAAATACTTAATAGCTTTCTAATATAGTCATGTAAATAGATTATGACTATCTGCTTTTACTAGCAGTCTCTGCTCTCTGCTCTCCCTCTCGCTATTTTTATCTGTTGGTTTAACAAATGGATTGATTCAATATTGGCCTTTAATTTGGTTTGTATGTCATCCATGGCTGCCAGCTTCTCTGCCAAGAGAGTCTCCTATCCATCCATAAACTACTTTCTTTTTTTTTTTTTTTTTTGGTTAAAACTGAAAACCAAAAGGTCAAATATATGTAAAATATTTAAAATACCACTATTCAGGCAAGCAGTGTAAGGGAATATACTTCCTACCGAGGACTACATTTTTTTCTGAGTGAAAGAAACTTCAAGCTCATTAATTACTACCACTTCATTCTTTTCCCAAGATTTACATTCCTGTTATGTGACTGGCCTTGCTTAAACAGTTGGAAATAATGAAGACCAAAATGACAGGCTTATTTCCCAGCTTCCTTTTATAGTAAAGAGAAAGAAATTTTGTCTGACAATAGACCTTGAGTACAGTAGGTCAAAAACCTCAGATACATTTCTATCACAAAATACCTTTAATACTGCACATTTGCTGCATCAATAGACATCTGCTTTATTAGTATCAAAAAATGGAATCATTATCCCTTCCTGATGTACATATCAATTTTAGACCTTACATTAAAAATACATGCATGGATGAGACCAGCAAGAACACTAATGAATGAAACCCATCTAACTTAAGAGATCTGGCCTCACTGAATTGGGAAAGAAATCCTAACTGTGATGACAAACCCTTTTGTAACGGGTTTTATGTGCATGTATGTGTGTGCACGTGCTTTTGATGACAGGAAATAGAAACAGGACAAAGATGATCAAGGAGGAACAACCCAGGTAAAATTCAGCGACTCTACTGAAACAGTAAAAAGTAGCAAATATTCACAATAAGAATTGGACTCTCTTGTACTGATGTCATAGTCTGGTGGGCCCTCAACTGCACTGGACTCCATACTTTTGCTGTGTTGCCCCACATCAGAAATTACTTGCCACATTTTATATTATCTAACCTGCTAACAGCTTCATAATCATGAGAATATCAGAAGTGCTCAAATGAGATATTTAAATAGATGGATTAGGCAAAATTGATTAAATAAATAGTTTGAGCAGTAGATAGATATGGTCTTATAAAAATGAATTTAATGTAATATTATGTCTTGAAGTTTCGAGAATGCATTTCATTTGCTTTTCTGGATAATGGGATATATAATACTGTTTTGTGTGACAATGAACATCCAATAGAGTACAATGCTGGTCTTGATTAATCCATTTCCATTGTATAGAAACTGCTTGTACCTTTCAGAATTACGCCCGTGCGTCTTAGTTGGTATCTCACTTGCTAAAGAGAAATCCTTAACTTTCAAGATAAAATCACTCTTCAAGAGCTTCTCATATATATCTGACATTATAAAGTACACTAATTGTTAACAACATTAATTAGGTTCATTTCTCTTAAGATTTGCTTATTTGAAATTGACCTAGATTTTGTTGAGAGATCAGCATTAAGAATTTTTACCACAAGATATTTTGCAGATCTGGCAAATCAATTACGCTGTTGATTTGAACTCTCAGAAACAGCTGGTACTTCTCAGTATCATCATGGAAACACTGGTTAAAGTGAGGACATGAGCTTCACTAGTTTTCTCCCATGAAAAAGTGTCTGCAAGTACACAATAACCAACAACCCATTTCTGCAATATAATTTTGTTACAAACCTTCACAGTTTAAGCACATTATTGGGTGCTGTATAATACGTGTCTTTAAAAGCTGAATGTCCTAACTTATGGAAAGAATTTAGACTGCACTTTCACAAGTGCTGATGTAGTTTGGCCTTCTTTACAAACACATTCTTCCATGAAAATGTTTGGCACATACAAAAGATAAATCTCCCATTCCTTCCTTAGCTTCTCTAATAATCAAGAAATGCCAGACAATTTCACTGTAATTTGTGCACATTGATGTTTAATGTAGCTATTTAAAAGAAATATCTGTGCATAGACGTAAGATTTTCAATGAAACACTAGTAGGTTTAGCAAGATGAATCCAGCTTTCCTGGGAGCAACACACAAATGAAAGACCAGCCAAATTCTATGTTTCTGTGACCTACTGCCGAGAAAATGGTGCTCTTCAGAACGGCATGACTAATTTTTACAGTCCAGAAGATTCTTCAATTTTAATCTCAGAGAAATTTATGCATCGATTTTTAACAAACAAAAAGTATTTTTAGAATGAGAACAAAACATGCCTCATTTCAGTCAGAAAATAAACATTATAAATTGAGCCTTAAAAGAAAAATCCTTCTACAAATTGATTTATTAGGCAGTCTCCATTTGTCTTGATGCAATAAATGTAAGTTTCCCAAGTAACTTTCTCATGCACTTTTGAACAGCTCACCTGGCCTCCCACCCATTTATTCATTTCTGCAATGACTTACTGTTCAAAATCTCAGATCAAAATAAACGATGTTGAAAAGATGATAACAACTTGACACTGAAATGTTTCCTCCTCTCTGCAAGTGAGTCATTTCTCCTTTCATTAAATCTCAGGTAGGTAAAAGTCATTCTTGAAACAGTTACAACTTTCTCTTTACATAACAATGAACAATTTATAGCTTAAAATTTCAGGGCTTGAAGGTTTTGATATAGAAATTTAGTATCTTGAGAAAAAGAATTTTCCAGCTTCCCAATAAGACCTAGCACGTCCTTCTGGAGTTGGCAAGGTTAAACATATTAGACTGAGAGGATATTGTAATTTAAAGGCTCTAGAGTTGTTGTAGGTCTTTTTTTTTATGTTTTCATAATTTCTTGGGAAGTTTATGTATTCAAACAGCATGTAGGAAATGCAAGAAATAATCTTGATAAATCTTCACTTATTTTCTCGGAATCTGTTTACAACATAACTGCTAAAGATAAAATACCTAACTAGTTTTAATCTTCCATTCTTACAACTAATTCTCTTAGTTTTATCAAAAGACTTGTAAGATTAGAAATAGCAAAATAAGTTGTTCCGATAATAATCTCTTAATATCAACCTGTGTCATAGCAGGGAAGAGCTTGAAAAAAAAGGCATGTTCTGAATCTCTTTGGAAATAGAGAATGGACGTTCTTTCCACCACCTTTTCCCAGCCCCTGTACCATGCTTAGTGAAGCCAGGCAGTTACCTAGTGGACAATATGTTTGAAACAACCTCGTGTTCTCAGAAGGAATTCAGATCATTCTGCTGAATCTCATAAGAATATTATCTGGTCTTGCAACCCTTCCTGTTAAATCATAGTCTGCCTGATTGTTTGTCACTTTCTCTTTCCCTCTCTCTCTTTGTTTTTTTCCTTTATTTTTCATTTGCTTAAGAAAAGGTTTTGGCCTTTTAAAAAAGTCTAATGCATGGATTGCTGTCTTTGTAGTTTTTAGGTACTACCAGACAAAGCCATTATCACTGCAAAGCCCAGTACGAGTTAAAGAGAACAAGAGAGAGGAAATATGTATTACTTTTTCCACAGTGAACCAGAGAAAATTTCAGAATTACTTCCTGATGCTAATAATGATTTTTCCAATTGCAATAGTTAATTACAAAGATAAAGTGAAATGATGAAACAAACAAAAAGAAAGATGTAAGGAAGTTTTTCTGGTATAAATTCTGCTGAAATAAAAATAATCATGCTGTGCTGAAATACGTTCTGTTATCAACTGTCAGCACGGGATTATTTCAATACTCTCTATGTCATGGAATGCAACTGGAAGAGCACTTTGGCACTGCCATGGTGGCCAAAAGTTCTAAGTTCACGTATGGGGAAGTTAAATTCAGAAGCTTAAATTAGGTGGGCAGATTCACTACAGAGTGCATAGGGAGTGTTCAGTGCCTGGAATGTATGACAGCAGTGCTCTGAGCAGGTTGACAATTAATGAGATGATTGGGTTATAAGAATCACTTAAGAAAAGGCTATGTCTAAGAAGTTTTCTTTTTCTCAGCCTTTGGCATCTCTCTGTGATAGATACTTGCGTAAGCTATATTTATAGGTAGGCTTCATGGACTTTGGCACTAATTTTTCTCTTTTCTTTGCAGACAACTAGACTGCTGTTTCTGTCTCCAAATGAAGCCAAGGAGGAAGTTATGCCTTCCTCTCGCATACTAATGTACTGTCTAGATTGCTGGCCCAAAAATGTGGCAGAGCTGAGTTCTAATTGCTCTTCAGTCTGAGGAGTTTCAAATGGCATCTTTAAGTTCTGCAGATGAATATGCTAAACACCAAATTAAATTACGTTCAGGACTGTGCTACGCTGCTTGTCTTTTCTGTTTCAGTCAGCCACTGTGTAAAGGATGCAAGATTCACAGTCAGGAGGAGCGTTAGCAAGAAGCAGCATGAATGTTGTACCCGCAAGAGAACCCTGCCTGAGTGGAGGGAATCCAGCCCTTGTTCTCACTACCTACAGAAGAATTTTGCATTAGAGAGTCATTGGCTTAAACACTGTCATTCTACATTAAGCGTGCTGTGAACAAATCTACAGGACTAGGGAGCAGATACAGGGAATCTGTACGTGAATCCTTCACAGTCTTATCTGGAAGTCAGGATCTGAACCACCTTGCTCAGCAACATGACAGAGTCTCTGGATGCGTTGCAGGAGTACAGCTATCATCAGGACCTAAAAACTTTTTTTAAGTGAAAATTAAAGTGACCAGTCTACCTAAATGTCTAGCCAGAGTTTTTGTGATAAAGTTAAGTGCCTGAATTGGAGCAAAAGTGAATTTTAAGAACCTGCACCACACTAGGACTAAAAAGTGTAATTGAGAATTTAAGAAATTTAAATCAAAGGATGCTTGTGAGAAGCTAATGTCTGAATTCACAACTTCAGTGAATGCCTAAGAAGTATTAAGTGTATGTAATCCTAGTCTACAGACTCACATCTAAATAATAACTGTACAATAGCTTAAATTTTGAGTAGGAATTACACTGGGAAATTTGCTGGCTGATATATGAAAAAATATCTCAGATCCTCTGAAATTGTCCCGTTTTGGCCATACGGATCTGCTAAAGAAAAAGGAAAAGATGACATCTTGTCCAATTTCACATTTTAAAACTAATATGTGAACATATATTTGTAAGAAAAAAACATGTTTACGATTAAAGTTTGAAGAATCATAACATGCACAGCACTATACATGTTCACACGTGTTGGTATGCACACACAAGGCACCTACAGTTAAATACCTAGGTATTACCGACCCAGGTAATAAAAACTGTTTGTTTGTCTTGTTGAAACTACAAAGGTGTCTGCAATTTCTGACTGATGTTATTCACAAATGAATTAAAACAAAAAGGTTACAGAAAACCAAATATAAAAGGAAAGGAAATTGTCTTCTGAGAGGACAAAGAAACTAAAACAGCCATCGCAGGTGAGAGAGAGAGAAGAGAGTCAGCCTCAAATTTCCTACTGTCTTGAATGCGCAGCCTGTCAAGAAGGGAGCTGTTACTCCTGCCCACGTATTTCTGTGATTAGTAGACTGAAAAAAACCCCAAACCAACCCACATTAAAAATAAATTAGATTTTTTATTTTAAATAGAAAATATTACATGCATTTTGAAATAATGTAAATTATAAAATATTTTCTTTTACATCCGTTCCTCCCCCTGCAGACTCCTTCAGATTTACAGCAGGCACAACAGATAGAACTAACTACATTAAGTACATTAAAGTATTTATGAGTCACTGCAGTGAATGCTATATTGAGCATAAAGATAGCAATCCATTAGAATATGCGGGGAACTTCTGTAATTGTGAGTGTAGAAAATACCTTGTGGGGTCTACAAAGCCCCCGTGAAATTCTATAGCTGACCAGCAAAATTGTGTGTATAATCCTTTGTAAAAAACCCTAATATAACAGTACAAAACTGCATAGATTTAGGATCAAACGCAGGGATCAAACACATTTTAGTAAGTGCTGTATGATGCACAGTCTAATTTAATTGCTTGCCAATGATAAACTTGTAAAAAAACCCCAAAACTTTTATAAAAGCTAAATCACACCATCAACCAGATCCTCTGCCATCTGTCTTCCCTACGATGTGTTCAAAACACTCCTCTCCAGAAATGTGGGCATGCGAAGAGTGAGAGAATTACTCCACTTGGTGCTGCACTATTCATAATCCCGTGATGTTGCTAGAGCAACACTGATTGTGCTCCTCTCTTTTCCCAATCAGCGCCTGCTATCACCCTTATTTATATACTTTGAATGAAGGCTCAGCACCAAAGCACCCAAAATAGCTGGTCACTACCATTACAGATTAATAGAGCCAGGAACTCATGTCCTAAAAATACCGAATATTTCTTTCCAGTATGTCACTGCTGCAAAGGCACCTACTAGGCTCATTTAGTGAGCAGCCACCCTCTAGCTATTCAGAATTGTGCTCATCTTTTCTTCATGGAAGGAAGTTTGGGTAGCCCATCTGTCACTATGGAAGTGTTAATTTCATATTAATGCATTTTCAAACAGATTAAATATTTTACCCATGTGTTCTGGATTCCGTCAATATGACAGATTGTGAGGTTAAGACTGGGTGTTTGGGGGGATCAGAAAGAGGAACTAATAACTCAGTTTTGTGTTTCTAAAACTACTTGAAACTCAGCCCAGTTTAACAGCATTTGAAAATTATTGCAATGCAATAGCTGTTCGGAAGTGTAGGAGGAATGAATTGATAGCCTAACTGGAAACCTGATTTTTGGTGAGCACAGACAACCTTTATACTATTGCATCTTTGTTGCCTGTTTTATCAGAAACTTGTCTAAATAATAGCTGAGAATGTTCCCTGCAAATATCTCTTCTCAGTAGAGATGAAGCTTTTTGTTTCTGGTTTGTGAGGACATCGGTGGTGTTGCATATCCTTTTCTTCATACATTGTTGTTTAACTGGGGTTAAAATATGAGACAGCTCAAGCTATTCACTAACATTAATCAGAGTTGAATGCACTCAGGAGCTTGGTGGAGATATGAAGGGAGGCTCAAGCTCTGAGATTGGAAGCAATTCTTGAAAGTTTTTGTATAATAGCAGAAGATCAATCTCAGTGAAATTTTGAAGTGTTCAAAGTGCATCAAATTCCCCAGCTAACACTAGATTCAAGAGCTAGAATACGGTTTGAGAAATGCCTGTTTCATTCAACAGGGGTGGGATAATATTCTTTCCTAATATTTCATGACCTTTGGCTGTTAAACAGTAGTATGTGAAGACAACTTGAAAATAAGGGAACAGAGAGACCTGAGAAACCGCTTGACAGGCTCTGTCACTAAGCTATGGAGGAATATATCTGCACATACATGAGTTTCCTCATTTATGAATAGGGACATGTGAAGTATGATTCCCATGACAAGCCTTTTGGGAAACTGCAGAAATGAAAAGTGGCAAATACGACCTTTATACGCAACAGCTGTTGACATAGTTCAGACTAGACGTAAGGAAGAAATTTTTTACAACGAGGGTGGTGAAACACTGGCACAGGTTGCCCAGAGAGGTGGTAGATGCCCCATCCCTGGAAACATTCAAGGTCAGGCTGGACGGGGCTCTGGGCAACCTAATCTAGTTGAGGATGTCCCTGCTCATTGCAGAGGGGTTGGACTAGATGGCCTTTAAAGGTCCCTTCCAACCCAAACTATTCTATGATTTTATGATTCTATGACTCTGTATAAAGTCTGAAGGTCACATTTATTATAAATTTTGTTTTATTGGAAGTGTTCATTAATCACTAACAGCTGAATACTTTTGTAAATTGCTGTCCTTTTGTTTTCATCACTTTAATGATAGAAGTGTTCAACATGGCAGAATCCAGCATTAAGCTAGCAGAAACTAAGAGCTGTCAATGATTGTCATGGTCAGCGTGTGAGTAGGGAAACAAATACTACCTTGCCAATAAAACCACAGTTAGCTTTTGTCCTATAATTTAAAATAAATATTCAGTCCTATGAAAGATTTATTTTTTTATGTGGTGGGTAGAAAATACCAAACACTGTCATCACTAAGTAAAAATTCAACTTGCTTTATTAATGTAACAGATAATATTGTTCATCATATTTCTCTGTCTTTCTTTGCTAATGAGCACTGAAACAATGTTAATCCTAATTTCACTGTGTGTGGGAGGATAAAACCCTTCCTGACTTCTGTCTGGTATGAAGCCCTGAAAGTTCTGAAAAAATAATAATCTGTTTTTAAAGGGTGTTTAGTCTTTCCTTTTATAAACATGGTTAGAATTCTTTTTAAGTGTTTTCTTATCTGGATGCCATTTCTGACCAAAAAAAGAAAAAGGAAGGAAGGAAGGAAGGAAGGAAGGAAAGAAGGAAGCAAGCAAGCAACCAACCAAGAAAGAAAGCAAGAAAGAAAAAAAGAGAGAGAGATCCCCTCAGCCTCTGCCTTCAGAAAACCTTGACGTTATATGGTTAAAAACTCACGTCAGGAAATGCCGAAGTGAAGCCTGTATGAGCAATCTTAATTCTGGCTCTTTATAGAGGTTCATTACAATAGTCATTAATTCAATGACCACATGCTATTTCTCAAATAATACAATATAATTTAATGTAGTTTTATGTGACCTTAGATGCTTATGCTTAGCATCTTGGAATACATTTCCTGTTTTGTACATTTAGTCTGTTTTTTACTGTCATAATGAAACATGCATGTTTATCGACTATGACTTTGATATAATAACAATATATAATTCTCTCTCTAAGGCTATGCCTGCTTTGTGATTCTAAGGTATAATTTAAGGAGCTACCTTCTCTGGCTTTAATCTAGCTAGTTTGGGCTATAATTGCCCTGAAGATACAGCACAAGATTCAGTCCCTCGAGTAAATATAAAGGGATTCCTGGTGGGCTTTTACCTTCCAGTGTTGCAGTCCAAGCTCTCACATTTGCTATTGTTATTTGAATTACCTAGATTAAAGATAACTCAGGCATATCACTATGCTGCAATCACCAACTCCTCTAGCTGCTGTACAGACAGACCAAAGATTTGAAATTTAACAATCTGGGCACAGATACTTACAGTATGAAACACATTGGAAAGACCACTATTTAATATAGAGTTGGAGTCTGTCCAGACAGATATAAAAAAATAGAGCAGAGATTTGGGTCAACAGTCATAATTGATATAGTTTATAAAAACCAAACCATAACACTGCCTTACTGCACTTAGGTACAGTTGGGATCATGCATTAATTAACTACAAATCTTCTCAGCTCAGCCTGGAAAACCCTGAAGATCCAGGGAATGAATCCAAATTGTGAGGATCTGAAAACAGAAGAGGGGAAAGACGGGCCTGAGGCCAGGGCTGAGGAAGGGACAGGGCTGAGGAAGGAAGGAATAAAGGAGCTGAGGCAATCAGTGTTGGAGAAACTGGGGAAGAGCCAGGTTTGAGAATTTGAGAAAGTTAGAACAGGGCATAAATTGTGAAGATGAGAAAAAGAAGCTTTCAAAATGTTTACCTTCATCCAGCAGAACAATCGAAGTAGGTGGTACTTAATACTCAGTAAATAGATTTTCTATGAAAGGCTTGAAAAGGGATCATTAAAGCTGAAATGAACCTGAAAAATAAAACATAGGTTAAGGTAATAGGTAGCCAGCTAGTCTGTAGAAAAATTACGAAAAAGATCCGAGAAATCTATCTCTAGTTCTTTTAGGCAGTTTGTAGGTGTTTGGTATCAACCCATAATTCTTTTCCTGCTCAGGTTGGACATTATAGGCTCTATAGAATAGAAGTGTCATGCTTTGGTTAAGCTGAAGGTGATGGTATAAACAGCGCCCTGCATCTTGGAAATCCAAAGAGGTAGTCTGGATTAGTGTGTGTATAGTAGTATAAATCTGTTAGATTTACTATGCAGAATTTCATTGCATACAGAAACTCATGGGGATTGCCACGCTACTATAGCATAATGAGCTACTGGAGTGATCTTGTGATCTCTTAAGTAATATTGACCACAAAGTGTCCTGTCAAACAGCATCATGTCTTATTTGGACTGCTGAAGGTATGCTTTCCTTCAGGGAAACAGAGTTTGTTTCTTGGTCACAGGAAGCTGTTAGGATTTTACAGTTTAACAGAACTGGGGGTTTTTGTTTGGTTGGAGTTGGTTTTTTTGAGGGGAGGAGGGAGAGATGGATTCAGTGTGAGATTTTAATGGACAAAATGTTCAAAACCTGATTCAGTCCCATTGATCAAAAGCAAGCTGTTTGAGAGAGGGATGCAGGGTTTGGGGAAAAAGGGTGAATAACTTCTTTTTCTGCAACATGTCTGTTTTACCATTTCACCATGCAGTATCGCATGTTAAAGTAGAAACAGGAAAATAATTCTTATAAATCAGAAGGGCTAAACCTCACCGGGCATAGGTTTGGCAGTTGGCATAGTCTTCTACTTGAAACAGAACAGTTTCCAGAATGAACAGGACCCTGAGGAGGTCAACTCATCCACAGCTGTAAAATCTTGAGGGTGGGTTTAAGCTAGACAGCAATGTTACATTTTGTGTCGAAACATATCCCCCAAACTGACAGAAGGTCACAAGAAAATCATAAGACCATGTAATTTACCAAGAAGTACAAATGGAATATGGCACTGCTGAGAGCTATTGAATGGATGGCTTTAGTGACCCTAGTGAGAAGTCCAGTTCATGGTTCAGAGGGGGTTGCTGCATGTTGTCTTCTGTGGAACCATGGCCACATGCTTCGCCACATTTGGTTGGCCGTGCAGGAGTAAGGCCATAGGAGAGGGAAAACTCTGCTACTTTCCTGAGTGTTTTTCTGAGGTTGTCCTGCACTCATTTGCACAGATTTGGCCTGCGTAACAGGAGATAGAGCACAAGCCCAGTGGACCAGTGGACCATTACCAAAGAAATATCCTTCTGATGAGAGAAATGTCTTTCATCCAGGCAAGCATTTGTAAGAATATGGGAGGTCTATAAGTGGATATTAATAGTAACTCCCACTGCATCAGGACTTCTTTGACCTCTTCAGTCAGTTTTTGACAGAACGTTAAAGCCTCATGACTGGATTTTTCTTCTGTATTTGACTAAATGATGGAATACAATTTCCACTAATGAGTGATACCAACACTGCATTTACTAATTTCACTGAGTTGATCAATAGCCAAATCCACCTTCTGCCATAGGAAACGAGAACTTTTGAGGGAGGAGAGCAAGCACGTCCTAAAATTCCTGCTGTTAAGAGAGGAAACTTTTCCCTGCTACCCACCATCTGGTCCTGCTCATCTGCCAGCTATTGGTTTACCCTCTCCTGCACTGGAGATGGGAAGCAGGAATCAATAGCTTGCAAAGATTTCCTCAAGTGACAACTACAAAAGGTGAACCTATTATCACTTGTGAAAATTATTGTTTACGGGTTTTGGGGGGATTGGGATTTTACAGTCCTGCTTCATAATACAAAATCCCCAGAAAAAGACTGCATAAGAGAATGTGAACCGAGAAGGCCTGACTTAGTGGGGACCTCCAGGAAGAGTGGGGATTTATCATTTACAGATTCTTTTGTCAGGAGGAGAAGAGAAAATAAAAGCTCAAGAGCTTAGTGCTGTAGCACTTATGACTTCTGAGAATTGTTAGTAATATGTTTAAAGTTTATGGCCTTGAGTTGGATAATTAAATACCATCTGGCAAAGTTATCAATTGGTGCTCCAAAAGATAGAGTTGCTCTCTTTTGCAATTCACTGTGATTGTTGAGAGGGAAGCTGCTGAGGCAATGGGATGTAACATCTGAGCAAACTTCAGAGCAGCATCTCTTGTTTGCAGTTTATAGGATTTCAGAGACCTGAAGAACCTTCATCTTAGACTAACTTCTCATTGACATTATAGAGGAAAGTTTGCTGCGCTACAGGATTCTTGCACCATTTATTAGGTTAGCAAAAACTCCTCTGAATCCAACCAACAAAAAAAGAATAATACTTGTCCAGTTATTAATTATTTCTAGATTTTGTGAGTTTAAAATGAGAAAAATACCTTAGCCTTGAAAATGCCAACCCAGCAGTCGGAGTTCCAAAAAGTGATTAGCATGGTAAAAGAGGAACTAGAATGGACATATCTACATACTTCTGTAGGTATTCAAGTTACTACCTTTTCCCGCACAAATAGATAACATTGCAATAATCCAAACAGTAACTGAATACTAGATGTACAGGTGGAGGGTATTTTGTTTTGGTTTTGGGGGGTTTTTTTTGGGGGGGGGGTGGGGAATGAGGGACGTTTACATGTATTTTGACTAGAAATTTTATAATATACAGATAGTTACATTATCTATGTAAAATGCATACATTAATGTCAAAATAGATGTTCATATTTTTCTTAAAATCACAAAGCCAAATCCTTCAAGCCAATCTTCTTTTTAGTTTTCAAATTGCTACACTTTATCTTCATTGGAAAGTGACTGAACAGCACTCATAATGCGAGTAGGAACAAATCACTGAGCAATGAAGAGACTTGCTGAGCCACACACCTTCCTTGGCCACCTCTTCTGCTGTAAGGAGCACTCCCAATTGCTCCCCTGTGGTATAGTCTCCCTGGCTTGACTTGGAATGAGACCCTGTGCTGTAGGGTCTGTAGTTCAAAGCCTCTCCTGTACTTTGTTAATGGGGGCAGACAGCTCCACCTGTAAAATACAGTGCTTGTTCTCTCTTGAGTCATGTGCTTCAGAGAGGCACTAGGAGAGGATACCCCTCTAAATACCAATCAGTGACACAGAGGCAAAACAATAGTCTGTATTAGCACTGTAACCACAAGTCACAGAAAATACGAAATAAAACTTGGAATGCAGTAAAAACAGATTGCTAATATGAAATGATACAATGAGGTTTGTGCTGTTCTACATGTTTGTTGCTTCAAAAGAAAAAAAAAAAAAAGATGAAGCTCCCTGAAGCAGGATTTTCTGAGGTGCTTACCACTGTGGTAACTAAGCAACGTTACATTTAGTAACATAATAAAATTAACTAAAACATTCATTCTTTCAGGTACTAGCTAGTTCCCTGTTCTCCAGGATATGACCATTATGTAAGACAGCCTGAAAGGAATTCTATCATCACTGTTGTTTCAGCGTTTAATTCCTGTCCTGCACCCTCAATTAAATCAATGAGAGTCAGACACCTGGGTGTCTTTCAAAATCCCATTAGGTGTGTCTCTGTATCTTCAGGTTATGAGATACTTTTTAAAAATCTGGTTTGTGGACCATGTGGCCACCTGAGAGCTATACATTAAAAAGAGTCGTGTGGCTTTAATTGTTATTCTGCATTTTGACATATCTTGGAGTAAGAAATTGTCAATTTGCAGCTTACTGGGAATACAAACTGACCTATATATTATGATTAAAGAATACACACTGCTCTTTAAGACACTGACACCCTGCCCCTTGGCCAACATCAGCCGCGTAGGCAGACTGCCAACACCCTGCCCTTGGCCAGTATCGGCAGCGTGGGCAGGACGCCACGCGCGTTATTCACGTAAGGTGTGATTCTCTCAAATCACACTACCACTGGTGGAGCCAAGGGGTGGCACAACTCCTACCCACGTTCAAAAGGCATTTGCATGATTGGCTGTTGTGGCCAGATGACCTGGACACCAAGTGTTCCTGGCAGTCCACCGGAGCCAAGACATTGTTTATGATGCTGTGGTTGCTATCAGGGACTGGGTGGGTTGCTGCTCATCTTTCCTACTACCTCGATAAAGCTTTATTTTATAATGTGTTGTCAGATGCCGTTACTGTTCAGACCACAGACCCTCAGATCTTCCATGCTGATTATATTTCAGAGACCTTGGCTGAAGAAATAACTTGTCACAATTTCCCTGAAATCAGTGCAGCTTGATAGTTTACTGTTGCTGGGGACCCACCTTGCAGAATTTCAGGTGTATTATAGTATATGTATATTATGTATAGTATACTTGAAATATAGTACAAGGAGGTTTCGTTTAGTGAGGATGAATTTACCTTCTTACATTCATCAACTGGATAAAAATTGAAGCTGTTGCACAGAATTTCTAATAAGGATACATTTTTAAGCTATATATAGTTTTCCAATATTCACATATAATCAGATGTAAAATGTGTTCATTTTTTCCCTATCACAGGGCTTCATCCCACCTGAGATGCACTGTAATGAAATCCTTTGCTGGATAAGTAATTATGAATTCTAGGAGGAGTTATTCAGTTAGTGTTGGGTTTTGCTCTTTGTGAGAGTCTCTAACCAACAGTGAGACTATATCTTTCAATGGTACGGAATGATAACTGAAACAGGGCCTTCTAAGTCCACCACCTGCTCTTTAATTTGCCTTTATGTAGAGAAAATATTTTTCTATAAGGAGATGTCACGCTTCTTTTTGCTAATGTATTTTATTAAATGTAAAACAGTGAAGTTAAAGGTCTGGCTTAAACCAACAAAAGCAATGAAATTTACCACTTCGTTGTTAACTTACTCCATATGCCTAGTTAATGCAGCACATAATAGGAAAGTTGGCATCTGCTCTAAAACCATTGTATTACCATTAGAACCAATGAAATGGGTTAAAAAAGATATACTGAAGTGTTGGAGCATTCCCTTCATTTTTGTCTACTAAAGCCATTCTCATGGTTTTTTTTTTTGTTTTTTTTTTTTTTACCTGCTTATATACATACTGGTTTCTATCATAGCATGCAAAAAAATTACAAATTTTACACTCTTCATCCCTTTTTTAAACTCAAAGTCAAACCCAGTGGATTAAATCTGGTTGAAAAAAAAAAATGCAAAAATTTCAACACAGACATGAAACAAAAACAAACCCA
Organism: Phoenicopterus ruber ruber; assembly: GCA_009819775.1. Taxonomy (NCBI): domain Eukaryota; kingdom Metazoa; phylum Chordata; class Aves; order Phoenicopteriformes; family Phoenicopteridae; genus Phoenicopterus; species Phoenicopterus ruber. The sequence goes on along the minus strand of CM020216.1, from coordinate 137,139,635 downwards.
CCCTTATACCTTTGCTTATTTCACATCTTAAGCCCTCTCTTCACACTTTGATTTATAGTTTCTTAAGATTTTCCAGACACCTCTGGATTTTTAGATTAAATTTCTGTGACTCTTTCCCATTAAAAGCTCTATAGAGTGCATTTTTTTTGTTTGTTTGACATCTCTTCTGCCATATTTTATACCCTATTTCATGCCCTATTTTTTTCCCTCTTCCTCGATACCTAATTCCTTCAGTTCTCTTTTCACTTACCTTTCCTCACTTATTTTTCTTATTCCTTTTTCAGCTTAAAGACTGTTCTTCATCTTCTGATAAAGTCTCTTATTACTCACAGTTCTTTTCTTAGCCATTAGAGGCAGACTTTCAATCAGCTCACTTTCACCAGCTAAGAATTAGGCATCTGGTTACTTATTTTAATGCTGTCTCCAATGGGTGGGATATAGACATCTTGAGGGTGATTTATTCCACCTTTAGTGCGTGGACTGTGAAGACTCTCTTCTTCGTTGCTTGCTGAGTCTACATGCTTAGATGTCTGGTATTCAGAAGGCTGAAGATGAATAACAGCTTCCTAATTTGCCAATGGTAGCTTTGAAATTCAAACCCATTTTCCTGTAGGTGTTTCTGAAGAACCTTTCCAGCGTGGTGTTACCATGTACCCTACTCTGTAGCAAGTAGAGCTTAAATACAGTAGGTAGGATTGAGACCATGTGGAGCAAGTCTGGAGTCCTTGCTATCTGTGTTAGTAATGCCTGTTACTACACCTACCACCTAACGTCAATACTCAAAAAACTTTTTCAGAAATGTGTGTTCATTAGTTTTTAAAATCATGCTTCTGTCTAGATCACCATGTTTTGGTTTGGTTTGGTTTATTTTGTTTTACACAACAAAAAAAACCCAACCTCCCTGTCCCCTGAATGAAAAACCAAAACCTTACTGTAATCCTTGTCAATGTAAGTAATTTCTCTCATGAAAAATAATAACTTGCTTCCAGAGCTACTTCTTGTGGTAAAGATCTAGGATAAGAATAATAAAAATTCATCACAAATTAACAATTAAGACATTTCTGTTGCCAAATTTTTTCTTAAAGATTGAAGACAAAATTGAAGGACACTTTATGTACAAAGAACACTGATACTTAGTAGACTTTCTATATGTACATAATTGCAACATTCCCCTTCAGGCATTTTAATTTGAACATGGGGGGGGGGGGGGGCGCGGTTTTGGATGGTTTGGTTTGTTGGTTGGTTTTTGGTAGCAAGAACAGTATTTTGCTTCTCTGCATATTCAAGGGATAAAAACAGAGATATGTTTCTTGAAGTCTCTACTCAATGCTTTCATATTAGATCTTTGAGAGGGACTGTTAGGTAGGAAATGAAAGATAATGTTATTTTGTACATAACATATTTTTAAAATCAGTAGTCTTTTAAATTTTGCTTGTTTGGAAAAAAATCTCTTTTTTTCTGTTAATGATATATTTTTCTAAAATTTTGTCTTCTTTTGTAATAGGTATTACCTTCTTTTATAATAGGTATTACCTTCTTTTATAATAGGTATTATATTCTTTCATGAACTTAACAATAATTTTTAGGTGCAAATTCTTGGGTTTAAGATTATTTCTAGTGAAAATAATCTGGTTTACTTTTAAAAGCTGATTTACATTTTCAAGGTTTCCTTACATTATATTATTTTTCTTGATTGTAGTCTTAAAGCTTCATAATGATCTCTGCAGACAGATCCTAGTCTTTTTTGTAAATGAAAAGAAAAATTAGGCTAGTGTTTCCAAACTTTATGGGAAAATTAATGGTCCTTTCAGTACTTAAAAGACATTTTAACATGGGAGAAATGGTCTATAATTATATAATCTACACCAGATAATATTTTTAGCAGGTATTTAGGTATGATCTGAATACTGTTTACAAAAGCAGCAGTACATCGGTATTTAGGTAATATTAGGTTGTATGTTTAACTGTATTTATGTCAGTAACAGCATTTTGGAAAAAATGATAGGAGATCAGATTGTCTTGCAATTAGGGTAGAGAACATAAAGGCAGTAGGTCAGAGTTATTTTCAATATATTTGTGACGTGCATAGCACTCTCTTAACCTCAGTAGCATAAAACAGTAAGGACAAGATTCACTTGCCTGACTGGGCAAGTTCAAGATTCATTGCAGAAGGGCATAGCCTTCGGCAGGTCCTATGTCTCATGTGAAAGCCTCATGCAGATGTCTTGGAGACCTTTGGTGTCACTAATGGCACTAGGAACTTGTGTTTAGGCAACTGAATCCCTATCAAAAGTGGGATTCGGTTCCATATGATATCTGCACGTAAGTGTCTCCATATGGGTCAGGTATCAAAGCTTCTGTTATGGTTAATGGAGATCTAGTCAACCAGTCAACAGGCTAGAAAGCCACGCAGCTGACTGATCAGTAGATGCCTATGTCATGATTAGCTGAATTACGGTTTCAGCACCTTTGACAGTATTTTCTAGACCTCCACTGGTTTTAGTGGGAGCTTAGACACTAGCTAATGGGAACTCTCCGCTGTGTCGTGCTGCAGGCAAAATGTTGGAGATACTAGGGACTCGATTCAGATGCATAAACACACTATCCAGTGCTGTCTGAGAAGCCCTAGGATATGTGAGATATCTGCATAGGAATGATGGATATGACATGGGAACTGCGGGAGATCCATGACTTTCTGGAATCACAATCAGAAACCAACCAGGGCTCTGTAAAAATCCATGAAAATTTTAGAGTTTAAGGGCCTTTTCTGCACTGTGCTTGAATGATCAACTACTTTATGGTTACAATGAACATAGATTATTAAAAAAAAAAAAAAAAAAAGGAACTATATAAAGAAATAGTGAAAACTACAAAAAAAGGAGTCACACTGTCTCTTGCTCAGGCGGTCCCAGAGCCACCCATTGCTGAAAGCTGGAGGAGCATTTGGAAAAATTATCATCCCATGCTTTCTTTTCTTTATATTCTTCCTCAAGCATCCACTGTTGGCCTAAGCTAGGATGCTGGGTTAGATAACCTTTGATCTTTTCCACCACAACCATTGTATGTTCTTATAACTGACTGACTACAGACTGCTTAATAAAAGAGATAAATATTTCTTTGTCAATGATTTTGATTTTTAAACAGCAACAAAAAATGTACACCAAAAGTACAAAAAAAAAAATTAAGAAGTAATATGTTAGTAATATTAAACACATATGACTGAAGCATTTTTGGTTTAATTTCTTCCAAATCCTGTATACAGTAAAGCCATAATAAAAGTCTCAGAGTGATTCCTAGAGCTTGTCATTAGTCTAGACATGGAAATATTTTTTAAAAAGATGACAAACCAGGGGAATATGTTTAGGTTACATACTTTCAAAAACCTTTGAACCCATTCACTATCGCGTAGACTTTTTCAGTGGCAGAGACAGGAAAATAGAAATGCCATTGAGGATAGCATGTGTAATGGAGAAACATTAATCTGACAAAAAAATCTTCAGGTAAAAAATAGAATATTCACCATTGTGAAATCACGTGAAGTATTTTAACACTGACAAGTCTTTCTGGATTTTGATACTGAAGTCTCCTTGAAAAAACATTCCCGCTGGGGAAACTTCTGGTAATACTTACTGACTTCCTTCCAGCTATTCCATCTTGGCAGAAGCTTGAAACAGTTTCTGTCTGAATGCCACTCCTTGAATCAATGAAAAGGTGCCATAATCATGTTTACAGTATGTACTCTTGTCCATGGTATCAAGCATATGGTGTGATAAATATTGTACCTGCCATATGGAGGTTGGATACCACAGGAAATGTAACTTATTAGCCATATCTGCACTTGTGATTGCATTTAGTATGCACATACGTTCCGCATATTACTGTGGTTGTAACTAAAAGTAGGACACTTAGAGTCTGTACTTAGTTACTCTACAAGGTCCTCCAAGAAAGTTCCCTCCCTCCAGCTGAGCCAGTAGGAGTTCCAATAACTTTGTCTCAGCTGGAAATTGCTCTTTGCAATAAATCATGGTCGTTTCATGCTTTGATGCACTGTAGTGAAATGTGTTCAAAAAAACTTTTACAAAGCAAATTCTTGGTATAATCAACATAGTAACTTTTTGCTCTAATAACTAAGGAAAAAAATGTAAACAATTGCACATAGTCATATAAATAAGAGTTTCTAAAAAACTCCTTATATGGCAGTAGTCTCTTGAGCTCTACTTTGTGCATGCTGAAGGGTACAGATTTTTGCTATGTATTTGAATGTTGCTTTGGTTATGTAGGCAGACAAGGGTATGGCATAATTGTTCAGTTATATATACTCAATAATATTAAAATCAAGGATGTTTCAAAGAAAATGTTCATCCTAGTGACATTCAGAATTTTTTACCTTTTCTGTTTTCCTTGGCTGTAGATTCACCAAAGTCTGATTATTCATAGATTTATTATTGCTATTCTAAAAATACTTACTGTGTTAGAAATTAAAACAATTGTCAAATATATTTACAAAACTATTTGTATTAAGGAATACTTCCAAAGAAATGTGAAGAAAAAAAAAAATCAATTGTAGAAGTAATTATCTTTATTTTTTCAATGGTTAATATGACCGCTGGCTCAAACAGGACAGTCAATGCAAGGTATCTTGAGTTATCTTCCTACACATCCTTATGGTGCTGACAGATTTTGTCTCCCATTTTGACACATTAGTTTCAATTTTCTGGACAAATGGAACTAGATTATGTACCCTTTGGTGACAAGGGAAGTCTTATCAACTTCTTGTCCACCAGAAAGGGATAACTATAAGAGAAAGAGGGGAAATATGAAATACAGCAGAACATAGAATAATATATAGAGAGATAAAACCAATGAAAATGTCTGATTTTCTCAATGTCTCAGTAGTACCTTGCTGCTTCCATTGTTGCATGAAAGAGAACTTAATTGTTTGGTAAGTTACAGCAGAAGCAGATTAATTTCAAATTTTACATTCCCTTTAGACTATTTTAAATCATTGATATGTTATTTTCCGCAACAGCTTAATTACAATACACGCAATATACACTCAATTTGCATTGTAAGTGTAGGCATATTCTAGAATTAAGTGAAAATCTTTTGATCCAACTTTCCTTGACAAATTAAAGATAGCACAAAATATCATCCGTTGAGTAAGCACCATTGTTATACTGGTGTAATCGAATTTGTAGAATATGAAATAATTGGGGGAAAATGTGCATTTGGTCCAAGAGAACAGCCCAGGAAAAAAGTCAATGTTGCAGTGGTTGAATGGAGAATTACTGAAACATGAATGTGAAATCACAGAATCACAGAATGGTAGAGGTTGGAAGGGACCTCTGGAGGTCATTTGGTCCAACGCCCCTGCTCAAGCAGGGCCACCTAGAACACATTGCCAAGGACCATGTCCAGATGGCTTTTGAATATCTCAAAGGATGGAGACTCCACATCCTCTCTGAGCAACTTGTGCCAGTGCTTGGTCACCTTCATGGTAAAAAAGTGTTTCCTGATCTTCAGATGGACCTTCCTGTCTTTCAGTTTTTGCCCATTGCCTCTGGTCTTGTCACTGGGCACCACTGAAAAGAGCCTCGCTCTGACGTCTTTACACCCTCCCTCCAGGTGTTGATACACATTGATGAGATCCATGCATTCAACACTATTCACCTACACTTTATGGAAGTATATGCTTCCAAAGCACTTTATGGAAGTTGTCATTATTTAGGTGGAGAAACTTATGCACAATGATGTAACGTGATTTGCCAACAGTCTCAAAGTAAGCCAGTAGCAGGCTGAAAAGAGAACCCAGGTCTCTAGGGTCCCAGCTGGTATCCTCTCTGTAGGAATACATTTTCCATTGGACATTGGTTAGAACATTTCCGTATATCATTTCAATTACAAATTAAAAATAGCATAATTAATATTAATTGGATCTCTTGTATTTTCCAGCTTGCTGGCTGAATTAATCTAAAATTATGTATATACTTTTTGTGTAGATAAAGATATGGCATATTGAGGGTTAAATTGCAATATAGTTTATTTTTATTTCCATTTATTTGATTTCAGCATATATTTAAAAAAAAAAACCAACTAGCAACACAACACTAAAAAACCCAACAACTAAGCTTCTTTTCATTAATTGCATTTTAATACTAATGGTACAATTCTGCTTTCAAAGATAAGTCCCAGTAACTTCCCTTAGGTAAAAAAGTTCATCTCAACTTATGAACTCTAACTTTGAAGAGAATTTAGTCCAGTGTGTTACAACTGATTTTCAGGTACCTGCAAATTAAACTCTTCTGTAGTTTTGCTTAAAGCTTTTAGATTGCATTATATATGACCTTGTGATGGCAAAGAAAGCAATAAAATGGGGTTACAAAAAACTGTAAACAGAAAGAACACTTTTATTATTGCTCCTCAGTCCCCTGTATTCCAGAGCTTTTACATCACCAGCCTGGTATCCATGTTGCCAACACCAGTGTCACGGCAATATATGACTCTATATGGAGGTGAATACTAATTTAACAATTCACAGTTTAGCTTTTACAGTTCAATAATTAGTCTGTAATTAGACAGAAGCAGCTCGTACTTTCTGAAAAACTGTTTCTGAAACACGGACATTGGGTATTCTTAAATCCTGGAAACAATTTTCCTGAAGAATATATCTCTCTTAAAGAGAACATCGTTCCTCTCTCATCAAATAAACATTGGTGTAATTCAAGTATCCTAATGAGCAAAGTAATGATGAAAGGAATCTTTTAGACAACTGGTAGCATATCTATATCATATAGATAATTTTTGTTATGTTTTGTCAAAGAATCTTAAATTTTCCCTATCTTAACTTCTACAAATACAAATGACGGATCTCCTTCCATATTCTCTGCAATGACATTTGCAGTAAATTTAATTTATAATATTGTACCAAGTATCCACTGCCGCACTGTCATTGAGATTATTGAAATGATAGTTCTGCTAGATAATCTATCAATCTAAACTGCAGGACTTGGACCAATCTCGTCTATATTAAAATTACCTTCCCTGTAAGAAAGACATAATTCTTCTCCTTTCTTTCACAACTTTGCCTTCTGTTTTGAGTTTTATGAATAATTGCTTTCTACTGATCAAAACCAAATTCTAATATACTGCACACATGGTCATTGATCACTATAAGCACTAATGTATAAATAAAAATATGTTTATGTTTCAAACTAAAGCTGACATCTCTATAATAAGACCTCATACACACAAGCTAGTACATTACTATACCATACCCAAAGAGGCTGATTGCTCAGTTTCTGTGAGAGGTGTGAGACTTTTTCCAGCTGAAATATGGATCCTATACTAATGAAATATAGAAATAATAGTATATATTTTCCCTGTAAAAAAAATCTCTATGTATGTATTTGATTGCTAAATTAACTGAACTCTAGGATTCTCCATTAATTAAGATAGTATTGCAGGTATATATTTAAACCAAAGTACATTTACAACTTTGGCTTGGTATGTCACTATAAACCTGTTTTCGAATTCTGTTTTAGATGAGAAGTTGTTTGATATTCCCTTCCCAGTCTCTAATGGATAATTACCCATGCCACGTGATCACCGTACAATTTGTGTACAATTGCTCATCTGTTATTGATAAAGGCGATAAATAAATATATGGCGAGTCAGAATTGTGACGCATTAGAAATGCTTTCAAGTTTATCACTTGATAAACTTAAGTAAATATGATGGAAAGGAAAAGTGAAGGGGAAGGGGAAGGGGGAGGGGAAGGGAAAGAGAAAGGGAAAGGGAAAGGGAAAGGGACAGGGAAAGGGAAAGGGAAAGGGAAAGGGAAAAGGAAAGGGAAAGGGAAGGGAAGAAGAGGGAAGGGAAGGAAATGGAAGGGAAGGGAAACTAAGTCCAATTTTTAAAAGTTAGCTGAGCATGATTTTTTTGTTCTCATGCACCATGTAATCTATATTAGGTTTGACAGGTGTAGACCAACAGTTTGGAAATAAATGAAAACAGGTATCTACCCTGAAACTCTCCGCTTCTCCTCTCTTCTTTTTAAAGAATTTCTCCTTGCTGACTGTAAGAAAGGCCACTAAGTTGCTAGTTCTATAAAAAACAAACCAAACCAAGACCCTAAACCTATTTTTTTTTTTTTTTTTAAAAAAGGAAACAAATCAAATCTTGTTACCAAAAGGTCTAAAGTGAAAGTAATTCGTGGCTTTGGTAAACTTCGAACATTTTACATTTCTTTAAATAAGCAAGTTTAATCTATCCATTAGCCAGGGATAAGGTCTTCTTCCCCAAACTAGTGTGCTGTATAGCATGCTTCTAAGATTAGACTACCTTCACTGGATTCTGTAAGTCCTAGAAGTGTTGCAAGCACTGATTCAAAGGTGTCCCCCCAGGGAGAGCAAAACAGAATAAGAAAGAAAAACTAAACAAAAATAAAGGCAAAAAAGTCTGATGTAGATTCAAAATAATTTCTACATGAAAAATATTGGCTTAAAAAGACATTATATTAGAAACAGTACCTTGAAACGTGGATAGAGCTTTGTCATCTTAACAGTTAAACCTCCAGCCTGTTACACTAATGACTCTCTGAGCGGAAAAGTTGAGTTTAAGTTGAATACTTATTACTTCAGTGCTTTTTCAAGAAGAATTTGTATGCTTGCATCCACTTCAAGGTATGGATCTATCCCACTATCCCCACTATCCCTTTTATATTTATTTTGCCATTCAAAAGTTGTCCAGAATGTGCGCTGTAAATATTTCCTTGGGTAGGATTAGATATCCTGCTAGGTAGCTAGTAGGATTTCCCCTTAAATTTCAGAAATAAATTCAGCAGGGTTGTACTATGCAAGCTATGATCTGCATAGTAAAGGAAAGATAGACTTTCAGTGTCCTTTCTTCCACATCCCTGCAGTGTTTGGACCTCTGGACTTCCATGCTCCATTCTCTCTTCCTCTCCCTCTCTTTCTCCCTCTGCCCACCTCCCCTCACTTTCCACAAGGAAGTGAGGAAAACCATAGAAGTCAATAATAATCTTCCTGTTGGCAGCTCAGTGGTTTGGATCTAACCTTTACAATGGCATAAGAAAAAAATTTTTTCTTCCCTCAATTATTGTCTGCTTTCCTCTTACTGGACTTTGCATGCCGTCCTGTTAAGCAGGAGGGGATGCTTCCCAATTCTTCTGCTCTTACATGTTAGATTATGAGAGGCAGGAAAAGAGATCTCTAAAATTCAATTCTAACTTCCCACTCAGAAGGATGTTTGGTTCCTTCTCCATCCATAAACAGATAGCTCTTGCAGTCACTTTGGCAAATACTGCACTTCATTATTGCAATAGGAAAAGCATTATCAGCAAGCAATATTTTAAAAGGGGATTATGAAAAGAGAGAATCAGAAAATATAATTTCTCTCGTGCTCTTTTTATCTTTATTTGTCCACTTTCTATTTTTTCCCCTTCTAATTCTGCTTCCGTTTTCTAAACCTCACTAATCAAAGCATCTTTTCTTTTATTTTTAGGTGTCTCAAAGAAAAATGAAGTTCATGATTCATGTCACTTAAAAAACATGTTTTCCCAGTGCTACTGCTGAGAGAAGAAAGAGAGTTTTGTCTGCAGACTGTGATCCAAAACAAGATATGTGAAGATCAACAGAAGAATCACTCTAAACTGAAGAAAGAAATAGAAATTTGCAGACAACCATGTTGTCTGACTGGCAGCTACTTACCTGTGTGAGGTGTAAAAAGTATTGTAAGAAAAGGACACTTATTTCCCTTCTTTTGGAGCAGCAGAAAAATGTAGTATACAGACACTGGAAGATACAAGAGACACAAATATAAAAGTCTAACATTTGTCTCCCTTTGAAGCGTATGTAAGGTATTAACTGATAAAAAATACCCTTCTAGATTATCCTGCATAGACAGGAATCCATGACTGAATCTTATCTACTTTCTCCCTGTTAGAAGAATGATGCCCAAGAGAGCACAGCTTGGTCATAGTTTCTATTTAGTGTCATTATATTATTGTTTATTATAGTGCTTTCCAATGTAATACCTAGGTTTCTAATAGACTACTCCTGGGCCGTGTCAATTACTATTGATTTCTATTCTTTCAACAAAAGTGGTCTTCCTAGCAGATCTCTTGTAGTGCTCAAAACATGTTGACAAGATGCAAAGTCAAAAGAATTTGAGTCCTAGCACCAAAAAATCTCAAAATGGAAAAGCAGGCCCACAAGCTTTGCTTGGAGAAAGAAAGAGAGGGCTTCTCCTGAGCTCTGTCTGGACCAAACTCCCCTATCACTGTGATGGTGACATATTCCCCTCATAACCGATGTTCAATGACTATAAAGACTGTTGACTGCTCCCTTCCAATCGTGACTAAATCCATGTTACATCAAAGAAGTTTACTTCAAAACACAGTTCATCTGAACAACAGACTTCTTTCCCTTGTCAATAAACCCATGTGGTGTTATAGTTTGCCTTCCATCCAGGGTTTGAATTAGTTGCTAAATATAAATATCCATCATTGTTAAGATGCCTTATTGCTCTCAGCTCTCAGCTTTCCACTTCCCCTCCACAGAGGCAAAGCTACTGTAATTTTTACAATCCATGGTATCGGATACCTTAGATTTCTGAAATGACACTAGAAGCCCAAGTGTGGGGAGCTGAGTGACCAGCAAAGAGCACTGTCCTCACTCTTGACAATATACTGCAATAGATGTTAAACCTATGTTTGGACCTTGCTTTAAACATAGTTAACATAGTGAAGAATTCAGGGTAGTTTAATTACTAAGAAGTTTTAAGTCAAATATAGCAATATAATTTTATAAGTGAGAATTTTTAAAATATTACTAAGCACTATATTCCAAAAACCCTAGACATCCAAATTTTAGTAAGCTGTACTCCATTTTATTTTCCAAAATATAAGCATATGGTCCATTTAAAATAATTTAATTACTTACAGTGGTATTTTTATTACCAAGTATGTGCACTATTTATCTTAAATGTATTCCACACAATCATTATCATCTACTAAATAAAAAAAACCAAACCAAAACAAAACAAAATAAAAATTTTACACTATTCCTAAATACAGTCTGATTACAAAATAATCACCAGTTGCTAACAGATACCTAATTTAGAGTTTAGGTGTATTACAGCCTAACGTAAAGGTGTACATGGGGCATGGGGCCACATTCCATGACAGAAAGGCTCCAGAGAAATGTTTGATCATTCTTTGTGATGCATAAAATATGTCACAGCTGTACTATAAAAGCTATCAGCCATCAGGTAAGGCTGTCATTTGCCCTTGCTGGATCATATTGGAAAAACACAGTGTTTCTGCCTTGTACTTGTGTGGGATTATTGCTCAAGAAAACACAACCTATTTAGTCTGCGTACATATTACCATACCCCTGCTCTATTTCAAAAGAAAGTAGTCATAAAATAAACATGGTAAGGAGAATAGATCTGGTTGATATTTTGTTTCAACATACATCCATTTCATACGTTGTAAGTTGTGAATATGTTAAGTACTGGTCTACATTAAAGCTAGGTTCTACAAAAGGATTGCATATTTCTCTGGGGACTAGTTCCTTTCATTTGATTTCTGTTGTGCACACATCTTATTTTAGTTCAAAATCCAAGCCTGTGTCACATATAATATGTATAACAAAGGAACAATGGCAGTAAAAGTAGACCAAAATGTATAAAGATTTATTATATTTCCTATTAACTCACAGACTTTTGAAAATTGTATTTATTAAGGCATCCACATTATTAACATATTCATCAAAATACATAGAAACTATAACTGTTAGAATTTTAGTAGAATTTAATGATTTTGTGTCCACTATGTTCGTCCATCAGGAAGTACCGTTATCAGAAGTTCATGCCTCCTTATTTATCGGGTAGAGAGGAAATTTCATACTTATTAAAACAAAAATTGCCTGTTAAAATAACTTTGGAGACTGGCCTTTTCGTAATATTTATTAAATGTAGCATGGTCACATAAAATATAATATTTTAACATGGAGATGTAGGAAACACACAGAAACGTGTTGGGTAGACCAGTAGTTAAAGTTTATAACAGTTATTGTATCATAAAGTATCTTTACTGAGATGCAGAGATAGATGCTACACTCTTTTTTCCAGTTTAATGTGTTTAGAGTTTGGAGTAATGAGTTTAGTGTTGATCATTTGAGATATTACTCCAGGGTCTTTGGTGTTCAAAATTACTCTAATTTGCAAAATAAAACACTATCATTAGTTAAAAAAGCCACAAGAAAAACAGAAATGCAAGGTAAAGAATATTATCATAAAGGTAAGTTTATTCAGATTTACCTGAAATGATACGCATGCTGATGAATAACAATTGCAGCTTTCAAGGCCATTAGAATCAATTTTACCTGTTGTGTAAATATCTTGGGGATTTCAAAAACTTTTCAAACTTAAACAGACCTACCTAAATGACAGTTTTAGCATTAGTTGCTTGGTAAGAAAATGAAAGTCATTATTTTTTTAATTGAGTTTGAAGAAACACTTTTCACAGAGAATTAACATACGGCACAACAGACAAAATCGATTAAGGGCCGCCATCTGGCAGAAGTCTAGAAAAGTTGCTGCCATATGTTTTGACCAAGACTGCAAAATAAACTGTTTTATACTGTCAGCACCTCCAGTTCTGTTTTATAAATTACATTCGGTTTTATTATATATATGAAAAAGATTAGGAAAGGTTTCATCTATGACTGGCCGCTTAATTGGAAAACAGACGCTATATAAAATTTTAAAACAGGCACAGGGTGAATGGGGCTCAGTTTGAAAGCTATTTGACAGCTGTAAGAAACAAAAGTGCAAGGATTGCTATAAATTGTTTATTAGGCAGATCTTTAATTCTTAATCAGTAATATTTAAATCATTCTTCAATATTCAACAATTGTAGCTTTTCTTTGATAATAATTACAGAAGAAAATGTAATACAAAATTCCTAGGCAGAGGGGAAGAATGTTCATGAAATTCAAGGGTAATATTAAGAAGTGGTGAAATGAAAAAAAAAAAAATCCATCTTTTTCTTAAAAGGATATCGTTTCATAAAGAATAGATTTTTAAAATCAGTATATATGTATGTTGCTGTTGGAAAAATAACATATCAGGTTCAAATGAAATTTAGGAATGTTAATCTCTTTTGCAGCTGCTATTTTTGTTTTATGGTATTTTTACAGCTGTTTTTAATTTCTTTTAAGAAATACTAAACCTTTCGGAGTATTCCCAAGTGAAACACCATGGTACAGATAATTGGTTTCATTGCAATTCAGATTATGAACATCATTTTTCAGTTGTTACTTTCAAACTATATACACAGCTAAAGCTGTAAGCCATTTTCTTTATTTCAGCTACTATCAAAAAGGGAGAAAATAGCTTAAAATGTCACAAAGCTTTAATGTCTTTGTAAGGATTTCTGACGTTTGAAAATATTTACTCACTAATGAAAAGTGTTCATGATAAATGCAAAACTATCTTCAAACATATTTATACTTATATATACGGGAACAAATCAATTATTGCTGGCATAAGACATTATAAATTGACACCTCTATGCACCAGAAAAGCCCTTGTATTCTGAAGAGGTCCATTCAAAGGGAATACGGGTAAAGAAGAATTTTAATTTAGTTTGGAATAAATTTCTTAGCAACTGTAACTGAAGAGCTGTTAATAATGTCTCCAACGTTACCTCTGTTCTGTGCACATCATGTGCTAGTTTGCTATCACAATTCTTGTAGGAAAAAAACAGGCTAACTCCCCCCCCCCTTCCCCTCCCCTGGGCCTCTGGTTAATATGGGGCACAAAGTACTAAGCAACACCTGGATATTTCTTTTTATCCTTATGTTCAACATGTGGTTCCACATTGTATTTACGACATATCCTCCAAGCCCTGAAGCAAATAAGCTTTTATTTTTCTTCATAGGCTTCTATCTATGTCATCACTGTAGTATCAGCGTGCTTCATAAGAAGTAATGAATTTATTCTCAGAACACTTCTGTGAGATCAGGAAATACTTGACTGAATATTTACAATGGCAGAACAGAGAGAAGCACTGAGAGCTGTAGTAACATTTCAAGTAAAGGAGAAACAGGTACAGAACCCAGACTGTTTGGTCTTAACCCGTGACCTCCGTCACAAGACAACTCACTTTTCCAGAGGATCCTGGCTCGCTCAGCTCGCCCAAAACCCGCCTTGTTGCTTGACCAGTGTGCCCAGTGAAGACCTAACTCGTACTGCTCTGAATTTGTACTGTTCGGTTTTGGCCTGGAATTAAATGGGGAACAAAAGTCAAAAACATATATGATCAAATAATAAAGGACCCTATCAAAACATGTACACAGAGGGAAGCAGAGTTCATGCTGCATGTGTAACCTCAACTTTGTCATTTCCTGCCTCCGAGTGCTCCGCGTTTTCTTGCACGTTTCACTCAACACTAGGGGTGGGAGACAGTGGAGACATTGAAAAGTTTCTAAAGAATAATTGAAAAACATAGAAATTCCAAAATATTTTGTTGCTTGGTAGACAATAGACAAATTTTTTTGTTCAGTGGAATTTTTATATGTACATTATATTTTTTATATCTACATATATATATTTACAAACAGTGAGGCAGAAAGGGTTGCCTTGTTCCATACATATCTCTCTTTTAAGTCTTGCTTTCTTCCATATGCATCTTCATATATTTTACAAAAAAAAGGCAGGACACCTTCAGGCTCTGTTTTATTCCCTGTGGCCTGCCACTCGTTTCAGAATTCCCTGTGAGATTTCTCTGAGCTACACACACATGCACAGAACCACAAAGAATATAAAGCAGACAGTTACGACATCAATTACAAAATTCACCATGAATTCATGTAAACCCTTACACTGGTTCACACATCAACACCAATTTCATTCCACCACTAAGAGGCACATGTGAGACTAAGACTAATCCTTATACCAAATTTCATATTTTTAGGCAAATACTCATTGTCAACCTTTGTGACTGAGGAACCTATGTCCTGTTTTTAAACATGAAGTATACAGGAGACTAATCCTAACTTGTAGACAGTTGAGACTTAGGGTTTATTGAAAAAGAAGAAAGTGACCAGAAGAACAATTGAAAACTATATCATACAGGAATTTCTATTTTTTAGTTAACTATTACGGGTTGGTTGGTTGGTTGGTTGGTCGGTTTTGAGGTGGATAACACCTAACTGCTGTATGACTCGGGTACATTTGAAAATTATAACTGCACTTCAAACAGCTCAGGTCTTCATTCCAAATAAGTTATGCTATTGAAATTGGTAAAATAATAACTCTTAATAAGTATTCACCATCAAATTTCTCAGGAAACTGCGTTCTGAGGGAGAGGGAGTTGTTTTACTGACAACTATTTGGTATCTTCATTGATAATCTAGCAAAACATTAAATTTTTTCTGGCAAAGCTTGCAGGTCACATAAGAATTGGTGAAGTAGTAAGTAATGATGAGGGCACATTAGTTTTACCAAGTGATATAAATTACTTGTGGAACCGATCTCATTCAAACAGCATTTATGACAGACATGTACAGTTATAGATATGGCAACAACAAAAAATGTAGATCCATAGGACTGGAGGATTATACTTTGGAAATCAATGGCACACTAAAAGGTTGGAATAATGGTAAGTAACTGGCTGAACGTGAGCTACCGGTACAGTTTAGCTTGTGGTGACTATGGTGGACATAGATCCTGGTTATATAGACAAGGGAACAATGAGGGAAATGTTGAGTCAGGTGTTGGAGCAGTCGTCAGCTTACTGAGGTGATCAAGGTCCTGTGAGTCATCAGTTCCTAAAATAAAAGAATTGTTTCAGAAGGAGCGTTTTCTTACACATTCTTGGTGTCTTTGACCATAATACCTTTGTAGAGCCAAAACATTTACATGCAAGATAAAATGAGACAAATAAGTAAATTAATTATTTCATAAAATGTATATTAAGTATTATAATGTGTGGAACCAGAGTAGAAAATGTGGAATTTTGCCCATCTTTTAATCATTAAGAGAAGTAATGTGTTACCCATACATTACGTGATATTGTCCAATATTTATAGTAATTACTTCTGGATCAAACTTCTCTTCAGATATATCAAAGGCATAACTTATAACTAGTCAAATGATTTTCAGAAAGGAGCTTTTTTTTTTTTCCTAAAGACAGACAAACTCAATTTAAGTCACATTTTATGAGAAAAAAGCCCTTACCCATCGTTGTTAAAAGTAACACATAGGGTTATTATACCTGAAGATTACAGAATGGAGATATTGTTGGGGTTTTTTAAATTTTCCCTATCTTTTCACTTTGTGCCACTAACAATATTTGGCATATGGTATTTTGCGATTTCTCTCACACATGCAATCAGGTGGTGTTTTTTTTGTTGTATGAACATTTGCCAGGGGAATAAGAGACTGAACTCTACCCTCCCCCCCAAAAAAGCAGGAAAATGTAAAAGAAATGATAGGAAAACCACAAAAGCTTGCAGAATAACTTAAGGGTAAATCTTCTATCTGACTCTGTTTTCAATAATTTAACTGAATTTTAAAATATACTAGATTCAAAGGCACAGTGCCCTTTTAATCAAACACTAAAGACCTGTTCCGTGCCTGAAATGGTCAAATGGAAACTTATCAGGCAATATAATTATAACATAAACAAAAAACAATCAGAGCAATAGTAACGGGGGCGGGGCGGGGGGAGTTTTGGTAAATGAAATGTAATATATTGTCAAGGGCAATGGAAGGAAGATTCAAAGGAAAAAGTTAGTTGCTGAAAGCTTTACATTAAGACACTGAGGTGAAAGATATACATAAAAAGGGACAGGTTTCAAAGCATAACTTGCAAATTTATTGATTTTAATTGAAGCAGCTGATGACTGCTGCTCTTCTCCGAGCTCATCTATTTTATCAGGTTCAATGGAGGACGCAAAGATCAAATGTCATGAGGTTGGTTCTCTTCAGCCCATTTTGTACTCCTCTCAAGCCACAGGTTATGAGGGATCATGAGAGGACTTCTGAGGGTTATATTGTTTTCCTAAGTTCACAGAATAGTTCATCGTACTCCAACATGTCTTTATTCACTGCTGCTTCAATTTTTGTGCTTCCTCCACAGGATTTACCAGCAAAAAGTATATTCTTTCATCCTGTACCATAATACTGAGACTCAGTATTGCTAAGCCAGGACATTTTTTGCAAGATCCTAGCAGGAGTTCTGTAAGGTACAAGGGATACTTTAATCCACCAGACTAGTAGGTTCTTCAGCCTTACTCAGGGGCTTGAAGGGCATGGACGAGTACAGACCTGCCTAAACACCTCTTCTGTTTCAGTGGAAATCTGCTAAAACTTAAAAGCCACATAGCTAGTTCAGTGTTGTGTCTAAACTAATACTTTTGAAGGAATTGTTTTACTTAATGGCTTTAAATTTAGTGGCTTCCACTTCAAAGCACTGGCAGAAGATCTCAGATCTTTCTATATCCATGTTATTATTCATATTTTTACTCAGAAACTGATCTTTCCATCATTTTTCTGTCTTGAGCAAAACATTTCCAAAGCATTTCCTCACATTAAGTTGCTATTGTTTGGCATAACTTTTTTAAACAGTGGAGTTCTTCAGGAAAGGTAAAATACTCCTTAATTCTGGACATCACTGTGATTGCAACAAAAGAGAAAATCCTTTCTGATCCTCAAACTGGATTTTCTGTCAGAAACATAGCATCCTAAAAACATGCTGGCAATACATTTGCGTACGGATGGAGAATGAAGAGGGCAGCAGTATTGGCAAGATGGCTGCGGAAAGCCGGGAAAGATAGCAAGGGTGAATAAGGGCCATCTGTCCCATCGTGTTCCTCGTAGGCCAGTGAGCTTTGAGACACAGAGAGACTGCAAGGAGGAATAAACTCTGGCATTGATTTTAAAAAGTGTATCCTACCCACTGTATGTGCTAGATGGCTTGGCCATTCCACAGATTAGTCCAGTCAAATTTCATTCAACAAGTGCTTCTTGCATTTATCCTATAAGACAATTTACCAAAATCAGGTATAATGAATTTCACACTACTTTTTCAATGACAAATGAACTATCTATTGGATGTTTATTGCAATTTACCTATTAGAAAGGCTAAATTATAGAGCCATAAACATGGTTCTAGAGAATGTGTATACAAAAGGCATTGTCAAAACCTGGCCACTTGAAATAAAAGAGGAGAACCAGATTAAGATCTGTAAAATTTCCTGAATTCTGATATTTATCTTTGCTTAATATTTGTGGTACCCATTCTTGTATGATGATTTTTACTGATACATGTAAATAGACTAAAAGTGAGCAAAGATTCCCCCTGTGACCTAAGAAAAAAACACTATTTTTACAGAAAAGTAAATGTTATACTACTAAATTAATATAGAATATGACACAAATTCAAAAAATAATTTTTGCATCTTGAAAAATAAAGTAACACTTACCATTTTTTGCAGTAAGACCAATGAGGAGTTGATTTTGCGCCCTGATCTTCTCCCCAGACTTTCATTTACTAATCAAGACACATAACAAGAATCCATTTAGGTAATATATTATTCTTTTTAGACTCAGAAATAGCTTACAACAAAAAAGTTACAGTAAATGTTTTCATGTTAGACATAATTTTTCAAATCAATACATCACAACTCACAGATAGCCTATATTGCTTATAGTCCTTGCTTTTAAAAACACATTAACAAAGCCAAGCGTACATCGGTTGCTTAGGCACCAAATACTTTATTATAATATATCCTAAATATAAGAGGCATTGCGATTTTGTGTCTGCATTCAGCTGCTTCTAGTCTGTAAAAGATTGTGTAGTTGAGGAACCTGAACCCTCTCTGCCTCTACCCAAAACACCAAGGAGAGAAAAGTTGTTCCCAGAGTGGGACTTTGAGACAACTTACCCTCTCCTGCAGAGCTCAGAGGGAAATGTATGCACAAACAGAATACCCCCTTAAGGTCACCATTTTCCTCATGGCACACTAAGCATAAAACATGTTATTCTGGCAGGGGCATTTTGCGCTCTTGTGAAGTGCACCTTTTAAAATCAGACATCAAGATGCCCGTGGCCGTAATAGCATCTCAAGGGGGAAAAAATAACACTTTCTTTCTTGGCTGTAAAACCACACACCCCCAGTAAAGCTAAATTGAACAAAACTACCCTCATGTTTTCAGAATTTTCAAAGAAATAATGTAACAGTAGCCTACAGGTGGTAACATTTTAAGAAAAGTGCATCTAAATGGAGACCAAAGATTCCAGCGCCCGTTGACAGGACAAAAAACAGGACCTGAAGGAAGAGGAGGTACATGCCTCTATTTAACATAAGACTTAGTGTCGAGCTCTTCATCTATAGCGGGAGGTGGCCCCTCCTAAGGCTAAGTGCCTTAAATTGTATATGCACAGTTCGAAAGTGGGGCTCTCTGGAGAAAACTTCACGAGGAAGGAATAATGCTTTTTAAAAATTTTATTTTCAAGTAAAGTAAAAAGTTTGATTCAATATACAGATGTGGGCTTTTTTTTTCTCTTTGATCTTTGAAAAAGCTCTGGGTAAACACATCTAACAGCTCTCAGCTGCATTTGTTTAGCTTAGGTAGCTGGAATTTTACGACAACAGGCAGTTGGAAGAACAATTGGATTTCTACTGCAATTGTTCTGAAAGAGATTGAACAGTCTTTGCAAACTAAATAGGACCTCAAAGTAGAAATTTACCTGTTGTAAATTTAGATTAGTTGTAATACTGATAATCAGAACTACTGATGACTTATTTTCTGTAGCTGATTCCAAATTCCGTAGTTCACAAGCAGACAAAGACACAAACTGTTCATATGCTCAGGTTTTTTTAAGCGTATACTGTTATCTTTAAAACAACCAGCAGACAACAAAATTTATCTCTGATCACAGCTATATATTTTTTCTCGCTGGTCAACAGGTTATATTTAAAGAAATCTGCACAAGTAGCATTCAGATTCTAGGCTTTTGTAGTTACTCCCCAGCTTTCTGGAACGCATCTGATAGCAATACGTTTAACTGAATATTTCAGTCAGAAATACGTTCTGAAGAAGGAATCATAGTTTCAAAAAGCAGTGGTGTTGTGGTAGCGATATGGCGTATTTGAGATGTGTATGCAGGCACATGCATACAACAGATTGAAATATGTGATGTAGAAAGGTTTTTCTGGCAGCAGCTTGGAGTGCAATTGTAAATCATTTCCTCTTTTTAGCACTTAGGTAAGTGTATGAAATGTTGTCTTACCATCATCTGTAGATCAAATGCACAGAGTACATTATGTATACATATGTCTACAGATGTACACGCACAAACACTGAAATAGAAATGTTTATATGTAAACCCACATTACAAAATTGTGTTTATATGAATTTACTTTTTCATATAGCCAGAAGTACACCCATACAAGCATATGAATATATTTTCCCATTGAAATAGAAGTAATTTATTGTGTGCGTGTGTAGTTATTTCTTGTAAAATATATTAAAATGTGCTGCATTAAAGCTACCTTTGATCCTTTTAGGAAGTTTGGCTCAAAATCTATTACACAGTGAAAGTAAGCCCTCCTTTTAGTAAATGCTGACAGTGAGCTTTCAGGTGTTGAAGATTTCCTCAGCCTCACCTGATGTCATTTAAACTAAAGGACAAGGTGAGCACCTCCATGTGGAAAACAGAATGTGTCAACGTGAGTTATTCTGAGGTGGTGGAAATGAGCCTTCTCTCTTTCTTCTTTAAAATAAATGAGGTCATTGTAGCTTTTCTTAAAGTCAAATGTACAATAATCGATTTTTCACTGTATCTGAGCTCCCTCTAAGTAGATTCTATTGTAAGGATGAAATGTTTGCACTACCAGTAACATTGACCAGATCTACTTTAGCACTAAAATAGCCAGACTGTCTTAATAACAGATCCCTAGCCAAAGCACATGAAAGCAATTAAAAAATAATTAGAAAAAAAATAATTAGAAAACCTATAAAACCAGAGACCTACATCTAAGCTACATCATTAACTCTAGAACAAATAAAATTAACTATACTGTTGCTGTTAAATGTAGAGAAAAGTGCTGAAGAGGGGGGAAGAAAATGAAGAAAGAGACAAAAGAGCATAAACTGGACACACCAGTGGTGCTGGTGCATCCAGCATGCATTGATTTGATGTGTACAGCTCAGGTTCACATTTACCTGAATCCAGTTTTGCTGTTTAACTTCTTTTACCGGTAACTCTAAGAAGTCCAAAAATCTTAACTGAATGCTTATTTGCAAAGTATTTTAAGATACAAGGAACACATAACTACTCTAAAGACCCTGTGAGAATGAGCAGTACTGCTGAGAGAATGCGTTAACCTAAAACACAGAGTTCCTATAAAACTGTAAACATTTTTTACCTTGATTGTATTTAGCTGGCATAATGAAGCCATATTCAATGAAGCCATATTCTAAACCATCTTTTTCTTTTAAGTTAGCCTTCCTACTAACAGCAATTTAAAAAGATATCTTTAGAACTCTGGTTATACAATGGCTATAACTCAGGGGATGAGCGACTTTTAGAAACTGGCATTGGAATATATACAAAGTCTACTCCCTGGTTTGGATATCATAAAGAGAGAAGTCTGCAACTAGAAGGATGGAAGAAATTTCAGCCTTAGTCTGCTCTCTTGGTTTTTGCTATCAATAATGTCTCCCTTTGGCGGAAGACAATGAATCATGCCAACTAATTCTTGCAAGGGGCAAACCATTGCTGCTTAATTAGGCTCAATTAGTAATATATTTGGGGGACAGAAGGCAGAATGGGAACTAGTAGGAGTTGCTGAATCTAGTACAGTTGAGGTTGCTACAGGTCTGTGTCCCTAGTGAGGCTGAGTGTGTATTCCCAAAAGGCATACACATGCATGCCTTTATACACATGTACACATACACAATACGCATATACATACAGCTGACCATATAGATCACTGCAAACACTCAGCACTCACACAAACAGCACCAACAGGAATCATCCTGTTCCCTTTTCTGGCTGATGAGGATGAAGGTGTCTCAGTGGGAAATGCATATACATAAGTACAACTTCAATACTCTGGCCGCGTGTGGTCTGCCCAGTAGCTGTCCTGGACCCTTTTCTCCAGTTGCTGGCACCAGGATGTACAAACCACCAAGGCCGGAGCCCCACTCCAGCTCCTGGTACTCAGACCCCTCTCACTCACACACACAGAGACACACCATGGATCCCACCAGTACCTGTCCTTAGACTGATGTCATGCGGTCACTGGCCCTGATCCCCTCTACTCCAGTTTCCTCGTACACACGCACACATGCTAACAGGTCTTTCACTTGACTGTCAGGCCTATGGTCTCTTTGGCAGTTGCCCTGGTCCTTCTGGGAGCCAACTCCTCCAAGTGCCTTACCTTCAGTGACAGACATGGCTCCCAGGGGATTTACCCTGTTCACCAGCTCTTCTGTTTTCACTAATGATCCCACACTGATATGTGACACCACACCTGCTCCAGTAGCTGGGAAGCCCAAACACATGGACCCCTATGACCCATGTTTCCAGTTGCTGGCACTTACACCCCATACACACACACACACACGCGCACACAAAAAATAGACAGCCCCTCACCCAGAAAAATAGAAATGGAGTTCAATGAGAAGACAGGACAGACTGCATCTTCACGAGGGACAGGGCACAGCCCAGCAAGTGTATTGACCAGGCAACCATTCACACAGGACTGGTCCCATTTATGCCATTATCCCCCTGTTTTCCTGCTTGTTCCTCCCCAAACCACCTTGATCTCTCCCTTTATCTGTCCTTTGTTATTCCCCTAAGCATCCTATAGTAAGGCTTCCACAATCTCAAGATGCTTTTTCCAGTATGCATCCCATAATATGTTCCATACCTCTAGGCAGTAACCCCCTTGATCAGTGAGGTAACCCAGAGAGCTTTTCAGGTGACTGCTGGTGCTGGGTGTCCCCCTGGTTCATAGGACTGAGGTTCCTCTGGGAGAGGGTTCATTTCTCTGGTCTGGTTATTGGGATTCCCCTGCCTGCCTGTGTCCCCCTCTGCTCCTCTGGGCTTGTGGAGATGTGCCTTTGATGGGCTGATGGCTCCTGTGATGGGCCTGGGAGTAGCCCAGAAGAGTATTATTTGGGTTCCCCCAACATGCCGTGGTCTCCCTGTGTTCCTTGGTGGGTGTGCGGGTGACTTTCTATCACATAACCTAACATAAACCATTTCAGAGCCCAATACAAGGAACAAGAAATGGATTATTTTTGTCGTGACACATTACCTCTCAAACAACCATGGATCTGTCACTCAGAGTTTACAGGTCTTTACTGACTAGCATGGTCATTATAGATCCCAATGAGTGAAATTCATACACCTTTAACATCTAGCTGCTTAAAAATTGATGGTAAGGGGAGGGTCATGCATTTATTACCTTTGGTTTAAAAGCAACTTGACTGCAGAAGGCTTCCATCCAAAGCAACTTGACGCATTCCATGTTATTTTAAAGCAAAAGCATATAGGAGTTATGAGATATAGCCATAAAACCATATAATCAACAATTCTTGACAGTTCTGATTTCTTCTGCTCTTCAAAAACTTGCTCAATGACTTACTGCATGTCTGGTACAGATTGGTAAGTCATTTAACAAAACGTATCTTAAAATCACGACTACTTACTTCCGCAGAGAAGTCCTCCTGTTCAAGTCTCTGCTCAAAGACATGGGATTCTGTGTAAGATGTGGATCAATTTGTACTACTTCAAATCTTGGTCCAGAAAATCAGGGAATCATTCCAAGGGTGTGTAACGCCACACAAGGTCTGAACTTATTTCATAGTCAACAGTGGTGTCTCAGAGGTGCGAACAGGTTGTTCAGAGCTTCAGTTCAGGCACTTTGAATGACCCATAATCTATATAGAAACCAACAGAAAACTCACAAGAATACAAACAGGTGTTATAACAAACCAGTGTCACTTAGCAGATTGCCACACACTATTCCAATTTTAATATCCATTATGAATATAAGCATGTTGAAGCAATCCATCCTGTAGATAAGAAAAATGTGGGTGCTATGACATGGAACTTCATATCTGAAACAGACAGTTACGGTGTGTTTGCCGGTAAGAAGCATTCCTGAACTGTAACAGTGTGACCGTTCAGGTTATGCTGGAGATTCAAGACACTGCAGCTTTTGCAACTTGTAAAAAAAAAAAAAAAAAAGGAGCAGATATCTCTTAGTCAAAGGAAAAGATATCGGTACTGCTTATCTTCCTGTTGCATCCTCCAATATAGCAATATCACCTTCAGCTTCATCAAGATGTACTTTTAACCAACTGGATTTCATTCATTCCGAGATCTGTCACAGACACTACCCTTTGCAATCCTCAGCACTAAATAGATCAGGGAAGACAGAGTTGTAAAGAGAATCATCAGTATTCAAAAGTAGGATGGATCTCCTCAAATGTACACCGCATTAATCTGAAATAGTGCATGCATTTTTACTGTATCAGATGGCATTAATTCCTGTCTCCAGCTACTGGATCCATAAAAAGCATGATTTTTTGTTGTTGTTTTTGGAATGCCCTATGTAGCACTAAGATAGTACATTAAAATAAGTAGAAGAATATCTAAGAAAAACATGAAAATCATTTGTCAACTTTTGTACAAGTATTTGGTATTTTGTGAAATATCCAAAAAGCCTGATCCAGAGCATTTTGCATCCAGTTGCTAGCCCATAAGATTGAAACAAAAATGAGGAGAAAAACTGAAGTTTCTTAGAATTAATAAAAAATATTTGTCACGGGATACACAAAGTTTGGTAAAAGACTGAGAAGATACGCGGATCCCAGGATTTCTAAAAGCATAGCTGTACCGTAAGGGTGCTTATCCTGATGTCTTTGAGTATGCCACAGGCGTGCATTCATGGTCTTACAGAGGAACTTAGAAATGAGAAAATACTCCAAATGGGGAGCCAGTGTGTTTCTTACTTCTGGGTTATCCCTTGGTGCTAATCCAAATGATTAATATCAAGAAGTTAATGCGGCACAGCCACATGCTATATAATGGTGCCAGATTAAAGGCATCAGGGTGATATAATTATTATAGTCATAAGAGAAAGATTTCAATTAAAGGTACCATAGCAGCATGCCACTAAAAACATCACAGCAGCATACTAATTAAACTGCAGAAATCCACCAAAAGCAATGTGCCTTATGCTTCTTGAGGCAATGAAATAGCCAACAAAGCAGCATAATGGTACCCTAAAATCCAATAAAATAATGCCAATAAAATAATGATACAGTATATCATAACAATAAAGAGCAAGGTCAAAGGTTATAGAGTTGTCCTCTGAATGCTATGGACATTCTGTGAACAATGTAATGAAAACTTAGCTTCAAGACATTTTTTACCTTTTATGGCGAAACCAACCTGAAAACATCCTAGACCATTTTTTTTCTGTTCTCAGAAAGGAATAAGAACTCTTACAATAATATTTTTCTTTTCTCAGCTAACAGAGGAAAATAAGTATCAATTGTGCATTGTAGTACCAGAATACCGCAGTAGCTTTGACTGTGAGACTGACTGAAACACACAACTAAGCACGACAAGGCCAACTTATGGAAGGCAATGGAAGAAACTCAGCTAAACGAAATATATTGTCTGCAGGTAAACAGTTTGGAAACTAATTTCTGTTGTAGAAGCTGTAGATTACTGAGAGGACTTCGTCAAGCAGAAGAAATTGAAAATATAGGTTATACGTTATAGATAAACATGAACAGTTCAAACCTGATGATGTGATGTGAGTGCTGAGCAGCTGAAGTTTTGACTAATTTACAAAATAATATGAGCACTTCATACATAATGTCAACATTTAGAAGGTTCTTTTAACAATATTCAGAAGTGTAGAGTATCCAACATCACTGAGAAATGAAAAATGTTGGTGCATTGGAGAATCAAACTGGTAATAACTATCTACACAACCAAAGGCAAGAGACTGGTAGGCAAACATACTGAAAATCCTTAAAAGGGGTAGAAGTTTGGATGGGAACTCTTAAAAGTGAGTAATTTAGAGATCTTAAAAGGTTTTGACATAAATTCTGGTTGACAACTATGCGTTCACAAGCACTTGTTACAAGCATGGGATGACTTTTACAGTACAAAGGCTGATTTGTTTATGATGACGTGCTAAAACAACAAAACATCTTTATGCAAATGTTATTATTTCTTAGAATTATTGTGTGTCTTTCTTGATAGCCAAAAATACATTAATCTCTTCCATATTCCTAGCTCTATGCTGTAAGTCTGACCTTAGACCAAGACACTAGACAAAGGAGATTCTAATATTAGAAGTTAAATGATAATTTATATATGCATAAAACAGAGACAGTGATAAAAATATTATGTCAGTAAGAGACTTTCTTTTTTGGGTTTTGTTTAGGACAAATGTTATGTTGCTGAGACTGATAGCTACTCATATAACTGAGTACTTCAGCAAATGAGGGCAGAAGATTTAGTGAATAAATGGAGAACTACTGAGGAAACAGTTCTGGAGAGAAAAAAACTTTCTGCCCGTGTGTGCAGCCTAGCACATCTACCTACATAAGCAGTGAGGAATGCAGGAAAGAGCTCTAGGCTCACGTGAAGGGTTTTCAAAGAAAGGAGTTCACTAAGAACAGAACCATGATCCTTCATAATCCATGAGTGGACTGAAATGTCTGCTGAGCTGACAGAGCAATCTTTGGATGACTGTCACTTCAGATATAAATACCCTGGCAAATAATTTTTTTGTCTTGATAGATGGCTTGTGCTTTTGTTCACATTGAAAGTTTCATTTCTCTGCTCAAAATTGAGAAAAAGAGATCCTTTCAAAATTGTATCTTGTTAGTCTTCTCATATCACATAATTTTGAAGATGATTAGAAAGCGGAGATGGGAGAAACTTAATTAACAGATATACAAATAATCTGCTGTTAGGATGTTGGGGTATTTGTATAAAAAAGTCATTGTCATATGAAATACGTTTATAGCAAGATATATCATGCTGAACCTGGAGCAGAACCCAACAATACTTGTAACTTCAGCAACAGTTGGGAATACGTTGTACTCATGATCACCTTGTGTATGCAAAATAAGATGACCTGTGAGATGATCCACTTCTTCAATATGGTCCTGCTTAGCTTGAAGCAGAATGTTCACACATTCTACAAGGAACTTTGCTTTTAGCTATCTCTTTGATCTCTCCTTATTCCCTCATTACTAATCAAGAATTTTTCTCCACTGAAGACCTAGTAGCCTGTTCCAAAAATAAATGGTTGTCTTAGAGCTTCTAATGCATCTCCCAGACTCCTTTACTGATATATTTGGGTAAAATTTGAGAATTAAATCAGTTCTATGGCTTTCTGTATCTTTATGTTTAAATGAATGTGTTGGTTTATACCACAAGTTCTGTCAATGTCTAAGTAACATCTATCGTTACCTGGAATGTATTCATTCCACCAATATACAGACACATGGCCTGAAATAGTTCCAGCAGGGCTCATCTTTTTTGCTAGCCCTTCACCTAAAATAGCTTTCTTTCTTTGTTAATGTCTAGGGAACATCCAGGGAACATTCTATCTGAGAAACAACTAAAATAACTTCTGCCAGGGCAAGTTGACCATGGCATATTCATCACTGGCAATAGACAGACTTGCAAGTAACTTGCATGGTTGTGGTGGGTTAACCTTGGCTAAGAGTCAAACTTCCACCCAGCCACTTGCTCACTTCTACCCCTCAACAGGACAGGGGGAAATGTAGGATAAGAAAGCTCGTAGGTCAAGGTAAAGACAGGGAGATCACTTACCAATTACTGTCATGAATGAAACAGACTCAATTTGGGGAAAATTAATTTAATTTATCGCCAATTAAAATAGACTTGAGCAGTGAGAAACAAAGACAAACATTAAAACAACACCTTTCCTCCCCTCTCTCCCAGGCTCAACTTTACTTCTTCGCTTCTTCCCTCCAGACTTTTCCAGTCTCACCCTCTGAGTGGCTCAGGGAGATGAGAAATGGGGGTTGTGGTCAATCCATAACAGTTCCCTCTGTCACTCCCTTCCTCCTCACACTTCTTCCCTGCTCCAATGTGGGCTTCCCCCATGGGCTTCATTCCTTCAGGACAAACCTGCTCCAGTATGGGCTCTCCACAGGCTTCAGTTCCTTTAGGAAATATCCACCTGCTCCATGGGCTGCAGTATGGATATCTGCTCTGGTGTGGTCTTCTCCACAGGCTGCAGGGGAATCTCTGCTCTGGCACCTGGAGCAGCTCCTCACCCTTTTTTTTCTCTGACATTGGTGATGCTTCTGCTATTTCTCACTCTTCTTGTGTGGCGTTTTTCCCTTTCTTAAACATGTTTTACCAGAGGCGCCACCAGCTTGGCTGATGGGCTCAGCTGTGTCCCATGGTGAGTCCATTTTGGAGCTGTCTAAAACTAGCTGTTACACTGAAATACCTTCTTCAGCTGGGCACAATAGGCACATATACAAAAAGCAGCACAGGACATACCAAAATACCACAAAGAATATATTTACTGGGCATTGTAAAATCAAAATACAGTAGTATCTATTTTTCATGTTGCTAATCATTTTGCAAAAGCTACTTATGTGGCAAAGGTAATACATATAGAAAGTTACTAAAGAAAAAGGTCTGCTACATCACAGAAATAAGACATCTCCCCAGATGCCATGAGTTTGTACCTTGGACAAAGGACTAGCTCCATGGTGAGGAATGGCTTTCAAATGCTGAACAGTTGAAATAGTGTTATTTTGATTCCAAAAGTGTGTGCACATAGAAAAGTTCAAAACCAAACAAAATGGAATCAACAACCTTAAGAGATGCTAGAAGGAAGCTGAGAATAGTGTCTCAGGAACCTTTGGGTCAGATGATTTTCAAAATGTCTTATGAATTTTCAATGTTCCCTTCAGTCACCCCAAAATCCATGAAAATTCAAATAAATAGGTTTGTACATCATATGAAATATAGATCTTTAAAAGGAAAGAAATTTTAAGGGAGTTATTTCTCTCCAACAAACAACACAAAAAGAATATGGATAAAATCAAAGCTCTGAAAGAGTAGAACTATTCCTATTCTTTCATCAGATTTTGTTATTTATTTGCCTAATGACAGTGTAGGAGAACCTGTGAAACCTATTATATGCTTCTGTCCTTTAACTACACCTTAGTTTCTACACCAGTTGCATGTTCTGCCTACATATAGGAGCAATGATTCCCTAAATGCCGATTTCTGTGTTGGGTTGTCACAAAGTTCTGTTCAAACAGCATTCAGAGGCCGCTGGGATCCCAGCGTATGCATAAATAGAAGGAGATATTCAAAAGATCAAGAAACTTTCTTAATACACTACAGACAAGAGCAAACTGACATGTTCATACCTGGTCAGAAGAGGAGAGTCTTCAAATTAGTCAGGAGAAGAGCAAGAGGGCTTGGCTCACATCAGGTGAGACCAGAAATTTCTAAAGGGGTAGCACACCCTCCCTCCCCTGCTCCCCCTAAAGCACGCTCATGAAAAGGGAGTTAGAGCTAGAAAATGTTACCACCCACAAAATCCTCAATTGGTTTCCTTTGCCTCCTTTCTCTTCCTGTGCTCTTATTACTTTTCTTTCTTACCTACGTACTCAAATCTTCCCTTAAAGCTTAAACTCTGTCCCCTTTTATCAGACCCCTGTTATTACCTCTACCCTTAGCATTGCCACAAACTTAATCCACTTACTTCCCAATACTCCCCGCAAATGTTCCTGTGTGCAAATTATATTTAAAATTCTTTGAACAATCCTGAATCTTCTCCTGAATTCAGATAATGTATTCTCAAAAAAAAAAATACACTCTTTGACAAAACAGTTCTGACAAAAGCAGTACTTCATCACAAGCAGAAGATTTATTCAAGCTTTTCATTCATTTCTCTAGAGTCTATAGTGACCCTTCAGACAAATCATAACTATTTTTCTGAGCTCCAGCAAGAGTCCAGTCAAGTACTCCTTGACCTGGATGATACTAGCTGCAACATGGGACTTAGAGGTCGTCTGGTATAAATCAAGGCGAAGCAGATCCTCGAAGAATTGAAAAAGATTGGAAGGCTTGTCTGTTTTCCTTGCAGAAAAAAAGCGTAAGGGAATATGAAAAGATGGGGCCGTCAAATGAGGACAGTCTGTATGCAGGGAGACAAAATCACCTACAAAGAACTAAATCCTGTAGAAATTGGGTCATCTATAATAGACATTGTGCACTCTGTTTTGATTTTGTATACATGTGGTACTTTAATATCAAATAAATAAATAATGGTAATGGAGTAGGGAAAAAAAATGTAATATCAGAGTTTCCCATGCCTGGGGATCTGAAACTACTTTTATTCTTCAAATATGTTATGGATGGTAGCCCTTCACTCTTCCCCACAACCATACCCACTAACAAGCCTTGATGTTTAAAACTTATGGCAAATTAAACTCCCTTGAGTTGAAATTCCTATAATGTTTATTTCATTGATTGCCTGTTATAAGAAATTCTTCTTTTGGGTGGGATATATTTTCCTTTTTCATTTTCCGTCTTGTGGTGCCTGCTATTTTTATTACAACTTCAAAAACATTTGAGCCCTTTTATAAACCTAAGGGCTAATATAAGGAGCTTAAGAAAAAAGAAAGTGAAGGTAATGTTTGAGGAACAGCCCAGATTAACAGCTTTGGTTGAAACTAAAGTTTTCTACCAATCAACAAAGTAGCTACAGTGCAGATGATGGCTGTACAAGTTTCTCTATGCTATTCTACCCTCAAATCTCAGCTCTGTTCACAAGGGCCCACTTTCATGGATGAGAGGGCAGTTTATTGTCAAGGCACATTAAATTCCTGACATCTCTGCTAGAACTGCAAACAAAGGTACAGTTATTTCAGTAGGACTGTTGTTCAGCATTACAGATATTTCATGAGGAACTCTGTATTGCATTCCTGTGGTTCAGAAGGACTAAAACTCTTTCACAACATCATCTAACTCTCTGCAGATAGTATGTCATTATATGTTCTTACATGACTTCACTTTGGAGAAAAATGAAAATACTATTTTTTACCTCTTATTGTACATAAAATGATCTTCTGAATGCAAGTCTTGCTGATTATAGAGGCAAGAAGTAGAAGGTACTGGGAAACCAGTATAGTCTTATTCAAAAACTTTTAAAAATTATTGGGAAAGACAGGGAATTTTCATTTGCATCCTATATACATGGTCATTCTGAATATTTATTAAAACTTGTATCTACATGTTTTTTATACAGACATGAAGGTTTTAAGCCAACGAAATCCTTTTGAGAGGCATGATGATGTTAACACAATAAAAAATCCACACAGTAAGCAAAGGAAATTAAAAAAAAAAGTTATAAATTATTTTTCCTTTCCTATTTGTCCCACTTTTAAAGGAGGGTTTTACTTACATAGTTCTCTAACAAACACATATATGGAGAGTTTAAGATAATTTCAGCCGAACATATATGCAAATAAGTATGTATATCTTTTTCTGAAATCCACTGGTTGGGTTTTTTTCCTTAATTTTTAAAAAGAAAAGAAGAGAAATGGACGTGAAATGTACCAATTGCATTTGCATTGTCCCTGGCTCAGAGGAGTCTCTAGTGCCAAGTTCATTGGTAGAAGGGCTCTCCAGCTGTCAAACATCTCGTTCTATGTAACCTCCCGCTGCTTATAATCTTTTAAACAGCGTGTTTCTGGTTTAGTGGTTTGTGAATCTTGTGGAAGTTAAGCACGCACAAAAAAGCCAAGCACATTTTTTTTTTTTTCTGAAGAGAGGTGGACACAAGCACTTACCCTAAATGTTTTTCTAGGTAGGATTTTTACTCACTAAATAATCTCTTTGGCTCACTGTTGTCAGAGTTCACCTCAAATAACATACCTGAAATCTTAAGGAGTTAGGGAAAAATATTTTGATTCAGAAGTAGTAATGATTTGGATTATTGTCTTTCACTTTCCAGGATGTAAACATATTATTTCGAGGGAAATAATCTTCCCATGTCTTTGATGCTTTAGTTTATTTGCATCTAAATAATTTCTAAAACTGATGGCTACTGGCAGGTTAGATAAGATGGGCTGAAAATCAAACTTTTATAGCAAACTTTGGGTTTTGTTCAGGTCAAGTATAGAAAATGAAAAAGAAATCTCCTCCCTCATATTTTTAAAACCAGGTATTTATTTGAAAAATTGCATGAATAGCAAAAATACTTTTGTAAATTGTCCCTCAGAAATTTTATTTTATGGTTAAAACTAATGAACATTTCAGATACTAGCAGAAAAATAGAGGATCTCTACTTAAAAAGTATTTCCTTGAGAAATAAACAGAACAATGCAATAGCCGCATCTGAAAATAAATTAATATTTAGTGAGAAAAAAATGCACTATTTCAATGATTTAGTGAGAAAAGCTACAATTATGTAGCCTTCATAAATGATATCATAATGATAGTGCTTTATCTGATTCATAGAAAATGATTCAGCTTGAGACAAAGGAATAAACAATAATGAAACTCAACAATCTAAAGTTAAATGACTAAGATACTCAGCAGCAGTAATGTCTGTACAATAGATGTTTCTTTTCAAAAGACTGAAGAAATACTCTGGGACTGAAAGGTTTAGGGAAGTGGTAATGAGATACAGAGCCTTTCACCTCTAGGTCATTGAGTTCAATTGCATTTCGGGTTGCTACTGACTGAAATTTGCTTCAGCTGATGGCTATTCAATAGTCTATTGTGAAATGAGTTGGAGGTCTCAATCCCATCCCTACTACAAAAGTAACCACATAACATTTAGCAGTCACAGCAGTAACACCTGCAGTATGTACACGGGACCCTGTTACCCTGTGTATTCCAAAACAAGCTCTAAAGGCCCCGAATTTTGCTGCAGTGCAAGAGTTAGTCTAGTAAAACATTGGTTCTGAGACCATTTCACTCAAAATAGAAATCACATTTGTAATTAAATATGAAAATTAACAAAGCAAGTATTATTGTCTCAATTATATTTCCTGTGGAAGTCGGATGATCTTATATTCCCCCCCGTAACTGTTTTTCAGCGTGTTTCAGGGGTTTGCACCGTTCACGCTGCACTGTGCAGAGCTACACCCAACCTGAGCAGGGAAGGGGCAGGGGGGATCATGCAGCTGTGCAGCCATCGCTGGATCGGATGTCCGCGCGGACTAGAGTTAATGAGCTCTGCTGCACTCCCCTTACACCGTTGCCTCCAAAATTTCACATCATAAATTCTCTCTTGTAGATATTCTCTGGAGTATGGTGAAAAATTAAGGAGTTATGCAAGGGAAAGTTGAGGTTGAGGAACCTAAGAAATAGTGGAAGCATAAGAAACTTTTAAGAATCACAGTGAAGAAGCTGTCACTACTAGGGTGGAGAGAAAATAATTCATCTAGATGGTCATGGCAACATGATTTTTGTGGTTCCCTTAAATATATTAAAATAGGATTTCACTGTTTTGGAGTTGTACAGTCTTGGTTATTTTATTCTGGAATAGGGGTTTTTTTTTGTTTATATATGACATTTGCCAGGATTATTTCGGACTTGCCATTATAAATCCTGAAGGATTTCTGAACAATTAATATTTCTTATATCATTTATAAAGTTACATCACAATGATCTCAGAAGGAGAAATAGCCACTTCAAGCCTAAATGAGGTAGACTGATCACAATATAAATATTAATTAAACATTCTCATAAAAATAGGAGAAAGAAATGAGTTTACATTCAATATCCTTATGCTTAATCACAAGAAGAGAGAAGTAGAAACTTAGAAGGATCAAACGAAGAAGAATGCATCCTGGGTAGAGAACACACAAGTTCCATTGGCTGTGCTGGGTGATCCCTTAATAAAAGAAGTTGAGAAGATGTGATTCCCTAAACACTTCCAAGACATACCAGCGTGAGGGCTAGTAATGCAGTCTAAGCCAACACATGTTACCTGAGGAATCAGAACAGCTAAGAAGGATCTTTACTGTTGCCTGTAGCCTTCATAGAGCATTTTGGCTTTGAATGCTTTTGTCAATTGCTTGCAAAACTATGTCATAAAATAAACATATTCTTTTATATTAAATTTGTCTAGTTATAGAGATGATTGAGTAGTCCAATAATGGATAAACACATTCCCCCTTCAGAAGCTGCAAATACTTTACTTAAATATGGGTTGATCAGGCCTGAGACTGGGATTTGTATTATATAATTTTGGCTGTACAGCATCTGAGCTGCCTCCACCTTCAGAGGGGAGAAATAGAAAATGTTAGCAAGCAATTTATCTGATTTATTTTAGGGTGTGTCTACCTTAACTTATTTTTTTGGAACAATAGTGCACTGTTGAAACATATTCCATGATGTTCCTCAACTACTGCATATTAATTTGGTTCACAGATTATTTTTGGAGGAAACAAAAACTCTGCTCAAAATCTTCTTCAAATAGACTTCGCTGCCACAAAATTTGGAGGCAGGTCAGTAGTGGGTACCCCAGTGACTGATACTGAGGCCAGTACTGTTTAACCTTTTCATTAATGACTTGGATGATGGGACAGAGCACATGTCAGCAAATTTGCAATGATACAAGACTGGAAGGAGTGGCTGGTAGACCAGGTGCCATTCAGGGGGACCTAGACAGGGTGGGTAATTGGGCTGAGAGGAGTCTCATGAAGTTCAACAAAGGGAAATACAAAGACTTGCCTCTGGGGAGGAATAACCCCAGGCACCAGTACACTGCTACAACTGGCTGGAAAGCAGCTCTGCAGGGAAGGACCATGGGTTACTGATGGACAGTAGGTTGAACATGAGCCAACAATGTGTCCTTGTGACAAAGAAGGCTAATGGTATCCCGGGCTGAATTAGGAAGAGTGTTGCCAGCAGGTCAAGGGAGGCGATCCTTCTTCTCTACTCAACACTGGTGAGACACATCTGGAGTACTGTGTCCAGTTCCGGGCTCTCTAGTACAAGAGAGATATGGACTTACTAGAATGAGTCCAGCATAGGGCCACAAATATGACCAAGGGACTGGACCATCATTTGTATGAGGAGAGACTGAGAGAGCTGGGCCTGTTCAGCCTGAAGAAGAGAAGACTTATTATCAATACGTATAAATATCTGATGGGAAGGAATGAAGAAGAGGGAGCCAGACTCTTCTCAGTGATGCCTAGAGATAGGACAAGAAGCAATCGGTGTAAATTAAAGCCCATGAAATTTAATGTGAATACAAGAAATCTCTTTTACTGTAAGTGTGATTAAATGCTGGAACAGGTTGACAGAGAGATTGTGGAGTCTCCATCTGTAGAGATACTCAAAACCTGACTGTACATGGTCCTGAGCAACCTGTTCTAGCTGACCCTAGTTGAGCAGCAGGATTGGACTAGGTGATCTCAAGAAGTCCCTTCCAACCTAAATAATGCTTTGATTCTGTTTGATTCTGTGAAGTCCTCCAGCACATGAGCCAACAAGAGGGTCCTGAATTGTCAAGAGCTCCCATGATATCCTGAGTCATTTCTTGCTCTTCATGAAGGGCCGAATAAAACAACCCACGGTTTTGTTTTTAACATCAACTACAAGACATCAAATCTCTAAGATTCAGCTGTCTCTCATCTATCCAACCTTTCTTCTACCTTTCACTTCAATATCCCTTTTCTTCGTCACCTGTCTTACTTTCTTTTGATGTTCCTCTTTAATGAGTCCTCTTCTGAAACCCTTTTCTGTTATTCCATATTTCATTCTGCTCTGTCCTGATGATTACACCAATCTTCTTAATCTCCCAGAAAATCCTAGATGGTGCCAGCTGTGTCCTCAAAGGGCTAACAGCCTCTTCAGAAGCAGAGTAATCCAGCAGCAGAACAAGTCTGCTAAACTCATGACTTCCTCTTGATGAGAGAGAACTAGAATTAGTGTTGCACGTAGTTCAAGAAGATGAAGTTGATCGTCTTGACAATGAAGAGCAGCAATTGCACCTGGCAAGTGGCACAGCAGATATGCTCCTTTTACGGAAATATTAAAGGGGTTTTCTGGCAGGGATGTCTGAAGACAAACCTGTTGATTTGGGTCCTGCAATTTTAGAATAATCCAGAGGGCATCTGCCGATGCTCCAAAGTGTCATTTCCTGGACCCACCACAAAAACACTGGAAGGTACATCAGCTTTCAAGGACACTTTTTTGTTTACTCCCCACCACAGCCCAACACCAACCCCTATGGTTTAAACAGGTAAATCACAAGTACTTATTTTATTTATATGATTTGATAGTGGGATGGGGGAGGGAGCTGAAGGGAGGGGCTTCTGGTGAGAGTAGAAGTTAGGTCTCGGGACTACAGAGTCCATGACTACTGTCAGTCTGATCATAAAGGCTATTATGCCTTTGAAAGCAAGTTCACTGAGACCCTGAATTGTGAAATATTCCACATAGCTGTTTTAGAGACTACCTGCTCAGCCCTGTGTAAGTGTCTAATTCTATCTCTGCGTGAGAGTACACGCTAATGCAGTCCTCCTGGGCTTCTGTACAAGGACTGTGCTGTGCAGCCTCTTTCCTCTCCCAGCACAACAAAGTTGAAGTTGTGGTAATGGTGCTGTGCACAGCAACTCTTCAGATCTTGTACAGTGGATGAGGCTGGAGATACAGAAAAAATTGGCATTGTGTATCCTTTCTGTGGCATCTTCTGATTTGTCTATGCATCTCCAGCAGTAGCCCTTGCAGCTAATGCCCTGGGACAGACACTAAATTGAAATGTGCATCTTGTTGACGCTGCCTAGATGGTTAAGGAAGCAGTGAAGAGTAAAGGCCTGGACGATCTTAACAACATCTCTCACCTGAACTTCTGAACTGAGCTGAAAGGTGAACTGCTGAAGCCTTACAAAGCCTGAGCGTGACTGCCCTCAGTGGACTTGCCCACCCCAAGCCAGTAAGCATTGAAAAATGGAGTCAGAACTAGAGAGGACCTCTGTGGTGGCAGCCACCTCTTTGAGTAAGGCATCAGCTACCAGAATTTCACACGGGGACCTAAGTTCTGTGCTCACTGCTAGTTGTCCCACATCCCAAGGACAGTGCAGTCCCTCAAGCACAAGCTCGTCTCCCCAACCCAATATATGAAGTGGATCATAAAGAAAGCAGTTGCAAAGAGTCAAAGAAAGTTAAGGTCCCTGTCTTATTGCTCAAGCAAAGGATGTCCAGGAAGGATGAGGGCAGTTTAGGCATGGTGTGCTTTTCGTGTCACTGCTGCAGTATTAAGCCCACAACTCCCTCCCTATGGGCTTGTCTAAAAGCTAAAATCAGAGTTCAGATTGGACTTGGGCTACCAGTTGGGTCGTCTCACTCATAAATGAGCATGAACAAAACAAGCAAGAATAACACCCAGTTTTTCATGTGAGAGGCTTTATGCTATTGATAAGTGACAGGGACAATGACATACTACTGCTGAAAACTCAGTGTAGCACTTCCTTAAGAAGCCTATGGTCAAGAATACCACATTTTGCTGGATAACTTTCCTTCAGTCAGCTTCAAATCACATCACTAGCAAGGATGCCCAATCCAGTGGACCAGACTAGAATTAGCCTGAGGAAAAATCTTCAAAATGTGTACAGTAGAGATGTGGGGACCTCAGCACTAATGGCTTGATCAGCTGATCTGCACCTGCTGGACTACAGCAGTTGTTAACACTGACATAGGTTCAGAATTTTACTTCAGGAGGAAATGTATCACAGCCTATTCTCTCTTGACTAGCTGTAAAAGGAACCTGAGTAAATTTATTGAGGAAGTCTGCGCTGAGTAGAAGAATTTAATTTCTGATGTTTATTCCTAAAGAACTATGGGCTTCCCAAAAACCTATAGAGAAGTCAACACCAAGTTGCAAAGGCCTAGTAGCAGGCAGATAATACAAGTTTCAAAGTCATGGAGACGCATCGTCTTTGGAAAAAATGTTTCAGCTTTGCAGCCAGCTTTTGCTGCAAAGTCTAGACCTCTCTAGTTAAGAAATGTCTCAGAGTTTCTTTTTCCCTAAAGGACTACTTTTTCAGGGAAAGGCTTAGACAGCTTGGAGAAGTTTTATCCTATGCTATATAACGATTTTATAATTAAATTGAATTAAAAAAAAAGCTCCAAAACTAAATATGATACAAATGAATACTTTTCAAAAGTGTTGCATCCCTGTGAAATATGTAAGAAAATGTTTTCATTTCTTTGTATATTGATATGAAGGTTAATATCAACGTCACTAACCGTGTTGTTTTAAAATTGACTAATTACAAATTATATTGTGGGAGTCTTGACCTAGAGATAAGGAAAAGTGGAAGACCATCCATTTAAAAAGTGATTAAAAGCTATGCTTTGAACATTTATTAACATAGACTATTCTTTCAAAATGAAATGAATTGTTTTCATGAAAGGAAAATCCATCAAGAACGAATAAATGCAAAGACATAGCCAAAATTTCTGTTTCAGGAAGGCTGGTAGAAGTTGTTAAGAGATGATATTGAGCAAAACACAACTGCATCCTATAGCTTATATAGTCCACTGATCAGAGACAGGACACTATTCTGGATAGAACTATAGCCTACCCTTGTACTCCTATGGATCAAAAACTGGGTCCATCAACACATTCTTCTGTGATTTTGAGTTTTTACATATTAATATGATAAGCATTTATATGTATTTTAAAACTGAAAAACATAGAATCATAGAATCATTTAGGTTGGAAAAGACCTTTAAGATCATCGAGTCCAACTGTTAACGGAGCACTGTCAAGTCCACCACTAAACCATGTCCCTAAGCTCTGCATCTACACGTCTTTGGAATACCTCCAGGGATGGTGACTCAACCACCTCCCTGGGCAGCCTGTTCCAATGCCTGACAACCCTTTCGGTGAAGAAATTTTTATGAATATCCAATCTAAACCTCCCCTGGTGCAACTTGAGGCCATTTGCTTTTGTTCTGTCGTCTGTTACTAGGGAGAAGAGACCGACCCCCATCTCTCTACAACCTCCTTTCAGGTAGTTGTAGAGAGCGATAAGGTCTCCCCTCAGCCTCCTGTTCTCCAGACTAAACATCCCCAGTTCCCTCAGCTGCTCCTCATAGGACCTGTGTTCTAGACCCTTCACCAGCCTCATTGCCCTTCTCTGGACACGCTCCAGCACCTCAATGTCTTTCTTGGAGTGAGGGGCCCAAAACTGAACACAGTACTCAAGGTGCGGCCTCACTAGGGCCGAGTACAGGGGGACAATCACTTCCCTACTTCTGCTGGCCACGCTATTTCTGATACAGGCCAGGATGCTATTGGCCTTCTTGGCCACCTGGGCACACTGCTGGCTCATATTCCGCTGGCTGTCGACCAACACCCCCAGGTCCTTTTCCACCGGGCAGCTTTCCAGCCACTCCCCCCCAAGCCTGTAGCGTTGCCTGGGGTTGCTGTGTCCCAAGTGCAGGACCCGGCACTTGGCCTTGTTGAATTTCATACAATTGGCCTTGGTCCATCTATCCAAAAATGTTAATAAACACTCAATTATTTGTCTTATATTCTTTGATTTATCACAGATTCTACATTTTTGATGAGATAAAATAATTGTTTTACCAGTATGAGCTAGATAACCACAGCAGTAACAATGAGTTACAATAAATATGACAGTCCTCAATCCAGGCATACAGTAAGGTCATTGTTAAGTGAAGCTATAATCAATAATATGGTTGCAATAGGAAAGGAATTAATTTTTAGAAACATTACAATAGAAAAATGGAAAATAAATCAAATACAACTAGTGTATGTCACTGGAGTGACTGTAAGACTTACTCTCATTTTGTTTGCTCAGTGTGGACAGATTGTTAAATGTTTTTAAGGCAAACCTCCAGCTGATCAAGAATCAAATAAAAATATTTGATCACAATAAAAGTGAAATTTTGTCTATATTCTATTGCAACCTGCAAAACAGTAGCAAAATTAGAAAGCAGCCATATTTATTTTAGAGTTGCATTTTCATGCTAAATATGAAATTATGTTGGCATAGACAAAAATTATATCATTGCGATGTATTAACAGCTGCAACAGAACAACAAAAAAGGACCTTGCTGAGCTGCCAAGCTGCACTTCCACAAAAGTGCAGGCAGACAATTCACTCTCATATATAAGGGACAATCTCAAAGACAGAAAAAATCCAAAGACTTGACATTTACTTTAATTGGATCAGAATTTGGCTTTCAAAATATACATGTGCAAACCTCAGTCAAAGAACAATAAACATCAAGATGCATGATTTCATTCAAGCAGTTTCTTTCTAGGGAAAGAGCCTCTATTCCATATTATTGCCATTCCAGCTGATTAACTCTTACATATCTATTCCATTCGCTTTAATTTAAATTTCATTAAATCTGGTTCTCACTGAGTTCAAAGGAACTTTTATTTTTAAACACTTCCACCATGAAACTGATTTGTTCTCATCAATATCATTATTTGCTGTATCTGAGAATGTTTTTCATAAAAGCTACTTCCTTGAATGTTATTTTCACAGAATCATAAACATTAAAAAGACAAAAGACTTATTATACTACCTTCAACCTCTCCTGTTTTCAGGACGTTTCCTCGGGCATATTGTTGTACATCTGAAAAGGGACTTCTGCTAGTTCCACTCACTCCGTGGTCTGCCATCCTCACAATTCCACCATCGCAATGTAACAATCAATGCTGCATAACTCTGTTATCAAATCAATAAGAAAAGGTAAATTATGAAGAAGGAAGTCATTTTCTGAACACTGAGAGCTGTATTCAGACAGCCTACCACGGTGCCCAGGATGGAGTTAGACACTGTGCTATATTCTTTTATCCTCCAAAAAGTGTCTGCCACATGGAAACTACATGTGAGGAATTAGTCATACCTACTTCCAAACTACTACATCCTGGGAACGGTTTGTGGGAGTGCTAGTTGATAAATAAGAACCTCTCCAGTAGTGAATTGGAAATTTTTACCAAACCAAAAGTTGTTCTTATAAGAAATTATTTATGCTAACTTCAAAAGGCCTTTTCAACTAAAACGCCTCTTTCTCCAGTCCATTTTCCGGGGAGGGGGAAGCCACCACATTTGCCTTCTCGGGAAAGGCAGTAAGAGAAGAGGAAGGTATCAGCTTGAACGCGCAAGGATGAACCTTTATCTCCTTGTTAATAACTCGAATCACCAAATCAATTTCAGTCTACATAAAAGAGTAATTATTCCTGTACACTAATTATTATTGAATGCTGTCTTCATGCTATTGCTGACAAATCACTAGACTTTTGTTCTGTTGAGAAATGTTGAGTCTGATAAGATTATTTTATATCTCCGATGTAAAATCTAAGCCAAACTACAAATCCTTTCTCCAGAATCTTTTAAAAAAGTTCAAACATAAGATCAGAATATTTGAGAAGTGATTTAAACTTTTTGAATTGAAAAGGTCTTTATTAATATTAATATCTGTGATACTGAATCTAAATGTTAACCTAGTCGATACATATTCAGTGCTCTATATAATTATGGTGTTTTTCCTCAAAGCAATAATAGAAACTAAAATTGACAGTTAGGGACTAATGAGAGTTAATACCGAGAAAAAGGAAACTGAGATGAAGACAAAACTACAGGTAAAAGTTATACTTTCTGTGTGACAACCAAGGTTGAGGGATAAATGACAGGAGGAAATTCAAAGCATACGTGACCCAAAACTACAAGAAGATATAACTGAAGAGTTTCACAGACTGAAAATAAATAATTATTGAGAACAAAGGGCACAATCTCTGTCATTATTAACTGAACAAAATTCCTATTAATAATGAATACTGGCAGTTTTGTTAGAACGAGGACTGAAGAATTTTCCCTCCAAAGAGAAAGAAGAAAATTGCAAATATGAGAAACACTGTAAAGAAACCCCAGCTTTCTTGTATTTAATGTTGAGAACTCTGCTGTTCAAAGGTCAGTATTTCTATATGTGCTCTGAAGTCCTAAAGCTTAAGTTCACTGCCTTGACTTTGTTGTATAAGTTGCAGTTATAGGTTCAAATATAAGTCATCTGAGGAAGAGGTTCCCTGCATATAATCTTCTCACGCCTCTTCCACCTTTCCCAGTGTGGTCTACGGGTCAATCCTATCAACATTTTTGCACGTATTTGAACTCAAAAATGTTATTGGCATCAATGGTTTTTTTACTTATTATACACAGCCAAAACTACTTCATTAGTGTCAAAAATGGTCATTCACAAGATTTATGCTATCACAATGGTCAGTTAGTGTCTGTAGAGCAAAGGAATTAGAGCATTCTTTATGTTCATATATACAAACTGAGTATCCGGAGTGTCTAGCCAAGTAGTGCTCATGTGAGTTGGAAGACAGCAGAAAGTGAAGTTGCCTTCTCCCAGCCCACATCAGTGTAAGACTGAGCGTCGGCAGCAACACAAAATCACGCGAGTCTGTTCAGCAGACCTGCACGCGTGCAGCTCAAATCTGTCCTGTTAAAGAAAGGGGAGGGAAGGTGTCTCATTTAGATTTTTAAGAAATCCAATCTCCAGAAAATTTAGATAGCATTTTAAGAATTGCGGAGGAGGGGCAGGAGGATGAATTACACATTGAAAAGCTTCCCAGGAGGACACATGATTGAGTAATGGGATGATGGGGAGAATATGAGGTGGCGGTATTTGAGACTGTGGGGAGAGGACAGTAAAGAGAGACATACCGATCCCCTTTTTGTGTCTTTGACATGACTGCAACTGCAATAAAAAAAAGTTGTCCAGATTCGGGGATGAGGATGATGTTAGCAACTGTAAACTTCTAACATTAGCCCTGTATAAAAGAATACAAAAGAGAGAAGGAGTTACTCTTTGATTACTACGAGGAGGCCTTGAGGATGAATTAATTCATTGTAATATAGGTATAAAATTTCCTATTTTTTCTGCCCAGGAAAGAGCAAATACACACATTATGACTTTATTGGACTGCTTCTAAATGAAGGCAGAGTTAAGATTGCATGAGTGTGTTCTATATTTCAGTACTTCCTGGGTTTAGAAGTCCGAATTTGAAATACTGCATTTCTTCGTTTTCAGCTGCTTGCATGCAGTTGAATTCTACGCTTTGGAAGAACATGAAATACCATTTTGCGGCCTTCCTTATTAACCAGGGCTTTTAGAAACTGAATGTCATTTTAAAAATATCTGGGAAATAAGGTACAATTAGTCAGTCTTGATGCATCTTTTCAGTTAAAATAACACCCATTTTAGAATATATTTTTCCATGTGTTTGAAAAATAGTTTTTACTTTTAAGGTAATTTTTGCTTAATTCTAACATTATTTTTTTTTTAAATATGAGACCAGAAAGCTGCTAAATATCTACCTACCATGCAGTAATCAAACTTTAGGTAGTATGACAAGCTACTGCTTAGGGCTTTTCTGTACATCTGGAAACAGTGACTATCCTCCAATCTTCTTATCTGAAGAGACTGCCTCATGGCAACTCCCATCAGGAACCCTTAAGCCTGAAAATATTCCAGCCTTCTTCAAGCATTATGAATTTAGATGCTTCCTTTGCATAAGAATAACCAGAGGAATTTTCTTTCGTAGAAAACATTTCATAAACAGAAAGCTCTCACAAGCAACGTTTTAAAGAGCAGAAATTAAGACAGGCTTTCATATGTCTGTCAAGAATAGTTTCTTCTTCAGTCTTTGCAATAATTAGGAGGAGGAAATCAGGTAAGGCAATATATTTATATTACAGAAATTTCCTGAAATATGTTAGTATGATCACATATCTTCAAATGGAAGAAGAAGAACGGCAAACACTAGAGGTAATAAATTTTAGGATTAACATTATTTTTTGTAAGGGTGCATTGGGTTTGCATGGCAAAGTTTTGGTAGCCGGGGGGCTACAGGGGTGGTTTCTGTGAGAAGATGCCAGAAGCTTCCCCTATGTCTGACAGAGCCAATGCCAGCCGGCTCCAAGACGGACCCACCGCTGGTCAAGGCCGAGCCCATCAGCAACGGTGGTAGTGCCTCTGGGATAACAGAGTTAAGAATGAAAAAAAAACCTGTGTAACTGCAGCTGGAGAGAGGAGTGAGAAGATGCGAGAGCAACAACTCTGCAGACACCAAGGTGAGAGAAGAAGGAGGGGGAGGAGGTGCTCCAGGCGCCAGAGCAGAGATTCCCCTGCAGCCCGTGGTGAAGACCACGGTGAGGCAGGCTGTCCCCCTGCAGCCCATGGAGGTCCACGGTGGAGCAGATATCCATCTGCAGCCTGTGGAGGACCCCATGCCAGAGCAGGTGGATGCCCAAAGGAGGCTGTGACCCCATGGGAAGCCCGGGATGGAGTAAGCTCCTGGCAGGACCTGTGGACCCGTGGAGACAGAGGAGCCCATGCTGGAGCAGGT
The DNA here is from genome assembly GCA_009819775.1 of Phoenicopterus ruber ruber. NCBI lineage: Eukaryota > Metazoa > Chordata > Aves > Phoenicopteriformes > Phoenicopteridae > Phoenicopterus > Phoenicopterus ruber. The sequence continues at coordinate 137,095,134 of CM020216.1, read as the reverse complement.
TTGCTGGCAGGACATGTGACCCCGTGGGGGACCCATGCTGGAGCAGTCTGTTCCTGAAGGACTGCACCCCGTGGAAGGGACCCACGCTGGAGCAGTTCGTGAAGAACTGCAGCCTGTGGGAAGGGCTCATGTTGGAGAAGTTCATGGAGGACTGTCTCCCATGGGAGGGACTCCACCCTGGAACACGGGAAGAGTGTGAGGAGGAAGGAGCAGCAGAGACAATGTGTGATGAACTGACTGCAACCCCCATTCCCCATCCCCCTCCACTGCTGGGGGGAAGGAGGTAGAGAAAAATCGGGAGTGAAGTTGAGACCAGGAAGAAGGGAGAGATGGGGAAAAGGTGTTTTAAGATTTAGTTTCTATTTCTCATTACCCTTCACTGATTTGATTGGTAATAAATTAAATTAATTTTCCCTGAGTTGAGTCTGTTTTGTCTGTGATGGTAATTGTTGAATGATCTCCTCTCCCTGTCCTTATCTCGACCTACGAGCCTTTTGTTATATTTTCTCTCCTCTGTCATGCTGAGGAGGAGGAGTGATAGGGCGGCTTTGGTGGACCTCTGGCATCCTGCCAAGGTCAATCCACCAGAAAAGGCATTGAAATATCCAAGTCAGTGAAAAGATATATATATAATTTTTTTTTAAAGATTAAGGATACGCACCACTCCGAGGCCAGAACATAGCCATTCTCACTAATGACACTGCAAGTAAAAGGAGTTGAGGGTGTTTATTTGCTCTCTTACACCGATATGCCATGCTACCAATACCTGCAGTGCAGGGGAAGAGAACTCTAGAGAACCTTTATAACCCCTGTCCCACAGGGTATGAGCAAGCCAGCAGAAGGGGAGAGGAAGAGCACGTCAGGCATTGATCTATCCATCTTCAGCAACTCACTACTGACATGGGATACAAGATGTGCTCAACTAATGCAATGCATAGACCAATGGAGCTTTGTTCCTCAGGTAACTCCTTGAGACACCTGCATAGTATAGTTACTTAGTAACAATAATCATTCTTTAAAATAGTCTTTAATATAAAAATGCATCATCCAAATGGATTGCCTCAATATCTTTTTTTATAACAAGTATTTTTCATTGTGAAGAACCCAGGCTTTACACATAAGGTAACGTAAGATATTACAGGTACACTAATTATTCCAGAATACAGTGAATTTTTTTTTGTTCTAGCATACAGAATTGACATAGGGAGCTGTCCTGAAACAGGTGATAGTCTAATTTAATCTGCAAAACCTACCAAATTGTCCGCAGAAACTCTTCAAGCAGACTGTTGCAAGAAGAGTTATATAACTTTCTTTTCAAAATTATCTAATTTATTTCTTTTTATAAGGAAAATAGTAATACTTTTTTTTTTCCAATATTACTCTAGATTTTTTATTTCATTGCTATTGAATCAACATTTTATGTGAAAGGTACATTTGTTTCACCCTAGATTACTGATCATTTTAACCATGAAAAAAGCCAGCTAAAGATTCTCTTGTTTCTTCTGGCTGCATCTGTCATCTTATCATAGGCTAAACCAAGAAAAAATTAAAAAAAAAAGAAAAAGAAAAGACTATATTACTGTCACTTGTCGAAGCTACTGAACATGCAGTCAAACCATGAGCCGGGTGTAACAGTTGCCTACAAGATCAAAGCTGGCAGTCTGCAACCAGATCATGGTTCATAATTTGAGTGCCACTAATTTCTATTATAAAGGCAACAGATAAACTACATTTTAAAAAGCTTTTTGCTTTACTGGCAGGACAGATTAGGCTTTCCATTTATTCTGGGATTGTAAATGTAGCTGTTGCTATAGTAACCGTATATCTCCTGAACAGTAAATAATTGTGTTAAATGGCTAAATAGCAAATAAGTTTATGGCTACTCTGGTGCTGAGGAACTTGAACACACTAAATTTTTAACTGTATTTTTCAAGATCATCTGCACAGTGACCATAATATGTCCCATATGGAAACCAGAAATCTTTCCTAACGAGCCTTTTCAGGGAGTCGTGCAGTTATGCACTGAGTAAATGCCTAAGAAATTTTCTGAATCTCAAAAATTCAGGATGAATGTTAGCCCAATATGAATCTTTGTTGTGATATTCTACAGTTCTCTGCAAGCAGGTATCATAGGAAAGTAATGAAAATATATCAAAAGATTTTGTGAAAATTAGGCCCTTAGGTTTAAAGATTAGAGTAACTAAATTGACTGCTGGTGATTTGAAAAACCTCAGAAAGCCATGTAAAAATCCATGGACTTTGTCTCCAGTACATGTTTTCATTAGAAAAATATTTATTGCTACAGGCAATCCAAGCTAACCAATTTATATTGTATATTTCTATAGGAGATTTGGAGGAAAATGTCTTTAACCTAACCAGCTACAAGCTCCAACATTTATTTTCTATAAACAGATAACTATTCTATGATTTGATGATTCTATGATTTAATTCAGTACTATTACCCACCCCCCGCCCACCCCCCCCCCCAAAAAAAAGAGACGAAATGCAAGGAATAAATTTTCAGTGCTGCCTTTCACAAAGACAAGTGAGAGATGGTATTTTTGAACCTTCTCAGAGGTAAAGTTGTGTGCTAACATTTGTGAAATAAAAACATAAGCAAAAAACCCCCTGTCTTTTACCAGGTGATCAATCCCATAATGCCATAGAGCCTGTTGTTTGTAACCAACAGCACTGAGTTACATTGTCTTTGACACAGAAAATTTCTGCATTATAACTTTAAGCAATTTAAAAGATACACTGAGTTATGCTTTTTATAATTTATGAAAAACATGCTTACTCAAGCTTAAGACAATATATATCAGATAAAGCAGCAAATACTTCAGATATATTTTGAGAGACGATAATCTTATTAGACAAGTAAATTTAGGCCCTCATTGTTGGAATACTTTAAAACACTGCAACGTTGTTAACTACACTACAATAGAACAAAATAAAAGATATATCATGTTACAGCTAATCACAACGGTTTTCACAGAATCATGATAGGTAAAAGTTTCACAAATGGTTAAGCACAATCCCCTGAAGTGTTAGCAGTTATACATCCATTATATCTGTACAGAGCTCAAAACCTGTTTCCCTCTTTAAATGTGCTACAGTATTGGAGTTGCCAAGTGCTTAGGTTTATTTTGTTTTGCTTTAAGATCTCAAGATTAAGTCTGGCTGGCTAATGAGGTACAACTGTTAGAATCTGTTTTTTTTTTCACGGAATTATCATATATCTGACACGATGTTCTGAAAACAATCATCGAACAGGCAACATCAGAAAAAATAGCAAATATCTTTTCATGCTCCTAGGAAAATCTTAATCTTATTAGAAAAGCTGTCATGGGAAGCTGGCAGCTCTGGAAAGGCAGAGCTGTGGGTGTAGTATGTGGACCAGAGTGCATCACCATTGCAGGAGACTGAGCAAACTTTATGAGATAATGCCTGAATCTCAGCATCTTCCAAGACTGCTGCAAGATGTGTTTATCTAAATTAACTGTTTTCAAGCAGTTGTGGAATAGTAACCACCAGCACAGAAGTATAAACCATAGTTGAGTTGTCTCTAACATAGTAAAATAGCTCTGGATTCTACAATGTAGCCTACATTGTGCATAAGAAATGCCAGAGAGAAATACGTATTTTTCAGCTAATAAAGAATGACCAGTGAATAGGCAACACAACCAAAACCAACAAGACTCCAAGCAAGAAGCCAGAACTTTCTCTTGGACAAGGAGAAAAGAAGTTCACTGATCTAGACTTTTTGGGTTTCCCTTTGGCATCTTATTTAGAAAGACAGATATAAATTGACAAACCTCCAGGCTTATGATATACATAAATTACATGATTTTATTCAGTAATATAGCTACTTTAGTCATTGGTTCTTTAAGAAATCTTAGGTGAATGCCATCTGGTTGCTATGATCTATTTAAATTTAATTTCTTGAGTTGTTCCATTGTCTGATACCTTCACTACATGTAAAAAGTGACCCAGTAGGAAGGTATGTCTCCATTATCCTCTGTGAAGACCCACGCAAAGAAATCCTTCAGGTTTTCTGTAACTTCTTTATCCTCTAAGACAGAAATCCTTTCATATGAACTCCTGATTGCATTCTGTATTTGCTAGGAAGGCAGTCAACATACTTCCTCCTCCTGTCAGATTACTATTCCTGATATTTTAAAATAACTTTTGTTTGGACCATCTTTTGTTCTATGTCTGTACAACACCTAGCACGATAACAATTTAGATCATGAATCAGGCTCCTATAATCTGTAATAATAAAGACAACAATTCTTATTTTCAGTTTTATATATTGTCTTAAGCTATCTGTTATCTTACACAGATATTTACATCAGCCTCACTCATAGTAAGCCAAATTTACTTTTTTAAATCTTATTTTGAACTAGACAAATTTACAATTCTTTTCTTTTTACTTCTTTCACCTTTTTTGACACTTATTTTTAGTGTACTCTGTAGTTTCCCATAGGAATTTTTTTCCCAATTCCTTTGACTTCAGTTAGAGCTGAACCAGGTTCTGAATAAAATCCTTTTTTTTGCTGCTTACAAAGTAAAATGTCATTGCTTCATATCAAGACTATTCATGCTATTCATACTATTTTATGCTACTCAGCAAATGCTGGTATGTTCATGAGAAAGTGTGTTTACAGTATACTTAATTTTCCTATGGTATTGTGTTTTGAGGTAACACTTGCTATGTAACTGAAAAAGGGTTAATTATTCTTCTCATTGAATTTAGTGTGATAACCTATTTACAAAATTAGCTTTTAATATCTGCTAAAAGAGCTGTTCCAGCTTGCAGCCATTTCTCATAAAAACTTTAAAAACAATAGGGCTTAGAAAAAACTAGATTCTATTAATGGGGAGATAAAAATGCATAATTAAAAGCTTGACAAATCTCATCTTTTTAAAAAAATGTACATTGTGAAATGATTGATGAAAAATATGGGAGGCAAGCTATTCCAAATTGACAATTCTTATTGTCTAGGAAATTTTATCCTCTCTTTGGTATCAGTATGGTTTCATAGCTTATATGTTTTTAGAGGAACAGATTTCATTCAACTGATGTATGAAATGTGTTAACTGATTGGCTTAAAATAACATGCAGTAGGATGTTTACTAAATGCTTCAGCAATATTCAGTAACTAACACTTTTTGGAGACAAAATTTAGAATATAACACAGAAAATCTCAACACTTACACATAAGAGCTACTTTGGTATTGAAAATAATTTTGAGTAGATCGTATTTCAAAGAGAGATGTTTTCTTCATTTTGTGTTAGCTGGCATCCGTTGTCAGAGGTAACATCCTCTAAACCACTGAAGAGACTTTCAGGGCAGATACTGCTGGGAAGAGCTCAGAGGAAAGATCATACCAAGTTTACAAAACAGGGAAGGGTGATAGCTTTTTATTTCCACAGCTCAGCTGGGTCTCCAAAGTAAAATTAGCTGAGTGAAGCATGGTGCAAGTTCGGTCTAGGCAGTGCTTTTATTCAGAACCTTGGAACTAATCATGATCTTTCCCTTGTAGCTGTATACATTTACATTTTCAAAGGAGGCTTTATTTTATCAAAGCCTGAGCAACCAGCCTCTCCTCTTTCAGGTTTAAGTTGTGTTTTCTAGTGTTTGTTTTTGTTCTTTTTATTCTCTCTCAACTAGTTTTATCCTAGTGAGAGGTGGAACTTGGATTTGAGGAAGAGCGTGCATGACTGCTGATTCTTTCCTGGTTTCTGAAGAAAATCAGACTTACACATTCAGTGTTATGTCTCTCTTTCTGTCTGTGCATCCACAATAACATTTGAAAATATTGGTCAATTCAAATAAACCTGACAGAAATAATGACCTCAGGGATGTTAAAAAAAACTGTAATTCTAATGAAAATCAGTAGTTGGTTAGAAAAGAGCCGTTATTAGTGTATAAGACAGAAGCTGTTAATGCCCAAACATGGACAAACTCCACCCAGGTCTCACATCTCATTAGCCACCATAGAATTAATTATGAAACACATATCCATAACAAACTAAGTTGTTTTTTATGCTACTCATGAGACTATTTGAATCCTAGACTGGTACATTAACACACCCATCAGCCATGGAACACATGATTCTGTTTTTCATGGACTTCTCAAGAGTTTTTCCTGAAGTCCTAGCAGCTGGCACCATTGGCACATTTGAAAGCATCTCTCTTGAGCTTATTTCCTAGGCAAACTCCTACAAATGTGATGAATAGTCTTTGCCAGAAGCCAACAAACAATTCATTTGTTCTCTAGCAGTTTTTTTCAATGTACACTCTGTGAACTTTACACTGTTCTGTTTCCTGGGGAGCGGATTCACTGAAAATCTATTTCTCTTTGTATCCAAAACTACTTAAATGTAGTAATGAAAAAAATAAATTATTAAAATGGCTATCTTATTTCCATACGACCAAAACCACCCTTCACCCAAAACCTTATTTCAAAGAAATGTCATTAAAATAAAATTGCAGGATATGGGCAAGGCTACCGCAGTAGTCTGCATTGCAGTCAATAAAAGCCCTTGCCATATTTGTGGTATTTTCTTAGAAAATAATATAAACACTATTTCTGGCAATTTGCCACTTAGTGAGAATTTCAGAAAAGTACCTGAATGGTTCTCAGTGTCTGCTTAATGCCATTCAGAAAAACAAAATAAAACGAAGCAGTGAGTCTCAAAAGTAAATTCTTAAAGTATTTTAGATTTACCTTTCTGTGTAAAAACATTACTACTACTTTTGGAAACCCTTGCAAGGTGGGCTTGGTGGGCCCATGCAGCCCACTAGTCACAGGCAAGGTGGCAACAACAACTCAGAGTGCAGCTGGATATTAGCGCTTATTTAATCATCAACAAGACTTGAGCTGTTACACTACTTGATTATCTCACACTGCCTCCAACATTATGTTTCCTAAGTCTCTAATTCCCTTCCCCTCAAGGATTTTGCTACTGGTCAGGAATGGCTGGGCAAAAAGTTCAGATTTCATGCTGGGCACCTGCTCACAGTTCCAAGTCTCAGGTGTTACTGCCAAGGTTTGTGGGTCTCCATAGTTCTCCTCCATTTCCAGGACCTTCCCTCCAGCCTCAGGTTTCCTTCATCTAAATACTCTATACACAGAAATGCAGCACATGATCAATCTCTTAATGCTTGTTCTGCCTCATGTCTCTTCACTAGTTGGAGGATTCAGCATGTGTCACCTCTGCTTAGTCCGGGTGTCAAAGTTTCTAACTAACCTGCACCGGTTGTAGCTACCAAGTGACAGGCTTCAACTTGAGAGTTTTGCATGTTCATCTTTACCTTCCTCCCAAGCAACAAAAAGCCCTGCTGCCTGTCAGCGTTCATGATCTTACTTTTTACCTGCCACATCATTAAACTTCCAAGCAGAGGTTCTGAAAGGACAGAATAGACAACTTCCCCAGTACTAAATAAAAGTTCAAGAATGGGACATACTTCTTCTTAAAAAAACAATCAAAGAAAAAACTAGACAGATCTACCATGAATATGGACATGATCAGAACCTTAAACACAGAAATATGAATAGTAGATAAAAAAATCAAATGCTTTAACAAATGACCAAGACAACATGTAATATTCCAAAATAGAAAGTAAAGACGTGGGATATTAAGAAAGATGATCTTTTCCTCACACAAAACTTTTTACCTGCCATTGAGGGAATTTCAGTATGGTTTTCTAGTTATGGAATAAGCCCTAGAAGTCACAAATTATGTAGTGCAAGTAAGCAGTCAATGCTTAAGCATTTAAGAATAAGAACAGTCCTGGACTGTTGCATGAACAGATATGCATTGATCGGTAGGATATTCAATGTTAAGGTAATATATCTTACAATATCAGTATGAGAAACAACATTTCATACCACAGTTTAAAGGTTGGAAGGGTCTTGTTAACTGTTGTATTAATTTGATCAGAACATGCATGATATACAAAAATTTCTACTAGTTATAAAATGGTTTCTTTTCCTCTGAAGAAAGACTATTTGACAACTGATGTGACTGTTCCTTTGCAAAATCATTTGAATACACATTCAGCCATGCTTTAAAAATCAGCCTTTGTGGGAAATCTGATTTCTTATTTCTTATTTCCTACAGAGTTTTAGAAATAAACAGAATCCATTGCAGTTAGGACCCGTAGTCTAGCAAATACTGTAACTACCATAAAGCTGTACTATAAATCACAGAGTGTCAGGAGAGTGATCCTATAACTAATGATTAGAACTACATAGCCAAGGAAAAAAGTAACAAAAAACACTCCAGGAGAACTGAGATTATCTGATTACCTGAAAACATGGAAAACTACCAAAACCTTCTTAAAAAAACTTCAGTCACTATTGCAATGCATTCAGTATTTAGCTTTTCATCCTTAGCTTTTTGTCTTGTCTCAATTTTACTCAAAAACCTACTAGAACACTGTACCCATTGATGCTCATGGGTCTTCAAAAAAACAAGAAACATGCAAAATTAGGACGCAGGTTGCAAACTGGACTTCCTACATAATCTTCAAGATATACCATGCCAAAAACAAAGTCAAAAGTAAGGGGAAGATGTTTAAAAATCTAAGTATTAAGGGAAAATATATACACAATGTCAAGTATAATTCTACCCATTCAGCGGTAAGGAATGATGAGGAAGAGCCATATAAGTTATTTGTGCGTACAGATGTATTTTGAAAAAAAGATCGAGGAATTAAAGAACAATGTAGTCAATGTACAAAAACAGAAAAAAAGTTGATGAAAGATTAGGTTCTATTGAAAAAGGAATAAAACCACAACCTCAACTTAAAGCTATTTCACTTCACATGATTTCATGTTTGAAAAGAACACACCTAGGCCACACAGAAGTCTGAAGCACCTTGAATTGATCCACCTCAGCAATAATTAAGACATTTACTGATATTTTACAATTACTGCTGCTTTCATTTTTAAAAAGGTCCTACAATAAAGAGTCAACACAAAGAAGAAATAAAAGAAGTGTATAAACACGTTCTAGTTCAACAAAGATTATTTGAAAATATTATGCTCAAAGATTTCAGAGACCTGTAACAGAAAATTATTTTGACTGCAATATAATCTAGCTTCATTCCACCGATACTGCTCTCTTCCTCACAATGCCAATGCTGGCTCTAATTCGATGAGAAACATATTTACAGGAGAAATTTTTATTGATCATAAAATATTCCTTAACAGCTTAGAGATAGTGGGCTTATAGACAACTCCATAGAGACTTTTGCAGGTTAGTTGAGAAATTGTACACAGAAGATTTCCATAAACAATAACTCTGATATAGAAGCTTTTCAAATGGAAAAGCCTCAGGGATCTATTCTTAGGCTTTTTTTTTTTTTTTTTATTCCTTTTTCTGTGATGTTTTGTTTATTAAATTTTTAAGATAAAGGAACAAGAAAGGACAGACATCATAAGTACCAAGAAATATATAATTATTAGATCAATAAACAATTCAGCAATTCTTAGATGACATTCAAATAACCTTCGACAATAAAAAGACTACACTATATATGAAATACAAATCTTAAGAGATAGTTAACATTCCAGGCAAATACAAGCATATTGGTAATGTTGATTTAGCTCTCTTAATTTTGTTCAAAATTACCTCCACAGATCATAGACTCAAAGAATAGTAAAGAGACAAAAGCAGCACACAACAAAGAAATGTACATAAAAGGAACAGTAATAAATAAAATAAAAACTGGAAAACTGAATAAGATAATAAATGAATAAGTAAGTAGAATGGCAATATTCCGTCAGCCCCCCACTAAGCAAACACTGACTCCAAAATCTGATATATAATATCATTTAATGCAAACAATATATAAAAAATTTACCGCCAATCATCCTGCATTATCATCTCTACGGTGTAGCACTGCATTGAAATAAATCAAATATTATCTATATTTCAAGACCTTGTCACTTATTTGTTATTTCATCTCTTCTGAAGAAGTGCTCCAAAACCAAAAACTATTCAAGGTAGGTAGCAATATTTCCGTATTTTTGGAAAAGCAGTAACGTTGCAAAATAACTGAACTCGTAGTAAATTTGGCCTGGTGCACCCCTGTGCTACCATACCTATTCTGTTTTATTAGAATAACGCTCTCAAAATTTTCGTCTCCATGAAAAGAGCAACTAAATGTTAAGCATCAGTTAGATAAGTTCATGCGTCCTTTTTTCTGCAAAACGAATTTTTACCAAGTATGTCCCATATGGCCTTCAATTATGTATTATGACATCTTTGATCTAGGTTATTGGCGGTGTCAAGTCTAACTTTAACAAGGTGTAAGGAAGCATAACCAGCAATGAGGTGATTCTAAAATGAAATTAGTATCAAAAGGGATCTTTATTTCACCTCCTAGACTACAGACAAAATAAACTGTGAATGTTCTCTTTTTGTCATGGGCCAATACTTGGGCACCATATAGTGCAGATCAAAAAAAGAATTTTCAAGAGGGTAGATTGCTCTGCAAAACATTCTGCTCACCTTCACCTGTAACAAAATTGTATATTTAACTATCCCTCTGGTGGCATGGGAGAAATTGGAATCCTAAGACAAAAATAAGTTTTGTAAATTTCTGCTTAAAAACACTTATGTACCACTATAATCAATTAATTACCCAATCTGGCAAGACGGTTAATAATTTTTTTAAATTGATATTAGTCTGCCTGTATTGAGTTTTAAGTATACATGTATACTATATATACCTCTCTCTCTCAACGAGGACAGGTGTTATGCTGGACCTTGTTCTCACCAACAAGGAGGGGCTGGTGGGGAACGTGAAGCTCAAGGGCAGTCTTGACTGCAGTGACCATGAAATGGTGGAGCTCAAGATCCTTAGGGCAGTGAGGAGGGTGCACAGCAAGCTCGCTACCCTGGCCTTCAAGAGAGCAGCCTTTGGCCTCTTCAGGGTTCTGCTTGGTAGACTACCATGGGATAAAGCCCTGGAAAGAAGAGGGACCCAAGAAAGCTGGTTCATATTCAAGGATCACCTCCTCCAAGCCCAGGAGCAAGACATCCCAACAAAGAGGAATTTCAGGCAAAAACACCAGGAGGCTGCATGGATGAACAAGGAGCTCCTGGACAAACTCAAGCACAAAAAGGAAGCCTACAGAGGGTGGAAACAAGGACAGGTAGCCTGGGAGGAATACAGAGAAATTGTTCGAGCAGCCAGAGATCAGGTTAGGAAAGCTAAAGCCCTGATAGAATTAAATCTGGCCGGGGACGTCAAGAGCAACAATAAAAGCTTCTATAAGTATGTTGGTGATAAAAGGAAGGGAAAATGTGGGCCCTTTCAGGAAAGAAATGGGGGACCTGGCTACCCAGGATATGGAGAAGGCTGAGGTACTCCACGACTTTTTTGCCTCAGTCTTCACGGGCAAGTGCTCTAGCCACACTGCCCAAGTCGCAGAAGGCAAGGGCAGGGACTGGAAGAATGAAAATCCACCCACTGTAGGAGAAAGTCAGGTTCGAGATCATCTAAGGAACCTGAAAGTGCACAAGTCCATGGGACCTGATGAGATGCATGTGCGGGTCCAGAGGGAACTGGCATATGAAGTTGCTAAGCCACTATCCATCATATTTGAGAAGTCATGACAGTCTGCTGAAGTTCCCACTGACTGGAAGAAGGGAAACATAACCCCCATCTTTAAAAAGGGAAAAAAGGAAGACCTGGGCAACTACCGGCCAGTCTATCTCACCTCTGTGCCTGGCAAGATCATGGAGCGGATCCTCCTGAAAACTATGCTAAGGCACATGGAAAATAAGGAGGTAATTAGTGACAGCCAACATGGCTTCACTAAGGGCAAATCATGCCTGACAAATTTGGTGGCCTTCTACGACGGGGTTACAGCGTTGGTGGATAAGGGAAGAACAACTGACATCATCTACCTGGACTTGTGCAAAGCATGTGACAATGTCCTGCATGACATCCTTGTCTCTAAATTGGAGAGACATGGATTTGATGGATGGACCACTCTATGGATAAGGAATTGGCTGGATGGTCGCATTCAGAGAGTTGCCATCAACGGCTTGATGTCCAAGTGGAGACCAGTGACGAGTGGCATTCCTCAGGGGTCAGTATGGGGACCGTCACTGTTTAACATCTTTGTCAGCGACATGGACAGTGGGATGGAGTGCACCCTCAGCAAGTTTGCTGATGACACCAAGCTGTGTGGTGTGGTCAACATGCTGGAGGGAAGGGATGTCATCCAGAGGGACCTTGACAGACTTGAGAGGTGGGCCCGTGCAAACCTCAAGAAGTTCAACAGGGTCAAGTGCATGGTTCTGCACCTGGGTCGGGGCAATCCCAAGCACAAATACAGGCTGGGTAGAGAATAGATTAAGAGCAGCCCTAAGGAGAAGGACTTGGGGGTGTTAGTTGATGAGAAGCTCAACATGAACCGGCAATGTGCACTTGCAGACCAGAAATGCAACTGTACCCTGGGCTGCATCAAAAGAAGCATGACCAGCAGCATGTCAAGGGAAGTGATTCTCCCCCTCTACTCTGCTCTCATAAGCCACCACCTGGAGTACTCCGCTCAGCTCTGAGACCCCCAACACAAGAAGGACATGAAGCTGTTGGAGTGAGTCCAGAGAAGGGCCACGAAGATGATCAGAGGACTGGACCACCTCTCCTGTGAAGACAGGTTGACAAAGTTGGGGTTGTTCAGCATGGAGAAGAGAAGGCTCTGGGGACACCTTCAAGCAGCCTTCCAGTACCTAAAGGGGGCCTCCAAGAAAACTGGAGAGGGACTTTTGACAGGGGCATGTATTGATAGGACAAGGGGTAATGGGTTTAAACTGAAAGAGGGTAGATTTAGATTAGATCTAAGGAAGAAATTCTTCACCATGAGGGTGGTGAGGCACGGGAAGAGGTTGCCCAGAGAAGCTGTGGATGTCCCATCCCTGGAAGTGTTCCAGGCCAGGCTGGATGTGGCTTTGAGCAACCTGGACTAGTGGAAGGTGTCCCTGCCCATGGCAGGGTGTTGGAACTAGGTGATCTTTAAGGTCCCTTCCAACCCAAAGCATTCTATGATTCTATGATATATCATAGCCCTCATTTGATTTACTCTGTCACTTCAAAAAGCCCAAATTTGAAAATGAAGCAATTTTTGTGAGTCATTTTCTACTAATCTGAAAAAACCCTAAGATTTGCAAGATTTCTTTTTAATTAAAATGTGAACATTTCAGAAAGACTGAATATAATATTACACTGTTTGTTACACTGCTGACACTGAGGCATGTGTACATAAACTCCAAAGCAATCAAAGCAGTACTGTGAATTTCCTGCTCTGTCTACAAAAAATGCTTTTTATTTAAAATTGCTCGTTACCATGTGAACTATAAATATATCCAAATTATTTTAAAAGAAAGCTCCTAATCCAAAACTCTGTGTTTCCTAGGCAAAACACAGACTATTTTGAAAACAGACTTTATAAACTGATGAAAAAACCTACGTGTAACATAGTGTCTGTATTAACAGAGAAGTATATTCAATTATTTAATCTTATGTCCTTATGGAATTTGGGGTTTTTCTTTCAAGTGTATTAAAGAAATAATACAGAATCAGAAACCAGTTTCATGGCATTTTTGTAATGTGACAAAGATCTAAAAATTTTAATCAAAGTGAGGAATAAAAGCAATTATGGAATTTTGGCTTGTAAAAGAGTCCAGTATAATTCTATTGTAGACTCTTAGCATTTACAACAGAAAACAACTGATGCATTAAGGAATCTACAGTGCTAGAGTTGTGATTTCCAGTGCACTAGAAGTCCTGACTTTGCCAGTGAGATTTTTAAATGAGGTTGTTCATAAGGTAGGTATCTACATCTCCAAATGTCATTTTGGGCTTTCTTCATAGTCAATGGGGAGTTAATCAATATAGGCAATGGAATTTTGGAAATGAGTCATCTTATCTTTAAAAGGCTTTAAACTGATTAGATTTGTTAGAGACCTAAGTTATGGGCTTTTCAGACTACATAAAGGGAACTATAAAGGGAGCCAACTGGCTCATGGAAGCACTTGCAATTAAAAGAAAATGCGGTTCCACATATCAAGAATGATTTTGTACTGAAAATTTACTTCATTAAACTGTTCAGGTTTTTTAGTAACGCCTTTCTATATGTGTGGGCAAGGTGCTCGCAAAGAGACATAACAAATTTGCAATAATTTCCCATAACCCTGAGCAATTTCTTCTTGTGGACCCATTCTTGCATTCTCACACTGCATATCTTTATGAGATAGACTCAGGGTCATTCAAATACCTAGTTCATTTCAGCTCTCTTTGTGATATTGGCCAGTTTTTGTAGAGGTACACGAGAAACTACAGGCTCTAGTAAAGCAACCCATTTTTACCTGTCAGAAGAGCATTATAGACATCATTTATAATTTAATATTAAAGATAGCAATAAGTATTTAAATTACTGAAATAATCAAAGGAAGGTGAAGCTTAGTTTTTTGGTTTTATGTATGTTCAGAATTACAGGTATATGTATACCTTAGGAGAAATAATGTAGAGGATTGATATTTCTCACTGGCTTAACTTGTTCATTTAACTATTGACTTTTAAGAAGGTAAATTAGTTTTCATTATCAAGTATATCTTCATAAATGCTATAGACAAAAAGTACATTTAAAAGCGGAAAGTGTTAATATGGGAGGTTTGCAAGATCTAAGGAAAAAGTCACAAGGCATAAGAATATATACATATATTTTTCTTATCTACAGAGTTCAATTGTTTTACATTGTACATTATTAACAGGTCTGAAAATTGTACTATGTTTTTACAGATAACTTATTTATTATTTGATTATTTGTGTTAATTCAAAAGGACACAAATGTGATGGTAAAAAAACCTTGATAGTATGTTTATAAAGACCTATTGCAGAGCTCCAGATAAAAGATATGGCAGTAAGTTGAGAAGAGAGCTCTTATGAATGCTTTAATTGTTTGGGGCCATAGGAAATGAAATCAGATCAAAAAAAAAAAAGACCCAATTTTACTCACTTTTGTTCTTTGATCCACTGATTAACATTTGCAACCACTAACTCACTTTCCTGATGGAGGCGACTGTTGTCAGTTCGTGCTGCTTCCAGAGACTGGCGCAAAGTTTCCAGCTGTGGATACAGACAGATCAAAGCATATGATGGACTCCCTAGAACACACTCTATCTGGAATACTAATAATAGTCTGTACTACTTGTAAAGAATCAAGTCATTTTTCTCCACTCCTTCAAATAATCAGGGTTTCCTTGTACATGCTATTAATTGATTCAATATGCTAGAAGGAATGTCTGAACTTTTCCCACGCCTTACATTTACCCGTTTATTATAATACACACTAGTCTACCTCCAGAGGTTGTTTTAATTGAAATCACATTTATTTTATAAAAAATGGAACCATTATAACTTGCTATGTTTCAGTTTAAATGTTTTATTCTTTCCACTTTTTGTTTTATTTTTGCTAAGTATTTCTTTAAGATTAGCTCTTTGGTCATGGCTCATTGCATTTAGAATAGAAGGAATGTAAAAGGGATGGAGATATTTTGGTATATTCAATACAAAAAAAAAAATAGGGAATGCTAGGGGACTGAACAACCGAAAACTTGGGAATTGAACGTCAGACTTTCACCTTTATATCTCCAAATGGAATCAAATGCAAGTCAATGGTGGTGAAAATCTGTTAACATCCGACAAATACTTGAGGACTAGGTAAAATGATAAAATGATTTGGTGGTCTCTGTGCAATCCGTTTTGGGTACAATTCCTCAGTTTACATCACAAAAGGCATCACAACAAGAATTCTCTTGGCAGACTCTTTAAATGGGCCAAAACCTGATTTTGTCAATAGTCCCTTCCTAAACTAACTGCCAGAGCCACAACTACTGCAAACTCACAATTGATAATGATGTAGAAATGAACTTCTAGAAAACTAAACCCATTTTAAAAATCTGTAACAATAACAAAATTCTGAGTGGAGAAACCTTTTGTCAAACAGACGATAATTAAAGCTTACATGAAGAAGAAATAAGTAAAAGCAGAACGTATTGGTCTTGAATTTGCTTGGCTATAATACATTTAGAAACCATTATTGGCCAAATAAAAGAATGTTATAATACAAAACCATATGTAGATTTTTAAGAACAGTGTATATATGTTCATGTTTTTCAAATGAGAACACACACTTAAAATTACCACTTCCTTCCATAACATTTTATTATTGTTAAAACCAACAAAAATTATCATCAAAAGTAGTGTGCCTTTTTGAATGCTGTTCAAAATAGTGGTCTCATATCAATGACATTTAAAACTTTTGAGTGTAATAAATCTTTGAATACTATGCATAAAAGCCTCTTATGGTATTAATATGGGTAATATATAATGGAAGACACAATATATATCTAATTAAAATCAAACCAAAATAATACCCGCTTACTCTTGTGAGAGCCATCTGTTATGCATATTAATGTTATATAGTAGATTACACTAATGCTGCAAAAGCAATTTACTTTTTTTAAAGATCTTTAAAACATTATCATGTATTATTAAACCACACACAATTTATTTCTGGTTGCTTTTGTAATTATCTGAAATTAGAAAAGAAGGTTTAGTAATTGACAAGTTATGATTACCTGATGTACTGACAAAGCAGATAAAATATGTCAAACAGATGTTGACACAAACAGGGTGATCTAAGGGTAAGATTTAAGAAGGGTTACAAATATGCGTATTTTATATATACACACACACATACATATCTATATATGTCTAAGTGACAGTAATTTGAAACAGAATACCCATAAATCATATACCTTTATACCTGTGTTATCAAAAATGTTAGAAAAAAATATTTCATACTTCAGGTGTTCTGTCTTAAAAAAGAATGAGAAAATAACAACTGATATGGATACACAGTGAAACTCAGCAGGAATAGAACTGTGGTTTGCATAATTTTATCATTTTTATTTAGACTTTCGAAAAGTAATCATTGGCAGTATTCTCCTGTTTTCTTTGCTGTCAAAAATTGTGAGCAAATTGTAGTCCTCATAAAAATGAAGTTTCAGTAAACATGATTTATGTAGATAAACCATGACCTCACAAGAAAGAGAGCAAATATCCTTCTATCATTTTTCATCAGTTTCAATCTGCATTGCATGCCTTCCCATCTAGTCTGGTGTCTCTACAAAGAAGACAAAAGAATGTGCAAACTCATGTAGTAATTTTGAACCAAACCATGTTGTGCAGCAAGAAGTGGTGGTTAACAGCTATTTCTCCCTTTCTGTGATGATCTGTGCTGAATCATTGCTTGGAGTGTGTGGATGTCAGCAGGCTGCTTAGGGATTTATCTCAGCTGTGAGTAAATGCCTAAAGGGCAAGTCTGAGCCCTAGACCCTCTAGGTGTAAATTAACTACCTCCATCATGTTAATGGAAGAGTACTGGCTACTAGGAATGGTGCAGACTTTGGTAGACTGTAAATGGGACTCTACCAGGCTATTTCTTTTTTGGAAAACCTAGGTGAGCATGGGATGGTGAACTGTAAGGAAACATTCTGTTATTTCTCCAGCCTGCCCTTTCCTGAACCTGCATGCTCTCTGTGTCCAGATACCTGCTGGTAAGTGCTACAGCACCCTCAGCATTCCTGGTCCTCTCATCAGTGTGAGCATGCCATGGCCCAGGTTGGTTTGTGTTGGAAAAGTGGGGCCGAGCAGTTGAGAAAGGAGAAAATGTTGTATACCAAAGCATTGTTTCAATATGGAGTTAGTTAAGGCTCATATCTAAGCTAGGAGCTCAGAAGCACACCAAGATGCACTAATGCAAATGTAAAAAATATTGTAAGTAATTATAAGAGCCTAGGTATGCAAACACATACATTGTAACACACTTAAGTAGAAAACTTGTGTCCTAAGAGAGAATCTGAACCCAGTTCTGCATAAGCGGTTCCTTTACTAACCCAGTATATTGAGATCTTTTACCTGCCATGAATTAAATTAAAAAGATAAGCAAATGCAAAGGCCACTCTTCGTAGCAAGCTGCTTTTACTGGATCAAAGGCTTCCATTCTGCAGCATGTGATTCATCACATTTCTCAAATGTTGTCATCAGTTTCAAGCGGATATATTGCTGTTCTAGAGGGGTGCTTTTGCAACCAGAAAGTATGCAACATTGTCCATATTGAGTTTTATCAGATTTTAAAGTATTTTTTTTGTCCTAAGGAAAGGCTACTGCAGCCATAGAGTGGAGAGTCACTGAGTGATGTGAATGGATCTGCCTAATACGAAACATTCAATCCTGACTCCCAAGAGCTTTCAGGAAATTCCGTTACTAAAAGTTTTCTGGGGAACTAAAGTAGCCAGGTATACGTAAAATAGGGCCAAGTTTCATGATGTTAAATTATTGATGACGTTAAATTACACTGTCAATGTAAGTGTGCTGAAAATGCATATAATTAGTAATAAAGTGTAATTTCAGTGCAAATGTGAAGTTCTGAGATTGTGCCAAATTAATATATTTTGGCTTTAGAGGTGAATGAAAGGACGAATAATAAAGTCGTAAGTTGACAATGATATTCTGCACGTGAGAGTGCTGGAGAATACAGTATATTTTATCAGTTGCCTACAATGTATAGCCTGCACCTAATATCTCAAATAAAAAGATTGTCTTTGTTCTGTATTTAAAGCAGTTGTTTCATTTTTAGTAGGTCTGATTTTCTACTGTTCCAAAAGCTGAAAATTCATAACTCTTCAGTACTTCTCAAGGTTAGGTTTCTGGAAATGATTTTCTGTATCTAGCATTATACCCAGTTCTCTAGACAAGATCCCTGAAACATGAACATGGTGGCTTTGGTCAGTCCCTCTGTAGGCATGAGCATTTAAGGAAGCGTTTGGCTGAATCCCTCTCTAGAGCTGACAGCAGTCCGTTACCTTAAGTATGACAGGTGAGTGCAGGGAGGGGACGGAGCATAGCCCATTTATTCAACACACTTCTCAGAAATTGTTTTTGTGTCCTAATTTTTCTCTTACCTTTTCCCTGGAAAATGACCATAAAGAGGTCATGATATGATTGCAGAATGTATTATTCATTATGAATTATTATATGTAATACAGTATGTATTAATTGTAGAAGTTGCAATCTTCCTTCTCCCCCCCCCAATCTTTTATTTTTTTTTAGAACGTTTTCCTGAAGTATTTTCTTATCTTTAACCATAATGCTGAGGTAACACTTGTGTCCATAATAAATTATGGCCGAGGATTCATTACAGAAGACCGTGACTTTTCTGAACTGAAGACATAGTAGTCTAATGGAGAAGAAATACCTGAGTAGTGCAATGCTTCTGCGGACAAAATCTGTATATTTAGGAGAAAGAATGACCCAGGGTTAAAACTTTGAATACAACCAAGGTAACTAGCTTACATATTGTTAATTCAAGCAGTTATTTTCTCATCCTAAACTCTGCCATAACATGCCAGTCAGTTACTGATCTTTCCAGTAAGGAAACATAGATCTCTTGCATGTAATTGAAAAGGAGTTTAGTTATAAAAACAGAAAATCAAAGAAATTAATTTTTTTAGCAATCACTTGCAGTAGGTATCTTGTATTATTAAAAAAAAAAAAAAGAGTGTTTGAAGAAATGTTACTTAGGCCTCTCACAGCAGAAGTTTTGAATTTAGCACAGGGGAGATCTATTGTCTCAGGCTGTCTGTAGACTCAGGCAAATGTTACTGCTTTGATTACACATAAGATTTTCATTCCTGAACAAACAAACACAGAAACAAACAAAACCAACACTTTTTCTGGTGCAAGAATATTCATATCATTAGAGTGATATATTGAGTGATATATCAGTTATCCTGGCACAACTCCTCATGTTTTCCCTCATTTTAAGAAAGAATAGCTTCTTTGCAGTTATGCTTTAAATCTACTGCAGAAAGACACGGTATTAATGGAAAAAAAATTTCTTATACAACAAAAAGAATATGCATACAAGGAGCTAGACGAATATATTTTGATTTACATTTATTTTTAATCTATACTGATGCATGTTTCCTATACAGAAAAGCTCTGCTTCATATTTTCAAACATAGTTTTCTTCTGCTTTGTCTAGACACTTATTGTTATTTTTGAAGTAAATTTAACATAGTTACATGATCACTAGATACAGTACGAAAGGTCTTAACCCTGGTCCTATAATACCTTAAGCAGACCCTTAGAAATAGAATTTAAGTTATAACACTCTGGCCTAAGTTTATTGTTGTTTCAGTCTTGTGTTTTAGATTTTGCAGAGACAGTTATGGAGTGTTCTAGTCATTACTGTTTTCTCTTATTGTTGAGAGGAATATATTAATCTTTATTATTCAGGGATACACATCAAAACAGGAGATGGCATCGGCAATCACTGTACTATGAAACATATCCTTCAAAGCCACTGAAATTTGTAAAGAAATCTGCCTGTATCACTTCACATTAAATGTGGAGCAGTTCATCTTCTAAGATAGAAAGCTAGTGGAATTTTTAAGATGGTATATTAGACAATATGTTAGGCAAATAGGCAGAAAGATAGAAAGAGCAGTCCTGCAAACCTCCTTAGATATATATCGTTAGTATCTCTCTATTAAATTGCTAGTAAGCAGTGGACCAAATGGACTGGTAACTTTACATTTCACCAGCATTTTTCTTTAGATAATCAGTGACTGCACAGGAGACAAGACTTTGAGAGGCTTTAAAAGTGAGGAAATATATGGCATGAAAGGAGAAGGGGATTAATGAAGACTGGATACTGACTCCCTCTTTCGCCTATTTGTCTATCCTGGCCATGTTAAAGGGAAGCACAAGGAAATCTAGCTCTACAGCTATTTTTTCCCTTCTCAGATTGTTTTCAAAAAGACAAGATTTCTGAAAGACATTGTGTAATTTTGTGGGTATTCATTTTTATCTGCTGTTAAATCTTCCCATATTCGTACTGTTTAAAATTCAAGTATTCTTTTGGTTTGCCAAGTTAAGAATCCAAAATTACAAGTCAGTTCTGAAAAATTTGGCCTGAAAGCACTTGTTAGAAACACTTGTAATTAAATATGTTGCTTATAGGATGAACAAATTTATAATCAATTCCAGAATTACTTCATAGGAAGTGAAAAAAAACCCCAAAACTTACTTGAAGTTTGAAAAATGGCTTGTAAAGAATTACATAATTTAATTAGGAATTTTGACTCACGTAATTACTTTAAATCAGAAGCAATGCATTACTCATGCTACATAAAGTAATTGTGGAATTAGTAATTCATTACTTACTGAAGTGATGTTTAAAAAAAACCCCAACTAATTCAAATTTATCATTTTTAAAAAGAGTATCATAGAATGGACAGGAATGAAGTTCTTGGCTTTAATTCCTTTAAATATTCCTTAAAAGAAACTGCATGTGTTCAGATACTGTCCTTGGGATCATGTGAAAAACGTACAGCAATATCAGTGCCCTCAGCAGCTCTGCAAACAAGATGTCTTAGGTTCACTATGGTATTTAAAATTGACCCACCGCTACCCTCTTTTTCTGGAGGTTACAGCTTCAGTGGAGGCAGTAGTACAGTGGAGCACCTGTCTGACCTGGCCACCCAACTTCCTAACTCTTCCAGCTGCTGAAGTTCAGTCTCATATCACTGATGGGAGGCTACAGAGAAAACAACTTCATTTCTTCACCGAAAGGGTTGTCGGGCATTGGAACAGGCTGCCCAGGGAGGTGGTGGAGTCCCCATCCCTGGGGGTATTCAAAAGACGTTTAGACGAGGCCCTAAGGGATACGATTTAGTGGAGGACTTGGTAATGATAGGTTAATGGTTGGACCCGATGATCTCGGAGGTCTCTTCCAACCAGAACAATTCTATGATTCTAATTCTATGATTTCAATCTGAATTTTTCTAGAGGTTTGTCACTGTGGAGCGTGGGCTAGGGCCAGGAGCACTGGAATCTTTAATGTGACAGCTAGATTACAGCCTCTGCTGGATCACTGGGAGAGGCAGGCTCTTCTTATAGGTCACATTCTGCAGGAGCCTGGCTGAGAGCCCCAAGATACCTGGATTCATCCTACCTGATTCTAACTGCCTATCTGATGAAATATGTTATCTTTAATAATTTTTTTGTCCTGTTTCATGCCCTTAGACCAACACGGTTATGTGACTTTATCATCTAATTTTGGTGAAGCTTATGTCTGGAGACACTGTAATCTCCCACCTTGTTCTTTGGAGAGAGATAGAAACACCATTTCTTGATCTTTGAACTGACCTCTGTTGATGCCTCTTTCTCTTTACTGACTGTACGGATAAGAACACATACCTAAATTCCTATAGGAGAACCATTTAATAGTGGCTTAGATTCAGTTGATTAAAAGAGTATTTGTTAAACTCAGGTGCTTAAGTTAGTAAATACAGAGACAAGATGGCACGACTCCTAAATTGTTATCTACCTTCAGATGTAGCATCAGTGCCAGCTCACAGTGCGGTTAGCCTCCTCTGCAATAGATTACATCAAATTAAGCAACCTGTGGGTTCTCTTAATTACTGCAAGGGAAGCTAGCATTTAGATGCGCTCCTTAAATGCACAATAAACTTTCCCCTCCCTGTCTTCCCTAGAAGATAAGGGGAAGACAAGCAGTTTGTGGCACAGCTGATACAACTGAAAATTGCAACATCCTTCTCAACAGCTCTCTTGTGTTTCGAAGGCAATAAACACAAGAATCTATCTATTGTTTACCCTTCTTTGCTCTGGGCATGAAGGTAGTAAATGGTATTCAATGCCCTATTAGTATAGCAGTAACTATTCTCGTTCTTTTTCCTTTCTGACATATGGTAAAGTGACAGACAGTATATTGAAGTATATTCTTGAAAGCAGAGAGTAATCAAGAGGATTCAGTGTTTCGTACTTTAAACATTTCTTTAAGACAATGTAATGTAATATATTGGAGAGCTTTCTGATTTTGAAATCAAATATTAAATATAGATCCATTGCATCTTGTATAAAAACAAGGGTGATTTTTCAGTAATAGCCTGAAATAAAATTTCTCTACTATTAAGACATAGCAACTTCCAAATATTTTCAACTTAATTCCTGGAAATATCTGTCCTAATGCAGCAAGCTTTCTTGAAGGAGGAAGCTTATGGGCAAAAAAGGAGGGGGAAATAAGGATGAGGGCCTTTACTTTGAACTCCCAGTTCAGCTAATTTCAGTGTTTGTTAAAAAGAAAAAAAGGAAAAAAAGAAAAAAGGATGTTTCCTGCAGAAATATAAAGGAGATGCAAATAATGTGGAGGAAGACCAAAGACTTTTTTATGGGGAAAGGCTGACACAATGGGCTCTGAGAAGTTTGGAAAAGGGACTATTATGTTGCTTGTGCAAACCCATATTGTGTGATTTCCCCTTAAACAGTGAAGTTTTTCTTTGCTGCTATGCTTTGGGGAATAAAGATGAAAAGCTAGTAACAATTTGGCTGCATGTCTTTAATAAAATCCAGGTTTTCCTTTGAGGTCACTAAAAGAAGCACAATTTCTAATTCATCTTTTAACAAATCCATAATGCATCAGTAGACTCACCTTCTTGCCTAAGAGAATACCACAGAAAAATCATGCTGTGGGTGCAAAAAAAGAAGTGCTATGGATGCACATCACTATGAATAAGTACATGAATAAAAAACTTAGTTTTTAGAAACTTCTGGTTCCTGTTTCCGATCTGCATGTTTATATTACCCAGTCATTAGGAAGAAGAAAAAAAAAGGCAAAAATTATTTTGGGAGTAGGGATTAGACTTGAAGTCTCCCTGCTTCCTTTTGATTTGCTTCCTTTTTGGTCTCAGCAGTCCTGTATTTTTGGCAGCCCAGCGAGCTGGCTTCAGGAGGAGAGGCGGCAGGTCTGCCCATCCAAACTGCCCCGAGGCTTGGTGGTGGGAGCAGCTTGGCAGGTCTGGCATGGAAGAGATCTAACATCCGTCCACCTCTCCCACTACCCTGAGGTACCACTAGAACAATAGTCCATGCACTTTAATACTGTGTTTTATATTGGGTTTGAGGCTGCTGTGTAGGTTAGGCTTGCTAAATTCAGTTTCGCACCAGTTTGCCTGGACTAGACCTGCTGAAGATGCAGCTAGCGAGCCCGCTAGGCACTTTCCTATTTACAGGAAACTTTGTATCCGAATTGCAGTCCGGTTGGGTAATTTGCTTACATGGCAACTCAAATACAGGCTGCATTGAACTCCTGCTTTTGAGCACCACATTCTTCAGTGAAAATGTTTTACATCCCCTTGATTTCACTTTATAGAAAAGAAATGTAACATATTTAGGGATTAAGCATGGTTGAAGCAGAGGCCATGCAGTGTAGCAAATGTTGAAAAGATTTTGAAAATCAAAGAGGAAATAAAGTGACCAAAATGCTGTTTCCTATTTTAGTTTATTTTAGTGACAGCTTTCAGACAAGAGTGGAATGGTGAATATGAAATTATTCTTGAACAAATAATTAACAACACAACAAGCAAATATAATTGGTTCAATCAAAACATGGCAGATGAATATGGTGGCAGACAAATTGCTTCTGAAGTAGAAAACTAGTATAGTTAAATTCTGATGTGATTGCTGACAAAATTTCCTTTTAATTTATTTTATAGGATGAATAAACTTCAGAAGTTTCATACATTTTGAGACTTTTTAAGTTTTTACCTCTATTTCCCTACATTTAAATAGAAGCAACATGTTTGGGAGAAACTACTGTACATTTTAATTGTTTCGAATCTGTATCACTTGCATTGATGATCTGGATTACTGTATGTTAATTGATGAAAGAAGAAATATGTCATTGCACTTACTAATTGCTGTTCTCCAGTATATGTATGTGGCAGTACACAAACTGTTAAACACACAAGTTAAGAAGCATATGCAGTTAAATTGTCAAAATTGTTTATATGCACAAATGTCATCTGAGTAAAAAAACAATAAGGGGATACTGTGCTAACTATGTATAGAAAATGATGACTCCTCTGTGAACCTATTGCAGGATGGATTGTTAAGAAACAAATAGTGGATTTATCAAAGCAGATCCCCCCAAAATAGGGGAAATGTAGTTCCCATGTTTGCATGTGTCATGGTTAGACCCTGGCTGGACGCCAGGTGCCCACCAAAGCCGCTCTATCACTCCCCTCCTCAGCTGGACACGGGAGAGAAAATATAACGAAAGGCTCGTGGGTCGAGATAAGGACAGGGAGAGATCACTCAGCAATTACTGTCACGGGCAAAACAGACTCAACTTGGGGAAAAGTTATGTTAAAAAGTTATGTTAAAGCATGTTAAAGCACATTTAGCCATTCTAACTAACTCAGGGTATGGTGGGACTCATTTCAACCACATGTACCACTGCAGGAGGCTCTCCAAAGAAAACTGAAGGGCTTTTCACCTAAAAAAGCCTATTATTTTTAGAATCCCAAATGGGGTAATTGTAATTTTTTTTTTTTTTTTCTTAAACAGCAGGGAATCAAGATAAGTGGGAAAGACAATGCAAAAATAAGAAATGTTTATAATCAGCTTTTCTTACTCATTAAGCCCTTGCAGGAAGGGCTTGTTTCCAGGCTTGATTTCTAGGCTTAGTCTGTGAACATCATTCCGATTTGCAGCAAACTCCATGAAAATCCCATTGGTCCCTCCCTAGGGAGTTTCCTTCTGTCTCCTCTGAGGCTTGGCTGGCTGTACCTGCTCCTCGCAGCATTTTCCATGTCTGCCTGACCTGCAGATTCGCAGCTTTATGCAATGAATATGCTGCCCACCAGAAACTGTGGTGCTGTGGACTTGCTCTCTGGCCCTCCTTTTGGGGCATGCTAAGTTTCCCCAAAAGGAAGAATCATCTCCCCTATTCTTCCAGTTTGTGATCTTTCCCAGTCACTCCTATAAAGGAACAATTATTATCAGAAAGAGTAAAACAAAAGAAAAGAAAGGATATTTTTATTATAGAATAGGACATTCTCAGATTGCCTAGTGGAAAATTGCCAGGGATGGACGATAGCAATGCAATTAAAGTACCGCAGGTTACAACACTTTTTTTCTGAAGACTGTGAGACTTATTTTGCTAGGACTGATGCTCAGGTCTGTACCAGAATGGACAATTGTTCTACTTTCGACTTTCTCAAGCAAATTTAGAACAAAGTCTTAGTGCCCTTAAAAATGTGGATTCCTGTGACATGTCAAAGCTCAATTAATTCAGGCACATCTTCAAAACTGTATTTTTAAATTACAAAAATGCTATAGGCTAACTAAAATATCTCCTCCACCTTATTAAAAATTACAGTGGAAAAAAGATATAATGGTATATAAAAATATTAAAAACCATAAAGCCTTCTATACTTGGTTTGGATTAGTTTATGCTACAGTTACAGGTGAAAATAAAATTGTCCTAATTCACATTATCCTACTTATTTGGGAATCCTTGAACACTCAGGATGTGTCTTTGCTTCACGCTTGCAACATTTAGTCATCTCACGAATACATTTACTCTTCTATCTTCCCATTATTTTTTCCTTCTGTCACCTATGGTTTAAAGGTGTAATTTGCTTCTATCTTAAAACAAATAAAAGCTGCTGAAAAAATACCATTACACAAGGCACATGGATAAGATTCTAAAACATAAATGCCATGAATCATAAAATATTTAAAGGCATAAAAGTATTCCATTTTAACAATTTAAATAAACCCATAAACATACAATACGGAATCTCAATGGATTCAAACTGCTACTTGCTTAGTATCAATAACTGTAAAAGTGACACATGACATCTGCTGTTTCTTGATTTTCTTTCCCATGATATCTACTCCAGTTTCTAATACAGGAAAAAAGGGGAAAAAAATCTTTTAAAGCACAATCTTTTCTCTGTCTTTTCATTTCTGTCTAGGTGAGGTTATGAATTTAAATTTAAGAGAGAAACAATAGGCAGTAGGTAGTTACCCTTCAGGTTTACTAAAATACTTTGCTAACTTCAGTGCATTTAGAGCTAAGTAGCACTGCATTAACAGTTTCAGCTATTTAACACCTTTTAAGGTCTCTTCTTTTCTTGAAGGTTACTAATGCAATATTTGATATTACAAACCTATTTAGAGATTTTTAATATATATGAAGCTAGTTTTCTTGGCCTGTTTCTCAGCAGAAGTAAGTAAAAAAGGACTTTGCACAGCATTTATAGAAAAAACCTTGCTGTTTTTTTTTATTATTTAATTATTAAAGAAGAGGTTTCTTTAGCTGTTATCCAGTAGTCACAAAAGGCTATTATGGTTATCAGAGTGGTGGTCATAGCAGGCCTAGACAGCACAGGCAGTAATGGCTGAATGTACTGGAATAAAGGTTATAACTGAAATTCCTCAATTCCCCCCTTCCTCCGCAAAAACCCCACACCTATATGCACATACATATATATATATATAATGCATTTGACGTGCTTCCTCATTGACCAATTGACTAACAGCAGCTCCAGCATGAATGAAAGGAAGAAAAGTTTGACTCCATTCCCTCTTCCCCGTGGTGATGCAGGAGAATAAAATGGCTACCGTGATGTTGCTATGTACGAGGTAATTGGAATCATATTGTAGTATAGCTCCATACCGGCTCTCTATAAAACTTGATTTGTCTACTGTCACAAATCTGTATCAGGAAACCAGCAGCATATAAATTTGTTACAATATTTTATTTTGTACACTAGACATATTTATTAAAGTGACTTTGACCTGAAAAAATGTAACCAAGAACAACGTATTAAAAAAGTCATTCTATATGTAAAGGACACTGAAAAATACCAGAGATTCCTTTGTTTTAGAAGGAAAATTACTTCCAAAACAGAGTTGGTTGCTGTTAACTCTCTAGTTTTGCTTTTAAGAGATGCAACTAAATATCATTTATATGGTAGTCCCATTATCGCAGGTACACTATGAAAGAAATAGCAAGGAGGTACTGTAAATATACTGGTAATGTGGTAATGTAGCGTGATTTACTTGCAAGGGCCACTGAAAAATAGTTAATGGAAACCACTCCAATGAATAAAAAAATATGCTTCTCGCTAGATTCAATGGATACATAAATAAATCAAACCCACTATCAAAATGGTATTAATTTTTTTAGAATGTATATTCTGCAAAGAAAGAATTTTGATTTAGTGTGATTGGAAAACACATAACATCTTGTGGGTCCTCTTACAATAAATAAGAAGAAACAGAATCTAGCTGAATTCTTACACGAACATTCCACTTCTAAAGTTCTACTGACTCAGAAAGGAAAAAAAAAAGAAAAGAAAACAGTGCTAGTATAAGAAACTGTGAATCATATGCCAACATTCTTAAATACATTATACAGCTACCAGTTAAGAAATAATTTGAAGCAGCAGTCCTATTTAGCATACCATAATTTTTGAGCAAAACACTCTCGCTACAGAAACTATCAAACAGTGAGTAGGAAGTGTTGACAAGGTGTAATATAGCATTCTTTATGCCCCTCACAAACTTCTTAATGTCAGAGAAAGCCTTTTATATGGGCATATCTATAAAGACACGGTTCTGTATTTTGGTACATGGATCACAGAGCTCTACCAGATCTCATTTTTTGGGCAGTATAAGTGTCCTACAAAGGTATTAAGAGCACCTGTTTAAAAAAAAAAAAAAAAAAAAAAGACCCAAAAGCAAACATCAAGAAATATAATTCATTTTTGCTTTATCTAGGAAGTAATATTCTTAACTGTTTTGTTTCTCTTGAAACAGGATTGTGAACTTATAAACAAAGTTTTTAACTATTTTGTCCCAAAAGAGATAAAGAGTACTAAACTTCTTAAGCATTTAACAGTATTTTGTTAAATATTTTCTAATTTTAAAAATACCCTGAAAAAGTTTTTCAATCCTGCAAATATTTCCATCTTTCTTTTACTTTTTTTTTTCATTTCTAAAAATCTTGCAGAAGTCTACATGCTTCACTTCATATTTTCAAAACAACTGCTTTTCTTTCCTACTTGAGTTAAATCTTCACTAGATAATTTTCAGTACACATATGGAGCTGCTTTCTCTCCCCGGACTTGGAACATTGCCAGAGTATAGACCGGGAGCTTTTCCTCTAGAGACAGCTAACATTCATTATCGGAGCATTGGGATATCCCTGCTTCTGCTTTTAATACGTTTGGACACATCCTTGCTCATCTGTGATTACTGATAGTAGTTTCATTCTCAATAATGACTCGGGTTCAGTTCAGGAAAGAAGATGGAGTAGTGACAAAAGATTATTTTAAGGGTAATTTTGAAAGACAAAGCAAAATACTATGATGTCTGTGTTTCACAGTTGGATGTGTTTTCAAGAAGAAAAAAAATCACTGTAAATACCTATAGTCTGCAAAACACAGAAAATATAATATTTAAAATATGGAATTATGTCTTTCACTACATATTAGGGAAATGATAAGGGAATGCCACACAACAACTTCTGCTGTTTCATTTTCTTGTTTGTTTGGCTATTCACAAAGTTAGAACACGAGAAACTGATTTTACTCTTTACATATACACACTTCTATAAAACATCTCTTTATTTAAAATATATCCATACAGCAATGGGCCAACCATGTACCTCATTCATGAGTACAATATTTTTGTGGTGGGTTAACCCTGGCTGGATGCCAGGTCCGCACCAAAGCCGCTCTATCACTCCCCTCCTCAGCTGGACAGGGGAGAGGAAATACAACAAAAGGCTCATGGGTTGAGATAAGGACAGGGAGGTCACTCACCAGTTACCATCATGGGCAAAACAGACTTGACTTGGGGAAAATTAATTTAATTTGTTACCAATCAAATCAGAGTAGGGTAAAGAGAAATAAAACTAAATCTTAAAACACCTTTCCCCTACCCGTCCCTTCTTCCCGGGCTCAACTTCACTCCCAAGTTCTCTCCCTCCTCCCCTCCAGCGGCGCAGGGGGACGGGGAATGGGGGTTGCGGTCAGTTCATCACACGTTGTCTCTGCTGCTCCTTCCTCTGCAAGGGGAGGACTCCTCACACTCTTCCCCTGATCCAGCATGGGGTCCCTCCCACGGGAGACAGTCCTCCACAGACTTCTCCAACATGAGCCCTTCCCACGGGCTGTAGTTCTTCATGAACTGCTCCAGTGTGGGTCCCTTCCACGGGGTGCAGTCCTTCAGGAACAGACTGCTCCAGCGTGGGTCCCCTGCAGGGTCACAAGTCCTGCCAGCAAACCTGCTCCAGCGTGGACTCCTCTGTCTCCACGGGTCCACAGGTCCTGCCAGAAGCTTACTCCAGCATGGGCTTCCCACAGGGTCACAGCCTCATTCGGGCATCCACCTGCCCCAGCGTAGGGTGGGTCCTCCACAGGCTGCAGATGGATATCTGCTTCACCATTAACCTCCATGGGCTGCAGGGGGACAGCCTGCCTCACCATGGTCTTCACCACGGGCTGCAGGGGAATCTCTCCTCCGGCGCCTGGAGCACCTCCTCCCCCTCCTTCTTCACTGACCTTGGTGTCTGCAGAGTTGTTGCTCTCGCATCTTCTCACTCCTCTCTCCAGCTGCAGTTACACAGGTTAAATCTGTTATCCCATAGCCGCTACCACTGTCGCTGATGGGCTCAGCCTTGGCCAACGGTGGGCCCATCTTGGAGCAGTCTGGCATTGGCTCTGTCAGACATGGGGGAAGCTTCTAGCAGCTTCTCACAGAAGCCACCCCTGTAGCCCCCCCGCTACCAAAACCTTGCCATGCAAACCCAGTACATTTTTCCCGAGTAATCTATTAAAGAAAAGTAGGTTGGTGCATTTTATATATTTGTATACTCTCTAAAAGCAAATCTGACTGAATAAAGTGTAGAAGTGAAAGATAAAGTAAGACTGTATGAGTAAGAAGACTGGTAGTGTCAAGATCATTGAAAAGAAAGGTAATCACTAAATAGTTTCAGACTCTATTTTTTGGAAAGGAAGTCACATCATATCTTTTTCACCATTATCATCCCTGCCTTCACCTAGAGAATTTCCATTTGATTTAAAATAAAATACCATTTCTAGTTTCTACTTTCCTCTGGTCTTTTCATGCACTTATTTAAATTCCCAATTTCTAAATGACAGACATAAAGTTAAAATATAGATAATGTTATACAGACAAAAATACACATTAATTTCTTTATGTAAAATAAGGAAGTGAGATATCTGCTGTCCTCTTTACACTTAGTTTGCTCATGGACAGTCTGTGGTCCTCAGTCCCAGTAACAGAACCTGTCATATCTTACTACAAATTCTGAAAGCAAGACGGGAAGAAAACCTCTGAATGTTCTAATGATGCTGTCAGTTGGGTAGTATGAGCAGTTTCCTCGAATCAGAAGATACATTCTTTCTTTATTCATAACAACTAACTCATCCTTTTTTATTCCATCTCATCCTTACCAGTGCTTTGGTATCTTCTGTTTGACCCCTAACTATCCGCTACCAAGTCAGCTGACCAAAAGACAGTAGAATTATTTCATACAGCCAGAAAGGCAAAAATAGCTAAATGCTTCATGAATTCAATGGAATTGCTTATCTAAAGCAAGCAAACCGAAGGAAAACTATTTTTTTAAAAAAATATTTTTTTAATGAATCAATTTTTATAGTTTTCTTCTGGTTTAGGCTTAGAATACTGAAAATTTCCTTACCAGATTTTATGTATTTTCTACTCCTTTCCAGATGCCAAGATCCATGTTTCTCTGAGTAGGCCACAGTTTCCATCTGCTTATTTCCAAGATTCTTACCAGTTCCCATATCCACTTCTGTCATGCTACATAATCTGAATGAAGTTGACTCATATGTAAACTTATATTTTCATCATCTCTCTTCTGACCACAGTCAACCCTTTATCCCTTTTGTGTAAACTACTTTTTCATCTAAAAGTAACACTGAAAAATTCTACCACAGAACAGGTGGAATTATTAACAATAATTATGTCAGTTTAAAAGGGTGGGAAAACTGATAGTTTACTTGATGGCATACTTCTGTTCATCCATCTGTTATTTATTAAAAACACTTATAAATTTCCCATACATCACATAACTAATTAGGAACTCGACTAATAGACGTTGCTGACAACAATATGCTTACCACATCCATTTTTTTTTCCTTAATTTGTGATAATGATCCTTGATGCCCCATATTCAAAGTAAAAATAAAAATAATAATGGTAGGGAGCACATGGGTGTGTGCCAGGTCTGGAGGATAATGACTGATGTTTGCTCCCTATAAACAGGCAGTAAGACGAGTGTCCCACTTCCCTTTTATAGCAAGTCATGCTTACTTTTTAAAAGTGTGCCTGTTTTTCTTTAAACTAATTCTCTTCAATGTCAAAGTTTTTATACCTTTTTCAATTAGAATAAAGAAACTTTTCCTTGCTGGTACTTCCTTCTAGTGAATGCATTTGTACATAAGTATGCTGGTTTTTGCTGGGATAGAGTTAATTTTCTTCACAGTAGCTAGTATGGGGCTATGTTTTGGATTTGTGCTGAAAACAGTATAGATAATACAGGGAGGTTTTCGTTATCGCTGAGCAGTGCTTACACAGAGTCAAGGCCTTTTCTGCTCCTCACCCCACCCCACCAGCGAGGAGGTTGGGGGTGCACAAGAAGCTGTGAGAGGACAGAGCTGGGACAGCTGACCCCAACTGACCAAAGGGATATTCCACACCATATGACGTCATGCTCAGCATATCACAGAATCACACAATCACAGAATGGTAGGGGTTGGAAGGGACCTCTGGAGATCATCTAGTCCAACCCCCCTGCCAGAGCAGGGTCACCCAGAGCAGGCTGCACAGGACTGCCTCCAGGCAGGTTTTGAATATCTCCAGAGAAGGAGACTCCACACCCTCCCTGGGCAGCCTGTGCCAGGGCTCTGTCACCCTCACAGTAAAGAAGTTTTTCCTCCTATTCAGACGGAACTTCCTATGTTCCAGTTTGTGCCCGTTGCCCCTTGTCCTGTCGCTGGGCACCACTGAAAAGAGTCTGGCCCCATCCTCTTGACACCCGCCCTTGAGATATTTTTAAGCATTGATGAGGTCCCCTCTCAGTCTTTCTTCCTCAGGCTGAACAGCCCCAGCTCCCTCAGCCTTTCCCCGTATAAAGCAGGGGGAAGAAGAAGGAAGGGGAGGACTTTCAAAGTGATGGCATTTGTCTTCCCAAGTAACCATTACACGTGATGGAGCCCTGCTTTCCTGGAGATGGCTGCACACCTGCCTGCCGGTGGGAAGTGAATGAATTCCTTGTTTTGCTTTGCTTTCACGCACGGCTTTTACTTTCCCTATTAAACTGTCTTTGTCTCAACCCATGAGTTTTCTCACTGTTTCTCCTCTGATTCTCTCCCTCATCCCACCAGGAGGGAGTGAGCAAGCGGCTGTGTGGTGCTTAGTTGCCAGCTGGGGTTAAACCACAACAATAAGTCACCTCACAATCTATTTTTTGAAACAGAAAGTAGGTTGGATTATAGTCGTCTATCACTGTAAGATGCCTTCTGCAATCTTCGAATTATTTTCCACCTCATTCCCAAACCCTTTCTAATTTTTTATCAATTCCACCGATATCTTATATGAGAATAAAATCACTGCCTCCTTTTCCACGACTCCTCTATTTATGCATCCAAAATGTAATGTACTTCAAAAGTAATCTGTCACTTTACTTTGTCACTGTGATGTTGCATTAGGTGTTGACATTGAGTTGCTTGCCCATATAACTGCTAGACTGTTCTCCAAACCACTGCTTTTCAGGACTCAGTCTCTTGTTCTTTAGATATAGCAGATATCACTTCTTACAGCACAACTTTATTTTATTTACAGTGACTTCATATTTACTTTGAATCATTGATAAGGCAACTGGCCAATTTTGTATCCTTACAAATCCATGTTACAGCCACTGGTAATCAGTGACGAGAAGTTTTTAGATCTAACATTTAAGCCCTTTTGCATATGTTCTTAATCCTCATTTTTTAGTCAGAATATCATGTGTTACCAGGTGAAATGCTGCTCAAAGATTTAAAATATTAAATCTACACACATTCCTTGGAAATCAAAATTCTAATGAGTTTATGTGACCAAAAAGATATTTTTTCTTAAAAGCACATTAGTTAACGTTATTCATAATTCCATTGTATAAATGTCATCACGATTTTCCTGAAGTTACATGAGGCTAATGACAAACCAGCTGCCTAAGTCAATCTGGGTGCCAATTTTGAATATTGGAGCAAAGTAAATACTGTTCTATGTTCATAGATTTTTTTTTATAGCATTCCAGGGCTTGAAAAAAATAGACATCAATAACTCTGAGAGGTCTGTCAGCTCTTTTACTACTCTGATGCAAATTACTCTGGCCAGCTGATTTAAAAGGTTTGTCTCTAGTAGATGCTGTTTAACAAACTCTCCAGTTGTTGACGGAGCACAGAACAACTCATCATCCTCATGTGTTACGAGCCATCATATTAGTTCTTTCCAAATACAGAAGAAATATTTGTTTAACACTTTTGTTTTCTTCTACTTTATTAGAAGAGTTACCATCTCAATCTGCTAAAAGCATTGGAATGCTTCAAAAAGACTTTAGGAATAATCCCGAGAATTGATGACCAGTGAGTCAGTTACAGTTACTTGCAAATTAGTTGAAAAAAATAATTAGCGTTATAAACACCTAGATGAGTATGATATATTAAGAACACACGAGGAAATTGTTCCTAACCAATTGATTAGTAGTCTTTATAAAATGTGAACATATATTAAATAATAGAGACACTATATGACATGAGTTACTTGAGCTTCTGAAATAGCTCTGATAAACTGCTTGCCAAAAGTTATCATGAAAACTATTAGTTACAGGTGAGAGTGTTGACAGATGTGATACTATCTAAGAAGTAGGAATACAAGTTGGAAAATATCTTTAATTTTCAACAAGGAAGGAATATGTAGTGGGATGTCCAAGAATCTACACTAGAAATGTTATCTAATGTATGTTTCATACATAGAAAAAAGGATCTGTGAGACAACACAGGTGTGTGAGACAAGATCTGGCAAGACCCCAACAAATCCAGGCAGGTGAATGGTAAAAAATGGGTGCTAAAATTCATTGTAGGCAAATAATTTTGGCTTGATTTTAATTCTGCATTTGTAATTAATTTATAATCTTTCAAACAGAGTAATTAACTTTATTCTGCACAATGCATAAATTTGTATTTTTTTAGCATGAACTTGCATTCAAGGCATCATATAAATGATCAGCTCTTCAATGGGTATTAATCAGTAAAGCTCAGCTAACTTCAGCAGACCTACGCTGATTTATATCACTTCAGAATTTATTTCAAAAAGTTAAATATTGTTTAAAAAGATGTATAAATGAGTATTAAAAATACTACACCAGCACTGTTATAATCAATTGTATATATCTTTTGTAGGATGAACCTTGCTCATTCCATTTTAAAATACACATACTACATATTACCATAAAAAAAAGGACTAAATAAGATAAATGGAAAGATTAAAAACATGAAAAATGATGTGTTCTGGGTTTGTGTGGCAAGGTTTTGGTAGCGGTGAGGAGCTACAGGGGTGGCTTCTGTGAGAAGCTGCTAGAAGCCCCATGTCTGACAGAGCCAATGCCAGCCGGCTCCAAGACGGACCTGCCACTGGCCAAGGCCGAGCCCATCGGCGACGGTGGTAGCGCCTCTGGGATAACAGATTTGAGAAGGGGGGAAAAAACTGCTGCGGGAATATAGCAGTGAAGAGAGGAGTGAGAAGATGCGAGAGCAACAACTCTGCAGACACCAAGGTGAGAGAAGAAGGAGGAGGAGGAGGTGCTCCAGGCACCAGAGCAGAGATTCCCCTGCAGCCTGTGGTGAAGACCACGGTGAGGCAGGCTGTTCCCCTGCAGCCCATGGAGGTTAATGGTGAAGCAGATATCCATCTGCAGCCTGTGGAGGACCCCATGCCAGAGCAGGTGGATGCCCAAAGGAGGCTGTGACCCCATGGGAAGCCTGGGATGGAGTAAGCTTCTGGCAGGACCTGTGGACCCGTGCAGACAGAGGAGGCCATGCTGGAGCAGGTTTGCTGGCAGGACTTGTGACCCCACAGAGGACCCACACCGGAGCAGGCTGTTCCTGAAGGACTGCACCCCGTGGAAGGGACCCCCACTGGAGCAGATCATGAAGAACTGTAGCCCATGGGAAAAGCTCATGTTGGAGAAGTCTGTGGAGGACTGTCTCCCATGGGAGGGACCCCACACTGGTGCAAGGGAAGAGTGTGAGGAGTCCTCCCCCTGAGGAGGAAGGAGCGTCAGAGACAACGTGTGATGAACCAACCTCAACCCCCATTCCCCGTCCCCCTGCGCCGCTCAGGGGGAGGAGGGACAGAAATCAGGAGTGAAATTATGCCCAGGAAGAAAAGAGGGGTGGAGGAAAGGTGTTTTAAGATTTGGTTTTATTTCTTGTTGTCCTACTCTGATTCAATTGGCAATAAATTAAACTATTTTTTTCCCCAAGTCGAGTGTGTTTTGCCCGTGACAGTAACTTGTGAGTGATCTCCCTGTCCTTATCTTGACCCATGAGCCTTTTGTTGTATTTCCTCTCCCCTGTCCAGCTGAGGAGGGGAGTGATAGAGCGGCTTTGGTGGGCACCTGGTGTCCAGCCAGGGTCAAACCATGACATGATTATATCAAATGTAAAACATGAGGTTTTCTTATTTTGTAAAAAACAAAAACAAATAAAAAAAAATCAATTAAAGGAAATGTGAAAGAAGTATATAAATTTTTTTTTGCCCTAATGAATTTCATTGGAATTATTTAAAATATTAGTATTTTAATAAGTAGGATCCACTTATTTGCAGTGATGTGAGGACTTTTTCCTGTAGATTACAACTAGTGGAACCTAATGCCACAGTGTACCATTGGCCAACATATAACTGAAAAGGTGAACAAATTTTCTCTCTGAAAGATAATTTTATAGCAATTAAA